>CAJGYO010000010.1:10672281-11360391 GCA_904845875.1 Miscanthus lutarioriparius
CAAGCGTGTTAAGCACTAGTAGAGGCTGACTTTCATCCGGAGGTTAATGGGCCCCTAGTCCCGGATTTTTTGCGCCTGATTCAGAGATTTTTAGTTCGTTATGTCTCCAACCGACCAGCGTCCCTGCCCAATCTGCCATCAAGGCCGCAGACAAGGGGGATTTTCAGTCCCTATGGAGAGACACCAACCGGGACTGGGGTAGACCTTACCCCGCGGTTGAGCCACTCAACCGGGACCAAGCCTTCCACCTTTACTCCCTATTGGTGTTATCAACTGGGGACTAAAGGGTGACCTTTTAATCCCAAGTTGATGTTACCAACCGGGACTAAAGGTCCCTCGATGGGTTAGTTCAAAAGGAAAGCATCCGTTCCATTGTTAGATGTGTTGTGTAGGTGGGGTGGTGTTACACGAGGCAAGCGCATGAGGTCTTGGGTTCGAATCTCATGGGACGCAGCTGGGTGGGAGCTATTATTTTTTTTAAAGCTGGGAGGATCTTTGGTCCCGGCTAGGTTGTGGCAAACCAGACTAAAGAACAACATCTTTAGTCCTGGATTGCTAGTCCCGTTGAGCTTCCCGGAGTAGAGCTAGTTCCCAAATCCTGACTAGATCTCATTTCTCCACTAGTGAAGATGTTTCAGCCTCTATTAATGGTTTCAGTACTAAAAAAAAAAAAGGTGTCTTTGAAGGTTAAACTCAGGCCTTTCATCACACATAATGCATCTCTACCACTATACCACACACATATTTATATTTATACGCAGCGTAGTATATATATATATATGATATGATACTATCCATTTTATCAACATTTCATAGTTTTGTATTAAATATTTCAGCTCTTAAATGATTCCAAATGAAAATTGTTTTAACCATAGTTTTAGGTCTTATTGAGTTCTATGATTTTTGATAAAGGTGTGGTATATGCCCAAGATAGTTTAAAACTATAAAAAATTAATATAAAATGAGAATTCTAAAAATGAACATTTGAGACTAAATGTTTTTTATTATGTAACTTGTCAACTGCAATGTTGTAGATTGTGTTGACAACTACAAGTTTGGTATGATGTCAAATTTCTAAATTACAACATAAAATGACTATTTAGGGATATAAATGACCTCATATCAAAACTTATTAATTATAAAATTGTAGATCGTATTGAGAACTACAAAGTAACTTTATTTAGATCATGTCAACATCCTTGGTTGTTTGAAAATTTTAAATTTCAAAAATCCAAAATATAAGAGCTCAAAATAAATTCTTGGGACTCTATTAAATTTCAAATAAATAATTATCACCCACAAAGTTGGAGATCACATCAAGCTCTATAATTTTGGTATAAAGTTCGTTCAGATTTGAATTCATATGAATGTTATGAATTTTGTAGGCAACTTCTATTTTTTGAAGTTTACTCAAGAATGACCAGCATTATTAATAGTCGATTAATGAGAGGCAAATATCTTAGGATGCCCACCTCTAAAAATGATTACCGTAGGTGGATCGCTTGCCCAGAAGTCATACTTTTTGACCATTTATAGAAGCGGCTGACTAGATGTGCCTGTTCACATTAGTTAGAGACGATGTCTCCTAAAATCCCATTTATAGTAGTGTGATATGAATAAAGAAAAGCAAGCTAAAGTAAGTCTATAGTGAGTCTGATTGTTTAACAAATGTAGAATTAGATCGCTGGAATACAAGTTGTTCAATTTTCAAATAATGTTCCTGCATTTTTGCAAGCCTTAGCATGGCAATAAAGCCCTGTTCGCACCTCATAAGTTCAACACCAATCACGTGCGATATATTGTAAGAGAGTAAACTGCTTCTGAACTGAATAATTAAGCTCTATGTATTATGTAGTCTAAGAGATGCTAGCTTGGGCAACTCATGAATTTTGTGACTGCCTTGCTTCCTGATAATATTGGAGAAATCCACTAACGCTCATTTGGCATTTCTCCAAACAGCTTCAGGTTCTTGTGATAGTACACAGAGGAGCCAAAGCTAGTGAAACAAATGATATAGATTTCACATTGCTACAGTGGATCGGAGGAGGAACTGAAGCCAGCTTCTAGTTCATTTAGTTTTGAGAAAAATTATAGAAACGGCTCCTTGATACACGGAGGAGCCGAAACTAGTCAAAGCTGCACAAAACAGTACCTAAGACACCTACATCTATGTTGGACCACTAACCACCTCAAACATTGAATTACAATACAAACAAAGTGGTATGAGATACCTTCATAATCAACAATTTAACTCCATCATCTTTCTCATAAGTTGTAAGAAACATCTCCGGAGTCCCTTAATCTGCAACATGAAAGAACAGTCATCATCTTCTACCCAACTGTTCTAGAAGTAATACTAGTGACCTCTTAAGTCATAACATACCATTGCGTGGGAGAGTACATTCAGCTGCTTTGGCCTGTTCAAAATAAGTGTCCGTGTCGAGCCATCCGCTTCTACCAAAAGCTAGAAAATAGAGGATAGGGAAAAAATACTTTCAGTTCTGGTGCAAAACTAACACTAAGCAATTGAAAGCAAATTGAGAACACAACGTGAAAGACACCAAACGACATGTGTTACCTATGTGGCCTTGTGTTAAGAAGCGAAGTATATTGGCCCCTCATTTTAAATGGTCATTAATTAGTGACGGGCATAATAGTCATTTTGTGTTGGCCCTAAACAATGCACATACGTCACTTTGTACACGTCATCCAGCACTATTGTTCACAGCCTGATGTTCCACTGAGTTCATCCATGGAACCATGCACTGTAGTTGGAAAACCTGCAAGAGAAAGGGGCTACTCGAGTGAACGAACCTGGTCTGAATGGCCACCTACTACAGCACCTCCGGCGTCCATCGATCTCTTCCTCCCTTGTACAAGGCACCTAACAGGCAAGCGGCCGGCTAAGGATGACAAGACTAGCTTGTGCTCAACTACTTAGCGCTTTGCTCAGGATGACAGGACTTCACTAGTATTTATAGGAGAACTCTGAAGCAAAGCCATGTGGAAAGTGTGGCTCTACGCTAAAATTGCTATCCATCTGTTGGTGCGCTACTTTTGATTCAATGTTTCTAATCACGCCTGTTATATATTTAAACGATATTTCCAAATGGAGCCATACAGGAACTAAACAAATATAATACACTCTTGGAAACTCGAATATTTCTATGGGTGATGAATTTTCCGTGTGTTTTTTTCTAACACACGAAAATTATGAATTTTCTGTCGGTTCCAAAATATACCGACAGAAAAAATAAAACCCAGAATAATTATATCATTTTTCTGCATGCATGAGTACACACAGAAAAAATGCAATTATTCTGTGAGTATTTTTAAAACGCATAAAAACAATGCACACACACGTAAAAATATCAATTATTCTCAGTGAGGTTTCTATATTACCCACAGATTAAAATTACATACTTATGAAAAATAATCCTAAACTTAAATCCCACAACCCCTCGTGAAGCCTCTTATCCTCTAGTTCAGATTCACCCCGCAACCCTCCTCCACCCATCCGCCTTGACTCTCTTCTCGCCGCCCAGCCCACTGCCCCTCCCGACGCCCGGACGCAGCTCTCAAATACAGGTCCCCTCCCAGCGTGGCTCTGGGCGCCTCCCAAGACCGCCCCTCCCGGACATCAGCCTCCTGGCGATCCTCACGGGTCGCCGCCCCTCCTAAGCACACCCTCACGATGTGGGCCCTCCCAAGCATGGTGGATCTGAGCCCTTCTCGCTGACGTCGGATCTGCAGCTCAAGCGCAACCACATCAGGGCAATTGTAGCTCGAGGCAGCCTCCTTCCAAAGGGCTTGTAGGTGAGGCCTTTGCCAATGACAAGCACCCACAACACAAGCCAGTATGCATGTTCCTTCTCTTCCTTTTGTGCAAATTTGAGAATGAACCCTAATTTAAGCTATTTGGTTATGTGTATTGTAATGATCTCGATCTAATCCCATGTGTGTCTTTGAGGACGTGGATTGAATTTTGTTAATATAACTAGTAATTGATTTTTTACCGAGCAATACATGTTGAAAAAATCAGACTATCCTATTTTCGCAGATTTGACTAATACATTTTTTTACCAAATACCAACATTTTTAGGCATGTTTTTATCGCCCAGAATTATAATCCAAGTTGATTTGGTTAACTAAATTGCAAAACTATGTTTTATGATTAACTTTCAAAGCTAGGCTGTATTTCAATCATGCTTCTGTAATAGCCACCTAGCTTCTCTAGGATTTTTTTTTTTGCGCAAAGCTAGGCCGTTGTTTAGTAGTCATGCTTCTCGCACTCCAATACACAGGATACTATATCAGAACTGGATTGCCAACGCGCCAAATGGAAGGTAATGTACTTAGGTCCTCTACTCCTGAAAGTGTAAAAGATAATGTATTGTGCCTATAATTTTGTACACTTCATTGCAATCCTATGCCTATGAAGCCCGACACGCTTTCATCTTTGTGTAGCATTGGAAGTATTAGAGCCAAACTTGGAATACTTTTTGTCGAAAGGAGTAGGTAAGCAACTTGCTTAAGCATATCACTGTTGTTCTCGGGTTCGTGTGAAATAATTTCTCAGAATTTAGGAAATGATGAACTCATTGGTCGAGGATAATCCTTCTTGTTTATCAAGAGATGGCATTGTGTGTAAATCAAACTGGCTTGTGACTTGAGAGTTAATCTACGTTCTTTGATTGAATGAACTTAGTCTTAGTTTGGTCATTGTCATATAGTTCTTTCCTTATTACAGCTTTGTCTAGTTCCTTTAACCTGATTATAGTGCAATATCTATCTGATTTAATTGATGTTATTAATTTACATTCATGGGTTCACAATCTTTTTGGCGAGTAGCACAGGATATTGCCAGGAGATGAAAAGGTACTAAGTTGTCTCCACTTTGCTAAAGCACAGTTGTTTCTAAGTTTATTGATGGATTAAATTTACTTTGACATTGCTAAAGCTGCTGGTTGTGGACTGAATTTTGTTAAACGACTAGTCTTGATTTTTTGCACTACTGCTGCCTTGATGTTGTTTCAGGTAATCGACCATATATAACTGTTTTAGTGTTTTACACAGCACTGCATATAGGCTTTAGTGTATTAGGAGTATGCTTCTTTCTAATTCTACCTTTTTTATATGGACTATTTTAGTATTTTACACAGCACTGCATATAGGCTTTAGTGTATTAGGAGTATGCTTCTTTCTAATTCCACCTTTTTTACTGTGTGCAACACTGCAAACAAGACCCGAGTTACAAAACTGATTTTTATTGTACAATTCTCTTAGTATGCACTATCATCATTCAAGTTATATCATGGTATGCAGAGATAGCACCTGCCTTGATGTTAGTCCTTTTTTTTGTATGCCATTGTTGATAAAAAAAACAGGCATACCCTATTATGCTTAAGGAAGATGAAAGTGACATGTAAGATTACTCGGTGCACTTCATTTTTGCTCTTAGTTGATGTTCATGCTGTTTTGTCTTCTCTATTTTAAGTGCCTACTAGGTGCAATATTAAATTATTTTTGTAGTCAACAATCTATAGGCAACAGATGGAGCACACTATGTGATTGTAGTCAACAAAGATGGTATTGGTGAACCCACTAGGCATACTAGGCATTGTGGAATTTGCCAATATGAGATGACCCAAATAATTTAAGTGAATAGCTCTATCTTGAGTTGGTAGTTGCTATCAGACACTATCTTGAGTTGGTAGCATCTGAATTGCTCACTGGTGTTGCAGCCAGATTACCCCAGGAGTCTTCTGCGGCAGATTACTCCATGTGTCTGATTCTTTTGGAACTTTCCGATGCACATCAGGCTCCATCTTATCTTTCTCACCCCAACTGGATCCTCGCATTAGACTTGGCATTTGGTCTTCCAATTCCATCTCCAAAGATTCCAAGCAAAGCCTCCCCCAATCAAAGTGGAATTGTCTCGCACTCCAGCATGCACTTCCCATTAATTATCTTGATCTCACGGCTTTGCAGCTCCCCACCTCCACTACTCCAGCCTCCCCCATCAAGGGAATTGTCTGCACCTTAGCATGCACTTCCCATGAATTATCTTGATCTGCTGGCTTTGCAGCAGCTCCAACTCCACTACCCCACCTCCCCAGGTCACCGTAACCATTCGCAAAGACTAGCATTTTGTTCCCAACTTGAGTTCATTGTTGTGCCATTTTCCCATGAGCCGCCTTTTCAATATTTTGCTCTCAACTTAAGTATTATACAACACCTCGAATATCTAATTAACCCAATCAAACTAGAATAGACACTTATCCTAAACAAGGCAAGATCTACCAATCCCGTAAGTCCTTGGGTGGGGAATAAATGTCCCCAGTGGTGTTGTCTTTGCAAGCAAAACAGATGACTTAACCATTAATATTAAAACATGCTTGGTTGACAAACCTGCACAACTTGATTAAAGGCACATGAGATGCCAATAAGTTCCCTCACTTGTTGAATGCCATATGGAATAGACCTCCGTGTGTCAATGAGGTCAAGTATGTGTAAGCGAGCATCAATTGTTGTCCTCTAGGCATCACCATTGCTTATAGCATCATCTTTTTCAACAATGATTTCTAACGCCGGCTCACCCTTTGATACCTTCTGTGTGTTTTTTACCCAAGAGGTTGCATCTCATTCAACCCAGATAACTTTTGCTCACCCTTTCTAGTTTCTTTAGTTCTTTACTCCGATTTGGCAAATAGATCCATGTCGTGTCTTTGCTCCAATTTTTAGTGGAGTTACAAGTAACAAGAGGGCATGTCTTATGGATGAGAATAAGAAGAGTAAGAATTCTAAGAAAAAAGGCTGATTTTGTACTCAACTTTTATGACATTATGTGTTGTCAAAAGAAAAAGGCTGTTCTGACCCTTTGGTGCAATTTTGTAGGCATCAATCCGCTTTACAGTCCTTGTTACCGTAATCAGTTGTCTCTTTCCATTGAGCAGTACCTTGTGAGTTCTCAAAGCAGTACACAGCATTCCAGCCATCCCAAGAATCACATACACTGGTCATTTCGGACTATGTACGTTATTTCCTCCACCAACACATGTAAGTTGGTTCTTCATACACAACCTAACATTAATCACTCATTTGATAAATGAATATATTGAATGATACTTAACTTTGATAAATATGATGGTATACAATTACTTGAGATGCCAACTTGATTAGGTTGCTAGCTTATCGAACAAGGTATGTTCCATAGCATTCCAAAGATGCATCGTTAAAACATTCTTTTACTTTCCTCATTGATAAGCACCTGGTGTCGAATTTGATGTTAAACTCTTGTTGAACTACAAAATTAATCTTTGTTATTAATATCCGAACATGTTGCAAGTTGGCATGATTGTTGGAGGATGGGATAAGTATGAGGGAGGCCAAATTTTCTCGGTCCCTCTTGGTGGAACGATCTTGAAGCACCAATCTCTATTTTTGTGCAAATTTTCATGCTTAGTTCCCTCCAGAAACTGAAATGTAGCAATCACCTGAACTAGTTGGGTGTCATGGATTGTCTTATGTTGGTTTTGGCACTTATATCTAGCATGATGCTTTTGATAGCTTTCGGAGTGAAACTCAACCAGCTGTAACTGAAAATCATAACTTTTGATCATTTAACTTCTTGTGTGGTGTTGTACATTCTTCTGTCAATTAATAAAATGGATTGTAGTTTCAAAAAAAATGATTGTACCAAAATGAATTAGAACAAAGGTACAAGATCAATTGGAATGCGCCTTATCTCAATGCTGCTAGACTCCATGCTGTTTACTCTTTTGTTACTTGATTCACTCACTTACTTACCACATCCACTGAGTGAATTCTATCTATTTGCTTAGTTTTCATTTTCTTGAGGTTTACCTTGTAAAAAATTATGTTCAGTCTGCAAGAATGCAGTGACCTGCAATCTGTGTTTGTGTTTTGCCTATACTTATCTCTTGCTGCCATTTCCTATGCTTGTGTTCTCTTGGCTTAAACCTTTTTTTAGTTCAAAATAAACTCAATTTGGTTGCACTGCAGATATATGCCGATGGCGACTTTTATCCTGGCGACAAGCTACCCCTGTGGCACGACGAGCTGGAGCCCCATAACTCTTTGCTTGATATTCTTGCTGCTGGGACCCTGATCCCATGGTGCAGTTGAATTTGCCCTCCACTTCCTTTGTGAATTTTTCACTGGTTGAACAAGAAAAAATAGTTTGGTTTCTTTTTTGATATCCATATTTGTGAATTCATTGTAGTATTCATGTTGAACATGTAGATGACCAGATATCATATCTGTATATATGATATATATGTTGTTGCTACTGTTTTAAAATAATTTTTGTGTGTGTTTAACTCTTTTTTTCGTGAGGTCAAGCTACACGTAAATATTTTTTTTAATCTGGACGAAATGAATTTTTCTATGAGTTCACCTAGACCGAACAGAAAAAAAAAACATGTGTTTTTCTCTGTGCATTTATTTCTTTTTTTTGTGGATTAACACATAGAAAAATTAGTTTTAATCTGGCGACACAATTTTTCTCTGTATGTGTGAGACCCATGAAAATTTGTTTCTCACGATGAACCCACGTAAAATTCGATTTTTGTCATTATATTTCTGTGTGTATTTTTCTGAAGGTGCATCGTCAGAAAAAAAAATTCTGACGGTATTCGCATTTTTCTGTGTGTTTTCGCACACACAGAAAAAAGCGAGATTCCAGTAGTGATATATCTGCAGCTATAACGTTATAAGTTCCAAGTTATGGAAGGTGTAGTGTCGAGTAAAAAAGTAATTTTTTTGGAAGAAAATGTGACCAGATTACAACACATTACAGTGACTTACAACTGAAAGAACAACTTCATTAAATCTTGGAATAAATCCAGAAAAATACGAGCACCCATGTCAAATCAACAACTCAACCTACACTTATGAGCACCCCTGAAGGACTAAGATTGGGCCAACAGATCTCGAGACTGACAAAGTGACCACAATCGCCGCTTATCGGCAAGCACATCGCCTACCACTGAAAACAACAACGTCGTAATTTTTAAAATAAATTAAGGAAAATACGAGCACTCACGCCAAATCGACCACTTGAAATCGGATTAAGGAAAATAAATTTGAATACTCCGTGCAAACTGAAACAATTGCAATCACAACATAAGTAATCACTAACAAAACCCATGAAACATCCTTCATCTTGGCCTTCTTCATTTACAAGGCATCAATTACCAACCGCACCTCTTTATCCGTGGACATCTGACCTAACTTGTTACAATATTAACTTCCCAACACTGAGGCTTGGTAAGTCTCCTGTATATAGTCTTTGTGTCAATCAAATAACAAAAGGGTGCAGGTCTGTGGATGTCAGCTCGATCTAGGATCCAAAGATTATGGGAAGCAGGTCTGCATGCATGTGCTGTTAATATTCCTATTGCACGGAAGTCTAGGTTCGGTGTTCCATGTGAAGAAAATGCGCATCTGTTCACAAGTTGTTAGTATGTAATTTTACGCAGCTTGGACAGTTTAGACCCTAAAGTCCAAGGTTCGGCGTTCGCAGGTTCGACAGTTTAGAGTTTATAGTTTAGATCCTGACCGGTACACCTAATCTCTGGAATTGGATCGGTTCCTTATTGTCAACTCCTCTCTTAAATTGTGGACGCCAATACTTCACCAAATGATGGCTTACGAGTTAAACCAAACCCTAAGGGACAAGGCAATGCAAATTATTGTACATCGATGCACTGCTAGTTTATAATTGCACTCCAGTTGCTAATTCATGGAGTATGTAGAAAACAAGACCATGGTTGGCAAATACAGTGAAGTCGCGCTACTACAGTCCAAACCCTTCCTTTCTGCCGGTTTTTGTGCCGCCACTAGGAGAGCTTGTATCCATGGTGGTTTTGTAGCCGGCACTAATAACAGATTATTCATGCTTGCTCTAGTTACATGATGTGTATCGATAATGGAGCATCACTGGTTGTGCCAATATAATTGCGTGCCCGCAGGGAAAATAGTGTATCCGAACCGGCACTAGTTATTGCACGGCCATGGTGTCAATCAAATGGGAAAAGGGAGCAGCAGGTCTGTAGATGTCAGCTCGATCTAGGATAGATTTTTGAGAGCGGGTCTATTCAAATAACAAAAGGGTGACGCACGCATGTCCAGGTTGGATGTTCCACGTGACGCACGCATGCGCGCATTTGTTGGCAAGTTGTTAGTATGTAATTTTACAAGTCCAGGTTCAGTGTTCCACGTGAAGCATGCTCACATTTGCCCAGGTTCGGCCTTCCATGTGAGGCATGCACGCCTTTGTTCCACTATAAAAAAAATGTCTGTAGCAACGGAACAATTTTTTTAGAGGCGGCTGGTGATGGAGCCATCCCTATAGTGGAGGTGCTCAGGATCCATAGGACCGGCCGCCCCTAAAAATAGCACAGTAGGAGTAACTGGTGATACGAGACGCCCCTACAAATAAGTCGATTTGTAGAGACGGCTCACGAACCAGCTGCCCCAACCCGGCCTAGACGACTCTCGGACCTAGCCTAGCCGGCTTGGGACACTGGCCTAGCCGACCTGAGCAGTGCGCCACCGTCTTCTTCCTATTGCTTTGCGCTTCTAATTATATGTTGTGTTAAATATTTTCTAGCAAGTCCTTTATATTATGAAGATGACGGTGCAGCCCAAACTACATGCCGAGACACTGGGAATTGTAGCCAGGGCCAGCTTCATCGGCCTGGCCGGGATTAGATGTCGGCCTGGCCGACTTATGCAGGGGCAGTGCTGTCTTCGTCTCCTCCTTGCCTTGCCCTTTGAATTGTGTCACACCAAATATTTTCTAGTACGTCGTCTATGTCACAAACTTAACGGTGCAACACAATTTCCATGGCAGAACACTTTTGCGTATCAACACATTGTCATTATGAAAGATAATTTAAAATAATAATCTGACAAAATTACCCGCATCTTTCATTATGAAAGATAATTTAAAATGGCTCCTAATGATTTTATAAATTATCCACCTTTATCATTATGAAATATATGCAAAGTAATATTTTAAGTTTTAATTTAATATATCCATATATGTCGTTGTAAAAGATAATATAAGGTATTACCGTTATATTTGTACATACCTTTAACCATTATAAAAAATAAACAAAAAAATCTCTGAAATCTACATGTAAATAGTAATATATATTATTACAAAAAAATAAATCAAGAGCCACAGAAGATGGATCTTCATTTATTATGCAGGAGGTTGTTGTTTGTCTGGATCGGACTTGTTGCTGCGCAGACGTGTTTCTAGTTTTATTTTTTTTCTTCACCTGGCTCTAGTTGTTCTTGTCCATTGAGTGTGTATTTGGCAAGGAGTTGTCTGGGAGCAGGGAGCTCTGCATAGCTCGGTGTGGGTGATTTGGATTTCGCCTGTGAATTTGTTTTTCTTTCTTTTTTTTACGTATGCTTCTAATATATAACTACGACAAATATCATGAGCTCCATTAAAAAAAAAGGAACTCTCTATCTCTGTGTGTACATGCACTACTCGGATTTATCCAAGGTTAAGTTAGTTGGCTGCTGACGAGCACGGTAGTGCATCAGAGCACGGTAGTGCATCAGAGAAGCTAGCCTCCACTGACGAGACGACGACCGACCGACACCGCTCAGGTCTTCCCTGCTTGGCTGCTTGCTAACAGTGATTCATGCTGGCTGCACGCAGAGGAAGGATGTACTAAATTCGATCATGGCTCCAGCGAAGGCGTCTTTCAAGGACCTCTTGCGAAGATGCAATCACGGTAAGGCTGTGTTTAGTTGGGCGAAATTTAGGAATTTGGCTACTGTAGCACTTTCGTTTTTATTTGGTAATTAGTGTTCAATCATGGACTAATTAGGCTCAAAACGTCCGTCTCGCGATTTCCAACCAAACTGTGCAATTAGTTTTTTTTCGTCTACATTTAATGCTCCATGCACGTATCGCAAAATTCGATGTGATGACTACTGTATCACTTTTTGGGAATTTGGTTTTGGAACTAAACTCGGCCTAAAGGTGTTTGCATTCATCGACTTTTGGTAAAGTTTTTTTTATAACAAACTGGGCACCATTGCGGCAATAATGGATGTATATTTTTCACGGACTGGCAAAGCAATGTGATCATAGGTGGGTTGCTATCAGCTGGGCCTGCAGCGACGCGCTGTGTAATAAACTAGTAATGTGACAAAAAAAAAGGCAAGGACAAACAGACTTGGGGCGGATGGCCCAGGGCAGCAGCACGCCTGCTCGGTAATTCAGCTGCAGGAAGACTCCACTACCCACTAGCGCTGGTCGCTGGACCCTCGTAGCGGAGTGCCTGCACGGCTGAACCCTTTCATTTGCATCTAGCGTTATTATTACACACAAGCAGGAGCCACATACATCATCACCCCCTGTGCCCCATGGATTATCGATTTTGTTCAGGGTTTCAAAGCCTGAGCAGCAGGCAATGGCAAGGAAAGTGCTCACGAATATACTCGGAACCGCAACACACAACCTAATAAGCTTGCAGCAGACAAGTTTAGAGGGTGTTTGGTTGCCCCTCCTAAATTTTAGTCGCTGTCCCATCAGATGTTTGGACACATGCATGCATGGAGTATTAAATATAGACTAATTACTAAACTAATTACATAGTTTGCGACTAATTTACGAGACGAATCTTTTGAGCCTAATTAGTCCATGATTTGACAATGTTTTGCTACAGTAAATATGTGCTAATGATGGATTAATTAGGCTTAAAAAATTCGTCTCGTGGAGTACTGACGGATTATGTAATTTATTTTTTTATTAGTATCCGAACACCCCATGCAACATCCTTCCGACACACCTCCTAAATTTTAGTAGCCGGATCAAACACCCCCTTACTAGAAAGCTTTTTGCGTTATTATTAAATCTGGTGCTTGGCCAGCCTCGTACGTCGTTCTTACGGAGGAGATGGCCTACAGCCTGCGACATCACCAGTCACCAGTGCTTGATATACATACCAGATGCCTTACTCCAATGCAGTCACTGTTGTTGGTCCGCCGTTACCGTTCCATGTAAGACGCCCTACTGTTTTCCTTTTAATTTTTCTCTTCTTCGGGTCAAGTCGCCGAACCCGATCACGTTGCGGATGAACGTGGGAGGCCATGGAAAAGTACTCAACCATGGGTTGCTAGCTTCTTCTTCAAATGGGTGCTGCAAAGAAAGACCAGAGGCAGTCGTGGCAGTGACGCACATGGAGGGAGGCTGTGCTGTAGTACGTGCCATATAGACAAGATGCAGGTGTGGACGTCCCTCTCCCATGTGAAACACGACCATGAACAGCATCTACTACTACTAGTACTACTTCGTCAGCCTCCTGCTATACTGACGGTGACGGCGGGGGCGACGACGACTCAGGACTCCCGACTGTGGCGTGCGTCACAACCGACGAGAGCGGCCCAGGCACAGCAGGCGGATTCTGTCATGATGAGACAAACGTGGAGGCCGGTGAGCCGCAGCAAGAGCGCGGCAGCGCGGAGGTAGGCGATCCCCGGTTTGGCGCGGAGGCTGGCGAGCAAGGCTTATGCACCATAGATATATTAATAGCCGGCGACCAAGGCTTATACACCTTTTTTTGGGGCAGATGGTGTAACGGTACAAATTAATAGGACCATCTTGAAGAACTCGCAAGGATAATACTAACCCAAAAAAAACTTATAGGGCTTGTTCGGCTGACCCCAAACCTGGCTTGATCCGCTTCTTTTTTCATCCGGAACAGTATTTTTCTCTCACAGATTCATCCGTGAACAGTAAAATTCAGTCGCTACAGTGTTTTTTTATTGTCAGCCGAACAAACCCATAGTTTCCACAGCAATTGACACTGGCGGCGTGTTTAGTTCCCTGAATTTGGGAATTTGGGTTACTGTAGCACTTTCGTTTTTATTTAGCAATTAGTGTTTAATCATGGACTAATTAGGCTTAAAACGTTCGTCTCGCAATTTTCAACCAAACTGTGTAATTAGTTTTTTTTCGTCTACATTTAATACTTCATGCACGTATTGCAAGATTCAATGTGATGAGTACTATAGCACTTTTTGAGAATTTGAGGTGGAAACTAAACACTGGCTGGATCAACAAACTACGGCTCGGGCGGCGGCGTAGGACAAGATCTGTACTGTATGATAGACAAGAGAGGCAAGTGTGGACGCAGCGAGCAGCATGAGTTTCTTGCAGCCTCCCTCCCTCTCACACATGTGCCACACGAGCACGATTGTAGTAGTACTAACATCAGGCTCCTCGTCCTAGACCGAGGAGACGACGACTGGCTCGGTCCACAGGGTGTCCTCCTGCTTGGCTGGTTGTTAACAATAATTCATGGTGACTTAATGCAGAGGAAGGGTGTAGATTCATGGCTCCACCACACACGTCTATGTAGGACCCTTTGTTCTCCATGATTGTGAAGTTGCACCCATCACGGTAAAGCTGGTAAAGTTGCATACTACTGACTGGTCACTGTTGTGGCAATAATGGATACATTTTTCACCGACTGGCAAAGCCATGTGATCATGCACAGCTGGAGCTGGGCATTCATCAGCAGCACAGTACGCCGTGGCAGGGCAGCAGCACGCCGGCTTATCAGTAATTCATCAGCAGGGAGATGGCACCGCCCACTAGCGCTGGTGGCATCTTCCTGACGAGTGCTAGTGCCATCTGGTCATCTGGCAAAGCCATGTGATCACTTTGGCTGGACCCTCATGCACGCAGTGACGCGCTTGAATTCATGAGAACACAAGGACGAACCGACTTGTTGGTATAGATAGATGGCACACCGCAGCAGCTGGCACAAGGACGAACCGACTTGTTGGTATATAGATAGATGGCACACCGCAGCAGCTGGCACAAGGACGAACCGACTTGTTGGTATATAGATAGATGGCACACCGCAGCAGCTGGCACAAGGACGAACCGACTTGTTGGTATATAGATAGATGGCACACCGCAGCAGCTGGCACAAGGACGAACCGACTTGGTGGTATATAGATAGATGGCACACCGCAGCAGCTGGCACAAGGACGAACCGACTTGGTGGTATAGATAGATGGCACACTGCAGCAGCTGGCACAAGGACGAACCGACTTGGTGGTATATAGATAGATGGCACACCGCAGCAGCTGGCACAAGGACGAACCGACTTGGTGGTATATAGATAGATGGCACACCGCAGCAGCTGGCACAAGGACGAACCGACTTGGTGGTATAGATAGATGGCACACCGCAGCAGCTGGCACAAGGACGAACCGACTTGGTGGTATATAGATAGATGGCACACCGCAGCAGCTGGCACAAGGACGAACCGACTTGTTGGTATATAGATAGATGGCACACCGCAGCAGCTGGCACAAGGACGAACCGACTTGTTGGTATATAGATAGATGGCACACCGCAGCAGCTGGCACAAGGACGAACCGACTTGTTGGTATAGATAGATGGCACACCGCAGCGCTTGTCGGTGGACCCTCATAGGCATCTTCCTGATGAGTGCCTGGACTGCACTGCTCAGCACCCACAAGACATGCGTTACCTGCTAGATCACCCCCTGTTGGCACATACACAACGCAAGGACGAACAGACTTGTTGGCACATGGCCGGGGCAGGGGCCAGCCTCCCAGGGCAGCAGCATGCCGGCTTCAGTCACTGTGCCCACTAGCGTTGGTCGCTGACCCTGTAGCGTTACACACAACCCGCATCCACAATACATACACATATCACCAGATAAATCACCACGCACCTCTGAGATACACAACCACACCACCTACCAATTACCAAGCAACCCAGGGGTGTTTGGTTCCCCTCCTAAACTTTAGTCGCTATCCTATCGGATGTTTGGACAAGTACATGGAGTATTAAATATAGACTAATTATGAAATTAATTGCACATTTTATGACTAATTTGCGAGACGAATCTTTTAAGCCTAATTAGTCCATGATTTGACAATGTGGTGCTGCGGTAAACATGTGCTAATGACGGATTAATTAGGCTTAATAAATTCATCTCGTGGATTACTGACGGATTCTGTAATTTGTTTTTTTATTAGTATCCGAACACCCCATATGACACCCTCATGTGACACCTCCTAAATTTTAGATACTGAATCCAAACGCCCCCTAAATCTTGCACTGGGAGCTGCTAAAGCGGAAGAACAATCCAGCGGCCATGGTTCTCGTAACCGGGGCCATGGCCAACGTCATCATGAAGCTCGGCAAGCTTCTCAACGATGAGGTCAAGCTGCAGAAGGGAGTGAGGAAGAAGATCCAGACTCTCACCCGCGACCTGGAGAGCATGCACGCCGCCCTCCGCAGGGTGGCGGACGTGCCGCCCAACCAGCTCGACGACGAGGTCAAGCTCTGGGCGCGCGACGTCCGGGAGCTGTCCTACATCGTGGAGGACATCCTCGACACCTTCCTCGTGCGCATCGACAGCCGTGATGAGGACCCTGACCCAAACAAGCTCCACTAGTAAAAAAAGTTTATAGCAACAGGACAATAATTTTAAGGACAGCTAGTGATGGAGCCGCCCTTACGGTGACATGCTCGGGACCCACGAGACCAGCTGCTCCTATAAATGGCACAGCAGGGGCAGCTGGTGATACGAGCCGTCCCTACAAATGGGTCGATTTGTAGGGGCGGCTCACTCACCAGCCATCCCCAGTGTTGCGATTTGTAGGGGCGGCTCAATCACCAGCCGCCCCTATAAATGCTCCACATATAAAAATTTACAACCCCTTCTTCCTTCTCGGGTCACTCACTCTAACCTGTGAAAAAAAGGTTGGGAGGCCTTGGGTACCTCCAAAAAATTGCTCCACTAAGAGGGGAAGGTTTTGGTCCCAAATCTTTTGGTGGAGAGGTTGTAGAAGGTAAGAAAATGCTATTCCACACTTTTTTAAGTTTTAATGGTTGGTTAGTGAGTAATTAGAGTTTTGCTTTTCTCTCTCTTCTATGGTGCTTGGGCTACTTATGAAGCAAATTAGACCCAAGTTTTGAATATACTAGGATAAATTAGGTAGGGGAACAAGATCATACCCTTATTTGGTTCATATTTCTTAATTTTAGTGAACGATGAGTTAGTTTTATGGATGTTTTATGTGCATGTAGATCTAGTCTTGGGTTTGTTTTTTTTATTAATTTTGTTTTTGTAAATTTATGTTTGATGAAATTGGACTAGGGTTTGCATGAAAGATATTGGGTAAAATATTAATTGTTGCTAATTATTGTCTTTGAAATTTTTTATTGCAATCAACAAATATGTATTTTAGTTATTTATGGATAAATAGGCCATTAATTAATTTTCCTCTACCATGGTATGTTTGTATGCTTCATGTAATTATATTTGATTTATATTCATATATATCTGAAGTATATATAATTATTCTCAAGTAATTATTAATTTGATTCATTTTTATATATATCTGAATAAGTAGTCCTTTAATGTTTTTTTTGTTGTTGTAAAAGATGGAGTACAGGAACTCTTGGATGTATGGTTCGTTAAGGTTCAAGGCAGGTTTCCGTGAAGGGGTGGATAAATTTATTGAAGTCGCAGAGAAGCATGCAACGACATTGATAGAGAATAATGATACAATTATTTGTCTCTATAAAGATTGCAAGAACCGTAAGGATATAATTATTTGTCCCTGTAAAGTACCTTCTCCTCACTATTCTTATTTCTGGCCCTAAACAACCAGGCATTGATATAGACGTGTTTCTCGAGCCTTTGATGCAAGAAATGGAGAGGCTATGGAGGCATGGGGAGCCGATGTATGATGCGTTCCGAAAGGAGTCTTTCATATGTAGAGCAATAATATTTGTTACTACCAATAATTACCCATGATGTTTACTTTTTCTGGACATATCAAAGGGAAGACGGGATACTTAGTTTGCTTGGATGGTACTACATGGGTGTTTCTGGATGCATCCAAGAAGATAGTTTACCTAAGGAACCGACGCTTCTTAAAGACAAGTCATAAGTACCACAACAAATTGTTCTTTAGATTTTATGACAATACCCCGGAGATTGAACCCCCTCCGGAGAGACGTCATAACGGAGAACACGTGTACAGAATGGTAAAAAACATACGCATCGTCTATGGAAAGAAGAATCCGAATGGGATGAACAGACATAGAAGCACACCTCCTGTCGAAATTTGAATTGTCCAAAATTAGTGACAAAGATAGATGACCAGACTAAAATGATAGAGCTTGATTTTAGAAAATTTTAGGAAAAAAACCATCACATTTGGATTAGTATGAGGGAGAAAACTAGTTACAAGTTTGAGCCACAGACTAAAAAAGATAAATCACACTTATGTATCATTGATCATCATAAACAGTTGTGATTTTTCTTTTTAATCTCGAGTAAATTTTGTAACTAATCTTTCTCCTCGCATTAACTCCAAATTTTATGATTTTTTCTAAAAGTTTCTAAAATCATGCCCTATCAAGTAACTGTGTTAATTTGGTCATTCTTTTCGTTTAACAAAGTTTGAGCAATTCAAATTTTCAAATTTAAAAAAATGACAAGTTCTAACAAGATTTTGAAATACCAATTGATGTCAGCTGAAAATGTGATGAATACCAAATATGTATAACTCATCAAGATCTATAACTTTTATTTTGGTTATTTCTTCATCTGACAAAGTTATAGTAAACATTGTTCATAAATTAACATGTCTCTCATATAGTTCATGAAACTATGAGTAATATGTGAACTTGTGAACAATGTTTACTAATACTTTGTCAAATAAAGAAGTGACCAAAATAAAAGTTGTAGATAGTGATGAGTTCAACAACTTTTATGTTCACGACTTTTGTAGTTGAAATGATTTAAGGTTTCAAAATCTTGTTTGAAGTTGTCATTTATTGAATTTAAAAATTTGAATTATTCAAATTTGGTCAAATGAAAAGATGACCAAAATATAAGTTGTACATCTTGATGAGTTCTACAACTTTGGTATTCATGAGTTTTTCAGCTGAATTCATTTAGTGTTTCTAAATCTTGTTTGAAGTTGTCATTTTCGGAAATTCAAATTTTGAATTGTTCAAAGTTCATCACATGAAAAGATAACCATAATAAAAGTTGTACATCTTGATGAGTTGTGCAACTTTTATAGTCATGACTTTTTCAGTTCAAATCATATACTCTTTCAAAATGTTGTTTCAAGTTGTAATTGTTTGAATTTCAAATTTTGAATCGTTCAAACAAACTCACATGACTCTTTCAAATTTTTAATTTTTGAATTTTTTTCTTTTCTATATTGTTTTGAATATGAGCAAATTGTTTTTATATATATATTTGTGCATATATAGAATAATACAAAATATTATATACATTTACTTTCTGTTTTTGTGATATAAAAATACAGAATTAATAATTTAATAATATGAAAATTTTTTGTAGGGGCGGCTAGATCAGGAACCGCCCCTACAAATGCATTTGTAGGGGCGGCTGGTGTTTTAAGCCGTCCCTACAAATTGTCCTAGGTACATAAGCATGGGCGCTCGGGGGGCGAAATTTCGTAAGTGTTGGGCTCTCTCTTCTTCCTCCCAACAACGTCAGTCTGCCAATTTTTCGCCGCGCCCCCCGCATCCCGGACCTCTCCCGACGCCGACGCCCCTCTCCGCACCCTCGGCCACACTCAACATCCTCAGGCATCCACGACGGCGTCGCCCCATCTCCTCCACGATGGCTAGGGTTTTAGTGCCCCTGGCCGGCCGACCCGCCGCTTCCTCCCCGTCTCCGACCTCGAGCTCTGCCAACCCGCTCCATCCCCCGGGCCGCCAAGCAAATTAGGGTTTACGGCCGTGCCATCCACGTCCACGACCCGGTCCACCGCCGCCTCGTTTTCGACCTTGAGGTGCCGCGGGCCTGCTCCTTGCCCTCCGTGGCCTAGGTGCTCATGCGCTCCGGCGTCCGTGCTCCCTCCCCCAGGGAGCGGCCATGGTGCCCGAGCTCTTCGACGTCCGCGCTCCTTCCCTAGCGTCCACGCTCCCTCCCCCGGCTAGTAGCCCCGGTGCCCCTTAGGGTCCAGCGTCCGCACACCTCCAACGGCGGGCGACCCGGCTGCCCATGCTATCCGGCGTCCGCGCACCTCCACCGGCGTCCGCGCTCCTCCACAACTTCCCCTACAACTAACAGGTTCGGATCCACCACCGCTGCTGCTCGTTGCTCGCTGCTTGCTGCTCCATCACTTGTTCCTGATGCTTTAACCAATGTGCATTGCCTTGGTTTGTCAATGCTTGTGTGCTTATTTGCGTAAATGCTCGTTGCATGCTTGGCAAATTGGTTTACCCAATGCTTTACCCAAAGCTCAAGGAATTGACTTCCAGTAGTAACAGCTCCTAATGGTTTGAGTACCTTATCCTGATGAATCTAATGCCATACTATTAGTCAGTACTGTTTTTTTCTTCCAAGATGTTTCCAGTTCTTCATATGGAGTATGTATTCACCCGTTCAGTAAGTACTAGTTTGTTCTCTTTTGACTAACGAGAATGCCAATGAAAAAGAGACGGCTTTAGCATGAGCATGAATCTTTTAAATTTGATTTTGGTGTGTTGACAAGGTAAGTTCTGTACTACTACACGATGCAATAGCCGAACTTGGTAGGCTTTAAGTTTCCAAAACCTGACCATTTTGTAGCTTTGTAGTCTCTCCATGGATCAATTATCCTAAAAAGCTTAGTCTACTATGACGTCACTAGTCATAGAGATTTTGCAAGTACTTATCTGAACTTGTTATGCTAGGAGATGGCAACTGTGTACTACTACTATCTGCTGCCTGTCAATCTAGTACCATCTTTGTTCTTCCATGTTGCCAATTCATTCATTCGTATGATGATTCATCAGTTTAGTACTTGTTATTGTTTTTAGTACTCTTTGACTAACTAGAATACTACTGGAAAAGCGGCAGCTTTAGCATAAGCATGAATCCTTTTTAATTGATTTAAGGTGTGTTGACTAAATGCAATACCCAAACTTGTTATTCCTTTGAATTTCCAAAAATCCAGAATTCTGATAGACACTAGAAATAGTTGTTACAAGTTGTCATTTTGAAACTCTGCAGTCTCAACATTCTTTTCTAACCTGCATATAGTGAACACCAGTTAACTCTATCATAATCCAGCTTTACGATCAACTCTTTCTCTTTTGGTCTGATCTCATCATTAAAAATTTGGAAGCGTTAAGGTTCAATTCTCACAGTCGAAGCTATCTGATGTGGCTAGTTCTTTCTTCTTCTCCTTACAAAACTTCCTTCTATCTTACAGATCTATCAGGCAACAAAAAAAAAGAAATTCTAATGCATATGAGGTAGCTCATATGATGATCGAATATTTAACTTATAAGCAGCTATTTTTTTTGCCACCTTTCCTATCCTCTATGTTTGGGAAGCAACAATCGCTTTTTTACACCTTTTCCTCTCTATGTTTGTTAAGAAGTTGTTGCTTTTTTTTTAAATCTCCACTCTCCTCTCCTCTCCTTTGTTTTGCCGATGATGAAATTGTCTAAGTCCATACATTATATGGAATATGAGTGATGGATCAAGAACTTGTGAGGAACTTGGCATCATTACCACCAGCCCGATTTTCTTTTTCTATATGCTCACTGTGTTTATGATGCCTTTATACTACAAGTTCTTTATCAACTGTTGATTGACATGTTTCTTTATCAACCTCTACTGGTACTATTACTACTCGATTTGTGAGTTAGTTTGAACTTGATTGATGGCTATTTTCTTCACTTCCACAAGGAAATGGACCCTTGCTATGTTGTTTTCAACGGAAGAAACTTGGGATTTACATGTCTTGGCATGAGGCTAGTGAACATGTGCTTGGGTTCAAAAATGCTATACACCGTAAGTACAACAACTATGACCATACACTTAGAGATTTCAATGCCTATGTTGGAGCAAAGAACTACCTCCCTAATCTGGTCCCAACCGATTGTGGTGAAAGCATCCCCTCAGAGTGGTAAGAGTGGTTCTTGCAAGAATGTGGTGATTATTAGTCTATTGGTGAAGGTGTTTGGACTTTAGATGAGGCTTTCCATGAGCGCCAATGCAACCGCAATACTTAGGCCTATGATGACACAATTAGATGGTCGATGTAGTTGGATAATACAATTGTATGATGATTTAATTATGGTGTCTGCGAGGCATATTAGTTTGGATAACACTAATTTATGTTAGCAATGATATTTTGGTTGCACAAGCAACATTATCTATTAATAATCTGATGTTTTGCTTTGTAGACCCTCCTCTCCTAGTCCTACTACTTCTCTCTTCTCCTCTCCCTCCCTCCTCTGCTCCTACTTCTCCTACTCCTCTCCTCTCCTATTCCTCTACTATAACTATTTTCCATGACATAAATTTAGGAGAAGATATGGCCGAACTCCCTTTGCCGGATCTGTCAAACAATTATGTGTATGATCTGGGCTTCCAACCAACATTAGGGAGGGCAAACCATCCATATCCAAGTATAGTAAGTAACATGTTTTAAAGACACCTCTATAGATATTTTGTTCTGATATATATAATTCTTAAATGTAGACAATTCATCCTATACCATGGTTCAGAGAGACACTCTCAAAATTTGGTGTTAATTTCCTCAATGTTGATACATTCCCTATAGATGGTCGACTCAAGCAATGTCGAATTAGCTTTTCTATTCTCGCTAGGGCGAGTAACCAACAAGGTATGGTTTTATACATCGATAGGACGAGAAGCAGTCAACCTCATGACATTGCTGTGCAAAAATATGCTGTGCAAGCATGTTTAAGGGCGCTTCAAAATATTGGATATAATATTCCTACATACTCCTCCATGAGGATTGCTGCTTTGAATGTGGGCCTCCACCACGATATTGGACTGTTTTGTGCAAATCTTGCTGATGACAGCATGAATAATGTGGTCAGTCTCATAACTTATATCTAGATTAATTGTTATGTCTATATATATGCATGGTTCTGATAACCATATTTTTTCCAACACTTGCAGATTCAGGAGAACGACGTAACATACACAAGTTGTAGCTTTGAAGCCATTTTAAACCAGGCCATGTTTCACTTGGGTCGTTATAAATGGGAATCCAGGAAGAAATTCTTGTGACTAGGAGTGAAGATTCTCGACCAATGCTGATCATCGTCAATAGACCTGGTGAACGATCTTGTGAAGTAAGGGAGAGTGCACTAGTAAATACATTGCGCTACATCAGTGACATTTTGGCATATGAAATGAATGATCTGCACTTCTCCGAGTACGTGGTACGACATTAGAAAATTTTAGGAAGTTAAATTACTGTTAGTTATAATAATGAACTGATGTAAATTGTTATGGTTTGTAATGAACAAATTTAAATTATTATGTGTTTGTAATGAATGGGTTTGTAATGCATATATCTTCTTTTCAATTAGTTGTTGATATAATGTCCTTGTGAATTATATTATATATATATATATATATATGTTTGTATATATGTTCTGGTCATATTTAAATTTTCAAATTTTAATTTTTTTATGTGAAAATGTGCTGTAGGGGCAGTACTAGAGTGAACCGCCCCTACAAATAGAAATTATAGGGGCGGCTGGTGTTACAACCGCCCCTACAGATTTTTTTTTAGAGGCGGCTGGTGTTACCAACCGCCCCTACAAATACAGTTGTAGGGGCGGCTGGTGACACAAGTCGCCTGTACAAATCGATTTGTAGGGGCGGCTTGAGAACCGCCCCTACAAACCCTTGATTTATAGAGACGGTATGGTAGGGGCGGCTGGCAAAACCGGCTCTACAAACCATCGCCAGCCGCCCCTACAAATACTTACTGTAGTAGTGTTCGCAAGTTGCTAGAGTATCTAATTTTACTCAGGTTTGACGGTTCCGAGGTTAGGTCATGATGATCGGTACACTTAATCTCTGGAATTGTTGGTTCCTTATTTTTAGCTTTTCTCGCATTTTCTGACCGTGAATACTTCGGCAAATGATGGCTTGCAAGTTAAACCAAACCGAATGGAACATGCAAATTTGTGCGCATTCATCCATGCACAGCTAGTTTATAAATGCTCTCAAGTTGCTAATTCATATGAAGAAAACAAGACCAGTGTAGGCAACAACTGTGAAGTCGCACTACTACAGTCCAAACCATTCCTTTGTGCCGATTTTTGAGCCGGCACTAGGAGAGCAAGTATCCATGATGGTTTTGTAGCCCTCACTAATACTAAATTATTCTTCGTTGCTCAAGCTAATTACATAACGGTATCGACAATGGAATATCACAGGCTGTGCTTATAATTGTGTGCCCGCAGGGATATTAGTTTATCCAAACCAGCGCTAATTACAAGCTTGCCCCATTACTGGAGGGAGACAAGAAAAAAGTAATTTTAAACTTATCCCTTGTGTTCATTTATATATCACAGCTAGCTCATCTCTCAAGTTTTTTTTTCTACAAATCATGAATAGACCAAATAAGTCTCAACAATTCTAATGCCCTAGCTGGCTAAGGTGATTGTCGTCTTATTTTACATGCGTTCCTTGTCGGAGAGGCTATACTCTGGACATGACTTGACTGTCTAATTGTTACTATGATGATGTTAAGAAGGATAGCCAAATGTACAAGCAAGGACCACTACTTGTGGACATCAGAACACTACAACCTACGACTACGGATATTTTGCATTTCAATTCACCATTCACAATCGAGTGAATCGATGGTAAAAAGGATTTTCATCTTCCGAATTAATAAAGGTAATTTTTATGTGTTTTTCGAGTATACATCCAGAAAACAGGCAAAAACACCTAACATCGTGGAGGTAACACCCGCCATGTAGGAGAGCATAAATGCTAAACTATATTTTTTCAGTTAACACCCACCTCGACATATTTAAGAAAGTGTGTATTGTAATTCTTATAATTTAAGATACTCTGTATCACCCTAGAAAAGTTGTAAAATCGCCTTGTACATAGAGAAATAGACCAACTAAAAGATCCAGATGGGTAAACTGAACACAAAATTAGTTCAGGGTGTTAACTGTCGAAATGGTATTATTTTCAAACTCTTTATTGCATAGTATTATTTTCATACTCTTTATTGCCTACTAAAAGTTAGCTGTCGAAATGGTATGTGATGACTATTAATACCTTAGAGGGCATATTTGGTCGGGGACGACAGTTGGACATCCAGCAATACCCTCTACATTTTTTTTTTGGCAGAAACAATATTACACATTTCTTTACTGGTCAATTTCATGTGATGGAGACCACAACAACAGAGATTTACGTCAAAAAATGGCTGGTTGTCTTTAAATAGGCTCTCCATTGGTTTGCGGGTAGAGTCATTCAGTCTCTCTATTTTGTTGCTTTATGAAAGGTTCTCTTGGTTAGGCGGCCAGGAGGCTGGAACATTTTAATTACAGATGGTTGAGTAAAAAACTCTTACAAAGACTTGAACAAAGATTTCCTTTTTCTACACAAATTGGATTCACCTAGCCATCTGGATTAAACTAGGTCAACCTGTTGGGTTCAAATGTGCAAAATGCTTAACTGGTGCAATCCACAAGTATATCGAGTTCGTCTCATACATCTTGAATTATCTCTAACCATATATATCTTTGCTTCTAACAGAGCAACCTCTGGCGTGCAGCTAACTACAAATGGGAAGGTTGAATGATTTCCCATTTATTAGTTGAGCAAACAAGATGGAACAACTGCATTATTTAGGGGGCACTTTGGTAACAAGCGTGGATCTGTCTTAGGATTGCTAAAGTGACATATGTAACACCTTAAAATTTGCCTCTTTTGAAATAGGATTAAAATGATTTATTTTGGTATTTTATGTGCTCATGAAATATAGAGAAATAAAAATTTAATTAAATTAAAATTTATTATAAGGAGTAGCAACATGGATGTGCATACATGCCGGTGCATTTGATCTATTGCAATGAGTGGTTGAATCCAAAATTCAAAATGAATTCAAAATGCCTTTGAAAATGAATTTGAAAATGGCTTTGAAATAAAAGAAAAAATTGAAAATAAAATAATTCAAAACGTTGTAAAATTTATTTTTGGAAAACTTACCAAAATTGCTCATTTTTATTTGAATTGAAAAGTGTATTTTAAACCATATTCAAATTTGATTTGGTTTATATTTGAAATTGGTTTTGAATTGAGAAAACAAAAAGGAAAATGGAAAAATTGTTCTCTCTATCTTCCTCCTCTCTCTTTTAGCTCAGCCGGCCTGCTCCCTTGGGCCAACGTCCTACTTCTTTCCCCTCAGGCCCAATCCAGCCCGGCCTCTCTCCTCCCCCTAAGTTCTTCTCCGCACAGGCCCATGCCGCAGCCGTAGCCGGCCCAGTGGCCCCACGCCTCCGCTCTTCCTCCTTTTCTCCCTCTCTCTATCTGACGGGACCCACGGCTTCTCTCGCTGACCGGTGGGCCCCACCTGTCGGATGTCTCCCACCTCGCGCCGTCTCCTTCCTTCCATCCGCATCGGACTCCATCGTCGGTACATAGTCCAAGTCTACCCCGTCTCCTCCTTGCCGTGTTGCCCAAGGCTCCCCAGGCCATAAATAGCAGCTGTCGATGAGGCCGCCTCCTATCCCGAGCCTCGAAGCAGCAGCGCCTCACCGAGACACTGCGCCACGCAACCCTAGCGCCGCCGCCATCACCATCTGCTTCGCCGTGCACCACGCCGTCTCCTTTCGCACCACATCGCGGTAGGTTAACTAGCCAAGTTTGCCTTGCTCCCCTCTATCTTCCGGTGCCTTCGGTTCGGCTATTCGTGACCCATAGGCCTAGATCCAACTGCTCTGGGAAGCTTTCCCATCCCTCGGCCATGGCGCCGCCGCCGTCAAAGCCACCGTCGGCCACGCCACCTGCTCTCTCTCTCTGATTTATTTTCAACCGTCCGATCTGTGATAAAGGGCCAAGAATAGAAGATACCCTTTCATCGCCTTTTTGCTAAAGAGACCCCGACTTGTACAAAATCAACCCGCGGTCCACTCATCTCTCCCCCTCCTTTCTAGTCTGGGCCGTCCGGATTCAATCCAATGGTCCAAGATTGCCCGTACCCCTTCGTTGTGGCGGTTTTACTAAAGAGCCCCTCCCTTTTCCAGTATTAGAACCCGCCGTCCCTGCACTTTTGCTAAAGAGACCCCCGGTTTCTAGAATATTCCACCCATAGTCCCCGGCCTGAATTCAAAATCTGATTTTATTTATTTTAGATCAAAATTGAGTTCTGTTTATTTATGAAATTGCCACTATCTTGAGTAGGCCATATCTTCTCTGTTTTAACTCTGATTTAACCCGTTCAAGTTGTGTTAGATTCATAATGACATAATCTATGCATTAGTATCAATGTTTTCCATGTCAAGAGCTCTAGAATTTTATGGTTTAACGCCTAACTTGAATAATGATTATGCAATTGGATTTTTCTAATTGAAAGTAACTTAGGCTTTTCACCTTGGTCAATTATATGATTAGTTTTACCTTGTTATTCTAAATCAAGTATAATTTGACTTAACTCAATTAAGGTATTTCTCTGAAGTATCTTATACATGTTTTATATAGCTAAAATAAATAAAGCCTTTAGTTTCTTTTCCAAGCAAATCTATCGGTAGATGTATCTTTTTCATCGTAGCTCTGATTAGCGTGCTTTTCGCGTCTGTATGATCATAGCAACGCGTAGATTTGATTTCAAATTCTTTTTCACTAATTGGTGTATTGTTATTATATAGTTATGTTTGAATGCTATGCATGTTTGTTTAGATGCTTGTGTGGTGCTTAATGATCTTGTCCAGTCGGTGAGCTATACGTGGTGAATCAGGAAGCAGATCTTTGAAGGTTTGGACTAGAAGAAGGATCTAAATTTAAGTCAAGTATAGCATGGATCTTCCTTGTTGTCCTATACACCTTTAATCATTTAATTCATGCTGTATGTGTCTACCTTGATTACCACTAAGGATTTTCTAGTACTTTGTTACCTTGTGCCTTGATTCCTATGGGTTATTGCATTGGGTAGTATGATGCTCGTGCTCAACTACAACCATGATCTTGTAACTTGATTAATAGAATTTGCAATAAACATTAAAAGATGCTTTTTAGCAACATGGAACAAGGGGGTCAGAGCATTGGGCTATTTTATGGTGCTCTAGATTCTTCTCCCTAAGGACTTATCTATAAGTGATCATCTGGGACTTACAGTACAACTATGAGGGCTACATGGCTCTGCCTTTAGCTCAATATGAGAACATTTTCTAGCTTGTTAGAGGTTACCTTTATTAGTGTAAGAATGGCTTGACGAATCGGGTATAGTGTGGCCTCTGTCCCCTTGAGTATAGGCTGCGTGTCATTGTGCCATCAGGAAGGGGACTCTATATCTGTTTGCCGAGTGAATCTAATGGGCCTAACTTGTTAGACGAACCTTTGAAAAGCTTCATAGTGAACCCTGCCGACCTTCCTTGGTAGTGGGTTAAGAGGCTCATGACCTCGCATTTAAAAGGGTAAATCACGACTCAAAGTGAAAGTGTACAACCTCTGCAGAGTGTAAAACTGGTATATCAGCCATGCTCACGGTCACGAGCGGCCTTGAAACCCTTACGGAATAGATGATGAACACTGATGATACTAATGATAAAGATGCTCATTAATGATACTATTTATGTTATTCATAATTCATGTTTACCTGATCATGTGTTTATATGGGCTTGTAATAAACTTGTTGCTAATCCTATGCTAAAATTGTGTCAATTAAAAGTTAATCGTAGTTAAACCAGTGTCAGTCTTTTGAGCCTCATGAACTCCATGTTATATTTGTTGAGTACAACATGTACTTACACTTGCTTTATTTTTCAATTATTAGGGGAAAAATCCCGGATGGGTACCAGATTGCTAGAGTTTGGAGGAATTAGGCTTGTGATCAACCAGTCAGTTGTCGTTGTGGAATTGGAGTCACTCGAAGATCGGAGTTGTCTTTCCGCATTTTGCTATCTAAGGTTATATCCTTTATACTAAGTATGTTATATATTAAGCATTGTCTATTGATATTACCTTTATTTATAGCTATATGTGAGGTTGGACTTCCTGAGCTCACATATGGTGTATATCTGGTTTTGTCCTTAAAACCGGGTGCGACACATATTTCTTTGTATGTAGTGCACCAGAAGGGTTGTGTCAATCTCATATGGGCTTTGCTGCGAATTGACTGTATGTGGACCGTCGACCTAAGTGACTTTTATCACATATTTCCTCTTATTATAGAAGGTAATAGTAAAAATATATATTTATATATACTAGTTTGGAAAATAGAGAAAATATCTTCTTGTTAGATCAAACTTCCATTTCCTATTAGATCTAAATTGTGATCAACATGATGGGGATCCCACACATAGACTCATCACGAGATTTGTAATTTGCATTGGTACGTGATCATCCCAACGTGAGTGTTTTATGTGACATCTTGTTTTAACATAACATATATAGAGAGGGAAAGAGATGCATAGTAACTACAAAGACATGACTATAATTCTAACGTGACAAATTTATTGTGTAACATGTTTTGACACACTTGTTGCTTTTTGTGTAGATATTTTAGTGTGGACAAACACAAACATGTGCATGTTTATAAATAACAAATATAAACATGTGCCTGGCAACTTCCTTGTCGGTACTTGTAGAAATGTTTCATGAACACATTTTCATCACAGTAAAAATCTTAATGGGGAGAACTGGGTCGCCTTGACAACATATTTTCGTGTGAATAGCATGACCGGTGATGGTGAGGCACGCTCTGATGCTCGAGATTCATTTATTTATGGGCCAATTGCATTATTGCCCTTGTTTTCAACTCCAACTACACGTTTGCCCCCTTTTTTTTAATTTTGCAGCTTTGCCCCTGTTTTTGCAATCAAGCTTCTCCTTGCCCCTATTCCGTGAAGGAGATTTAACGATGTTAAGTGAAGGCTCAAAAGAGGCAAATGCCCTTGCCACAAATGACCCAATAATCAATAGGATTTTTTATGTACAGATTTTATTGTGGACATATTTTGGACAAATAACATCACATGTATTTTGTTTAAATATCAAAATGACAGGAGTATGCAACAGATGGAGCAGTCCGTACACTGAATTAGTAATGGCATCAACCCCTGCATCCTAAAAAAAAAAGATTCCTTCTTCCCAAACCGCAGCACGTTCCCAACTACCTCGCACTGGGCCATGACGTCAGAACGGTACGTGTTCCCGCAGCACCTTCCTTTTCTCAGCAGGTGCAAGGGCACGATCTCGGCCTCCCGAACAAGCTGCTAACCAGTGTGGCACGGTGCCCTCGCCTCCACCTTGAGGCAGCACGGTGCCCGTGGCCTTCAGCGATGAGCTGCCTCCCAGCCTGGCCAGGTCGGCAGCGTCGCTGGCATGCCACCACCCGCGCTGACCACTCGCTGAACCGCGCCGTGTTGCCCGCCCGTCAGCGCCGCTGGTCCACTGCGTCACTGGCCAGCCAGCGCGCACTGCCCGCTTGCTGCGCTTACCTGCCCGCTGGCCCCAAGCAGCCAGCCAGCAGCAGCGCCAAGAGATCTGCCATGTCGCTGCCCGCCAAGCCCCGCAAGGCGCTTCGAAAGCACCACGATGCCAGCCCTAGCGCACAACCTCCTCACGGTCACGGGAAAAGGGGAGTTGAGGCGGCAGATAAGGGATGGTAGGATCGTCCTTTCCCATTTATTTTGTCAAAACATTTTTTTCTTGGTCCATTATTTACCAGGAGCTCACAGGGCTGAGAAACTGGGGCAGACTGTAGCTTCGAATTAAAAAAACAGGAACAAATCTGCAAAGTTGAAAAAAATAGGGTAAAATGCGCGGTTAGAGTTGAAAACAAGTGCAGTAATACAATTGTTCCTTTTATTTATTGATTTGGCCATTTCTTTTTTACCTAATTATTTCACTGTTTATTTTTATAAATAGTAGGAAAGTCAAGGCTTGGGATATTTGAAATCTTACATCGTATGAGGTTACCAGAGTACTGTAACAAAACTCTTCTCATATTCATATATGACGTGGTAGCTTTAAAGAAATTGACGTGGACTGGGAGTAGGCTAATTAATTAGCCAAAAAGCTACAAACCTCTCCAGACTTTGAACTCTTTTGCACTACCCTATAAATGGAGCGAGGCATAAACATAGCAACACAACGCTGGCGTTTTGTAAGTACTTGTAACCTGGCTCGCGGCGAGCGGGAAGACCCACACGCATCCTCTCCTTTCGTGATTTTTTTTTATTTTTAACATTTTTTTAAACTAATTTAAAATTTAACACCGTTTAAATTTAATTTCCAAAACTAACACGATGGAGACGCAGCAGCAGGGCAGTACTGTAGCAGCAGTAAGATGGGACACAACAGCAGGGCACTACTGTACCAGTAGTACGATGGAGACACAGCAGCAGGACAGTACTGTAGCAGCAGTAAGATGGAGACACAACAGCAGGGCACTGTACTGTAGCAGCAGGGCGCTACTGCACCCAGCAGCATCCGATGGAGACGCAACTGCAGGTGCATCACGTGCATGTTGCTCCGAGCATGCAACCTTGCGAAGTGCATGCGATTCCACGCCGGTGGAGTGCATGCAGTTGCCTGCTTTGCAGGTGAAGAGACATGCTGGCTCATTAAATCACCTGGCCTCTAGCTATGTATTGTATGTATATTTATTCTTTTAACAACAGCAGATACATGTTATTATACTATATTTTACTACTTCTGTCTGATGTAAGTTCTGTATTCAATTGATGTAAATTGATTATTCGTAAATAAGAATAGTCAACAAACTATTATCTAATCTTTTTTTTTTGCTTTTTTCTGATTTTCTGTATGTTTTATTTGGTTCTCCTTTAAAATTTTCCAATTTGGCTTATTGATTGATTTGTATTCAGCAGGGCACAATGTTACTATCCACTCAACCAAACTACGTGGTCAATCAGTCAATGAATAAGACTCAGCTGCCAGGCTGGTTCAGGGCCCACATGGAAAGTGATGGCCTAGCTTATGGGTCTGATAATAGTTCAGTTTTCTAGAATTCACTATGTACAAATATAGTTCAGTTTTCTAGACTTCACTGTGTACTCACTAGCAGATTTTGATAGGATATTTCTCAGATTTGTTGTATACTAGTCCATCACGCGCGCCCTGCGCGCGTCGGTTATCCAACTAAAGATGCAGCGCAGGATTAAACACTCATCTAATCTTTAGCAACTGACATGACAAATACTCAGGGTCGTAGCATGAGAATGGTATGTACATATATATGATCATTAAGATAATACAAAATTATATGATCATTCTATATCTGTTTTTTATATGAGTCGAGAAAAGGTATGAACTGCTTGGCTGTTTGCTTACTCTAACAAACAGGTGGTAGGCATCATAGTGCAGGGCTAGCAAGCATCACCGACTATTAGCAAGTACAGTTAACCTAGCAAATTAGTATCAACATTCATATGCCCCATTTGATAATGAGAAACTGATCATTCCTTTACAATTTCAAGTCACAATTAACGTTTAAAAATACATCACACCAACCACAATTTGACCCAAAAACATATGAATATTTCTACTTTTAGTCAATCAAGATAAACTATGTCCCAGAAACCAAGGCCTACCTTAATAATCGGATCAGTGGAATCATCCAAGACTTGTATTACAATACGATCTGGTGGCCATGTGAGGGCACACGCCGCAGCAATGGATAGCCTGTACACCTGTACAAAGAAATGGTGATTGCAATGATGCGGTGTCAAATTTTATAATATTGCAAGACACACAAGAACATTGTTCAGACATCTTGGAAAAACTATGGTCTTTTAGCGTTGTTAGTCAATTGCCCAGCAATGTAAAGGAAGGACTAAACTTGCTTACTACTTGCATTAGGCACAGCGTCTGCACAGCAAAAAATGTACTTGGTCTGAAATAGCCAAATAGGTGAAGCAGCAAACCTCAGAACGAATCAACCTATATAGCAGCAGAGGCAACATCGTGCAAGACTAAATCGGTATATGGCCAACAATTTTTTTTAAAATGTTAGCATTACAATAAGAGCCCCCAAAACACATTAGAATCAATGTCCACAAAGCCGGTACATGAGGTACTTTGTAGGGATAGATCATCTATAAGCAGTACTGGTATTAGAAATCTAGTGACACCATCAAAAAATTAGGAAAAGACAGGCTATGTGAGACTGAACCTATATCAACAGTGCACATTCTATATTTGAAAAGGAAAAATGGATCCTGTAAATCGATCAAACTGACTAATAGTAGAAACGGATTGTGTGAATCAGAGCACACAATAAAACATTGAGGTAAAAAAACAATTAGATTGCAAAGATAAGTTTTTTCTTACCAAGAGTGGTTGTTCAACCTTTTTTCATGGCATGCAACCATCCATCCACCACACTGATCTCCAATATTGTTCGCATCTGCTCTGCAATAGGTATTGTTTTTACAAATTTAGCCAATAAAAGGAGCAGCTCCTTGTGATCCTTGCAAATAATTAGACAAAGCTTTTCTACCCAAGGCAATTGCAGATAAGGATATGTCCTGTTCCCCTAAATAACATGATGAAGCAAACTAAAATTTATAGCTGGTATAGAAAACACGACCTTTAGTCGCTGCCGCTGAAGTTGACATCATGGCATCCCCTCAGCGTGGGCTCGTGCCTCTACACTTTGGTGCTGCCCTTCAACAATCCAGTGCCTTGGCAATGCAGGATGCTCATAATTTATTTGAACAGGCTATTCACCTGGTGAATGTTTTGGTCACAGTAACAGGAAAAACAACAAAAGAAGTATGAATAGGCCATTTTCCTTGTTATTTGTCATGTCTTTAAAACTATAGAACCAGATTTTCATGCTTTCAAATAATTTACCTGAAGATATTCCAGATATGTAGTATGTCACCTTCACACGATCTACAACATCGAAGTATTTTACTCTTCTACTAAACCTTGCATTTACAAAAGGAAAACATGGTAGAAGAACATAGCAAAATATGGAACAAAATACAGATGAAATTAAAATCTCTGAGTGAAGGCATTTAGATAGGTAGATAACAATACGAAAACATCACTAAAAGGCAAAACTCCCAAAGTCACATAACGATGAAGTCTCAGCAGTAACAATGTGCATAGTTCATCACCGGTAACAACAGGAATCCATGTGCCGCTAAACGAAGCTAAGAAAGGAAGCAAACTAAACACTTGGCTCTAATCCCTCATCCATTTCCAGTAACAAATCCGAATAAATCAATCTTTAAATCTAGGAGAATAAAAACTGTAGCTGAAGCACAAACAGAGTAGGGGAAGTGCCCATAGCCATCCATACCTGGTGGCTGGGCTTCTGTGGAGCAAGAGAGAGGCGAGGAGGGGGTGACCCGCCTCCGTCGCCGCGGAACCACGGTTGGAGGGGTGAGGCACCGCTGATCTGCTGCCAAGTTGAGCCATCGGCGCCACTGCTGAAGAGGAAGAGGCGATGCGTAGCCGGGGTCGTCGAGCACAGGCACCTAGGGTTTCATGGAGAGGAGCAGACGCGGAGCTGTGGAAGGAGGCCACGTCGGTGGGCACCCGGGCCGGCGGCCAACGGCGGGGCACGCACGCGCCGCGTTGTGGGCGGGGACGGCCGCCGCCGGGGCCGACACGCGGAGCTCCAGCGCAACCCGGGGCCGGCGTGGCGCCACCCGGGTTGGCGTGGCGCCGCCCGCGCCTAACGCGGTGAAGCGACGGCACGGAGGCCCGCGGCCACACGGCGCCACGTCGGGAGAGAGAGAGGGAGAGGGAGAGAGGAAGGAAGGGAAGCCAGGGGCGGAGGCAGTGGAGGCGGCGTTCCGCGACCGGGAGGAGAGGCGTCGAGCTCGGGAGAGGAAGAGGAGGCGAGATATTTTCAGAAGAATCCAGAAGGAGAAGCAAAAGCTGCTGTTTATATTTGGTCGACTGGATTCGGAGCAGACGCAGTAGAAGCTGGCAAAATCAGCGCAAAGCGAAGAGGATCTGCATGAAGCTGATTCGAACGAAAGCCGCTACAACCAATCTTGGCCACACGATGGAGGATCGGACGGCTGCAAATAATTGGGGTGACGTGGACACCGTGAGGAGCGGCCAAACCTTCCTGCTTTGATATATAGAAATTTGCATTCTGCAGTAAAAAAGGAGGGTACTGTAGACCTGGTACCATGGTACATAGATGATGCTAATCTTTAGAGTTTAAAACATTTGCAAAATTTAAGATGAATAGAAAAAAAATTTAGAACTTCATTTTGAAACCTCTCACTCCATTTCAGGCGTTGTGCGATTCACATGGTATATGAAAGTTTTAAGGTGAGTAGCAGCTGTTGACTAAAGTACACTAAAACTAGCACCACTTAGGGATGGTGGGTAGACCTTTTTTTATGATCTCAACAAACTTCTATGCGGGTCTGATTCACAATTAGGATGGCAAAAGGCACCATTTGGTACAACAGCAAAAAGAATAATGTTTCACATGTGGTGTACTGGTGTTGTGTGGGTTAGCTGAGATTTGACATGAAAACTGGGATTTGACATGTAAACAACCTCTAGAGAGAAATAGAAGCCCTGCTGAATTGGCTTTCGTATTTATCCTGATTCCTAACAGAGACTTAGAGTATGACTCTTTGAGCACTGATGATATGTTGGGGTTTTTTTTAACAGTTGAGAAATATCTATATATGGATGCTTACTAGAAAACAGAGAAGTCTGTTAAAAATTAGTTTCTGATATATGATATCTTGATTGCTGGAAGAGTTGCTTTTCCGTGGAGCTACTGTCACTCGGTTTCTCAGTTTTGTGCTTTGTTTACTGACCGTTGAAAATTCTCTACCCATGGGGCGAGTGATTTTGGGAGCCGTGACACTCTAGTGTTGGACGGCGCCCAACACCCGATCGGCAACAGATAAAAAATGGGAATATTGTGTTTTTGCCCCTACTTAGATGTCCAATTATGATTTTACTCTCGTTTTTGTCATCGTTGTGATTTTACCCCTGCTTTGTAACTATTAAGGCTCAGTTTACCCATACTTTTAACTCTGTTAGTTGTATCTGGAATAAAAAATAAAAAAACAACAAAACCCTTCACAATAAGATCAAAAGACAACAATACCCCTTATCCACTCGTATCTCCCAATCCCCACATCCTCTACCGTATCCTCTCTATCTCTCTCGTTCCCCATCCCCAAGACCCTAACAGAGGAGCACCGGAAGCAAGAAGCGGGCGGCGCCCCGCCCAGCCGCCATGCCATATCCATCCGCAAGGTCTTGGGCGCGATCAAGGACTAGGCGACCATCGGCATCGCGCGTGGTGACGGGCGCCGTGGCGCCGGACCTCGGCGTAGCCATCGTGCGCGCCACCTCCCACGACGACGCGACCGGACGACCGCCACACTGCTGGAGGTGCTCCGCCTCGCGTCCGCCATGAGCGTGGCGCCGCTGCGCGTTGCCTCCATCGCCATGCCGCCTCTCCGACCCGCGACTACGTCGTCGTCACCAAGTGCCTCGCGCTCCTGCACCGCCCGCCGCCACCGCCAACCCCGACCCTACCGAGGGCGCCGATGGAGAGGGCCGCGCAGCGTTCCTCCATGAGCTGCTCCATCCCACCCTCACCGGCCGCCGCGCCGGCTGGGAGCCCTGTCGCTCGCCTTGCACCTCGACTTCTGCGACGAGGCGCACATGGCGTCATGGGACCACTCCGCCTTCGTCGCGCTTACACCACCTACCTCCTCAACCGTCCGCTTCCTCGTCCTGCTTCTCCCCTCGCGCGCGCGCCGACGACCTCGTCGAGGGGACCACTCGCACACGATGGCGTGGGCGGCGGCCGACATGGACACGGAGGCGCTCTGGGCAGCCTTGCACCTGCGGCACCTGGACCGCCTCCTCACGTGCCGCCCCCACTGGCTCTCCGCCGGCACACGCCACGTCGCGCGCCAAGGCCCCACCCACCGCTTTCGAGGGACAGCTTGAGTCTCACGAGGGCGTCGCGCTCGTCCTCGTGCACCTCCTCGACCGCTTCTTCGACATGGACTACCCCGAGTGCTCCAAGGCCTTCGAGACCTACGTCGGCACCGCCAAGCAGATCGACGCGCTCCGCGCCTTCTACGCCTGGTGCGACGACGCCGGCGTCGCGCGCTCGTCCGACATCCCCGACATCAGGCGCGTCGACGACAAGCTCCTCGAGACCATGGAGCAGTTCCTATGGCAGTGCGGCTGGGCGGGACGCGCCTCGCCGCCACGATCGGTGCGTGAGCCTGCTATCGATAAAATAGGGGTAAAATCACAATGTATTCTGATAAGCAGGTGCAATTTCGTAGGGGCAAACTTGTCCTTACTGAGCCCATTTGACACCATTACCTGTTGTTCACGGAATAAAGGTAAACTTAAGCTTCGTTTTCAAAAAATAGGAGTAAAATCACAACGATGACAAAGCAGGGGTAAAATCACACCAGAACGTCAAAGTAGGGGCCAAGAACGCAATAGCCCCATAAAAATCGAGTTATTCTAGTCCATACAACACTTGATTTTCTTGACCCTTGGATCTAGATCAAATAAACAAAAAAACTATCCAAACAACACAAATAAAAACCATATTATTTTTATGTAAGTAAAAAATGGAAAATATCAAAGGAGAACCAAATAAAACATACAAAAAATAAATAAAAAACCAAAAAATAGCCAGATTATTTGCATGGAAGCCAAATTGAAAAATTTCAAAGGGGAACCAAATAAAACATACAGAAAATCAGAAAAAGCCAAAAAAAGATCAGATAATAGTTTGCTGACTATTCTTATTTACGAATAATCAATCTACATCAGTTGAACACACAACTTATGTCCAAACAGAAGTAGTAAAATATGGTACAATAACATGTAATCTGCTCATGTTAAAAGAATGAATATACATACAATACATAGCTAGAGTCTAGGTGATTAGATGGGGCAGCATGTCCCTTCTCCTGCAAAGCAGCAGGCAACTGCATGCACTCCACCAGCCTGGAAGAGCATGGTTGCACGCTCTGAGCAACTTGCACCTGTAGTTGCGTCGCTGCAGTTGTGTGCAGTAGTGCCCAGCTACTACAGTGAGTGCCCTGCTGTTGCATCTCCATCGTCTCGCTACAGAGCACATCCGCAGTAGTGCCCCCGCCGCTGCACCTCCTCATGTTTATCACGCCATGCGCGCGCAGGCGCTGCAGTTGCCAGCGCCCAGATCCGCGGGCGTGGCAGCTTCTACCACGCCACCGGTCAGCGTTTGATGTCGTCGCCATGTCATGCCTCTTGCCGCGTCACCATGCATGGCGTGGCACAGGGGTTTTGCCGCGCCATGGAAATAGGTGCCCTCAAAAGTGTTAGTTATGGAAATAAAATTTAAACAATGTTAGATTTCAAATTAGTTTAAAAAATTGTTAGTCCACCGCGTCACTGGCCAGCCGCGGCGCACTGCCCGCTCGCTACACTACCTGCCCGCCGCCCGCGCGCAGCCAGCCCGCGGCGCAGCAGATCTGCCATGTCGCCTGCCCGCCGCGCCGCCCCATGCTTCGAGCACCACGATGCCAGACCTAGCGCACAACCTCCTCATGGTAACGGGAAAAGGGGAGTTGAGGCGGCAGATAAGGGATGGCAGGATCGTACTTTCCCATTTATTTTATCGAAACATTTTTTTCTTGGTTCATTATTTACCAGCAGCTCACAGGGTTGAGAAACTGGGGCAGACTGAAGCTTCGGATTGAAAAAACAGGAACAAATCTGCAAAGTTAAAAAAAAACATGGGCAAACATACGGTTAGAGTTGAAAATAAGTGCAGTAATACAATTGTTCCTTTTATTTATTGATTTGGCCATTTCTTTACCTAATTATTTCACTGTTTATTTTATCAATAGTAGGAAAGTCAAGGCTTGGGATATTTGAAATCTTACATCGTATGAGGTTACCAGAGTACTGTAATAAAACTCTTCTCATATTCATATATGACGTTGTAGCTTTAAAGAAATTGACGTGGACTGGGAGTAGGCTAATTAATTAGCCAAAAAGCTACAAACCTCTCCAGACTTTGAACTCTTTTGCACTACCCTATAAATGGAGCGAGGCATAAACATAGCAACACAACGCTGGCGTGTTGTAAGCACTTGTAACCTTGCTCGCAGCGAGCGTGAAGACCCACACGCACCCTCTCCTTTCGTTGCCCCGTGCACCCAAACCGCCATGGCCGGCCCCTTGAAGAAGCGCGGCATGCCGGCACTGGGGTGGTGGCTCATGGCTGTCGGCACCTTCCGCTCCGCCTTCACCTGGTCGTGCTTCTTCGGCTCCTCGTCGCTCTGCTCGGCCACCTTCTCCGAGATACAGGGTGCGTTCTGGTGACCTTCAGACTATGTCCTCAACTCCTGAGTCTCGCTGCTTCTTTCAACTTGTAAACCGTACACTATGAGATGGGATTTTCAGTGAGCAGCGTGCATGGGCGCACGGTTGCGGTGTGGACGCTGCTGTCGTGCACGCTCTGCTTCCTGTGCGCCTTCAACCTCCACAGCAATCCACTGTACCTAGCCACCTTCCTGTCCTTCGTCTACGCCATCGGCTACCTGAGCGTCGAGTGCGTGGTGTACCACGCCATCAGTGCAGCTAGTCTCGTCCCGTTCACCTTCATCGCAGGTAGTACAACACATGTATCAGATCACAGGGTCGACATCGAAATCCTTGAGTGGAACTGATATTTAACCTGATTTTACATACATATTTCATTGCAGGGACATCCATGTTCTGGATGCTACTTCAGTGGAACTCGGATGGCGATGGCCCCAGTCTGCGTGGGGCAACTTCCAAGCAGCCCTGACACTGCCCGGTTGTTTTCCTATGAATAATGGGCATCTCCTGTACCCAATGTGGCCACAGTTGACTTCAACTATACATCAGTGCATGCATGCAACATGGAAAACTCTGTAATATTTTTTTGTTGTCGTCCTTGTACTTTGCTATGGTACACCAAATTAATAGTGGACCATTGATCTAGATGTTAACTAGCACATATTACCTCATATAAAAGGTAACAGAAAGAAAGTATAATATCGTCTTATTAGATCTATAATATATAGGTATCATCACTACGCCAAAAACATTACTAAGGATATGATTTGTGGGGATACCTCTTTTTTTAATAGAAGCGGCTCGATTTACAACCGCCTCAAGAAATGGTTTCTGCAACGTGCTGCCTCTAACAAAACATCTTTTAATTAGATCTATAATATGAATGTATCATCACCACAAGAAAACAAAATATCCACTAGTACAGAAAAGATTTGTACTGGCGTTTCTAAACCCATTTTCACTGGCGTTTTTACCAACCGTCAGTGTTGAAAGGCCAGTAAAAATAGCGAACTTCACAGGCGTCATCTAGATAACCACCTCTACAAATATTTACACCGGCGGTTTTCTAAGAACATCGCCACAATAAATGGTTTATACTTGCTATTTTGTTAAGAAAACTGCCAGTATAAATGTTTTTTCTAACATTGCAAATCGAGCTCAAAAAATAGCAAAAACAAATTTATTCAAGGAGGCTTGCACAAGGCAGCCACACACAGTTCGGCCTCAAGTCTCGCGCATTACACCCCTTACCACTGCACCACAAAGTCACTTGTGACTAAATATTACAAATATTCCTTTAGTATTTACTCCGACACATTTTGAAATGGAGATTTAAAGCACTACACCGATTCAGGTGAAAAAAGTTTCAACTACAAAGTTTTAGATCTCGTCGAGATCTACAACTTTGCTTTTGATTGTTTTCTAGTCAGAGGTTATTTGAGAAATTCAAAAAAAATAGGAATTTTAAAATCATTAACCTTAAAACATGATTTTTGCACCCCAAATGATTGTAAATGAAAAGTTGTCAACTACAAAGTTGTAGATCTTATCAAATCCTATAACTTTTGTTCAGACCATTTCTCCATCTGAGATCATTTCAAAAACTCAAAAAATTAATTTCAAATAATTTGTATTGGCGCTAGGTTATGAAAACCGCCAAAGATAAATGGTTTTTACTGGTTGTTTTCTTAAGGCTACCGCCAGAGAGAAATCATGTATTTTTACTAGCGGTAGTGTTAAGAAATAAAGCAGCCAGTAAAAATGAATTTACACTGGCGGTTCGTGGCTAGGCCCATAGTTTCATTTCTATTGGCGACTATACATTATGAGCCACTAGTAAAAAAATAGCAACCATCAGCGAAAATCAATTGTGTACTAGTGATCCTTGAGGCAAGCCAAAAACCTTCAAGAAAACCATGAAAACGACCAAGGAAATCAGTCAAAGTGACCAAGAAAACATAGACGTGGTAACTTTTTTCACATTGTCAAGAAAATATAACAACCCCATTTATTTATACATGTTCTTCCAAGAATCGAACTCATGACACAAGGCTTCACATTAATCGAGGCGATCACATTCAACCGCCTCGTAAAATCCATTTACGAAGGCGGTTAAAACATAACCGTCTCCTAAAATCTATTAACGGAGGCAGGCCTTATAAGAGACCCGCCTCCAAAAATATCCCCATTTTCGGAGGCGGGCCTCTTATAAGGCATGCCTCGGTTAATAAGCTGAGGACTAGCAAGCCCATGAAAACCACGGCCCATACTACCCTTATCGGGATTATATATATATATATATATATATATATATATATATATATATATATATATGCAACTTAGGGTTTTCTTCTTACTTGCTCTCTTTCTCTCTCAGCTCCTCCCGCCAATAGCAGAACGTCGCACCCGATGCCCCGTTCCTCTCCCTCACTCGCCCCTTCCTCTCCCAAACCTCTACCTCTCCCCCATGGCAGCCCCAGCGGCAGCTCCTCCCTCTCCTCTCCCTCTCCCCCACAGTCGACGCAGCCAAGGCGCATGCGCCTCCCTCTCTTCTCGATCTCCGGCGACGGTGGCACAACCCTCTCTATCGAGCTCGCCGGTGCACAGGGAGGCCGGATCCGGCCTCGGCGCGGGTGGATTCAGCGACGGTGGTGCACAGGGAGGCTAGATCCGTCCCCAGCGTGGGGGGATCCGGTGGCAGTGGCGTATCCCACTCCATGGAGATCAGCCAGCGCACGGGGAGGCCAGATACGGACCAGGCGCGGGCGGATCTGGCAACGGTGGGGCATGGGGAGGCCGGATCCGACCCCGGCGTGGGCGGATCAGGAGACGTTGGTGCATCCCTCTCCCTCTCCCTCATGCTTGCATGCGCACGGGTGGCCGGATCCGGCCCGGGCGCGGGCGGATCCAGCGACGATGGCGCACAGCGAGGCCCAGATCCAAGCCCAGTTAGGGCTAGGCTAGGGGCTTTTTTCTTTTTCTCTTTTTTTTAATTTTATTTGCCGAGGCAGGCATTTGAACTGCCTCAGTAAAGAATTGTTTACCGTGACCTTTCCACAGAGGCGGTTGGGATACCCGCCTCGGGAAATGCTTTTTGGGCGCCTCAGTTAAGTTTATAGTAGTAGTGTAAATTAAATAAGTGTAGAATAAATTATACTTTCGAGCTATAATTATTGGTCATGAAGCTCCACTTGTTTTAAATTCCTCTATAATTACTCTCCCCATTTTTATGCGGCATTAAGTCTTAATATTTTTTGTGCAGAGATGGATCGAGGTAACAATTCTAAGCCTATTTCAATTGTTGATAATAATGTGCTTAGAAAGGATGGCAATGGTACCTCATTGGTTACAATTGCAAAACATCCCGCTACTCATACTAAAGGTATGTCTAAGTATGTTGCTCCTAACTTGAGAGGACCCAAACTTATTTGGGTACCATCAAAAAGTGGATGAATGATTGTAGGTACCATGGCATTGGAGGCTTGATTCAATTGATCTCACATTGTTCATCACATATTAAGTCAAGTTATAAAGCTTAGTGCACATCCAAACTCAATGCCAAGTGAAAATTAAGTGAAGTCCAAGTGCTATCAACATACAAGTGTCATATTCAAGTTGTGGTGATTTATTGGATTATTTGATGGCTTGAAAAATTATTTAAGTTGAAGCTTGCTAGTTGGATGATCATGAGCTAACCAAGGTATATCTCTTGTTGATCATTTTATTTGGGTGCATATGAGTTGATTGAATAGGATAAATATGCAATGTTGCTTGCTATAAGATGTTTTTATGGATAAATAGCTTAGTAATCAAGTTTGGGTTGATTTGTGTTCGATAAGTTCATAAGATGACATTTAGTAAGTGGATTGAATGGATATATGTCTTGTGGAAGTATTCAAACAAATTAGTTTCAAGTTTGATTCACATTTGATGAAGTATAGCTCAATAGTTGAAATCTGTCCTATATTGAAAATCTGAGTGAGCTGAGATCTTAGCCATGTTTGAGTGATCAAAACTTATTGGATTGGAATAACAATTGGTGTACATGCTGTAGACTTAAGATATAAGATGTTGTACAAATTTTATGAGAATTGTATAAGAGATGCTTCGGTTTTGGAGTAGATCTTGTCAGCTATAGTGCAGCAGTTTCAGCATATAGGAGTGGTGGAAGAATTAAAATCTGGTAGCAATCTAGAAGTCAAATGAAGATCAAATTTTTTCAGTTGCTAGATAACTTAGTCAAGCACATCTCCACCAAATTTCGTGGTATTTGGATCTATACATTGGGAGATATACATTTTTCTTTGAAGAGTACAGAATCTGGCAGAAAAGTGACAATTATTGGATTTATTTGGAGTCACTTTGATTGAAAGGTCCTCAAGTTGAAACATGTTCATAAGTAATTGAGGCATCTATGTTTGGTTTTGAGATAATTTAGAAGCATGACAAGCAAAGAGTACAAAGCCATTTGATTGTGGAAGTGTACTTGGCACACACTTGGTACTCAAATTGGAAGATCAAGATCAAACACAAGATGGAGATGAAGTTTAAATTCTAAGTGATGTTTAGAGATCATTTGGAAGAAAGAAAATGACTTAAACAATTAGAAAGAAAAGGACTTAAAGAAGAAATCAAGGTTACTCATCAAGTTAAGTCCATCACTTGGATCAATCAATCAAGTTATTTTAAGTGAGTGTCAAGAATGGTTCTTGGAGAGAGGTCACTTCTCCCTAGTGTAGGGTCTTACCGCCTATGTGTAGGTAAACTAAGTGTGGTGCTTAGAAGGCTAACATAGAAGTGGTGATCCGAGGAACATTTGAGATACTTAGTTAAAGTAATAAAGAAGGTTGATCAAGAAAAGCAAGCAACACCCAAAAGAGAGCTAGTCACGACAATTCAAGTGGCATTCCAAATAGTTCTCTCATACAAGCATTAATCAAAAGATGAAGCAAGCTAACCACAACAAGATAGTGCACTTGATCATATTAGTGGTTCTCAAATCATATGGGTGAAGTATGAATTTCATTATTCATGATTGATCTTCACCAAGCTTATAATTGGACTTCACATTGCTATTGGATTAATGAATTAGAATCTATGTGACTATCCTCTACTCCAACATAGCAAAGGTATCATTGTAATGTGCAGGATCATTTCATCCCTTACTAGTATGCGATTAGTGCATATAGTACATGCTTCATAGGATCATGCATAACAAATGAAATGTTTAAATTCATAGCCTACCACTATTGCTTGAATGATAAGCTGATCTAGTGTTTGGTATATGAATTTGTTCATGAGCTAGTGAACCCAAGTACTTGATTTAATTAGGATTGCCAACAAGTGACAAGTACAACCTCGGTAAGATAACCTCCAAATGAGTGTGAAGAAGCTTAGAGAGGGTTCAAACCGGACTTGGAAGCTTAGGCAAATCAATTTAGCTCAAGTCAACCATAGAAGCTCATGATAATGATAAGAGTACAAGCACAAGACAACAATGCAAATGGATATCTAGTTTGTTTGTTTCAAGAGGTATCTAGACTTAAGTATTTCATCAAGAATTCACAAGTGATGTCTAGATCAATTCACAAGTGATATCCTATAAGTAGTACTCATGAAGATATCCAAGGTTCAAGAAATGATTTTTATTGATAAATCCAACAAGTGGTTCCATACAAGAAAATTCTTTCAAGTAGTATCACATCTACACGTGTTATCAATCATGCAAGACGATGGTTCCACAAGTGATCCTCAAGTTTAGCAAATGGATGACCCATGATATGACATAGGGGGAGGTGTCCCACAAATTGGTATCAAGGACGAAGATCCTATGTGTGGTATCTCAAGGGCTACAAGAGGTGTCATTCCAACAATCAAGTGATGTCCATAAAAAATGCAAGATTCAAGCCTCAACCATCTACCCCAAATGTAAACCTTTGCATCAATGAGAAGCACACCTTTTATGGAAATTGATGACAAAGGGGGAGAGATTGTATAAAGATATGAAAGCTTTGGGAGAGATTGAGACAAAGAAGTAGAGGTTTGACATGGACTTGGACAAAGAGGGAGCAACATTGAAGAAAAGAGATGGATCATAATTCTTGGACAAGAGAAGCACACAAGTAGGGAGAGCAAGCTCATGAACTTTGATTGGTTGCATTTGATATGTGCATAGTCATGTGCTTCTTTGCATTGCATAAATCTCTTAAATTTGATATGCATGCTTGTGTGATGTATGCTAGTTGTAGAACTTGAATGATGATTTGATAACTAGCTTGCATAGGATGATAGCTAGACACTTGGTATGCTTTTCAAGTAATGCTAGTACCTTGCTTTTAATGTTGATCGCACGAGGTATCAAGTGATTTTATTTCCAAGTAATATTTAGCTACTCATGGTGCTAAGGATGGTGTTAAAAAGTGCAACTCCGATTGGTATCACGCTTCAAAGGTTTACTCTATACACCTTAGCATCATTTGGTAATAATTACTCTCCCACAATTCCAATCTATGCATATGTGTGAGCTTCAAACCAAACACTCTAGCACATATGTAGGGGGAGCAAATACTACCATTTCAAGTTTGTGGTACTTGCCAAAATCATTTACACATGGTAAAATTGCTTGGGCAAGCAACATGAATCCAAAAGAGCTTAATTTCCATATCTTTGTAGAATTGTCATCAATTACCAAAAATGGGGAGAATGAAAGGTCCTTGTATGGTTTTGGTAATTGAGTGACAACCTAGGTGGACTAATTGTGTTTATGTGAGATACACAGGTGATTAGTCCATAGGTACTTGTGTGTGAGCAACATATGCCATGAAGGTGGAAATGGCTCGGAAATGTTAAAAAGCTCACACATGTGATGATGGAGGAGCTCATTGCACATGAGACATGACATTGAGTCATGTGATCAAGGTGGAGAAGATCAAGACAATGACTTGGCTTGATGGACCAGTTGCAAGCGTGAATGGCAAGTTGGAGGCTTTGAAATGATGGACCACCTGGCGGTGAAGCTTAAGCAAGACTTAGCGCCGATGGATGGAGGCAACAGTGAAGAGCAAGTGTAGTCAAGATCGATGAACCAATATGATCACGTGATGATATGAAGTGGATCATATCATTGTCGATCGTGTTGGTGCATGTGTTGCATCGATATTGGAGGAGATGGAATGGAATGCGCAAGGCAAAGGTATAACCTAGGGCATTTCATTTCACCGGTCATAGGTGTGTAGAGAAGTTGATGACCGGGTTTAGGATAGATGGCCGTACTATCAAGAGGGCAAACTTGTTTGCATATCGGTCATCTAGTGCCACTCGAGTGATCTAACTTTGCATCGTTGCTACGATCGAGTGGCGTGGCAAGTTGAGTGGTTAACTCCTTGAAAAATGTTTGTGAAAAGCTAACACACATACACATGGTGGTGTACACTTGGTGGTGTTGGCACATTTACAATGGAGAAGAAGTTGGAGTTGATGTGGATCAACTTGGTGAAGAAAAGGAGGCGAAACAGGTCACTGGAAGTGACCGGACTCTGCGCAGTGCAGCGACTGGACACTGGCTGGTGAGTCCGGTCATGTGTTCCTGAGAAGGCGCGATCTCAGTCAAGTGACCGGGCACTAGCCTCGGTAGGACCGACGCATCCAATCAGTGGTATCAATTGGGCACGGTCTTGGTCAACTGACCGGATGCTGCACAGTAAAAGTGACCGGACGTGCATGGCCTGTGTCTGGTCACAGGTGACATACGGTGACGTGGGCGGCGCTAGAGTTGGCATGTGGGCGCAGAGCTGATCGGACGTTGGTCTGTGTCCGATCGTGCAACAGCGAACGTGACCGGTCGTGGTTGAGTGGCTCTAGGAGCTCTCTAGCCTCGACCGGACACTACCCCTCCTGCGTCCGGTCATGGTGGACCGGACGCGTCCGGTTAAGAAAAACTGGCTCTGGTAGCTTACTGGAAACAATCGGACTCCAGTGTAGAGCGGCTGGTCACTTTGAGGAGTGTGTCCGGTCGCAACTTAACCATTGAGATTGGGCGCTCAGCATTTGAAGCCAGGGATGACGTGGCAGCCATCCAGTGATCGGACAGTGGCAGGGTGTGTCCGGTCGATACGACCGGCGCGTCCGGTCATCCCAAAAACGCCCAGTGATGGTGTAACGGCTATTTTAGCTTGTGGGGCTATAAATAGAAGTGTTGGTCGGCCTTTGGCCGAGAGCTTGGTAGAGCTGAGTACACTAGAGCCTTTGGTGGCTTTATGTGGCAGTGCTTGGGAGCCCTCTAACTCACTTGAGCTTGATAGTGTTCATCCAATCAGGTGTGTGAGCGATTCTAGTGCGATGGCATCATGATGTTGCAGCGAGTGGCACTAGGTGGTCGTCTTGCAAGTCGGTGGTGCTTGTTACTCTTGGAGGTTGCCACCTTCTAGATGGCTTGGTGGTGGTCTCCATCGAAGCCCACAAGAAGCTTGTGCGGTGCTCTGGAGAAGAGCTTTGTGAGGGGCATTGTGCTCGCCCCGCGGGAGCCACGAAGAGCAACTCTAGTAGAGCAAGACATGATGGTCGACAAGTGGTCCGGCCGGGTCAAGTGCTAGAGCTTGTGGTAAGCACTCCACGTGGGAGAGTCTGACTTGTGGGTCACCACTAGCAAGAGGACCGGTGGCAACCTTGGAGCTTGTCTCAATGGGGAAGTAGCATGTTGGCAAGCACATGAACCTCAGGAGAAAAATCACCGTGTCAACATTGTTCTTCCCGTTGGTTTGTAATCCCCTTACACAAGCTTGTAATTACTTTTATATACATTGTGCTTGTGTAGTTGCTCTTGTAATTAGTTAGCTTGTGTAGCTCACTAGTTACCTTCTTGCTTGTGTAGCATAGAAGTACCTCCCTTCCGTGGCTAATTTAGTTTGTGTAACCTTGTTAGTCACATTGCTTAGTTTGTGTAGCTAAGTATTTGCGCTCTCTAATTTGGCATTGGTTGCCTTGTTATTGAGTATAGCTAGTGAGCTTAGGAGCTTTGTGCTTTTGCTTACTAGCATGTGTAGGAGCTCCCTCGTTGCTTAAAGTACTAGTGGCATAGGTTTATGTGACATTGCTTCTAGAATTTGTTAGGTGAGCTCTAGCTAGCCCGACACCCTTATTGCTTAATTAGGACCTTTATAAGGTGTTTGTGAACTTCGAAAGAGGGGTGTAGTCTTGGCTAGACCGATTGTTTTAATTCCGCATTTGTTTCGGTTAGCCGACGTGATTAAATTTAGAAAGGACTATTCACCCCCTCTACTCTGCCATCTCGGCCCTACAGTCATGTTGCCCATATGCCCAGGTTAATTACTCCCAAAACACTTCCAATGTGAGCAGGCAGGGTACACTACGAAGCTATTCCCCAGTCGTTCTAATAAGGAGCAGCCGCTAAGGATTCCATCTCCCAAGTGTTATGGAGTCATCTCCAATAATGACACTAATACTCGTAGCATAGTACACACCCTGGGGATGAGGCCCATACCCAGCCTGGTATGCCCCTCTTGCCCTTTTAGTAAACTGCTATAAACTAGAAAGAGCAAGGTACTGGACTAAGACCAGAGCTATGTGGTCCTCATGGTTATACTGTAAGTCCTGAGTTGCCACTTAAAGATGAGTCCTTATGGAGAGAAACTAGAGCACCATAAGAAAAGGCCCAATGCTCTAGCCCCCTTGGTTCCATGTTGCTAAAAACATCTTTTAATACCATGTTGCAAATATATTTAATTGCATTCTTTAATCAATATTAGTTGGAGCAAACTGAGCATACTACCCACATGCTAAACCCATAGGTAAATCAAGGACAGGATAATCAATATCAAGGTAAATAGACTCCAAGTGGTTCATTAACATATGCATATGAATTGAGATTGCATTAAAGTGAATATGTAAGAAGGAGCCTCATATTATACTTGCCTTAATTCAAAGTATCGCTGCTAGTCTTGATCCTCAAAGAGTTGCTCCAGATCACCAACACAAAACTCACTGTCTACCCGAGATCAAACAGCACCACACAGGCATCCAGACATACATGCATACCAAACAAATATAAGCTAATTAAAACAATACACCAAACAGTACAAAATCGAAGTTAAAAAGGTTTTAAAACTGTTCTACGCGATGCTACGAGCACACAGGCACGAGAATCACTCAAATCGGAGTTAAAATGGAGATTCTACGCTAATTTCAAGGTTTGGTGGCAGTTTTGTAGTTTGCAAGATGGACCTATACATAATTTTGATTATAAACATGAGATCTAACCTATAAAACTACCTCTATTGGACGACAGGTTCTAATACTTGGAAGTTTACGGGGTTTTCTAGAAGAAAAAGGACTTAGTTTGAATTATGTTTGAACTTGGAAGGACTGCGGGTTCTATAACGTGGATCTGCAGGGGGCTAAGCGCAAAAGTGCAGCAGCAGCTGGCGGTTGACCTGGTCACAAGCTGCGTGGCGAACCGGGATTGGCCGGAGTGGTGCACCGGCCATAGACCCATACGGTGGACCTAGTCTACACTGTGATGTGAACCGATTAAAGATGTGAAAGGGTATGTTCTAATCTAGATTGTTGATCTTGGATCAGACAGCTGAGGGAGGCAGAGCAGGGCTTGCCACCCGAATAGTGACGGCGATGAGAAACTCCATGGACTCTGAATGGCGCACTCAGAATGCAATTGAAACACTTAAAATATGTTTCAGAAACACTTGAAAAAACACCTGAAAATACTTGAAAACCATTGCAACCATACGCAACATCCAAATAAAATACATGCAACGTATGTGTGAAACACATGCAACATCCAGATAAACACACCTGTAACATGTGCTGAAACACTCAAAATATACGCTTGCAATATGCCTCTGAAACAATTACAATATATGCAACATCCCCCGATCTACTTTTGCACCATCCATACGAAACAAATGGAACATACATTTAAAAAGCCTGAAACACTTGAAACATACATATGGAATATAGGGGAGGTGATGGATGGGCCGGTCAATTTTGGCCCCTGGGGTGGGGGGGGGGGGGGGAGCTTGGTCGCCAAGGTGAGAGAGGGCGCAGCCGGGGGTGGGGAGGGCGCCACTCCGGGGTGGGGGAGAGGATTACCGGATCCACAGCGTGGGGGTAGGGGGGGGCCCGCGGGTGGGGGGCGCGCGCGCCTGGGGGGGTGTGGGAGGCGCCGCCACCGCCAGGGAGCAGCCATAGCCAGCAAGATCGGGGTGGGTCAGGGCATGAGTGCGGAAGGGATAAGAATGGGGAGGAGGAAGCGAGGGTGAGCGGTGCGTGCGGGAGTGACCGATGGGAGCCGCGTCCGGACGCAGAGTCACAGACGAGTGTCCTGATAGGAGCATTATCGATACAATTAATATTAATTATTTTACATTTCAAAATTATTGACATAGTGCACAATACACGTACTAGTACAAAAATAATTTATTGGAGACAACACCTTTTATTTATATAGAAGCAATCTAAAAATTCATGTATCTCCTAAAATACCTAGTGAACTCTAGAGGTGCTTCAACGAAGCAATCTAAAAATTTGCATAATTAAAAATAATGGAAAAACCAAGATTATCTCGGCTGGCCTTTCCTTTCCTTATCCTGACGCCGCAAGCATGGAAAAACAATAGGGAAAAAAAATCCTGTCATGCAATCTTCATCCGAGATTTTTGCTAGGATATTGTGCACATGTTATGTTGAGATTGTTCGCCTTGTACGAACGTACAAGAGATGCAATCAAGACGAGGTCATCTCATGGCTGGGTTACACGTAGCATACGTGCGTACAAGATATTGTGCAATCAAGACGATGCACACATAACAGAAAAAACTAATTCTAGTTAGTACCTAGTAATTATATGTACTTAGGGTATGTACAGCCCTACAGACGGGGGTCGTCTGTAAACACCTCGAATTTATCGTACAGACAGGTAAAAAGACAGGACATACAACCAATGGTCTATTTCGTTGTCTACAGGTTTAATGCTTTGCATGCCGCCGTGGATTTGGCGCGAAAATCCATCCCCGCGCGCCCTCAACTTCCTCTGTGCGCGCGCGTCCGCAGTGGATGGATCCTCCCGCTCGTCGACTCCCCCGTACAACGCGACTCTAGAGAGACGAGGGCTTCTTGGACCACGAGCCACGCTCGTCGTCTCGCGAAACGACGGGGCGAGCTCGTCTCCTCACAACCGGGGTTCTTTTTGTAAAATATACGACGTACAGACGGGGTGTACAGACGCGCTGTACATGCCCTTACACGTAGCAAGCTGTCATGCACCTTGTATTGTGTGACATATCAATTGAAACATATTTGGATATTGCCCTTCCCCTCTTGTCGCTGAGGATGGCGCAGGCCCCGCGTGGAGCGCAAAACAGAGTGCAGCACACGGGCATCCGTCCGGACGTCCGGTCTCTAGCACTGCCGTAAGTGTATTTATATTGACATTATAAATGAATGCCAGGTCCTAAAATGTTCTAACGAAAATCAAGCCCACGGCCCACCGTTGCCAAAAGCAACAACCACGCTAGCTGCTACTTGCCATGGCGAGTGCGGTATCGTACATTCGTACTGCTATTACAAGCTCACGTTTTGGGCTGCTGCTACCCGCGCCTGTCCAGCCCAACAGGCCGAAGCCCAGGCCAGGGTGCAATATTATTACACTTAGGAAAATAAAATTCCATCCGATTTTTCTCCCTGAACTACAAGACTAATTTTTTGACCTCTCTAAACTTTTAAAATCAATTATTTTTTCACCACCCGTAGTTTTAATAGTGGTTTTGCTGATGTGATGTGGTGCGAATAAGTTGAAAGTTCAGAAAGTAAATCAGACTAGAAATATTTTTTACTAAATAATATGCTCAAAATCTTAAAAATAAAATTTCAAAATTATCCAAATATTTTACATGGGAAAAAATGAAAATAAAAATCCTAAAATCTAGTTTAATCTTAGAAAATTCATAAAAAGTTTGCTTTACCTCGAAAAATTATGAAACAAGTTTTAGATTTTTTTTCAAAGATCATGCTCTATCCTATTTAATCAAGGCACCATAAGATAGAAAACAAATTTTCTATGGATTTTTTTATCAAGAAACTGATATTGTAGTTTTAGAATTTTTTAGTTCAAACAATTTTTCTATGAATTTTGTAAGATTAAACTAGATTTTAGGATTTATAATTTAATTATTTTTCCATGTAAAAATATGTAAATAATTTGTGAAGTTTTATTTATGATTTTTTGGATTTTTTAAGAAATAATGTTGTCCGGTTTACACCCTAAACTTTCGATTTAGTTTGATTTACCTCTTCTGATGTGGCGCCACATCAACAAACCACCATGAAAACAACTTAAGATGAAAAAACAAACGGTTTTAAAAGTTGAGTGTGGTCAAAAACTAGTTTTATAGTTCAGGGAGGAAAATCAAATGACCACGATAGTAGAGGGAGATAAATTGGACTTTTTCTCCTTAATTACCATGCAATCTGCATCATGTTCCAATGACGCATGAACATTCAAAGCGCCTAGCTAGAGTATTTGTATGTTTGTTTTTCGTTAGGACCACGTGCATGTTTTCTTGTATTCCCTCCATTTCAAAGTATAAGACGTTTTGACTTTTCTAAATACACAATTTTTGTTATGTACTTAGATATACACTATATCTAGATACATAGTAAAAACAATTGTATCCAAAAAGCCAAAACCTCTTAGAATTTGGGATTGAGGGAGTATATTCTATATATTCTATCCTTTTAGTTCTCTACATTTATTTTTCCACGTATTTCGTGACAACAATAATATCCATGCACCAGGGGCAGAGACAAGCTAGGAGGCAGACAATAATATCCTAGCATAAATTCTAATGGGTATGGGCAGGTGACACCCATCAGTTACAAACTCATTGCCATCCCTAATTACAAATCAATGAAGGAGATGGTCATTTCATTGCATATGAAGTTCAATGTGCATTCTAGAACACACGAAACTAGACTTCACTAGTAGAGAACAAACCTTTGATCCTCGACCAAAATGGGCTCTAGTCCCGGCATTTTTTACGCCTGGGACTAGAGATACATTTAGTCCCGGTTGGTGGATCCAACCAGGACTAAAGGTCCCTGCCCAACGGCTATTGGGACAGACAGAGGTGGCAGGGACCTTTAATCCCGGTTGGAGCCACCAACCGGGACTAAAGGTAGACTTTTACTCCCGGTTGGTGGCTCCAACCGGGAGTAAAGGTCTACTCCGGGGCCGTGGCTGCGCCGGGGGTTGGAAAGTTACCTTTAGTCCCGGTTGGAGCCACCAACCGGGACTAAAGGTGCCCCCTTTATATCCCGGCCGTCTCCTTCTTCCTCCCCGAGCCCGAGCTCAGCACATTTTGAAGCTCACTGCACTAGTGTTCTTGCTTCCTCCCTCCATTGTTTCACCATCCATTCTTCGATTCCTCCGTTGATTTCTTTGATTCCTCCGTCGATTCTTCAGTTGTAAAGGTTACCAATCTCATACTCTCATTTTTCATCATTGGCTTATCTCATATTGTTCACTATATATATATTGTTTTTATGGTGTTTTTTTTAATTTGTAAACAATTTGAGCTCAAAATAACCTATAGTTCTTGCTCTTTCTCCATCCATTCTTCGATTCCTCCGTCGATTTCTTTGATTCGTCCGTCGATTCTTCGGTTCTAAAGGTACCAAATTCATACTCTCTTGTTTCACCATTATCTTATCTCATTTTGTTCACTATATATATATGGTTCTTTATTGTGGTTTCTTTCATTTGTAAGCAATTTGAGCTCAAAATCACTTCAAGCTTGCATATTTACATGAAAGAAGGTTAAAGTAGCTAGTTGAACTTGCGGACCGTGTTCATCTCGGTGAGCATGTTCTCTGTCGAGCGGTAACGGACGTCAAGGAGGAGCTTTGATTCTATGAGGGGGAGCGGCAACGGTCGTGGAAGACCGTGTTCCCTTCCACGTAGAATCGGAGCTCTTCCGTGGCCAAGTACGGTGCCGTCCGGTGGAGAAATGCTCGCCAAGATGATCACGTAAGCAAGGTCAACTAGTACGGATGGTTATTTATTCACATGTCTCGATATCGTCGTAGTAGTCTGTCAATCACCGTACACAAACGTAGTATATATATAAATATAAACGATAATCGATTGTTATGTGTGTACACTCCCATTCTTCTGTTAATTTGCGGAAATATCATGTGAATTACTTACCTACCGCAATAAAAGACGAGACCACAATGACCATGGCCATGGCCATGAAAAATGCCAACGACACAACACTAGCAACTTTCTCGGCAAGCAGAGTAGTGTTAAACGCTCTGGAAACCTTTAAACTTCAAGCTTTCATATTTACATGAAGGAAGGTTAAAGTAGCTATTAAAAACTAGTATTCACGGTTCATTTGTAGCATGCATAGCACACTTCATTGTTTAGAGATATAGAGAATTTTAGAGTTTTTTTAATTTTATTTGTTTATAAAATGAGAAATTTATAGTGTATTAAAAAATAAGTATAGAGAGTAGATGGCAACTGCTTCCGGATCCTCGGCCTCTCATGGGTTTCCAAAGCGACTTAGGCCGGGCCTCCCACTCATTGCATGCGACAAGTGTTGTGATGAGACAAAGATTGTGATGGAGTACCGAGTGAAGAAGGAGAGTCCCAACAAGGGTCGTATTTTCTACAAGTGTTCGGATCGCAATGTGAGTTATTTTATCGTATTTAATGACTATGGTTAGTTTATACCTATTTTCATGATGGTTGTGATTAAAGTTCTAATTTTCTGTTTTAATTTCAGTGGGATGGCACTGGATGTTCAGGCTTCTACTGGGAGGAAGAGTATGTTGAACTCGTGCAAAAATATCTTGCACAACAGGCAGATATGGCGGCTAATGAGGCAGTGATCCAGCCAAAGAAGCCCAAAGATGTTGAACAAACAGGGGATCTATCTGTTTTAGTTGGGATTGGCCGCGAAATCCTTGTGCTGCTGAAGTGCATTTTAGCTTTAGTGTTTTTAGTGGTAGTTGGGATTGTCTACATTGTAGCGAGGATTTCTTAAATTTATAGCTTTTGTGGTGGTATGCAATTTGTATAATTAACTAATTATGTTCTAGGTTGTAATACGGTATTTATGTCATGTAATGCAGATGAGTCGGCATTGGATGTACAATGCTGATCGCCGCTCCCAAGAGTTCATGGACGGCGTGCATTCTTTGTTACGTGCGGCCGAGGGAAACAAACACGATGGTTTCATGTGCTGCCCATGTGTCGTATGTAAGAAACTGGTGGAATATCCTTGCTCAAGGACTCTTCATTCACACTTGTTCAAGTCGGGTTTCGTGCCAAACTATATTTGTTGGACGAAGCACGGAGAAACCGGTGTTGTAATGGAAGAAGGTGAAGAAGAACAATGGGACGACAATGATATTATTCCCGATGGTGCGTGCTTCAATGATACTACAATGGGAGAAGCTTAAGAAGAGGTAGCCACAGAAGATGAGTCTGCTGATGATCTTTGTCAGGTCATTTGTGACACACAAAGAGAATGTGAAAGTGAAAAAGAGAAGATCAAGTTCGAGCGGATGCTAGAAGATCACAAGAAATTGATGTATCCAACTTGTGATGTAGGGCAGAAAAAGTTGGGAACCACACTAGAATTGCTGCAATGGAAGGCAAAGAATGGTGTATCTGACAAGGGATTTGGAGGGTTACTAAAAAATCCAAAAGAAGATGCTTCCGAAGGACAATGAATTGCCCGCCACTACCTATGAAGCAAAACAAGTTGTTTGTTCTATGGGGCTAGAAATCGAGAAGATACATGCATGTCCTAATGACTGCATCCTCTACCGTGGCAAAGAGTATGAGAAATTGGAAGCATGCCCGGTATGCCATGCATCGCGATATAAGATCAGGCGAGATGACCCTGGTGATGTTGAGGGCGAACGTCCACGGAAGAAAATCCCTGTCAAGGTTATGTGGTATGCTCCTATAATACCATGCTCGAAACGTCTGTTCAAAAACAAAGAACATGCAAAATTGTTGCGATGGCACAAAGAAGACCATAAGGTAGACAATATGTTGAGACACCCTACTGATGGGTCCCAGTGGAGAGCAATCGACAGAGAATTCCCAGAGTTTGCAAATGACGCAAGAAACTTAAGGTTTGCTTTAAGTACAGATGGTATCAATCCTTTTGGAGAGCAGAACAGTAGTCATAGCACTTGGCCTATTACTCTAAGTATCTACAACCTTCCTCCTTGGTTATGCATGAAGCGGAAGTTCATTATGATGCCTGTGCTCATCCAAGGCCCGAAGCAACCTGGCAATGACATCGATGTGTACCTGAGACCAATTATTGACGAACTTCTCATTTTGTGGAATAAAGAAGGTGTATGTGTGTGGGATGAGTACAAACAGGAACACTTTGATCTGCCAGCATTGTTGTTCGTAATAATCAATGATTGGCCTGCTCTAAGTAATCTTTTAGGACAGTCAAACAAGGGATATAATGCATGCACACACCGCTTCGGTGATATTAGAGGTGTATTCTTGAAAAAATGTCGAAAGGTTGTGTACCTTGGCCATCATCGATTTCTTCCTGCAAATCACCCCATAAGAAAGAAAGGCAAGCATTTTAAAGGGAAGGCGGACCACCTGACCAAGCCTCACAACCGAACTGGTGAGGATGTACTCGATATGGTCAATGATGTGAAAGTCGTCTTTGGAAAAGGACATGGTAGCCAACCTGTTTCGAATGACGCTAACGGTCACACACCCATGTGGAAGAAGAAGTCCATATTTTGGGAGCTACCCTATTGGCAAGTCCTAGAGGTCCGCAGCTCGATCGACGTGATGCACCTGACGAAGAATCTTTGTGTGAACCTGCTAGGCTTCAAGGGTGTGTATGGAAAGCCTAAGGACACATTTGAAGCACGACAGGACCTGCGTTGTTTGAGAGAAAGAGACAATCTACATCCAGAGAAGACAGATGATGGACGCCATTACTTACGTCCTGCCAGCTACACTCTAAGCAAAGAGGAGAAGGAAATCATGTTTGAATGCTTAAACAACATCAAGGTACCATCTGGATTCTCCTCGAATATAAATGGTATTATAAATATGCCAGAGAAGAAATTCTGTAACTTAAAGTCCCATGACTATCACGTTCTCATGACACAATTACTTCCAGTTGCATTAAGAGGAATTCTACCTCCAAATGTACGTCTAGCCACCGTGAAGCTATGTGCATTCCTCAATGCAATTTCTCAGAAGGCAATTGATCCAACTGATCTAGCTAAACTACAGAATGATGTGGTTCAATGTCTTGTCAGCTTTGAGTTGGTGTTCCCTCCTTCCTTCTTTGATATCATGACACACCTCCTAGTTCACCTAGTCAAGGAGATTTTCATTCTCGGTCCTATGTTCCTACACAACATGTTCCCCTTAGAGAGATTCATGGGAGTCCTGAAGAAATATGTTCACAACCATGCTCGCTCAGAAGAAAGCATCGCCAAGGGCTATGGAACAAAAGAGGTCATTGAGTTCTGTGTTGACTTTATTCCCGACCTTGACTCGATTGGTGTTCCTAAATCGAGACATGAGGGGAGACTAAGCGGAAAGGGGACACTAGGGAGGAAAACATATATTGGTATGGAGGATGATTATTTCAATAAAGCGGACTACACAATTCTACAGAACTCCTCTTTGGTAGATCCGTATATTGAGACACATAAGGATCTCTTACGATCCGAGTTTCTAGGGAAGACTGAAGCTTGGATTACGCATAAGCACATGGAAACTTTCGGCGGTTGGTTGCGAAAAAAATGTCAAGGTGATGAGAGCATCCATGAGCAACTATATTTATTGGCTATGCAACCATCATGGCATATCATCACATATAAAGGGTACGAGATAAATAGGAACATATTCTACACAGTAGCCCAAGATAAAAGGAGTACCAACCAAAACAGTGGTGTCCGCATAGATGCCACGGACCCGAATGGGAATAAGCAGACATATTATGGCCGCATAGATGAAATATGGGAACTAGAATATGCACCTACTTTGAAGATCCCATTATTCAAGTGCCAATGGGTCAAGGTGATCGAAGACGGGGTAACAGTAGACAACGTGTATGGAATGACAACAGTAGACCTTAGTAATATTGGGTACAAAGACAGACCATTCGTCCTTGCCAAGGATGTGAATCTAGTGTTCTATGTCAATGATATGTCTACCAAACCAAAAAGAGGGAAAAACGATAATGACTCAACCAAAGAGCCAAAGCGCCACATAGTTCTTTGAGGGAAAAGAGTCATCGTGGGAATTGAGGACAAGTCGGACATGTCAGAAGATTATGAAAAGGATGACCGAATTCCGCCCTTCAAAGTGAACAAAGACCCTAGCATCTTGGTAAATGATGAGGACACTCCATGGTTACGACGCGATCATAACCAAGGGACATACGTAAAGAAGAAGTTCACTGCTGTGCCCACTTGATGAAATAGTGATTTAATGTAGTGTGTGTTTGAGATATTATGTAATAATTGTGAATTTAGATGTTTATTATGTCGTGTTTCAAATTAAATCAATGTTTGATTTGGTGGGATTTCTCTCTCGAAAAGTTAAATTAGGATATTGAGTGATGAAAAATTAAAATATTAACGTTAAAATGATGTGAAAACAAATTTCCTGTCCAAAACCAATAGTTTTAATAATTTTAATGAAACACTACATTTTTGCATTAACAAAATAATAAATATTAGTTACATTATGTTTTATAATTATAACAAAAAATAAAAAAAGTTAGGTTATAGATTTTTCCTATGTGCAATAAAGAAAAAGAAAATCCACATTTTTAACAAAATAATTTTATGCCTTTTATTTAATTTACTATGTATTTAATAAGACTATTGCATTTCTATTAAAAAAAATTGCTCAAAAACACGTGGGAAACGAAACTGCAGCTCACCTTTACTCCCGGGTGGGAAGCCCACCCGGGAGTAAAGGTGGGCTGCAGTTTCATGGTCCGCCAAAAAATAACCTTTGTTCCCGGTGCGTGTTACCAACCGTGAGTATACCTTTACTCCCGGTTGGTAACACGCACCGGGAGTAAAGGACCTTTACTCCCGGGCTGGTGGCTAGTACCGGGAGTAAATCTCCCTGGTATATAAGCGCCAGCGCCTGGCGTAGATCGATCCCCTCCTCTTCTTCCTCGTCGAACACCGCCGCCCTTTCTCTCTTCTTCCTTGCACCGCCGCCGATTCGCCTTCCCCTACGCATCAGCCCCCCGCCGTGACACCGGAGCCCGCGCCTTGCCTTGTGTGGCCGCCAACGACCTCGTGCGGCCCTCCACCGCGCGCGCCCGCATGACCCTGTCGATCTGTATTCGTGAGGTGAGTTCTCTCGGCTTTCTCTCTCCTAGTGCCTAGGGTTTCGCCATTCATCTGCCAGTCGCAGTATGGGCATGGCGGGGTCGCATGGCCATGGCGAGGATGATGGCGCGGTGCTGTGGCTTGCTCGTGGCTATGGAGTTTCTGGCCGGGAATGGGGGGATGGCCGACGTGTGGTGGCGTGCGAGCTGAAGGAGAGCAGAGGAAAACGAGTAGAGGATTGACGGTGATGTTGTGCAATTTTTTTTTTTTTTTGCCGGTTGTTCATAAAATGTTCTCAAATAGTAAATCAAGGCAATTGAATTGCTTTTCAAAGTAGAGTTTGCAATGCTATATATTGATGTTTGTACTATGTTTTGCAAAAAGAAAAAAAACATGTGGACATGCATGCATGATATATAATATACTCCTTTTGATCACAGCCCCGGCCCGGGCCGCTCCGCGCCGACGACGCCCTCCACCGCACCGACACCGCCTCGGCCCGCCTCACGTTATCATCGTCAGCACGCCAGCCACCGCGTCGACACAGCCCGGCCTGCTCTGCTGCGCCGACCACCGCCCTGGACCACTCTGCGCCGACGTCGAGACCACGCCGCTCGTCTTGCCGTACGTCCTTGTCCTCGATCGCGATCCATATGTTTTCGTCATTTGTATTCATATGCATGTATATATACGTCGCGGAGCACCGCCGCCCTCGATCACCCATGTGTTTCTATGTATACGGTGGAGCACCGCCGCCCTCGTTCGCCCTAGGGTTTAGGGTTTATATGGCGGAGCACCGCCGCCCTCGTTCGCCCTAGGGTTTAGGGTTTATACGGCAGAGCACCGCCGCCCTCGTTCGCCCTAGGGTTTAGGGTTTATACGGTGGAGCACCGCCGCCCTCGTTCACTCATGTGTACAAACATATATACGGCGGAGCGGAGCACCGCCACTCTCGTCACACCGCCCTCTCTCGCGGCCTAGTCGATCAATATTAGTATTATCGTTATCGTTAACGCTAAACAATCACACTAGGGCAAATTGCGTCGGTGACTAGGGCAAACCGCGTTGTTGATGTCACCGATGTGGTTCGCCCTAGTCACCGACGCAATTCGCCCTCGGCCATTTATATATAGCCCTAATTCGCCCTAGTACCAACGCAGTTCGTCCTAGTGTGGCGAATTGCGTCCATGACCGAGGGGCAAGATTTAATAATGCATATTGTTCGTAGATTTTACGCATGTAAGCAAAGATTTGAAGTACTATATATTGGTTTTGTTTTTTGAAGCTAGATGGCCGACCCGAGAAACATGGATGAGGAGGAGTTGATGATGAATTTGATCAACACTGGCACTCAAGTTGCCGGTGATGATGGTGCTAAAAATAACGTGCAAGAGGATGCAGATGACAGGAGTCAGTACTTAGCTCTTGAACAAAATGAGCAACAACATATTGGCCAAGTATATATTTTTTATTATTAGCTATATATTATCATATGTCTTATGTGTGCTCATGACATTAAAAATAATTTTTATGTTTTGTAGCCCTCTGGATCGACATCAACAACTACAACAAAGAGAAAAAAAGTTTGAGGTCCCAAAAAGCAATTGGAGGGCCGCTTCATCATCTCGGAGTTCAATGTGGATACAGGCGAACCGGGGGCGGCAAATAAAACGAAATTATGCACCACTGTGGTTACCTTGTACGGGACCGGCTCCCGATCAGTACCCACGAATGGAAGAAGAAGACCAATGCTCCTCATATCAGTTTTGTCTCCGATCGTGACAAGACGTTAATTTGGAAAGATGTCTTGGTACATTTCACGCTCCAAACAGATGGTTATGATGATATAATAGATGGTGATGAATTGAAGGAGCGAGTTAGGGATTGGACAATGAAGAAGATGGCCACCCAGTTTCAGACTTGGAAGAAACACCTATACACGACGTATGTCAAGAAGAACATAGCATCAGATTTCACTGTCCCAAGCCCGATCTCAAAGCAGAGGCCCTATTGGGATGAGTTTGTACAGTACAAGACGTCGGAAGAGGGTGTGAGTCAAGTGATAAAGAACCAACATAATGCCCAACAAAAGACATACCACCATAACTTGGGATTAGGTGGCTACTTGACTGCCATTAAGAAGTGGAACAAAATGGAAGCAAACCTTCTTGCCAAGGTATCACACCAGAATCACTCGATGGGGAGAGTGTGCATAGAATTGGTTTTTCGCTCATGGGGGAACACTGGACCAGGAGACAGGGAAGTGCGTTTATGGCGCAAGACTGCAAGAAGCAGCAGAAAGATTGTTTTATGCTCAGAGAGCTACTGCTAGTGGTGCGTTCAGGCCCAACAGAGAGAAGGATGAACTGACATACACCATCGGGACTATTAAACACGGTGGCCGAACTAGAGGCAAAGGAAGTGTCTCGTGGGAGCATGGATTCCCTCAGGACAGACCTTCCTACAGAAGCCACCAGAGAAAGAAGGAAGAAGAGGCACAATGGCTCCAGAGGTTGGAGGAAGCGGTGCGTGAAGCATAGGAGCGGGAAAAAAACCTTGAAGCGAGAATGCAGGAGGAAATTAGAAGGCAAGTGCAAATAGCAATGAGTGCAAGCAAGCAGGCATCAGACCTAGGAATCAACATTAGCCAATCTGCTCAGTTGAAAAGCAGCTGCGCTTCCATGGAGATACCAAATCAAGAGAACACAGGACTACGCTTCCCTGTGGATGACATCACTGAACCTTGTACATTGTGTGAGCTACACAATCCAAAGGGGAATTCCACAATCAAGGTGGCTATTGGTCTTGTTAATCCTATCGACCGAACCAAGACACCAAGGATTCATGGGAATATAATCCAAGAAGGATATGCTACTATCTCGGTAGATAAAGCTAAAAAAGATTTTAGTGATTTGCCTCTTGACATTCCTAGAGGTGATGGCGAGAAGACTCTAGGAGAAGCAGAGAAGACATTCATTCTATGGCGTAAGCGCTACATCATCATTCCCGGGATGTCGCCTCCCCCTCCTCCTGAACTACCTCACCATAGGTGCGGATGAAAACACTACATCATTAATTTATATTGGCTTAAATAATTAACAATCTGCTCATAATAATATGTCATTCCTTTTTTTGTAGCAGATCCTCCCCCAACCTAAATCCAATTGTTCAATCGCCAGATCATCATAGTGCTCTGTACGATGACAATGTGTTGGAAGGCGACGCTACATCCACACCATCTCCAAGGAGGTCTCCAACGAAGCAGCCGCCACCTCCAAGGAGGTCTCCAACGCCGCTACCACCACCTCCAAGGAGGTCTCCAACGCCTCCCCCGCCCGCGCCTACTAAGAAGCCAAGTACTAGCAAGATGCCAGCCCCGCAAACGAAGAACCAGTCCCCGCCGACAAAGAAAGCCACCGTGAAACCAAGGGCTATTCCCAAAATAATATCTGAAGAGAAGAAAGAAGTAACTGATGCATATAAAAAAGATATGTCCAGATTCTATGATAAACTTAAAAAGGATCAAGAAGTAAGGAGAAACCCGGAGAAACCATGCTTCTTCGTAGCTCCAGATATTCTAAGAAAAAAGGTGGCTTCTTACCAGCAACAATAGCGAGAATCTCGTAAGCCGTCCAAAGCAACGTTAACGGACTATGACCGCACTCTCACCAAGTCAATTGAGGTGGCATAGAAAAAGAAGCGGGCAGGGAAAGGAGTTGCACAACTCGGACAACAATCGCACCAATCAGTCCCCCCGCTAGTTGTTGGTAATGAATATGGTTCGAATTTAGGATTAATGCATCAGGCAAACATACCTCCGGATATCGATTTGGATCACCTTGGTGAATTTATTGAAGAGACTGATCTCGACCTTTACCAGATGTTTGGTGATGGAAACATTGAGAGTGCGGCGGAGGTTGATATTTGGAAGAAAAAAATTGTGCTAGGCCAGAGTCTATACAACCCTCAAGCCTTAGGTGATCTAGGGACGCAAATGTACCTGCTAAACAAGTGGTACATGCAGGCATCTACCGGTGGAGACTTCTGCATTGGTGTTAGAATTAGAGATGAACATTGGTTCCGTGGCGATGATGTTATGTATGTTGACTTTACAGAATTTCATCAACTATGCCACCTGACCTCTCTGGACAAAGTTATCATTAGCTGCTATTGCCTGTAAGTAATAATTCTTTTGATCTATTATTAAACTCATTATATGTGTGTATAAGCATATAAATTATCCTAACAAGTACTATATATATGCAGATTTACAATGACAGAGCGCAGAAAGGAAGGCTACAATGAAATTGGTTTTGTTGATCCCCATATAGTATTCAAAGACCTAGTTACTCCAAAGCCTAATTGGAAGTCTGAGTCAGAGAGTAACCTCATGAACTTCTTAGTGAACCAACGCCACAAGAAGGATATACTCTTTCCCTACAACTTCAAGTGAGTGTTAATAATGTCGATCATCCTTAATGGCTCATATGTTGATTCTAGTTAATTAATGAGTGTTATGCGTTATATCCTATAAACACATGCAGCAATCACTGGATATTGATGGACATCGATCTGGTGAAAAGTCACTTGATAATCTACGACTCGATGAGAAAACCACAACAAGACTACCAAGATATGATAGATATTATCCAGAGGTAATTTCGGTATCTCTAGCAACTATATATACACACAAACATGATGATTAACTATATCTGATGACATGGTAAATTTTTTATTAGGCAGTGTTTAAAAAACCTTTATTGAGAAGCAACACATGGGAAATGCAAAGCGCCACTGAATGTAATCCCTTTGAAAGTAAGTCCCCTAAATCGCATCATCTTTATTAATTAAACATAAAGCTTTCACCGGATCACCAGATTGGATGACAAATCTTTTTCTCGTAAAGTGGTGTCTGAGGCAGGAACAGGGGAACACCTACTGTGGTTACTATGTTTCCAAGTTTATCAAGAAGGTCTCTCAAAGAACTCCGACAGAGAGACTCAAAGTACGTTAAAAATACACTATATATTCATTTAATTATTATTATTGATTGTGTTACTATGTCTTTATATATATATATATTAATTTATTTTCCTTTAATTCAAACCTGTAGGCTCGATGGTTGGAGGAAAAGGTCATACGGCAAGACCAAATCAAAGCAATTCAAGAGTCTATAGCCGGATTTTTTAATGACCAAGTCATCGATTCCAAGGGCGAGTTCTACTTCGACCCAACACAGCCATGGAAGCCAAGCTAGAGGATGAGAGGAAACTTGTTATATCACAACAACTGTAATGCAATCTTTTGTAATATATGCACATGAAATAATATAATGTAAAATACACATATTGTAACACCCTAAAATTTTGCACTTTTGAAAATAGAGTTAAAATAATGGTTATCGATTTTTGTGCTCGTGAAATATAGGAAAAGTAATATTTTTTTAAATTAAAATTCATCATAGGAGTAGCAACATGCGTGATTGTGCATTCATGCTGTTGCATACTAATTTATTGAGTTGAGTGGTTTTGACTAAAATTTAAAAGGATTCAAAATACTTTTTGAAATGCCTTTGAAAATCTGTTTAATAAAAAAAACTCCCTTTCTCTGTTCTGGCCGAATTGGCCCAGCTGCTGCTGCAAGCCCACCTCACTCCCTCCTTCCTTGTTGTTCAAGTCCATCCACAGTACCAGGCCAAGGCCCAATTGGAGCCGAAGCCCACTCTTCTGTCTCTGTGCATGACAGCCCGGCCTCGCATGTCAGCTCTTCTCCTACCTCCCGTCGTAACTGAGCCGGACTCATGCCCGTGCAAGTCCCATCGCCGCACTCCCAATTTTCCCAGGATTGAGCGTGGAGACCAAGCCTTGCCCCTATAAAACCCGAGCCCCGTCACGCGCCGCCCCATCCCAGAGCCCACAACGTCACCGCCTCGCGCTCAGACCCCGCGGCAACCACGAAACTCTAAAGTCAGAGATCGTTTACGCCGCGTGCCACTGTTTTGCCGCCGCCGGTTTTGATCTCTAGACACGTCCACTTCCCCCCTCTTGCCCAAGCTATCTGCAAGCGTGTCTGCTTGCTTGATCGGCATCCCGCCGACGAAAGCGCATTTGGCCACCACCATCGCTTGCACCTTACGCTGCCTTGCCGTTGTGCCTAGCTAGTCGACGAGCTCGGACCGAGGTAAAGCAGATGTCTCGCGCCTTCTCTCTCTCTTGCTTCCGCTGGTTCTTACGCGTCGCCGCCGGCCTTTTGCAGAAGCCGCCACCGCCTCTCCGGCCGATCGAGTCGTGCCACCACCCGCCCTCGTGTCATCTCCGTTCGAGCAAAGCTCTTGGTGAGTGCGACGTTGTCTCCCCTACCTTCCCATGCAGGTCCTGTGCAAATAGAACCACCGAGACACAGACACGTACAACCACTACTACAGAATGGACTTGTTGTCCTGAGCGGTAATGGCCTTTAGTCCCGGTTACCGCGCCGGGACAACGATCCCGGGACTAAAGGTGCCACCTTTAGTCCTGGGTCATCGAGCCGGGACTAAAGAGGGACCTTTAGTCTCGGTTGGTGTTACCAACCGGGACTAAAGGCCCTCTAGCCGAGCAAACGTGGCCGCACCCTTTAGTCCCGGTTGGTAACCCCAACCGGGACTAAAGGTTCATTTTCTTTTTCTTTTTTTTTTGTTTAATTTGTTTTCAGTTCAGTTACACGTATTTGTTTAATATATAATATGTTTTTATGTACGTATTCTACGCTGGTAATATAAATACATGCACGCATATAATTACATCTAATTCTCATCTCGAGCATTATTATATTTGAATAAAGTATGGACCTATATATAGTATAGATATATATATGTATATATACAACACTTTCATAATCTTGTTCTGGAAAATAACGATATCAATAAACATTTAATTTACACCATTTATTCCTTAGGGTCAAAGTAGAACTCGCCGTTGGGATTTAACACCTTTTCTAGAAGAAATCCTGCTATTGACTCTTGAACTGCTTTCAGATGATCTTTTTGCATGACCCTTTGTTTCAACCATTTAGTCTTGCATTTGAAATAAAAGGAAAAGTATTAATACATATATATATATATATATTCATTTAAAAATAAATAAAAAATTGATATATACATACTCTGAGAACATGTTTAGGAGTTCTTCTTATGTGCGCAGTGATAAATTCACAAACGTAGTATCCACACAAGTTATTACCTGGTTGCTGTCGCAAACACCACTGTACGAGAAGAAGATTTTTCTCATCATCTCACACGTAAATTGAAGTACGATATAGTAATTAAACACGTGGGGAAGTGTATATAGTACAACTTACTTGTATTTCAACTACATTAAGTGGTGCCTTGCAATCCTTCCGATGTTGCCGAATAAACTCTTTCCAAACCCTATGCGACCAATAATGTACGATCGTTAATAAATTATGGCAAAGTCTATTCAATAATAGTTGTGCGCAAGAGATCGAAATTACCCCTGAATGATGTCTATCATATCTTGGTATAGTGCCCGCTTTTTTCTCAACGAGTCAAAGATTACTAACCGACTTGAGTTTAACTCAATGACAATGAGTATCTAGTGAAAACTGTATTGGTTTATACACACACGTACATGCATATAAGTTGTATTGATATTACATAAAATGTGTAGACTACATTATTATTAACACTTACTCAAAGTTGTACGGGAAAAGTATTGTTGTCTTGTCGTGCTGCTTCACGAAGAACATCATGATATTCTCCTGTGCTTCAGATACCCACCACTCCTTGATAATAATACCGGTTTTGAATACGATATAAGGATCAATGAAGCCAACACTGGTGTCTTGTATTCTTTGGAGTTCTGACATCTGGAATCTGTATATAAATATAAGTTACATGTGAGGATAATTATATACACGTACGCATGGAAGTGAGTTTATTAAATAAAAGTAAGAATCACTTACAAACAAAAGGAGCTAATGATTGATTTGTCCAGAGCGTCCAAGTGGTATAGTTGATACAATTCTTCGAAACTAATATGTAAGATGTCATCACCACGGAAGTAATGATGGTCTCTAAATTTGACAAAGATCCACTCCTCACCCCTGCCACACGCCTGCATGTACCACTTGTTGAGCAAGTACATTTGCGTACCCAATTCATTTAGAGCCATAGGGTTGTACAGACTTTTGCCATATTTATAAGTCTTCTAGGTATCAACTTCCAGGTTCTGGATTGGAGCTTTGCCCGTCAATTGATCCAAGGTTAAACCAGTATCTTCAAAAAAAGCATTAAGGGCTTGAACCGACACTTCTCCAGAGTTGTCTGGTCGATAGACTTCTATGTTGGAACTATATTCATTAGCAACAACAAGATTTTGCATTAGTTGCTTCTGTTGTCCGAGCTATGGGACATCCTTCCCTAATGCTCTTTTCCTTTTCTTATCTGCATCATGTGACTTCACGAGGGAGCGGTCATAGTCTGATAGTGGCGAAGGCTTACGAAGTTCAATCATCTTTTTCTTGTGAGCATCGACCTTCTGCCTCAGCACATCTCGTGGTATGTAAAGTACGACTTCTCCTTAAGCTTTGCTTGACTCTTGTTTTTGATATCTATAAAAAAATCTTTCACTTTTTTGTCTTCTTCAGCTGCTATTTGCTCATCAGTCTTTTCAGGAAGTATTTCTTGAGAAATAACTCTTTTTCTCGGGGTCTTCTTTGCCGCCGGGACCTTAGACGTCTTTGTAGTGCATCGCTGTGGACGGGGTGGGGGCGGTGTTGGAGACCGTCGTGGAGGCGATGAGGCCGGTGTTGGTGGAGACCAGCGTGGAGGTGTTGGAGATCGTTGTGGAGGCGATGGGGCCGGTGTAGGAGTTGGCGATCGCCGTGGGGATGAAGTCGTCTCGCCCCCCGCAACGCTGTGATGAGATGGGGAATGAATGATTAGGCTAGGCTGAGGGGAGACCCTGCTACAAAAACAAGTTGTGTGTCAATTATTTTTTAAGCCAATAGAAAATTAATGGAAAATAATATTTCATTCACTTTCATTCGTACCTAGGGTGAGGTAGGGGAAGCAGTGGCGCCCCAGGAATGATGATGAAGCGTTTGCGCCATTGAATAAATGTCTTCTCCGCTTCTCCTAGTGTCTTCTTCCCATCACCGCCTTCAATGTCAAGAGGAACATTGCTGTAACCTTTGAGCACTCTATCGACCGAGACGCTAGCATATCCAGGTTGAATAACTAACCCATGGATTCTTGGTGTCTTCGTTCGGTCTATTGGAGATACAACCCCGACAGCCACCGTGATTGATGCATTATTACCATCTAGAATGTGCAGCTCACATGTTGTTAGAGGCTCGGTAATGTCATCAACAGGGAAGCGCAACCTAGCGTTGTCTTGAATAACTGGCAGCTCCGTAGAAGCACAACTGCTTTTCATCTGACCAACGGGGCTAATGGTGACTCCCGGCGTTGATTGCGATTGCATTTGACTCATTGCTAGCTACAGTTGCCTCTTGATCTCCTCCTACATTCTTACCTCAAGAGATTTTTCTCGTTCACGTGATTCAAGCAATGGTTGTTGTGACTCATCAACAAATTGCTCCAATGCACGGATTCGTTCTGCCTCCTCATCCTTCTTTCTCTAGTGGCTTCTGTAGGTATCCTTGTCTGCTAGGAATGCGTGTATCCATGGAACCGCCCCATAGCCTCTTGTTTGACCACCGTGTTCGGGATTCTCTAGGGCATATGTCAATTCATCCTTCTCTCTGTTGGGCTTGAAAACACCACTATCAGCTTCTTCCCTAGCACGAGCTAGTCTCTGTGTTGCTCTCTCAATTTTTTGGCCGAAAATTAGCTTGCCAATGTCTGGGTCTAGGCTTCCCCCATGAGCGTAGAACCAATTCTTCGATCGTTGAGGCCAGTTCTTCTCTATTATTTTAGGTATGATTCCCTTGGCAGTAATCTCTGCTTCTAGGTTCTGCCACTTGGGAATAGCACTCCTATAACCACCTGATCCCATGCGATGATGGTATTACTTCTGTTGGGCATTCTGCCGATTCCTCATCACACGTTCCTCATTGTCTTGAGATGTCTTGTATTCTACGAAGGCATCCCAATGGGACTCCAACTTGACAAACGCCTTAGCATTGAAATCCGGCGTAGCATTCTTCAAGATAAACTTTTTATACAATGTCTTCTTCCAACTCTGGAACAATGTTGCCATCTTCTTCATTGTCCAATCCCTCACTAGCTCCTTCAAAGCATCATCTGCTTGTAATATGAAATGCTGAGTGATATCTCTCCAAGCTAGGTTCTTGTCACGATCAGATACAAAACTAACATTAGGAGCGGATATCTTCTGCTTCCATTCATGATCACTAACTGGGATCCTATCCCTTACAATGAACCCACATTGATTGACATATGTTTGAGCATGTGGTCCCAATGGTTTGCCGGTGTCTGTGTTGAATTTTGATATTATGAAACGGCTCTTTAATGGCTTTTTTGGCCCTCGGACTTTCCTACTTTTGTTGGTGGTTGATGTAGATCCAGAGACCAGCTACATGAGTAGAAACACAACAATTAACAACAAATATACGTACGCATGCATCTATAAGAGATGATAGATAATCGAATATACCTCGCCAGTATTTTCTTGTGCGACAATTTGTTGATCTTCAACCACCGGCATATTCAGGATATCCTCATAATCAGCAAAGTACTGACTCGTGTCATCTACATCCACATTGGTGCCGGCGTTGATAATATCCGCCATTATATCATCATCCGGAGCAGACATTTGTATCTTTAAGATAACACATAGATATAATTACTATGGTACATAACATAAGTACATGTGATAACACATATAGAATTACTAAATCCAATTAAATATAATAACACATAATATTTCATAAGGATAAACAATAATAAGGTATAGGCTTTGGAATCGAATCAAAAACACTTTCAATCCAAAAACATGGAAATAAGTACATGTATATATATACACATAGAATGATACAATATATTTTCTCTCTCTCTCAACACATAGAAATAAGTGCATATGTCTATATCTCTAGATATGCATGTGATAACACATAGAATGTCTCTCTAGATACAATTTTCTCTCTCTCTCAACACATGAAAATAAGTACATGTATATATACATATAGAAATAATTAAGTACATATGTATACATATAGAATCTCTCTCTAGATATATACAGAGAGATAGAATATATAATTAGTAAATCCAATTAAATAAATCTAACATGAAATTAAATAAACTAGTAATAGATAATACATTTTAATCTAACATATATCAAAAACTATATTAAAAAACTATCTAAAAATCTATCTAAATAAAATACTAATTAAATTTTAATACATTTAAATTTAACATATATCAAAACCTATCTAAAAATAACTAAAAAACTAACAATAAACTACTAATTAAATTTTAATACATTTTAATCTAACATACGGCCGAGACTTTGTAAAAAAAATCTAAAAAACATGGCCGATCGAGAGCAACTAGCTATAGCGGATGGCGGGCCGGGCAGGGCGTGCTGGCCGGCCACGGGGCCGAGCTGGGCACCTCGCGCGAGGACGACGTACGGCAAGCTAATCTTCGATCTCGCCTCCACTGATTTCTAAATTTCTTGCAGAATAGTATCAACTTATCCTCTTTCAGGTAATGCTCTAGCCTTCAGTGCTTGTTTGATCTATAATAGGATGGAAATTACTCAAACATCAGGCATCGCTACAGCTTTAGATTAAAGGACACGGCAATAGGGGAAAAAGGAGCAATTCAAGCGCATATATGCTGATTTAAATTGATCATCGTCTTATTTAAACTCCTAGTGTTCTCCTCATGCTGCATTAGTGACCGAAATGTAAGAAGACAAGACAAGCATGGGATAGTTCATAGATGCATCAAATGCCATACTTACAAGCGCGACAGATGAGTTCGACGGATGGTGGGCGCGCGGGAAGCGTCGGCGATGGAGGGTGGGGTCGGGTGCGGCGGCGGAGACGGGATGCGGCGCGCGATGCGGGCCAGGAGAATGGCACGGCCGGGCAGGGGTAGACGACGACGGCGGCGCGGCAGAGACAAGCTCGACGACGGCGGATGGCGCGGCCGGGCGGGGCTGGGCGACGGAGGCGAGATCGAAGATGAACAGAACCGCCGTTCGATATATATAGGCCGGGACCCTTTAGTCCCGGCTGGTAAGCCTAACTGGGACTAAAGGTCCAACCCTTTAGTCCCGGCTCTCCTTACCAGCCAGGACTAAATGTCCTTTAGTCCCGGTTGGTGTTACCAGCCGGGACTAAATGTATTTTTGGGCGGGCAACGAAATTGCCGCCCACCCTTTAGTCCTGGTTCTTGGCCTGGGCCGGGACTGAAGGCCTGAAAATTTTGGCAACCCGCCAGCGTAATTGGACAGCCTGGGATTTTGATTTTGTTTAATACTAGGTTAATCAATTAATTCCATAGCAACTTCAATACTTTGTAATATTTATTTTAAAAAATACTATTGATTAACTAATTCTTTATTGTAAATAGGAAAATTTTGTAACCTAAAGTTTTTAATTTCTTTTATGAATATAGAATATAAATGTTACTAATACTAAGTATTTTGTTAATGCAAAAATATATTTGTAACTTAAAATTAATAAAACTAATATTATTCGATAGGAAATTGATTATCGCATTATTGTAACGTCAATGTTTCAATTTTTTCTCGGTTTTTGACCAAAATTGACAGGAAATTTTTGTTGAACCTATAAAAATAAAGAAAATGTAGTATTTTTTGTTCTACAACTTTTTCAAATGAAAAAATGGCCTATATAAGGATTGTAGATATTGATGAGCTGAACAAACTTGGTATTCAAAACTTTTCAATTTTAGACAATCTGGGGTTCCGAAAACTAGTTTGTAGGCGTCGAAATTTAAAAATCACAAATTTGAACCGTCCAAACTTTCTCAAATGGAAAGTTGACCAAAACAACAATTATAGATCTTTTTGAGTTTAACAAACTTGTACTCAAAACTTTTCAATTTGAAGTCATTTAGAGTTCATAATACTAGAGTCAAAGTGTTGTTTTTTCATTTGACCAAATTTGACTTGGTCAAACTTGCTCAAATGAGACACTAAATGACCTCAGATGAAAAAACTCTAAATACCAAGTTTGATCATAATATATTACATAAGCTATTGTGAAGTTATAACATATTACATAATATCCGTCTCTACAATTGTGAAGTCATAACATATTACATAATACATAATATCCGTCTCTACAATTGTGAAGTCTACAATTGTGAAGTCATAACATATTACATAATATCCGTCTCTAAAACATAATATATTAAACATGCATCGTTGTATCATGCGGGCACAACAGTGAATTTCTTCTTGACGTATGACCCTTGGTTATGATCTTGTCATAACCATGGAGTGTCTTCATCATTTAACATGATGCTTGGATCTTTCTTCACTATGAAGGGTGGAATTCGGACATTTCTTTCGTAATCTTCTGACATGTCTGACTTGTCTTCAATTCCCACTATATTTATTTTCCCAGAAAGAATTATGTGGCGCTTTGGCTCATTGATCATTGAGTTGATGTCTTCGTTTTTTCCTCTCTTTAATTTTGTAGACATGTCTTTCACATAGAACACCTGACTCACATCGGCAGCAAGGACGAATGGTTCCTCTTTGTACCCAATATTGTTGAGGTCCACTGTTGTCATTCCATACTCTTTGTCGACTATTACCCCTCCTCCGATCAGCTTCACCCATTGGCACCAGAACAAAGGGACTTTAAAATTAGGTGCGTATATAGTTTGACATGAAACCTGACTTAAGCAAATGTGAATGAAGACTCATTGAGCTTGAATATTCCTTTAAATTCTTACATAGGGCACATGGACAGCACATGAAACCATCCCGCTTATTTGCCTCGGCCACACCTAAGAAATAGTGCAAGCCCTCAATAAAGTCTTGGGAGCGGCGATCAACATTGTACATCCAATGGCGTGACATAATCAGATATACACGACAAATTATGAAAACCTTGAACATAATTAAGTATTTTATTACACAACATAGATGACACACACACGGTTGATTAATTAACTAAGCCTCAGCTACAACGTAAGCAATCCCAACTATCACTAAACAAACTAAAACTACAATGCACTTCAAAGCAACATAATTATTTCGTGATCGTGACGCAACTAAAAATGCAGACAAATCATTCTTCCGTTGAATATCAATAAACTTCTCCTCATTGGCTCATCGCCTCATCATCAAGACAAATTAATTCTGCACGTATGTAGCATAATCTTCCTCCCAAGACAACCATCGCATCCATTGCCCTCCCACTGAAATTAAAGCCAAAAAATATTTAGTCAAAATATTCAAGAAAAGCAGTCAATTAGCCATAATAATCAAATGCGTAAGAAACTCACATCGCAATCTGGGCACTTGTAGAAAACACGACCCTTGTTGGGTCCCTGTCTCTTGACTCGGTACTCCATCACAATTTTCTGCTTACACTTGCCGCAGATAATGAGAGGGAGTTCGCCTCGATCGTTCCAAGAACCTAACGAGAGGCCGAGGATCCGTACCGATTGTCATCTACTTTCTATACTTATTTTTGAAAACTACTGTAAATTTCACATTTTCTAAAATAATATATTTAAACAAAACTAAAATTATTTATTTATCTAACTAAACCATGAAATATGTACTATGTATAATAGTAAAATACCAAACTATCAAGTGATTTTACTATTGTAAATCATCATGTGATTTTGAGCTAAAATGACATATAGAAATCACATAGCTCAAAAACATGTTTCAATAAATAACCATCCATTACTAGTTGACCTTGCTTACGTGATCATCTCGTGAGCATTTCTCCACCGGACGGCACCGTGCTTGGCCAAGGAAGAGCTCCGATTCTACGAGGAAGGAACACGGTCTTCCACGACCGCTGCCGCTCTCCCTCGTAGAATCAAAGCTCCTCCTTGACGTCTGTTACCACTTCAGTAGAGAAAATGCTCACCGAGATGATCACGGTCCGCAAGTTCAACTAGTACGGATTTTCTACAATTTTCTAACTATTTTCTAAGTTTTTCATTTCATGGAAAAAATAATTCTAAGATCACGTAAGTCATTGGGGACGAGGATGGCGCGTGCTCAAATGAGGACGAAGCGAGGCGTGATTTTGATGAACTAATTTAACTTTTGTTTATCCAAACATATATGCAAATCATCATGTGATTTTGAGCTAAAAATGACATAGAAATCACATAGCACAAAAACATGTTTCAATAAATAACCATCCGTACTAGTTGACCTTGCTTACGTGATCATCTCGGCGAGCATTTCTCCACTGACGGCACCGTGCTTGGCCAAGGAAGAGCTCCGATTCTACGAGGAAGGAACATGGTCTTCCACGACCGTTGCCGCTCTCCCTCGTGAGAATCAAAGCTCCTCCTTGACGTCTGCTACCGCTTCAGGCAGAGAAAAATGCTCACGAGATGATCACGGTCCGCAAGTTCAACTAGTACGGATTTTCTACAATTTTCTAACTATTTTCTAAGTTTTTCATTTCATGGAAAAATTAATTCTAAGATCACGTAAGTCGCCGGGAACGAGGATGGCGCGTGCTCCAGCGAGGACGAGCGAGGCGTGATTTTGATGAACTAATTTAACTTTTGTTTATCCAAACATATATGCAAATCATCATATGATTTTGAGCTAAAAATGACATATAAATTCATAATAAAGTCCAACATATAAAGTTACACATGCATCTACATCGCAAAATGAGATAAGCTACTGATAAAACATAAGAGGATTAAGTTTGTTACCTCCAAAATCGAAGAGCAACACCAATGGAGGGGGAGAGAGCAAGAACAACAGCAAGCTGATAAACAGAGGCAGTGAGTTTGAATGGAATGGCTCGGGCTCGGGGAGGAAGAAATGAGCCGTTGTATAGGCCCGCATAATTAGTCCCGGTTAGGTGGCCAAACCGGGACTAAAACCTTTAGTCCCGGCTGGTATTACCAACCGGGACTAAAGGTAAACCTTTAGTCCCGGTTGGTAATACCAGCCGGGATTAAAGATCCCTGCCACTCGGACGACCGTTCGGCAGGGACCTTTAGTCCCTGTTGGTATTACGAACCGGGACTAAAGGGTCCTTTAGTCCCGGCGACAAAAAATACCGAGGCTAATGCCAAATTGGGACATCGTTCTAAAGTCTGTTCTCTAGTAGTGAACTCCAGCGAAGCTAGCAGACTAGCTAACACCATCGCCGGCCATGGCCTCCATCAGGTGCCTTGCCTTGCTTTCTTAGCTTGATGACGTCATTGTTAGCTTTGATGACTTCATATCTAGCCTTGATGACATCACATGTTGTTTTCTTGCCGTTTTCCTTTAGAAAAACAAATCCAGAAAATACAATGAAAACACATATACACATACAATCATCTTGAGCACATCTCCATATTTTCTTTCCTCGATGGGAATTACACTATGCCTTTGACTACTGCTGACGCACGCTGCTTATGCATGTATGACATACGTGTACATGCATGCCTCATCTACATGTATGGAAAATATTCATCATGCATCAGCTATTTCTTTATTCAAAATTCTACATCGTTTCTTCTAGATCAATTCAGGTTATCTTCTTGTATCCATCAATTCATCGTCTGTCATTCAGAGCTCATCGATATCAATGTTCCCTTTTGTATATAATTAAAAGTATATATGTATATGTTGCTAGAAGGGATTAGAAATTATTAGCATTTAGTAACATAATATTCGTAAACTGTTCTAACAATATAAAAATAAAAGATCAAATAAAATATTAATTTGATTAATCTATATATAATGAGTTTTCACCTAGGTCGTTTATAAATATAAAATATGATTAATTTTACTTTAGTTTTCTAATTCAAATATAAATTTGACGTAATATAATATAGATATTTATTTGAAATATCTTACACATGCTTTTGTATATTTAAAATAATAGGAGCTCAGTTTTCTCTATCTAATAAAAGCAAATTTTCGGTAGTCGTTTCTTTTTCACTGTAGCTCTGATTGGTGTGATTTTCGCGTTTGTGTGATCGTAGCAATGCGTAGGCTAGTTTTCAAACCTTTTTATTGATCGGTGTATTGTTCTAAATTTTCTATGTTTGCTATGCATGTTTGATCGGATGCTTGTGTGGTGTTCTTTGATCATGTCCAGTCGGTGAGATTTGCGTCGGTGATCTAGAACAAGTTGGTGAGCAAGAAGCAGTTCTTTGAAGGTTTGGACTTGAAGAAGGATCTGAGTTTAAGGCAAGTATAGCTTGGGTTTTCTTTCTGTGACCATGATCTTGGGCTTGTTTAATGAAATGTGATATAAACATAAATGATGAATGTTATCCTTTGACAAAACCTGGGACTTACAGTACAACTGTGAGGGCTATATGGCTCTGGCTCTAGTTGCTTAAGAAACCCTTTTCTAGCTGGTTAGAGGTCTACGAGTTGGGTATAGGAGAGCCTCTGTCCTGTTGAGCCTAGCTTTGGAAGCCGCCTTTTACTTTATTTTTGGAAGGGGGTTCCTATATCTGATGACCCTGCGGCCCTGGCCGGTTAGACGAGCTCTTGGGTGGCTTTATATGGTTCTCTGTGTTTTCGGCCTAGCTAACCCGGGCATATGAGAATCATGACTCACAATGAAAGTGTACACCTCTGCGCAGAGTTTGATAAACTGGTATACTAGCCGTGCCCACGGATACGGGCGGCCCGGAAAACTGAGGGAATTGTTGTATGTTCATTTAAATTGTTTATGTGCGATTCATTATTCAATTACACTTGATCATGTGGTTATGGATTACACTACCTTGTTGCTATATTTGTGGAGTTCGACATGGACTCACTCTTGCAATTTCCCCCACACCTTAGGCTGGATAACAGTCTGTCAGAGACTTGAGAAGTTGGGCTTGTGGTCAACCAGTCAGATGGATCCAGCGGAGTGAAGTCTGCACCCGGAGTTCAGAGTTGTCTATCCGTTGATTGCTTTCTAAAGTTATCTCTTTTGCTAAGTTCGTTATATATTAAGCATTATGAATTGATACTGCCCCTTCATTTGTAGTTATATGTGAGATTTGATTTCCAGGGCTCACATATGGTGTGCATTTGGCTTTGTCCTTGAAACCGGGTGTTACACATATGCATGCATGCATGTAAATATATATATATGATGCATACATGCATATATATATATATATATATATTTCTATGCTTGAATTGTGTCATTTAATACGTTCATTGTACTTGAACCGAAACATACTATACGCGTGTATAAATGTATTATTAGCAGCGTACAATACGACTTCGAAAACCTATTTTGAAAAGAAAACAAAAAATGAAAAGAAAAGAAAAAAGAAAAAAACCCTTTAGTCCCGGTTCGTATTACCAACCGGGACTAAAGGGTGCCGGCCTCGTGGCATGTCAGGAGGCACCTTTAGTCCCGGTTGGTGTTACCCACCGGGACTAAAGGTCCCCCTTTAGTCCCGGTTTCTGACCTGGGACTAAAGGACCCTCCTTTAGTCCCAGATGCTTGCTTCCGGGTGGGGAACCGGGACTAGAGGGGGTTCTCCATCGGAAGTAAAGGCCGTCTCTGTACTAGTGCTTTGGATTTATTTTAACACAACAGTAATTTCTTTGCAGTAATGATCTATAAAGGTTTCGTTCAAACAACACGCTACAACACATCTGAAACAAAAAAGAGAACAACCATGTGTGGTGAACTACTGCAACTACTACTCCCCATCTCTCATTTATGCTGAGTCCATGACACATTCAATTGCGTGTTTGCAGATCTCAAACTACCCAGAACTAGGCTTCGATTACGCTGCAGCCATGATGCATTTAATTGCTTGTTTGCAGATTCCAGTCATAGTCGCTTCTGCTCCATACACCTGCAGTGGATTTTTCAAAATACAAACAGCTCAAAACACAAACAGAGGCTGGTCTTTTAAGGGGTTGCTTTGTTCACGACGGCCACGATCATGTTCAACGCTGGCCAATGGAGTATCATGAGCGATGTCCTCATCAATATGCATTTCCTTGGGGGTTTTCTACAACGCCCAAATTAAAGTAATGATATACAGCCTGTTCGTTTGGCTGTGGCTTGTCGTAAATGATCGTAAATTTCCAGCCGGAACAGTATTTTTCTCTCACACAAACCAGCCAGCAGTACTTCTTCACGAACCAGCAACGATACGAACCAGCCAACCGAACAGGCTGATATTCTTAGCATGTTACAAACAAATCATGTTCTTTTTTTTTGCAAAATTAACATGTTAGAAGAAAGACACTTTATCCACATGTCATGTTACATCAAATAGAAAAGCTAGATCATCCTATTTTGATTTGGCAAGAGGGAGGCAGTGAATCACCTGGGCAACGAATTTTTTGGTTAGTTGATTCTCGAAATCAGTCATTCGAAAAAATGGTCGCTTTCCCTTCTGGTTTCTTATGGCTTCAAACGAATGACTAGTCATTAAGAAACCTATGAAATAGAAGTATAGCAACGCTAGCATTTTGGGACAGAGGCTGCTGTATTCCCAGCCACATCTATAGAGACCTCCATGTTCATAAGAGCCGCATCTTCTAATGATTACAGTATTTAGTGGCCATGTCATAAGTTTTGTGGTCTATTAGTCATACTTTCTCTCCTTATTGGAGTCCTCCAAGGTAGGATGCGGTCACTGCATGCCATGCCCGGTGGCAGCACGGAAAGTCATTATTGGCATCTGCCTAGGTAGAATCACACAACATATCATTGGGATCTGGTTACCACCTTCACAGTTGATCGTTTTCACCGTGGCACGTGTCGTGGTCATCATCCCCTCGAGTGGTACAGAATGTGGTCCGAGGACAAGGAGCACGGGGGCAGGTGTTGGTGTGGAAACTGGAGAGGGGAGAGGAGGCAGAGGAGATTATTTAACTGTATGTCTTCCTTATGAATTGAATAGCAGGCCAAATGGCACCCTACCTAGCGATAGAAACTCAGGTTGGCCTCTAAATCAGTCACATAGAATATTTGCCACCTATAAGGATGGTAAATTTTTAAATAGAATATTTCCCACCTGTAAGGATGATAAATAGTTAAATGCCCGAGTCACAGGTGGTGCCAACAGTGAGGAGAGGGTGATGATTGATATTTTTTTTAGAATTACACCGTACAACACACCCACCCCTATGAACACAGGTGGTGTGCTAAACGAGCAAGCTCGATACTACTATAGAGAGGATTTGTAGGGGCGGCTCATGAGGGTTTGTAGGGGCAATTGGGCTAGCCGCCCCTACTCAACCGACTCTACAAATCACCGATTTGTAGAAATCACAAATTTGGGTCAAAAAATAGCAAAAAAAATCTCGGAAGGCCCCACCGGGCAAGTCACAAGTCACGTGATTTTTCCCTCGCGTGTTCCCTCCTCTAACCCACCACACACTCACTTATGTCCATATCAGATATTACTTCTACTCATATTATGCTCAATCGAATTTAATATGAGCGTTTTTGGACTCTAGATGAATTCAAATGGAAAATTGGTCAACTACAAAGTTCTACAACTATTCGAGCCTACAACTTTCATTTTTGTTGTTTTTCCATTCAAAGTGATTTGAAAATTTTGAGTTTCAAATGTTAGAAGTTTAGATGTAGTTATCCTCAATTAGATGATTTCAAATAAAAAAATTATTAACTACAAAGTTGTATAACTTTTTGAGATCAACAACTTTAGTTTTTGCTGTTTCTCCATTCGAGGTCGTTTAAAAAATTCAAATTTCAAACGATTCAAACGTAGTTTTTTCTTGACAAGGTGATTTTAAATAAAAAAGTTGTCAACTACAAAGTTGTATAACTTTTTAAGATCTACAAATTTTGTTTTTGTTGTTTCTCGATCCAGGGTCATTTAAAAAATTCAAATTTTAAATTTAAGAAATTCAAACGTAGTTTTCCTTGACAAAATAATTTTAAATAAAAAAGTTATCAACTACAAAGTTTTATAATTTTTCGAGATCTACAACTTTTATTTTAGTCATTTTTCCATCCAAGGTTGTTTAAAAAATTCAAATTTCAGTACTTTATTTTTACTATTCGACATATATTTGTAGCAGCCATCCCTACAAATCCTTTTACAAGGACGCCTGGATATAAAGCCTTGTTGGGACGCCTGATAACACCAACAGCCTCTACAAACAGATTTATAGAGACGGCTCGTTTAGGGAACCATTTGTAGAGGCGCTTTTAAATTGAGCCGCCCCTTAAAAAAAAGAGGCATTGCTACAAATACTTTTTGTAGAATGCGAGTGGCCAAACAAGATGAGCTGGCTGATTGTCTAGCCGCTGGCTGATTGTCTAGCCATACAAAATAAACACAGAGTATCTTCTGTGATATAAGTTGACCTATACGGCATATTCAGTTTTATTTTAGCTGTAGTCTTCAGTCTACACACGGACCACAACGGAGGCTCCATTAAACTCTTCGCCAAATAATGACTGCCATCAAATCTTGGACTCAATAATTCTTCCATAGGAACGTCTGTCGGGTAGGTTCAAATCTTCCCACTGTGGATCATCAATTCTTGAGAAATATTCTTCAACTACCTCGTCATGTACTTGCTCCAAACTTGGACGCATCCACTGCAAGTCCCAAAAAAGAATCACCATTATTATCTAAAGGTTGTATCAGATAAAATAAGCTCTCAGCAATAAAATTTGATGCAGATGTGCTAAATATGAAATTATCTGAACCATTGGGTTTCGATCTTTATCTACTAGTATAGCCCTGCATCCCTGCAACGGGAATTGGATGTTAGCTACAGAGACAATCCTGTGCTGCAATGGCAACGAAGTATACAGAACAATGTTGATAGCGTCCATATTTAATTACCTCAAAGAAGTCTCGGCTGAAGTCACCACGTACGAGATGGCAAATCACCCTATATTCCCGATGCAAGCACTCCCCAACAGTTTGTGTTCTCCCTTCTCTTATCTGAATTCCGAGGTACAAAACAAATAATTAAACAACTATATATTCTGGTACACACAACTGAGATCGTAGACTAGTGGTACAAATATGGGGTGTGGTTTCTTATGGATACTGATCTCAGAGTGATTTTCAGACTAGTAGGAGAAGCCTTCTTTAAATACTGGATTGTCCTAGGAACCCATTCATCAGCCAAATTTGAGGCCACTTGCTCCTGACACAATAAATATATATTTAATAATTATTTGTCAAGACAGAATAGGTGAACCCAGTGAAACCTGCATTTACTGTAACAAACTCACTAGAGTGGATATAATTTCTTCAACTGTGCTTTTAGAAAAGCATTTGTTGATTATTTCCAACCTGGGGTGCACCAGAGAATGAAAAATTAGTGACATTATGAATGGGGCGTATTTCAGTCATTGAATCAGAAAAACACCCTTACCTATTCAAGGAACTGTTCTCTTTCAGTGATGGCTGTTGAGCAAACTGATCGATAGTACTACACACAACAAAAGTATTGGAGGTGTCCACCTTTTTAAGGGATTCTTCCAGCAATAGCAGCCTCTGGGAAACAAAGTGAGTATTTACTAGGAGTTGAAGACTGATATACCACATACAGGACCTTAATGATGCAGGCCAAAAAAATATTGAAAGCATGCAAAATTCTATATCAATAAGGTCAGGATTTCTGTGGTATGTTCCAAACAATAATTAATTACCAGAAATGTAACAGAAAACATCATAACTGGAAGCAAAATTTGGCAGCTCAGTTAAATTTTAAGTTACAAGTGAACCTACATTTGACTGGACAAAATGAGTAGCCAGACCACATGCAAGCATTTCAGGACCATCCAATCTGGCACCAGCAAGAGCGACATACTCTCCTGTAAAGAATTAAGATAATATTTTAGTTAACAACATCTCTCAAGCTACCCTTACCACCAACTAGAAGGCAGACCTCACTAAGTACAAATAATTAACATAATATGAAAACAAGAAACGTGGCCACTGTTTATTTCTTTATATAATTATATCTTCATAATTACTTGCATAATTGCATAGATCATTTCCACAAAAAACTACCACACTTGCTAAAAATCAATTAAGCACATGGTCATTTGTAAAACTGCAAACTAAAGAATAATCCAAGGATGTATAGTATTCCCGTACTGTTAATAATTGATAGAAGCCAAAGGCTGAGATTGATTAGCTTAATTGAATGATTACAGCAGAGGTGTGTTACATATATATATAGAGTACAAGAGAGCCCAAAGGGCCTGGCCAGCCTGGAGGCGGCGCCCAAGGGGCCAGTCTAGCCTAGGGAATTGGCAACAATAAATAGGGACTAATAACTCTAACACCCCCCCGCAGTCGGAACGTTGTTGGGACGAACGTTCAGGCTGGAGCGAAAATCCATGAAGACCGAGGAGGGAAGACCCTTGGTGAAGATATTGGCGAACTGCGACGTGGTGGTAACATGAAGCACACGGACAGCCCCAAGGGCGACCCGTTCCCGAACGAAGTGGAGGTCGATCTCCACGTGCTTGGTGCGCTGATGTTGAATGGGGTTGGTGGAGAGGTAGACGGCGCTGACATTGTCGCAGTAGACGAGGGAGGCAGAGGCCAGTGGGTGATGCAGCTCCTGGAGAAGTTGCCGCAGCCAGGAGGCTTCAGCCACGCCGTTAGCAACAACGCGGTATTCGGCCTCGGCACTTGAGCGCGAAACCGTGGGTTGGCGCTTGGAGGACCAGGAGATGAGGCTGCCACCGAGGAAGACAGCGTAGCCGGAGGTGGAGCGGCGGGAGTCGGGACAGTCGGCCCAGTCAGCGTCGGTGTAGACCACGAGCTGAGTCGGAGCAGAGCGGGGAATGACAAGGCCAAAGTCAAGAGTGCCCTGAAGGTAGCGAAGAATCCGCTTGGCAGCCACAAGATGAGCTTCCCTGGGATCATGCATGTATAGGCAGACTTGTTGAACAGCGTAGGCGATGTCAGGCCGGGTGAAAATCAGGTACTGAAGGGCACCAGCAAGGCTGCGGTATGCTGTAGGATCAGCAACAGCAGGGCCGGCAGCAGCAGAGACCTTAGCGCAAGTGTCAACGGGGGTAGAGCATGGCTTGCAGTCACTCATGCCGTGGTGAGCAAGAATGTCCAGGGTGTACTGACATTGTGAGAGAAATAGAGTGTCCCGGTTGCGCTGAACAGCTATGCCAAGGAAATGGTGCAGAGGACCAAGATCTTTCATGGCGAATTCTTGTTTGAGTGTAGCGATGACCCGGTGTAAGATTTGCTGAGAAGATGCAGTGAGCACAATATCATCCACATAGAGGAGTAGATAGACTGTCTCAGTATCACGCCGGTAGATAAACAGAGAGGTGTCAGATTTGGCTTCGGTGAATCCCAGAGTCAGCAGAAAGGAGGCAAACCGGCTGTACCATGCGCGCGGTGCCTGCTTCAAACCATAGAGTGACTTGTTGAGTTTGCAAACATGTTCAGGGAGAGTAGGATCAACAAAGCCAGCGGGCTGTGAGCAGTATACTATTTCGGACAGAGTGCCATGAAGAAAGGCATTCTTCACATCAAGTTGATGGATCAGCCAATCCCTGGAATGAGCCAAAGTGATGACTGTGCAAACTGTAGCAGGCTTGACAACAGGGCTGAATGTTTCATCATAATCAACACCGGGCTGTTGAGTAAACCCGCAAAGAACCCAGCGAGCCTTGTATCTGTCCATACAGCCATCAGCATGAAATTTGTGCTTGAAAATCCATTTACCGCTGACAACATTTGCCTTGGGAGGACGAGGAACGAGGTCCCAAGTGTGGTTGTTAGAGAGAGCAGCAAATTCCTCTTCCATGGCCTGGCGCCAGTGAGGATTGGCAAGAGCGTCGCGACACGTGCGCGGGAGCGGGGAGAGGACCTCGGTGTGCAGATCGAAGCGAGGCTGCCGGAACCCGATCTTCCCACGGGTAGCCATGCCATGGGAATTGGCGACAGGTGGGATGGGAACAACCCCAGTTGGAAGCTGGGGGCCGTGCTTGACGTAGCGCGGTGGAGATGGGACGATGCTGGAGCGTCGAAGAGCGGGAGCCTCAACAGAAAACTCGGTCGTCGGGCTTGGTGCAGGAGGACGCCGGTGGTAGATGTGGATGATGGGCGGCCTATGGACCGGCACCTGTACAGGGGGTGCTGAGGGTGCCGAAACATCCTGCACAGGGGGCGCTGCAGGCACCTAGACAGCGGGCACCGTGGGCACCTATACAGTGGGCGCTGCAGGCACCTGTACAGCGGGCGCTACAAGTACAGAGGGTGCCGCAGGTGCCTATACAGCGGGCGTCGTAGGTGCCGGGACAGCGGGTGCCGCAGGCGCCTGTACAGCGGGTGCTGCAGGTTTCGGAACAGGGGGCAGCCTGGGCAGGGAGAAGCCTAGCGGAGGCCCAGCAGCCCTGGGAGTACCTACACATAGAGGAGGGACTGACAGGGAATCATCATTAGTTAGAAAATCAAGTTTAGTGGGTGGAGGGGAGGGCCGATGGAGGGAAAAGGGAAATGTTGTTTCGTCGAAGACAACGTGGTGAGAGATGATGACCCGATTGGTGGTAAGGTCAAGGCACCGATAACCCTTGTGATCCGGAGAGTAGCCGAGGAAGGCGCACAAAGTGGACCGAGGGGCCAGCTTGTGAGGGGCAGTGGCGGTGAGATTTGGATAGCAGGAGCATCCAAAGGTCCGGAGATCATGATAGGAGGGAAGGGTGTCGTGGAGAGCGAAGAAGGGGGTGCTCATGTGCAAGGTTTTGGTGGGGAGGCGATTGATGAGGTGGGTGGCTGTGGCGAGAGCATCGGCCCAATATGAGGAGGGCATGGAAGCTTGGAACAGCAAGGTGCGGGTGGTGTTGTTGATGGTGCGAATCATGCGTTCGGCTTTGCCATTCTGCTATGCGGTGTAGGGGCAGGACATGCGGAGAGAGACACCATTAGCAAGGAAGAAAGCACGAGATGCAGAGTTATCAAACTCATGGCCATTATCACATTGCACAGCTTTGATAACGCACCCGAACTGAGTGAGCACGAAAGAAAAGAAATTGGAGAGAACAGAGAAAGTGTCAGATTTCAGGCGAAGAGGAAATGTCCAAACAAAGTGTGAGCAATCATCAATAATGACTAAATAATATTTAAATCCGGATACACTGATGACAGGTGATGTCCACAGATCACAATGAATTAAGTCAAAAAATTTTATTGCTCTGGACAGGGAACTAGTGAAGGGCAAGCAAACATGGCGCCCAAGCTGACACGCATGGCAGATAGAATCATCATTAGGTTTGCTGCACACGATAGAAGAGGTTTGTGCAAGACGCTGAAGGGCAGCTTTGCCGGGGTGTCCGAGGCGGCGATGCCAAGTGGTCGGAGATGGAGTGGCTACGAGAGCGCAGGAGCCGGAGGATGATGATGGAAGCTGCAGGGTGTACAGAGGCCCCGAGCTGTTACATCAAAGAAGGACGTTCTTGGAACGGAGATCCTTCACAGAAATACCAAGAGGGTCAAATTCAATAGAAACTAGATTATCAGTGGTAAACTGTCTAACAGAGAGAAGGTTTTTGATAATATTAGGGGCTACAAGAACATTATTAAGGTGAAAGGGGCCAGGGAGAGTGGAGTAGCCAATACCCATGACCAGTAAAGTGGCTCCATTGCGGACAACAATGGAGGAGGGGAAGGAGGAGGATGGTGACAAAGTGACCATACCGGAGTTAGAAGCGATGTGGGAAGAAGCTCCCGAATCGACAACCCAGTCCGAGGCGCTTGGCGGCGGAGTGAGGGAGACGGTGCTGAACGCGTTGGCGAGCGCCTGAGGATCTCATGGAGACCACGTAGATGGGGGCGCCAGGGCGGGCGGCTGGTAGAAGGCAGCCGGCGCTGGAGGATAATATGCGCCGGGGGCAGCAGGGCCAGCCATCAGGGCCTGCTGTGGTGGCTGGCCAGGGCACAGTGGTGGGCCACGAGAGCCGCCGGAGGAGGACCCAGGCCACATATGAATGGACCCAGTCCACGGGTTGAGGAAGGAGGGCCACTGTGGGCCACCAGGAGGACCGCCGGTGGGCTGTGGGCCGCCAGCCGAGTTGCCTTGGCCGCGACCACCGCAGTGACGCCGGCCACGACCACTGTTGCCACCAGCCGGAGCCCCCCCCACCGCAACTGGTGGAGGTCGCGGGGACGCAGCAGCAGGGGTGGGCATCCTGGGGGGCGTAGAGGTGACGAGAGCTGAAGGAGGCGCCGAAGGCGGTGCCATGTTGAGCTCGGCCAGGCGCAGGTCGGCACGAACGTCGGCGAAGGAAGGGAATGGTCGCTGGAGGGTGACGAGTTGAGACATGAACTGGAAACATTCATTAAGGCCGCGCAGGACGTTCAACACTAGGGTGCGGTCCTGGACTGGCTCGCCATGATCAGCAGGTGCATCGGCCATGGTCTTCATCTTGCGGCAGAAGTCGTCGACGGAGAGGGCACCCTGGCAGAGAGTGCGGAATTCGGCGTTGTGGAGCATGGCGCGGGACTCGCGATTGTTTAGGAACTGCTGCTCCAGCCCGAGCCATGCTCCCCGAGCGGTGATGCCTTCCCGCTCATGGACGACGTCCAGAAGGTCGGGGAAGATGGTGTTGAAGATCCAGGAGACAACGACGCAGTCCATACGGGACCACGCCGGATCGTAGAGGCGGGAGTCGTCGCAGAGGACGTGATCCTTCAGGGCAAAGCGGCCGAGGATGAGGAGGACGTAGCCGCACCACTTGGAGTAGTTGGAAGCCTGAAGATCGAGGACGATCGGGATCAGGTTCTTGATATTCTAGACGGCGGCAGCCTGGCTGTGTAGATGGGCGATGGCGGCTGCTTCAGAGGAGAAGGAGCGGGCATCGTCATCGTCCTGCGGGTCCTCGTCGCGATGGGAGTCACCGCGAATGCGCTCCCGGAGGGCCGCGGCCTGCTGCTCCAGGGCGTCTGCCTGCGCGCGCTCTTTGGCGAGAGCGGCGGCGGCGAGGCGAACGTGCTCCTAGGCCACGGCGGCGTTCTTGAGGAAGTCAGCCTCCGCCTGAAGGGCCAGGCTGAGCTCGGTGTTGGTGGAGCGCAGGGAAGTAGCCTCATCTTCCAGCTTCTTGGCTGCGGCGGAGGCATCCAGGGCACCGGAGGCAGAGGTGGCGGCCATGGGTGCACGCGGCGACGGCCAACCGAGGGGCGCGCGCGCGGGAGCCGGGCGGAGAGAGGAGACGAGCGCGGCGAGCGAACGGGCGGACGCGGGAGCCGAGAAGAGCAGCGCGCGCAGCGACCGAGAGTCGCGCGCAGCGGCCGAGAGGTCTCGTGCGCGCGTGCGCCTGGGAAACGCACGCACGCCTGGGAGAGCGGAAACGGAGGGTGGGCGGTACAGCTCAGGAGAGAGCGTCTATACCATGATAGAAGCCAAAGGCTGAGATTGATTAGCTTAACATATATAGAGAGAGTACAAGAGAGCCCAAATGGCCTGGCCAGCCTGGAGGCGGCGCCCCAAGGGGCCAGTCTAGCCTAGGGAATTGGCAACAATAAATAGGGACTAATAACTCTAACAATAATATATAGAAATATTAAATAAATGGCAATGACATGGCTACATGCACTTTAATTAAATAAACAAGAGAGATATTAGATAACCATAGAACCCAGGAAGCCGAGACAGAAAATATGTGCCCCCTACAGCTGGAAGGAGACCCAGAGCTGTTTCTGGCATTGCAAAAACCTGCATGAATATTTGAAATGTAAATGACCCATATTTTGGCACTTGAAACTTCTACGATTTTATAATAAAAATAAAGCAAGATTCTCAATATTACAAATGAGTAAAAGAACTACTATCACTCATAAAGCTCACAAAAAGGAATGTATGCACCATAACTGAAATCTAGTCCAATAAACAGTTAAACATTCAGGCATAATATTCATCAGAAAAGGTAGTGAAAGGCGCTGATCCTGGGTCTTTTTTGTGATGAATACTATGCCTGAAAGTTTATATTCAGCAGAACCTCAAACAAGCAAATCTCAAGCTGCATCATGACACGCAAACTTTTTGTGCTTCCTAACTACTGGCCGTATTGAATAGATAAGTAAATGTGACAACGTAAGAAAAATGTCATTTGATTTTGTTTTCTAGTATATACCATGTTATCAGTGGCAACTCGAAATCTTCCATGTAAAGAAACACCAGCACATCCACCCATGACAATTCTAGTAAGAGGAGAAACCTATTGTTAAATTGTCTAAGCATTTAGAGGCAACGAACAGAGAAATGAATAATTACAATGAATTAATGTGAAGGGATGCAGCTCACCTGAGGTTTGATATATGTTGCAATTATGTAGTTTAGCAAATATAGATCTCTGAAGAAATCAGCCCCCCATTTCCAGCTTTCTGATTTAAGAATTAAACACACAACACAGTCAACAAAACATGTAGAACAACCTTCTTAGACCGTTTGAAACATGTGGGTGTTGAGTCAAGTAACGTAAGACGGTGAGAAAACATGCAAAGAAATCTTCATTGGATAATAGATACCGCAGAGACATTCTAAAGAAGCAGTTACCGTTATGTATAGACCGGACACAATCAGTAATATCACCTCCAGCACAAAATGCTCTTCCTTTCCCCTGAAAACAAGTCATGCTTCGGCTTCAACACAATCACAAACATAGAGATCAACAGACAGTTTCCCAGTGGTAATAAAATTATAGTTATTATCATATCAATTTAAAATAGCTAATAGAAGGAAATGAGAAACATAGTAAACTAAAGAAAGAAAAGCAAGTTAAAGTAAAATATATAGCGAGGCTGGCGATGCTCTCAGGAATGAAGAGTTAGATCACTGGAATACAAGCAGTTAAATTTTCAAATATTGTTCCCTTTATTTTTTACAAGACTTAGCATGGCAACAAGACTTAATTATGAATTCATAAGTTCAATAAGAGTCACGTGCCTCAAATTGGAAGAGAGTAAAATGTTTCACCTCTACCTCTGTATATTATCTATTTGAGAGATGCTAGCTTGGGCAACTCATGTGCTCTGTGATTGCCTTGCTGCATGGTAATTTCTATTGGAGAAACACACATTTACGCCCTATTTGGCATGGTTCTAAATGGCTCCAGCCACTTGCTACAGTGCACGATAGAGCTGAAGGTAGTGAAACCAAAAATAGTTGTTTCACCTGCTCCTAGTTCATTTCGTAAAAGAAAGATAAAAGCAACTCCATACTACAATGCACGGAGGAGTCGGAGCCTGTGAAAGCTCCGTGAGCTGAAGCCTAATAGACATCTATAATCTAAGTTAGACCACTGACCACCTCAAATATTGAATTACAATACAAACACAGTGCTATGAGATACCTTCATAATCAACAATTTAGCTGTGTCATCTTTCTCATAAACAATGAAACCCCTCAGGAGTCCCTTAATCTGCAACATGAAAGAACAATGATCTTGTACCTACAATTCTAAAAGTAAACATGGTACTGTAAGTGAACTCTTAGCATACCATTATGGAGGAGAGTACATTAAGCTGATTTGGTCTATTCAAAATAAGTGTCTGTGTTGAGCCATGTGCTTCTGCCAAAACCTAGAAAACTAGCAGGAACCCCCGCGCAGTTGCGCGGGCTAGTAGCATGAGTAGGCACCGGTAAGGCGGTAACGTAGAAAATTGGTGTAAATTTCGCAAACAATGCAAATCATGCAGTGGAGAATAAGCACTCAGTAACAAATGGGCAACAATAATCAGGGCATACATATATATTTTGGGAAGAAAACAGTAATCAGGCAGGCAATAATATGAGGTCAAAGAATCTATGAATGCACATAACTTAAACTTTTAATATTTTTTATGCATTGTGCATATGAGCTTATTTGAGATTCACCAGTATCTATAGAAGCAGGGAAAGCATTGATAGGAACAGCTGACAATCTGTGAGCGGGTACAGAAACAATCTATTTCAGTTACAGGAATCTGCAAAAATACCAACAATAATTACAACAATCTCCTGTGTTTCCATGAGTATATATTCCAAAAGGTAGGACAACCTTTCGTTTGTTGCGTGTTTCAGCAGCAGTTTGTAATCGTGACATATCTGTCATAAAGAAAAAACACAAATGATCAATCTGGCGGCATAGTTTGGGTGAGCGCAAATGGACGAATAGAGAAAGAAACAACTGAGGATATGAAAGGTGGGCTACAACATGGTATGTTTATGCATGTCATTGCAATTTTTTTAATGGCCTGCTACAGCAAACCTTCAGTGGGCAAATAGGCAACCAATGTGCTACTCATTTACGAAAATAAAAGGACAATTTATATGAATTTAAGGTAATTCTAGCACTGTCAAACAAAATGAGCAGGTACGTATTAGGATCTATGCAACCTAATCCACTACCATTATTGACTGTATTCTTAAGGCACACCTCAGAAGTGGAGCAGCTAAAGAATAAGGTAATAACTAACATAATTGCTTACCAATAGTTTGAAGCTGTCAGATCCCACGAAGCAAGCCATGTGGAAGGGATCAACAATTGTAAACAAAATGTGCAGGTGGCCATATGAAGATATTAGAGGAGCAGAGTTTCATACTTCCATGCATTTTGAAGAGACCTTCAAAATAAGTGCCCCCTAAATTATGAAGAGACTATTCTTATGAATATGCAAAGGATAAGAGACATGACAACATATAAAGCAATATGCAACACAATAGGATAGGATCTCCGGTCCATGAATCTAGAATTCCCAACATGATCAAAGCATAATATGGAGTAATTCTAAGGATAGGAACACATTCTAAGAACAAATACATGTATAATGGTTGATATCCTGATTTGTTTGGTGGTAACAAACTGACAAAGGCATCGAAGCATTTTTAAGTAAGGCTATACGTCGTTTCCTATTAAGGTTTTCCTGAATAGTGACGCCTTGTTAGTACAAACATGGAGCTGATTGAATAAACCTAGGAAAATTAAAAATCGCCTAACTCTAATCTGTATGGAAGAAAAGGGTGAGTCATGACCATGATGAAGCATGTCAACTGCGATTAGCGTGGAATAATCCAAGTTGAAAGCAGGTGCAATAGTACATCGATTGAAGCATCATGAATCATTACCACTCAGTTTATTGTGCTTGTCAACGGATCCATTCAGTGGAGCATCCTGTTATGTATTCCCAAATTAATTTGGCAGCCTGAAAAATCTAATACATACCAAGAAAATTAATGAGGAAACCATGGAAAATATAGGAAGAGCTGATTCCACACTGACACAATGAAAGTTTGGCTGCGCAGGTAACGTACAGTAGGCACCCGATGGTTGGAAGAAGCAACATATGCATGCCTGGAAGCAGTGAGTGCGAGAGCAAAGTAATGCTGCAGTGGAAATCAAGTAGATCGTTCTGGCTATGAAAGATTACCATTGAAGACTTAGCTGTAAATAAGAAATAAATATAGATAAAATCTTTCTGCCTATGATAAATAATCACAAAGACATAGTTCTTAATAAATGAAGAAAATGTAGCTGCCATCAATTCCAAGATTATAAGAATATGTGATAGCAAAGATTACTCAATCATTAAGACGCATCTGGTACCATATGGCCTAATATCGTAGAAACAATTAACATGGAATAGTATAGTGGATTCGTAATTGCAACTTAGAGGGGATGTGAAGTCGATAGAAGCTCTCTATGAAGTAAGAACCACACTATCATTTAGAACTAAAATGCAAGGAAGTCAATAGCTGGACCATGGAACCCAGTATTGCAGACAATAATTGAGAAGTTAAAGGTCACGAATTATGGATGCAAATATTTTGTAGCTGCAACATGGAAACCGAAATTGGAGGGCCACCATACAGAATACACAGGTATATTGTCGGCACTATAAGTTGAAAACTGAACCCTCGAACTCATACAAAGAAATATTCTGAATTGAGTCAGTAAACGAACATAATTTTGTCATCTTTTACTATATATATCGAAACGATGGGAAAATATGGAGCTTAAATTTCAATAGTCCACAAAGAGCACTATACATAAAAGTAACACTCTGTGCTGTGTGAATGATATTTTTTGCACAGGACATATTTAGTACCGATCACCATGGCGGATGCATAGTCAGGATCAATGCAATGTGAATAACCTTTGCAAATATGTGTCTGCTGTGCTGCTGCAATGTAAAAAATAAGGATACCTGAAGTGAGATGGAGATGGTGTTGAGTACCAGATGCTTATTGGGAAGGATGAGCAGACCGATCACCATGATGGATGCAAGGTTAGGATCAATGCAATGCGAACAACCTTTGCAAATATATGTCTGGTGTGCTTCTGCGATTTAAAAAATATGACGGTGATTCAAGATGATCTCAATTTTAGTACCATGATTCTAGAATTCCCAAGCTGGTGAAAACAAATTATGGAACACATCTTGAGGACACTAACAGTAAGCATCACATACATGTTAAGATAGGAGACTTAAAAACAGAGAACAAATACATATACAACGGTTAATAGATGGGTTTGTCTGTTGGTCTATTGAGGCGACAAAACATGAGAAACGTTAATGACATAATTGTTGGCTTTTCATAGCATCCTTTGCAAAAAGATGATCGCAGTAATGTATAAGGACAGTGAATTTTTTCATGAATCTACTATTAGGAAAGATGTACCTAATCCGAAATAGGTAAGTCAGGACTCATTATTTGATCTTATCACTGCTATAACCTGATCCATGGAAGAACTGTTGGCTGTCCCTTTTAACCAATCAATCGGTACCTAATCAGTAGAGCAGCAGTACCAAATCAGTAGAGGAGAGTATGAGACGGAGTAAATCAATAATACTGGATTGAAGGGGAGTGAGGTGGGGTGTCACGCCTGGACCTGCACCAGAAGGAGTGACACAGGAGTAGAAAGGCGTCAACATTCACAGCTTAGCGCATTAGCTCATTTATGTTTTCCATTCATGTATGACATGTGAGGGCCACCGGCCAGAACCTGTATGAGGCACATAAGTGCAGACTCTGTAGGGATTGGGGATTATCGATCAATAGAATAGAAAACACAACGCCAAGGCGGAGGGGTTTGCCTCGCCGGCGCCAGGGTTCCGTCGAATTGCTGTTCGCTCACGTCGCCGGTGACCCGCCGCGGCCAAGGGTGTATCAGTTGGTATCAGAGCCAGTCCTCCTCGGCGTGTAGGGTTCGAGCTCACCGCTCCGATCCGCTGCCAGTTATCGGTTCGCCGTGGAGTCATCCACCGCGCCGACCACCACCACCACCACCACCACCACCAGCAGCTTATCGCGGATCCTCACAACCGCGTCAGCACCACCCCCACCCCCGACAACGACAACGCGCGCACCACCAGTCCGCGACGTCTCTGCATCGATGCCCACCAGGCGCTCGATTGAGGTTCTACATCGACAACAGAGGGTTCGGCGGCGAGAACCACAATGAGCACTATAAATTTTGCTCCTTTCTCACACATCTTGCACAATTAGACAGTAGACGAGGGTTGCAAGGCACTTGTTCTTGCGTAAAATCTCCGGGAGTCGATCTGTTTAATTGGTGGGTGGCGAATGCGGGGGAGTGTCCATGAACAACGGTTGCAAGGCGAGTCCTTGTGTAAAATTCCTACATTCTACCTCACTCCTAGGCGGCGGAGACATCACTGTCCACATCAGGGGAGGAGTCCTTCCAAACCTGTTGCAAGTGCTGTAGTCCGTGCTTGGCTCGGCTAGTCTGACAACCCATCAGCAACATGGCTCCACCCAAGAAACAGCCAGTTCGACCGTCAGCACAAACACAGATAATCTTGGACAACATGACTAGGACTTCGGAAGAGGAAAGCTCAAAGTGGGATCAGCTGTCCAAGAATCTGGACGTGATGTTCAGTCAAATCAGTGAAATGCATGATGTTCTGAAGAAAATGAAAGCTCAGATGGATCTTACAGCTGCAACAATGGATGATTACTCTACAGAACAGCACTTGATTGCTCAACAAGTCCATGCCAATGGGGAAGCAATAGCAAGGGTCACCCTCAGGCAGATGGAAGATGCAACAAACCACACAGCAGGCCCAAAGTATGATGAAGAACCAAGATTTGATGAGGATGATTTGGATTCATTGCTGTTGGATGAGCATACCTCTTTCCAGAATGTGTTTGCAACACAGAAGAACAAATCCAAGGCTAAACCATCAAGAAGACCCAGACTTGAAATCAAGCCTGAGCCCAAGGAAGCAATACCAAAGCAAGACAAGCAAGCCTCGCCCAAGCACACTATACCCAAGATGAATGGCTCTGACCCAAAAGTGTGGCTAGATAACTGCGGTAGCTATTTTGAGCTGTACCAAATCCCAGAGGCCATGTGGATCACTGCAGCCCAAATTCATTTAAAGGATAATGCAGCAAGATGGTACCAGGCTTTCAAGCAAAAGCACACATTTAGAAGCTGGACACATTTTTGTCATGAGATTGAAAAAGAATTTGGAGCTGATGATTTCAGATCATCCATGACTGAACTTTTGCAGCTCAAACAAACAGGGTCGGTGGAGGAGTATACAACTCAGTTCCAGAACCTACAGTATGGAGTTACTATGCACAATGCCAACTATGATGATATGTTCGTTACTCAACATTACATTATGGGGCTTAGGGAAGACATCAGGGGTATGGTGGGAGCTCAAATGCCAACCACTGTACTGACAGCATCAACTCTAGCCAAAGTACAGCAAAAGGTTTTGGAGAGAAGCAAGACCAAAGCTTTTAAACCTCCTTATCAACCTCGAGCTTACAATCAACAGAAAACTGATGCAAGGCCACATCAACATTCCTCCAATCTATGGCAGGATAGACAGTTGAGAGACTACCGAAGAAACAATGGCTTATGCTTCTATTGTGGAGACAAGTTTGTCCCTGGTCACATTGAGGTCTGTTCCAAGAGACAGAAACCAAAGATAAATGCTCTAGCAGTCAATGACTTGGACAGAGAACTTATAGATGAAGTTCTGAATGACCTGGCAACAGAGGATGCCCTTCATGAGGACTTCTGCCAGTTATCATTGGATGCATTATCTAGCACAGATAAATATGATTGCATCAAGCTGAGGACAAAGGTCAAGAACAAGACCATGTTGATGTTGGTTGACAGTGGCAGTACACACAGCTTTATTAGCTCCAACTTTGTCCAGCTAGCTCAGCTACCCACAATCCCAATTCCCCCTAGAAAAGTGAAATTGGCCAATGGTGAATGGATCACCACAAATAGAATGGTGTCTCAGTTGCCATGCTACTGCCAAGGGCAGACTTTTACCACAGACATGATAGTGCTAGATATGAACCCTTATGATGCCATATTGGGTTTTGATTGGCTCAGGCGTCACAGCCCCATGGTGTGTGACTGGGAACACAAATCATTACAATTTGAAGAGCAAGGCAGCACCATACAGCTCAAGGGACTGACTGCACCCCCACTACACATTTCTGCAATTTCTGCCAACAAAGTATACAAGGCCACAAAGAGCAATGAGCTATGGGCATTTGTCCTGCTCGACTACACACCCATACCAAACCCAACCCAAACACCACAACATACCACCACCAAGGAAGACATTCAACATCTCCTGACTGTCTACAAGGATGTATTCATTGATCCCCAACTACTGCCACCTAAAAGAAGCTATGACCATGCAATTCCCCTTCTTCCAAATTCCATTCCCATCAATGCCAGACCATATCACTACTCACCAACCCACAAAACTGAAATTGAAAACCAAGTCCAACAACTCCTCCAAGCAGGACTCATTACACACAGCCACAGCCCTTTTGCTTCACCAGTCCTACTTGTCAAAAAAAAGATAGCACCTGGCGTTTTTGTGTAGACTACAGAAAACTCAATGACCTGACCATTAAGAACAGGTTTCCTATGCCAGTCATAGACGAGATACTCGATGAGCTCTCAGGTGCTAGAGTGTTCACCAAACTGGATTATGAAGGCAGGCTACCATCAGATCAGAATGTTGCAAGAAGATGAGTACAAGACTGCCTTCAAGACCCATCAAGGACACTATCAATTCAGGGTCATGCCTTTTGGTTTGACCAACGCTCCTGCCACATTCTAGTGTCTTATGAATGAGATCTTGCAGCCATTCCTCAGGAAATTTGTTCTGGTTTTTCTGGATGACATACTTATATATAGTCCTTCCATGGACATTCATCTTCAGCATCTAGAGTTGGTACTGCAAACAATGAGAAAGCATCAGCTTTATCTCAAAGAATCTAAATGCACTTTTGCCAGAGATAGTCTGGAATACATGGGCCACATTATATCTTCAACTGGAGTGGCAACTGATCCAAGCAAAATTTCTGATATGCTGAAATGGCCTATTCCAACATCAATGACTGAATTGAGAGCATTTCTGGGCTTCACAGGGTACTACAGGAAGTTTGTTCAAGGCTATGGCACCATTTCAAAACCATTGACTCAAATCCTTAAGCTCAAGCAGTTTTAGTGGAATCCAATGGCCCAATTGGCTTTTGAGGCATTGAAGCAAGCAATGACACAAACTCCAGTTTTGGGTTTACCCAACTTTCAGGAACCATTCACTGTGGAAACATATGCTTGTATGGATGGCATTGGTGCATTCCTTATGTAGAGAGGTCGCCCTATTGCCTATTTGAGCAAAGCCCTTGGGGAGAAACACAAGACACTCTCCATCTATGAAAAAGAATTTTTGGCACTCATCATGGCTGTGGATAAGTGGCGGCACTATCTTGAAAGAGGGAATTTTTCATCCAGACAGATCATAAGTCACTAGCATATCTCAAGGATCAGAACCTCCACTCCGACATGCAACGTAAGGCCATGACTAGAATGATGGGCCTCAATTTCAAAATCATTTACAAGAAGGGCACACAGAATCAGGCAGCTGATGCCCTGCCTAGAGTGGGCCACATGATGGCTATACAAGCTGTGTCAACAGTTCAACCAGCCTGGGTCCAAGAGGTCCTGAATTCCTATACAACAGACACACAACAGTTGGCCATCTGCAGTCTAGACAATCAAGGATTCAGTTTGGACAAAGGATTAATATGGCATCATGGCAAAGTCTGGATAGGTAACAACTCAGCACTTCAGACCAAGCTCATTGCCACTTGCCACTCCAGTGCATTGGGAGGGCATTCAGGAGTAGCTGCCACATATTACCGTCTAAAAAAATACTTTGCCTGGAAAGGAATGAAAGGAGATGTTGAGAACTACATTAAGCAATGCACAACCTGCCAAAAAGCTAAACATTCTCTTCAGCATCCAATGGGATTGCTCCAACCCCTACCAGTGCTAGAAGGTATTTGGCAAGATTTGACAATGGATTTTATCGAGGGTCTTCCTAAATCAGAGGGGTATAGTGTGATTTTAGTAGTAGTCGATAGGCTAACCAAGTATGCACACTTCATGGCCATCAGACATCCCTACACTGCTGCAACTGTAGCACAAACATTTCTGGACAATGTGGTCAAACACCATGGATTTCCAACCTCTATAGTCTCAGATCAAGATACAATCTTTGTCAGTAATTTTTGGAAACAGTTGTTCACATTATACAAAGTGATTGAGCACAACATATCACCCCCAAACAGATGGCCAATCCAAAAGGGTCAATCAGTGCTTGGAGATGTACTTAAGATGTGCTGTTCATGACTCACCATCCAAGTGGAAATCCTGGCTATCGCTTGCAGAACTATGGTATAATACATCATTCCACTCTTCTCTAGGTTGCAGTCCTTTCAAGGCTCTATATGGGTATGAACCTAACCTGGGGGCCGTTCCTTCGATACAATCTGATACCAGCCAATCAGTCACAGAATTCATTGAACATAGAGAACTCCATTGGCAATTACTGAAATAGCACTTAGCCAGGGCACAGAACAAGATGAAGCTGACAGCTGATAAGAAAAGAACAGACTGTCAGTTTGCAGTAGGGGATCAGGTGTTACTCAAGCTCCAGCCATACACTCAATCCAGTGTGGCCAATCGCCCTTATCCTAAGTTGGCTTACAAACATTTTGGCCCCTATACAGTGATTCAGAAAGTGGGCATAGTTGCTTATCGATTACAGTTACCTAACGATGCACAGATACATGATGTCTTTCATGTATCCCAACTAAAACCTTACACACCTGACTACACACCTATATATGATTCTCTACCCGTTCTCTCAGACTTGGAAGCTGCCAAAGCTACACCCCTGGAGATCATTGAGCACAGGGTGGTGAAGAAGGGCAACACTGTTGTGCCCCAAGTCAAGCTCTGGTGGACGGGTCTGCCACCGTCGTGAACGACCTGGGAAGACTACTATGTCGTCAAGCACCGCTTCCCGGACGCACCAGCTTGGGGACAAACTACATCTCAGGCGGGGGGAGGTGTCACGCCTGGACCTGCACCAGAAGGAGTGACACAGGAGTAGAAAGGCGTCAACATTCATAGCTTAGCGCATTAGCTCATTTACGTTTTCCATTCATGTATGACATGTGAGGGCCACCGGCCAGAACCTGTATGAGGCACATAAGTGCAGACTCTGTAGGGATTGGGGATTATCGATCAATAGAACAGAAAACACAACGCCAAGGTGGAGGGGTTTGCCTCGTCGGCGCCAGGGTTCCGTCGAATTGCTGTTCGCTCACGTAGCCGGTGACCCGCTGCGGCCAAGGGTGTATCATGGGGAGGCGGGGATCACCTGACCGACGGCATGGATGGAGCTGAGGGGCTGCGGCCGTGCCGGAGACTGTTTGTGCCACTGTGTCCGTGTGCACATGCAGGCGCTGACGGCAAGGCGGGAAGGGGAGGGAACGCGGGTGTCGGCCGGAGGGCACTACAGCGGCCCGGACCGGCCGCCCGGGACACCGGAGCCATCGACGCCGACCGGTGACTGGCAGTGGTACGGAGTGCGTTGGAGGGAGAGGAAGCACCGGGGAGCTCCTGGAGGCAAGGTCGTGGCGATCTCCCCCGTCTGTACCGGGGCTGCTCCCCGTGCTGCGCTGCCGCACGGCGGCGGCCTGCGCCCAGGCTGCCACGCCGGGGTGGGCGCGTCGCTGTTCCGTGGTGGGGGCCGGCCGCGCCGATGTGCCGTCACGCCACGGCGGGGCAGTGCAGGAGAAGGCGCGGCGGCGCGAGGAGGACGAGCAGGGCGGGGGGCGGTGCTGGCAGGGGAGGGGAGGTTGCAAAGGACTGCGTGGGGAGGGAGGGCACAACGCGAGCGGCGGTGCTGGAGGCTTAGAGGATTGCCGGTGGAAGCGAGAAGGTTCGGGAGAGAGTGACGGTAGCGACGGGGACGGCAGCCGGGTGCCGATCCGACCGCACTGGTTGGAGCACTGTTCTGGGAACAGTGATCTACAGTATTCTGTGAGAGGGGGCGTGGTATATAGGATTAAGAGTATAATATATATATAGGATAGATAGAGGATGATACAGGAAAATGTTTTCAGTTCTGGTACCAACATGAAACAATTGTTAATGAAAATTGAGCCACTGGACCATCATTTTTATGGGGTCATTATTAGTTACAGGTACAGGATGTATCTAGTTGCTAGTGTATAGTCTAAACAATGCATGCCACTTTGCATACATCATTGGTGACGTGCCCTGTAAAAAACTTCCATTACTATTTGCCCTGTTCGCTTTCCTGATAAGCCATGGCTGAAAGTACTATTGGTTGATTTCGTGTGAGAGAAAAATACTGTTCGTTCGCTGAAAAAGTACGGATAAGCCAAACGAACAGGGCAATTGTTCTCAGCTTGATGTTCTATTGAGTTCAAGCCTATTTGGTTCCTAGCTTTAATTTGCCGCGACTAACCTTAGTTGAGTGTGGCAAGCCTCAAAAAGTATGAACAGAAAATTTGGAGCCAGATTTTGCCATGTCTAAGAGAATATTGCCGTACTTTTTTACTCTATGACATGTGGAGACCAAAAGAACATTGGCTATGCTTATGTGCTAGAGTATTTGGATGTCAAGGAATGAATTCATTTTCGAACAAATCCCACAAAGCCAATAGAGATGTCGGATGATCTCCAAGCAGGAGTTCACATTGGTTACCCAATGTGCGGAAACCAAATATTTTCCACTCATCTTCCAAAAAGAAAGGTTTAAGGCATGGTGGCCCACTATCTCCTATTTTTTTTAATATAGTGACAGATATGCTGGTTGTCATCCATTGCTAGTGCCAAGGAATGTGGTCAAATTTGTGGGATTGTACTCCACTTATTAACAGATGATGGTTTACTTATCTTGCAATACGTAGATGACACTATTTTATTTCTACACCATGATATTTGCACAAGCTATGAATATGAAGTTATTGCTCTACACATTTGAACAATATCAAATCTAAATACAAATTTTCACAAAACTGAAATAATGTATTTCAGCAAGCCAAGCTGTGTAAGACACAATATTCTCAATTATTTGGTGGAAAATAGGTACATATCTCTTCCCATACATGGGAATACCAATGCACTATTGAAACTCAACAATAAGGACTGAAATTTAATTGGAGAAAGAATTCAGAAGTGACTATGTAGCTGCAATGGAAAATTACTGTCTTTGGGTGGAACATAAGTCCTGATTAGTTCAGCCTTATTTAGCCTACCCATGTTCATGATTTATTTCTTTGACATCCCAAGAGTTGTTCTAATATAAAGAAAATAGAGTATTTTAGATTTTGATTTTATTGGTACTATGATCAACTGAAAAAATAGACTTGCTAAGTGGTCTGTTATCTGCCAACCAAAGGAACATGGAGGTTTGGGTATACAGAACCTGAATTTATAGAATAAATGCTTGTTAAACAAATGGCTTTTCAAATTGTGCAATGAAAACGGTATTTCACAGGAGCTGCTAAGAAATAAATAAGTACATTAAAGACAAGACATTGTCACAGGTTTAAAACCTGATGATTCTGATTTTTAGATGGATCTTTTGGGAGTGAAGGATTAATTCATGAGCTTAGAGAAATTCAAATTAGGATATGGTACTGAAATAAGGTTTTGGAAAGATATCTGGTTGGTTGCGTATCCTCTTAAAGCACAGTATCCAAATTTCTATAATATAGTTTGACATGAATATGCTACTGTAGAAAATACTCTAGACGTAGTTCCTCTAAAGTTTCCTTCAGAAGGGCTTTAGTGGGAATTAAGTTGGTTGAGTGGAATAACTTAGTAGCAAGAGTAGCAAACCTTAACTTACAATTTGTACAAGATTGTTCTTTTGTCTCATTAAAAATAGTGGCGAGTTCACAGTAAATTCCATGTATAAATACCTTGTCGATACGGCCATTATAAAGTTTTGCTGGATATTTGACATTTAAATATACCACTGAAAATTATTATTTTTTTATTCATCAAGAGGGGTTGATTTTAACTAAAGATAATTTATTAAAGAGGAATTGGAATGGGAACAAATCTTATGTGTTTTGCAGAAAGGATGCAACTATTGAACACCTCTTCCTCGAGTGTTTGCATGCTAAGTTCCTGTGGCGGGCGATACATTTTCTTTTGGGTCTCAAACCCACTTTGAATGAATGGATATCTTTCATGATTGGCACAAACAAAAAGGTGGATCAAATAAGACATTGTTATTATTGATAGGTGGTGCAGTCATTTGTTGGACATTATGGCTAGTAAGAAATAATATGGGTTTTGATAAATGCCAACCCAATGTTATGGCCTCTTTGGTTTCTAACTTTGTAAACTTGGATCCTTCTTTTGCCTACTTTTTATATATAACCAGTAGGGGCTCACACCTCCTGATGCCTACTACAAAATTTGGTCAAAACCACTTGGCTAAGTTTAATTAATTGCTAACCAGACACCTGTTAACTTGGTCAAAACTTATCTAAGGAAAAGTTTGGAAAAATGAAACAAACACCTCCTTCATCCATGGAAGCACTGTATTAGAAAGCCCTAGGCGTCTGGTGGCCTTTTGACCTGCGATGGATAGGGACGACGGGTCCGTGCTGTGGGCTGTGGCGGCAGAGGCAGAAGCAGCAGGTGAAGCAAAGGGAGCAGACGCAGAGGAGAAGAGCTGGGAACTACCTGGTCTGAATCGCCACCTGCAGCACCGCCGCTGGCGACTGACAGAGGAGCCATCGGTCTCTTCCTTCCTTGGACGAGGCAACGAGCAGGCAAGCGGCTCAAGGCCGGCACAGGCAGTAGCACTCTGAAACACACGTACAGGGATGAGGATCGAGCCAATTCTTGCTTGTGCTCAACAACTGGCTGCGTTTGCTGAATATGACAGGATTTTCATTCTTGTTTATAGGAGAAGCAAAGCACTATGGACAGTATGGCCCTCCTATGCACGCACATAGCTCTATTATAATGGCTAGAAAAGACAATTTCTCAACCTCCAATTTGTGATGCAGTGCGAGTTTTGACCATAAACTATGAAATTGCATGCCGGACACCCTTTAACAGTTGAAACTGGACATGGTCTTCTAGCTACTCTTAGAGATGGTTTGCTATGTTCGAAAAATAATAAAAAGAGCTTAATGCATAGTAGGTCCATTAACTTTTTTCTATGTCGCGCCTCCCTCAAATCGACCACAATAGCTCAAGAATGCAACTTCTCTGCTGCAGCTTGTGGAACACCAGTCCGCTGATCTGTTCCTCTCGGGCAACAACACACTACCAATCTGGTTGGGAGCATGGTGACGACTAGCAGGATTCGCAAGCAGCAGGAGAATAATGGATGGGTCTTTGAATTTGGAGTACAAGATCAGTATGTAAATCCCAAGGGCTGCCATGTCCAACCGCCCTGTGATGGCAACGTTCAGAACTGGTGGGTGTGGCAACGTTCAGAACTGTGTGTAGGTGGTGCCGCGAGTTGCCAGGCTATGGCCTACAAAGCTTTTCGGTCGGAGAAGGCTGTCCGGGCAGTTCATTTGGGGCAGATGCCCAGATGCATGCACATGCAACGCTTGTTACGCTGTCGAATACCGATTGCAGGGTAGCTGGACATGTCGGTCACCGTGTTAGTTAAAATGTGATTTCTAGGGACAGGCGGTCCAGAAGCTACAGTGCAGCAAAATATTCTATAGATGATTTACTACATCAACCGCCTCTCAACAACTATGTAATATTAGCTTTCACGTGATTCTCCTATAATATAGCATCAATTTCACGTTTGTGTACCTGATCACCACATAACGGGAGATAGCCAGATGTAGATGGAGAAACCGAGAAAGTGTGTGTGTGTATGACAAAAAAAATATATTTCCTTCACTATGCTAGATTTGCCCATCACTGCCGGGTCCAAACCCGGTATCACTGTTAGACCCGGCAGTGATAAGACAATATGTGTTTTCAAGATTTAAACTCAAGACCTCAACATTCATGTTTTCTAGAACATCCATACCACTTAAGTTACACAACACATGTGATTATTCAATTGATGCAATTTTTTAACTACATAATTTCGAATCTTATATTGTATATTTGACACTAAATGATCTCAAATACAAAAGTTGTTACTGTAAAGTTGTAGATCCCATCGAGCAATACAATTTTAATGTTGACTTTGTCTCCGTTTGACACTGTTAACCATCTCAAATCGGATCCAAGAACTTATATTGAACATTTCGACGTGTAAATCATCTCAAATAAAAAGTTGTCAAATACAGGTTTTTTACATCTGTATGAACTCTACAGTTTTGACATAAAGTCTGTCTTAATCCAACCTCATATGAAAAGTTATGATTGTTTTTTGTGAAAAACAACCTATCATTAGTGGTTCACATAATTGAAATTCTTGAAAGCAACATTGCTTGAAGCTATTCAAATTACTGGTTTTCATGCAAAGTACCCAATAATATCCAAATACTCAATCACTATATCTAAGCAGCCATAGTCCGTCAAAGTAGACCAAATTTCAATACTCCCTACAATCTGAAACAATTGCACTCACAACATAAGTAATCACTAACAAAACCTCACAAAACATCCTTCGTCTTGGGCTTCTCTCCCTTAATGCCTTAACAAGGCATCAAGTATCAACCACACCTGATTATTCATGGACATCTGACCAAACTTGTTATACTATTAACTTCTCAACACTCAGGCTTGTTAAGTCTCCTGTAGATGTCAGCTATTGTGTCAAATAAAAAAACAGAGTAGCAGGTCTGTAGATGTCAGCTCGACCTACGATAGATTTTGGGGAGCGGGTCTGCAAGCAAACTGTTCATTCATATTGGTCAGAAGTCCAGGTTCAGTGTTCATGTGAGGCATGCACGCATTTGTTCCCAACTTGTACTCCTTCCGATCCAAAATAAATACAAATCTTGCTTTTGGACGGGTCAAACTTTTTTTAGTTTAACTAAATATATAAAAAAAGTATTATTACTGATGATGTGTAATAAATATAATCAGATTGATCCTGGGTCTACTTTCATAATAAATCTATTTAAAGATATAAATGTTGTACTATTTTCTATATATCTAGTTAAAATTAAAAAGTTTGACTCCTTGAGAAATGAGACGTGCATTTATTTGGAGAGTCAACGCATCTCAAGTTTAACCAAATTAAAGAGAGAAACACAAAGATTTATGACATCAAATATGTATGCTATGAAAATATAACTAATGAAGAATCTAATGATACTTAGTTAGTATCATAAATGTCATTATCTTATTATATAAAGTTTGTCAAACTTGAAAAACTTTGACTCTCCAAGATTCTCAGAATGACTTACAATTTGGGACGGAGGAAATAGTATGTAATTTTTATGCAGGTTGGATAGTTTAGAGTTTACACTTTATTAGACCATGGATCGTTATAGCTAATCTCTGGAATTGCTGGTTCCTTATTTTTAGTGTTTCTCGCATTTTCTTATTGAAAAAGATATGTATCGTGAATACTTCAGCAAACGATGGCTTACAACTTAAAACAAACCCAATGGGACACGGCAAATTAGTTTATATAGGCACCCAAGTTGCTAATTCATACGAGAAAAACTAGACCTGAGTAGACAAATTAAAAACAGTGAAATCGAAAAACTACAGTCCTAACCCTTCCTTTGTGACTATTTTTGAGCCGTCACTATGAGAGCAAGTATCTATGATGGTCTTTTCATCTCATTCTTTAGGTCAAATGGGATCAAGACGTAACAGAAAGAACAGAAGGGTTTGATGAAGGCGAGGTTGCGGTCTGATCAGACTTGTTCATGGCCATCTGGTGGTAGAATGGATAAAACAAGATTGGCAAGCCAGTCAGGATGGTATATACCTCCATGAAAAAACCGGCTATCAACAATGTGGACAGTTCCTTCCCAATGGCCCTACATATCTCTTCATCGAAACGATGTAACCATTGCTTCACTGGCTTCGCACCGGGAACTATATTGAGAGAGTTCTTGATGACTTTCCATGAGACCCTGGCATATCGGAGGTCTTCCAAACAAAGACATCCCAATTGACGTGGAGAAAGTCCATGAGTATGTCTTCCTAATTAATGAATAGTGTTGTTCTGACTTGCACATTAGCTGAGTCACCAAGGTCAATCCCGACTGCCTCGGTGTCCTCATCGGGCTTGGAAGAGGTAGAGGCTAAAGCCTTGTTCGAGTTAGGGCAGCCCATGTAAGTGGCTCTGATCATGGAGGCCACCAGGCAGCACTCCTGCTCACATAGACATGCATGCTAGAAATTGGTCCAGATTTGCGGGCCGACATTTTTAACATAAGATAAGTGTAGTTGGGCATGGCCATGAACTTCGCATAGTATGGTTGTCCTAGAATGACAAGGCAGGTGTCTAGGAAGTCCACCACCTCAAAGGTGAGGGTCTCCGTGCAAAAGTTGGTGCGGTCACCAAAGGTCAAAAGGAGGTCAATTTTTCCAAGTGTCATCGCTTGCTTACTGTGCATGACGCCATGGATGGTTGCTTCAATCGGTCGGATGCACGAGCAAGGGATATTCATGGCATCCAGGGTCTTGTTGTAGAGTATGCAGAACTATTTGTCGCCATCCATGAGCACCTTTTGTGGGTGCTTGTCTCAGATGTTGGGGTCGAACACGAGAGGAAACCTTCCTCGTTGGGGACATGGTTGGGGTGGTCCGAACTGTCAAAATGTGGGCACTGGCTAGACCACATTCACCTTTCGCATGGTGAGCATCTATCATCAGCTTCAACTCAGATGCAGCAAGCTCCCAAAGATGATGAGGCACTCAGATTTTTCGTACATACTGGTTGTTTTGGGCTATGCCAAGTTTAAAAGCAATCTCAATGTTCTATGATAAAAAATAAAGAGAAGATAGGAGGTTGAGGACCCAGAATATCTTTTATTTTGGTACAAATTTAAACTCTGCATTCATTGCTAGCCTGGGGATCATGCTTCTTCTTGCCTATGAGAGGCTTGAGGTCACCGCGAATGAAACACTTGAAGAGATCACAATCCATGTAGGCATGCTTGACATGGCACGCGTGGTTCAGGTATGACCTCTCCACTACCTTCTCGAAGTGGACAGATGTGGGTTTGCCACTCTATTTGCTAGTGCGGTCGGCTGCCCCAGTGAACTCACTGCTGTGGTAATTCTTGCCTTTCTTCCTCCTCTTTTCTCGATAGGACAACAATCTCCATAATCCCCTATTCCTCCTCATGCTTGGCCATGCAATTGCCCTTATCGAAGTTGGTGAGGATAGCCTCTTCACCCCTGGCACGTGTAGGAGCAATGTTGAGGACCTCCCCTATGGTGCATGGGTTTGAGCACCCAAGATTGTGAACAAGGGACTCGCAAGTGGTGCCATGGGTGAAGGCATTGATGACATTGACAGCAGTGACATCCAAGACCTATTTCTCTCGCCTCCCTCCCTATCATTCACATCGTCAAAAAACCTACTTATTTCTGTATGAGAGTATATATAAAACTGCTGACATTAGCAATGTACTTGTCGAAAGGATATTACATTGGTTGTGCCCAGATCTAGCCTACACAATAGCTACTGGCAAATTGACAGTTAGTACCTCCTTGTAAGTCTTCTATATACATAATCCAGGTCAGCTCGATCTAGGATATATAGATTTTGTAGAGCTGGTCTCTCTATATGTCAGTTAGTACCTCCTTGTAAGTCCTTGTAGCTCGATCTAGGACATAATCCAGGTCAGTTAGTACCTCCTTGTAAGTCTTCTATATACATAATCCAGATCTAGGATATACATAATCCAGGTCGTCGGTCCCTGCGCCCACGGCGCGACCTCGCCTCGCCCGATGTGCCGTCGACGCCCGCCTTGGCCATGCCCCGCCGCGCCTGTGCCGTGACCGTGCCGCCCGCCACCGCCGTCCTAGGGCGCACCCGTCGTGCCGCCCGCGCCCACTGAGCCGGCCTCGCCACGCGGAGCGCCAGGCATCCCGCGCCCGCCACCACCGTTGTCGACCGTCCCTCCACCGGCCCCGGCACCTACAGCGGCCGGCCGTGCCACCGCCGGCCCGGCTCGTCGGCCTGACCCACGCCCAGCGTCCGCTGCGACTCCATCGACGTCCGCGACTCCGTCGTCGGATAGGTAAAAATTGTGAATTTACAATGTGTGTAGTTAGTTAGCTTTGATTGTAGTGTATTAGTTTTGGCATTTGTTATTAACTAGTTAATGTGATGACTCAGGTAGTTGATTTAGTTAGTGATCTAGTGAGATATATATGTAGATAGATAGAAACATAGATACATAGGTACATAGATATAGTTAGATAGCTACTTAGATAGGTAGTTACATATTTAGTTAACTAAATAGGATCTAGCTATTTAGTTAGTACATTGTATCTATGTATGTAGTTGTTATCTTATTTACTTAGTTTGTAGTTAGAAAGTACTTGTTAGGTACTATGTATTGTCTAATTTGGACTAAAGGACATGTGTTTCATTATGTGTTTGAACTAGATGGACAACCTAGTGACCATATATCATGGAGGTACCGTTGAATACGATCGCGTTGGATATGTTGAGTTTGTTGACATGCAAAGCGTGCCTGTGCTATTCAATGATAGGCCTTCATTTAGTGAGATGGTTGCAAGGGCTCGGCAGGATCTACATTGCCTTGGAGATGATGGCATTGCAGTTGAGGGTGTATTGCACCTAAGTTCTCCTCCCAACATCCTCAGGCGAATGATCCCAATTGGTTGTGCGGATCAGTGGGAGAACTATGTGAGATCGGCTATGAAGAGCCAGCTGCAATGTTTGGACATGGTTGTGCGTCAGGTGTTAGTTGATCCCATCCCTCATGGGTTTTTCCCACCAATGGGTCAGCAGGCACACATCGACCCTCCCGTCCTGGAAGCTGATATGGATGTGGAGGTTGCACCTACGGTTCCCGATGCTCAATTTGCCCCCAATGCGGTAGTTGGAGATGCTTGTCAAACTCATGTTGTTGTGGCAGATCCTCCTCATGAGACCCCTTTGACATAGAATCATCCGAGTAAGTGTCTTAACCGCATAGTTATTGGGAGCTTACCCCCTTCCTTACATCCATTTCTTTCATTCTTTCCTCATTTCTCTGCTTATGTTGAAGGAGATATTCCTGAGAATGTTGATGTGCCCCCTGTTGCTGCGCAAGTGCACTGTGGAGATGGATTTTGTGTCTCCAATAGTGTTGAAATTATGAATGATTCGGAGCCATATGAGATGGCAAGGGCTCTTGATTCTGATGATGATCGTCCTGTTGGAGAGCTGACAGAGAGTGATGTTGAGATGCTGAGGCGTATCTTTCCTGGCTGCTGTGATCCAAGAGTTCACGAGTTTAGCGATCTTGCTCATTTCGATCTGGCGTGTGCAGAAGGACGTGATGATGAGCTCCTAGAAGCTCCTGAGGCCAGCCCTAACATGGTAATTGAGAGTGGGAGGGTGTTTAAGGACCTCCCTGCATTGAAGAGATGGTTGCAGGCATTTGCAGTGATACAAAAGAGACCTTACAAGGTCTTGCATTCATATGCGGAGCGCCGTTACGTAGTTGTGTGTGACAAGAAACGCTGCCCATGGAGGGTTTGTGCAAGGAAGCAAAAGGTCACCAGAAAGTGGAAGATCACAAAAGTTATCGGGCCACACAATTGTGTTGACCATGAGCTGACACTGAGGCATCAACAGTTGACATCTACCCTCATTGCCAAGCGGTTGATGGGAATATTGCAGGGAGAACCCAACATGAAGGTGAGGACAATTATCAGGACCATTGAGGCGTTGTATGGAGGTTATGTGATAACTTATGGTAAAGCTTGGAGGGCTAAGCAGCGAGCGTGGAAGATGATATATGGGGATTGGGAGGATGGGTACAAGCAGCTGTCAGTACTTTTCAATGCAATCAAAGCAGTGAATCCAGGCATGCATTATGAGTACATCCCAAAACCAAATGCATGGAAGGATGGGAGGCAGATATTCTTCCATGCTTTCTGGTGCTTCACTCAGTGTGTCGAGGCCTTTAGGCATTGTTATCCCGTCTTCTCTATTGATGGTACGTTCTTGATTGGCAAATACCAGGGCACACTTCTTATAGTCATATCCTGTGACGCGAACAATAAGTTGGTTCCTTTGGCATTTGCTTTGGTTGAGAAGGAGAACAATGACAATTGGGGATGGTTCTTGAGGCTAGTCCGGATACACGTGGTTGGGCCCCGGCAGGGAGGTTGGCGTCATATCTGATAGGCACCAGGGCATACTTAATGCCATGTGAGAGCAGATAGAGGGGTATGCACCTTTGCACCATCGTTGGTGTACTCGGCACCTTGCCGAGAATCTACTCTGAAAGGATGGTGTGAAGGGTAACTTTGATCTGTTCCAGGAGGCTGCTCGACAGCTTGAGGACAAGTACTTTTAGAAAAAGTTGGAGCAAGTCAGAACCACATCAAATGTAGAAGGTAGACAATGGCTCATAGGTTTGATGAGGGATTTGGAGAAATGGATGAGAGCTCACAACACCGGTGGATGGAGGTACGAGTTTTAGTGCATCAACATGGCAGAGTCATTCAATAAGTTGCTATTGGGGATACGTGGTATGCCCGTCAATGCAATCGTTCAATTCACCTTCTATAAGCTTGTTGCCTGGTTCAACGATAGACACGCCCATGCATTCAAGTTGCGGAGTGATGGAGAGATATGGGCTCCGAAACCAAAGGCACACCTAGAGAAGGCAAATGAAAGGGCTGGCACACATGAGGTTACATGCTTTGACCACGCTACAGGGACTTATCAGGTCGAGCATAGGGGCGGTACAACGTCCGACGGCGAGGTTCGAGAGTCGAGGATGCATGTGGTTGTCCTCTAAGATTTCAAATGCACTTGTGGTAAACCAAGGTAGTACCACTTTCTATGTTCCCATTTGGTGGCAGCAGCTAGGCATCGCAACTATAATATCGAGAGCAGGATACCTCATGAGTTCAGTGTCGACACGCTTGTGCACACATGGAGCCCCCGCTTAGTGCCTTTCTGGGACCCTGGACAGTGGCCTCCATATGATGGGCCAAAGTACATTGTGGATCCAGCTTACCGTTGGAACAAGCAAGGATCAAGGAAGAGGACGAGGCACAGGATGGTTATGGATCAGATACCCGGAAGAATGAGGCGTGGGAGAGGAACCCCATTTGTTACTAACCACGAGCAGTATGAGTCACGCTCCAGGACTGTCAGAAGATGCTAGGCCTGAGGATTCACGACAACCCAGTCATCGGGCAGTGCATGTCAGAAGGCTGGAGAGCACGAGTGGAGGCCTTCCTTGGGCGTGAGCTTGGCGAGCAAGGGGCTCGCACTTTTGGAGTTCTCATCTCCTGGCTCTGTTATGAGTTCGCACAGTGCCCCGAGGTTCAAAAGACATACCTAGCCAAGCAAATGATCTGTCCCATCGGCCTCGAGGTTCAAAAAATCCACACGTGTTCTAATAATTGCATATTGTACCGTGGAAACAAATACAAAGACTTAGATGCGTGCCCCAAGTGTAAATCTCCATGGTACAAGGAAGGGCCATCTAATGAGGGTACCAAGACTAAAGGATGGCCCGTAAAGTTCATTTGGTATTTCCTTATAGCTTCCCGGGTGCATAGGTTATTTACAACTACAAAGTCAGCCAAGCTGTTACATTGGCATGACGAAGAGCATAAGAAAGATACAATGATGAGGCACTCCGCCGATGGGAAGGACGGGAGGACTGTCAATACTATGTGCTATAAGAACATCGGTGGAGAGGTAAGGCACCTTTGATTTGGTTTGAGCACAGATGGGATGAATCCTTTCGACCAAGTTAGAAGCAATCATAGCAACTAACCAGTGACGCTCTATATATACAACCTTCCACCTTGGCTTTGTATGGAGCGGTCGTACATCCAGATACCACTACTGATCCAACGGCCAAGACAACCTGGGAATGATATCGATATGTTTCTGGAACCAGTGATTGATGAACTAGTAGAAATGTGGGAAAAGGAACATTCTCCATTGCACAGTCCAAGAAGTTTAAGGCACAGTATGGACCAGAGCGGCTCGCTAGACTATTGTAATTTCGAGAGAATATTGTAATTTTGAGATCTTGATAAGTACATTTGAACCGTAACCGTAACATTTATAATGTTTAATGTTGATGGATTTATCGGTCTACGTAGCAAATATAAAGCAAAACCCGATTCCACAAAAACAATTATAAAATAATAAAATGCGAAAAAGAGATCATTGCCGGTTAGCCCAAAATCGGCAGTGATGGTAAAGAGAGCACTGCCGGCTTCAGCTACAAACCGGCAGTGTTGTGCAAGACATCACTGCTGGCTTGATATACTAACCGGCAGTGTTGTTGCAGACATCACTGCCGGCTTGAGCCACAAACCAACAACGATGGAAAAGAGAACACTGCCGGCTTGAGCCTTGAACCAGCAGTGTTGGACAAGACAACACAGCTGGCTTGAGCCACATACCGGCAGTGTTGGTCAAGATAACACTACCGGCTTGAGCCACAAACCGGCAGTGTTGGCTCAACTGGATACTGTCGGGTGGCGCCAGGGACTGACAGTGACATTTTATATCACTATTGGTTTGTAGTAGCCAGCAGTGATGTGAACCCCCATCACTACCGATATACTACTGTCGGTTCAAAATCCAGCAGTGAAGGGGGGTTTTGAACCGACAGTGAGAGAACTAGGGTAGTGAATGTAAGTAAATGTTATTCCTAGCATATTTTTGAAGGTTTATTGGTAGACTATTTGATTAATTAGGTTTTTTTATTTCATCTCTATTGCATGGTGGTGGAGGCACATTTATGAAACAAACTAGACAAAAATTTGAAGGTCCTAGGTTAAATTTAGTAGGAGAACATTGAATCTATGCGTATTTAGTGGCCACCTGAAAGGATGATAAATAGTTAAATGCCCGAGTCAGGGGTGGCCAACAGTGAGGAGAGGGTGATGATTGATTTACGTATTCATTGGTTGGTGATCTCAACCATCAATCTGATCGGATATTTGATGGTGAGGCAGGTTATGCGGGCTGTTAATGGTTCGAATTCATTATGAGGGCTGAAATGAACTTTACTACTAGCCTGGTTGTGCAACAAACCTGCAGCAGTATTTTAATTTTTAAGTATGTTTTATTATTGGAACTGGCAGTGCTATAACGCTACCGGTTAGTAGGTAAAACTAGTAGTGATAAACATATTTAGTGCTGGTTCAAGAGGTTCCCAATCATTACTTGTCTTGGTATTTCTGGAACCGGCAGTAGATACCTAAAACTGTCAATTTCAATTGAAGAACCGACAGTGATAGCCTATCCTCTAGTAGTGTATTACCATGGATCGTGAGCAAAATGAGCATGCTCGAGTGGCCAAACGAGATGAGTTGGCTGATAGTCTAGCCATACAAATTAAATAACAAATATATAAGTTGACCTATACAGCATATTCAGTTTTATTTTAACAGTAGTCTTCAGTCTACACAGACTCTTCAAAGATGAGATGATTTGTTATTCTGACCACAACCGAGGCTCCATTAAACTCATCACCAAAGACTCCCATCAAATCTTGGACTCAATAATTCTTCCATGAGAACGTCTGTCGGGTAGGTTCAAATCTTCCCACTGTGGATCATCAATTCTTGAGAAATATTCTTCAACTACCTCCTCATGTACTTGTTCCAAATTTGGAGGCATCCACTGCAAGTCCCAAATAAAGAATCACCATTTTCTAAAGGTTGTAACAGATAATATAAGCTCTCAGCAACAAAATTTGATGCAAATGTGCTAAATATGAAATTATATGAACCTTTGGTCTTCGATCTTTATCTAATAGTATAGCCCTGCATCCCTGCAATGGGAATTGAATGTTAGGTACAGAGATATTTCTGTGCAATGGCAATGAAGTATACATAGCTGTAACACGTCCAATAGCATGCTCCCAGCCCGGAACCAGCGGGCTAGCAAGCAGGCCGGCCGCAGCCCAAGGATGGGGCACGCGCCTAGGGGCAGCGATGCCCCCTCTGTGCCTCCCGCCGCCCGAAAGAAATTAGAGGCATAAAATAGGAGTAAGGAATAAATTAGGAAAACTAGAGTTTGGATTGTTCAGGAAAGGAGAATCCAATCTATAAGGATATCTCTCTTAGTTTCTTGGAATACAAGTCCTATAGGGACTATAAATATAGGGAGGATATAATCAATCTAATCAAGCAAGAAAAGAGCTATTGCTCCTTCCTCTATCCCTCTCCCATCCCCTCTATTGTCGCCGCCTCCTCTCTCCCTCTCCATGCGCCCGCCCCTCTCCCCCACGCCCTAAGCCCTAGCCGCCACCTCCATAGCCGCCGCCACCCCCTCCCCCCATCACGCCTGTTACACCTAGTATCCAAAGACCAGAACGATCCCAACCACAACTATGGAGAACTCCGGCAAGAACAACCCTAGCAATCGAGTCTTCCTTCAGGACAACGGGTTCTACATCGTCAACAACAACTATGATCCGATGACCAATATTGGAGCCTCCACCATCACGGACTGCAGCAGTAGTACATCGCGGCATGGCGCCATTGCACCTTCGTCGCCCTTGACACCACGCAGCGCCCCCACATCCATCTTCGCCACCACCAAGCTCGCCGACAACGATACTCGCTCCAGCAATAGCAAGCCGCCCCGCCCAAACATGTACCGCGACATCACCAGTGAGTGGAGGAAGGAGTTCAGCCACCTCTTCAACCGCACCAACACCTCTGAAGCGGTAGTCAATTCAAACCTACCTTCGGATGTGATGACCCCGGCAGCATCCCCAACAACAACACCAGGTACACCAGCGACGGATCTTCAATTACCCCTCAAGCGCCTCACCTTAGCGGAGGTGATGGAATGACGCCGCTCAGGACTCTGCTTCACCTGCGACGACCCGTTTACATGCGACCACTAGTACAAGAACCTCTTCGAAATTATCGGCATCAATGACTATGACACTGCGGACTCCACCAATAGCTTACTCATGATGATCAACACCACCCAATCAGTGGTTCGTGGCTCCGCTCCAATGTATCTTGCAGGAGCAATCTTGGGCACCGGCGTCCACATCTTGGTCGACATAGGAGCCACGCATAATGTCATCGACATCAACGTCGCCCAAGCTATAGGCCTCCTCGAGCAACGCATCCACACCACCATCCTTTTGGGCAGCGGCAACGACGTCTCGTGTCGAGCAGCGGCCTTCTCCATACCCCTCTGCATTGACACGGAGAGCTTCCAAATTGGCACCTTCCCCTTTTAGATCGGCAACAACATCGACGTCATCCTCGGCACGCCCTGGCTGGCGGACCTTGGGTGCTTCACTTGGGACTTCTCCACCACGGAGCTACACTACTTCCGCAATGGACGATCCATCTATTTCAACGCCATACGTGTAGCCCCGGCGCACCCTCGAGGTCATCCTCGCCCTCCCAGCACCACCGGCCACCACTAGGACGCTCCAGGAGTGGACGGCTTCTCTACACCCCACGACAGCATCATCACCGCCTCGCGACATCATGTACCGGGCAAGCCGGTCTCGATGCCCCACCGCCCTTGACTACATCAACACCAACATGCCCGTCTTCAACAATCTTGGCCGAGCTATACTGCAACAACGTGAGCTACGGCACATCGCGCTCACCATCACCGACGGGACGGATGCACCAGCTTGGTCCATTGACCGAAGCCTGCTCTTCTTTGATGCACACCTCTACATCCTGGCGGCATCACCACTACTTCCAGACCTGCTTGAAGCTGGGCTACGAGGTTATCCAGAAAATATAAGGTACCTAGCTCTCGGCTGCCACCCACCACCAATGGCACCCCCACTAGAATGCCACTCCCATGGGCATCTTGTTGGGACGCCCCTGGCCGCAGGGCATAGTACCATCTACTACGGTCATCTTCCTCAACAACCTGGGATGACAGACATTCCGTGCTGACAATGTCTTCATCGCCCTCCGACCCGACTCCGAGTTGCAATGACTATCTCCCAACGAATTTGACAGGGGCTCCTTCATGTTCAGAGAAATGCTGGACCTGACGACAACACCGGCCACACATTCCACCGACACTATTTGGCGGCACGTGGACGTCTACCTCCTCCCCAACAATGCCAACTGCTACAACGACTTCATGCAACCGTCACAAGAGATGCAGGACTTCACCGCCGATGCCGCCATCCGGCGCCACTTGCTCGTGGGCGCTCCACAAATAACAAAAACAACAGGAGGAGTGATCAGACCATACACCCACTTCTTGTACGGCTACATTGGAAACTTACTCTACCGCCTTGAGTTCATCGCAGAACGCACCGGCGACAACCTCAATGCAGACCCAATTCAGGGTCAACTCATCACCGGCATCGAAGCTATCCTCCCAGGACATCCCTACCCTACCAATGCGTCAGCACTTGGATACAACTTCGGCGCGAGGACGCGCTAATCAGAGAGGGGGGGAGTGATGTAACATGTCCGATAGCACGCTCCCAGCCCGGAACCAGCGGACCAGCAAGCGGGCCGGCTGCGGCCTAAGGAGGGGGCACGCACCTAGGGGCAGCAACGCCACCTCTGCGCCTCCCGCCGCTCGAAAGAAATTAGAGGCATAAAATAGGAGTAAGGAATAAATTAGGAAAACTAGAGTTTGGATTGTTCAGGAAAGGAGAATCCAATCTATAAGGATATCTCTCTTAGTTTCTTGGAATACAAGTCCTATAGGGACTATAAATATAGGGAGGATATAATCAATCTAATCAAGCAAGAAAAGAGCTATTGCTCCTTCCTCTATCCCTCTCCCATCCCCTCTATTGTCGCCGCCTCCTCTCTCCCTCTCCATGCGCCCGCCCCTCTCCCCCACGCCCTAAGCCCTAGCCGCCACCTCCATAGCCGCCGCCACCCCCTCCCCCCATCACGCCTGTTACACCTAGTATCCAAAGACCAGAACGATCCCAACCACAACTATGGAGAACTCCGGCAAGAACAACCCTAGCAATCGAGTCTTCCTTCAGGACAACGGGTTCTACATCGTCAACAACAACTATGATCCGATGACCAATATTGGAGCCTCCACCATCACGGACTGCAGCAGTAGTACATCGCGGCATGGCGCCATTGCACCTTCGTCGCCCTTGACACCACGCAGCGCCCCCACATCCATCTTCGCCACCACCAAGCTCGCCGACAACGATACTCGCTCCAGCAATAGCAAGCCGCCCCGCCCAAACATGTACCGCGACATCACCAGTGAGTGGAGGAAGGAGTTCAGCCACCTCTTCAACCGCACCAACACCTCTGAAGCGGTAGTCAATTCAAACCTACCTTCGGATGTGACGACCCCGGCAGCATCCCCAACAACAACACCAGGTACACCAGCGACGGATCTTCAATGACCCCTCAAGCGCCTCACCTTAGCGGAGGTGATGGAATGACGCCGCTCAGGACTCTGCTTCACCTGCGACGACCCGTTTACATGCGACCACTAGTACAAGAACCTCTTCGAAATTATCGGCATCAATGACTATGACACTGCGGACTCCACCAATAGCTTACTCATGATGATCAACACCACCCAATCAGTGGTTCGTGGCTCCGCTCCAATGTATCTTGCAGGAGCAATCTTGGGCACCGGCGTCCACATCTTGGTCGACATAGGAGCCACGCATAATGTCATCGACATCAATGTCGTCCAAGCTATAGGCCTCCTCGAGCAACGCATCCACACCACCATCCTTTTGGGCAGCGGCAACGACGTCTCGTGTCGAGCAGCGGCCTTCTCCATACCCCTCTGCATTGACACGGAGAGCTTCCAAATTGGCACCTTCCCCTTTTAGATCGGCAACAACATCGACGTCATCCTCGGCACGCCCTGGCTGGCGGACCTTGGGTGCTTCACTTGGGACTTCTCCACCACGGAGCTACACTACTTCCGCAATGGACGATCCATCTATTTCAACGCCATACGTGTAGCCCCGGCGCACCCTCGAGGTCATCCTCGCCCTCCCAGCACCACCGGCCACCACTAGGACGCTCCAGGAGTGGACGGCTTCTCTACACCCCACGACAGCATCATCACCGCCTCGCGACATCATGTACCGGGCAAGCCGGTCTCGATGCCCCACCGCCCTTGACTACATCAACACCAACATGCCCGTCTTCAACAATCTTGGCCGAGCTATACTGCAACAACGTGAGCTACGGCACATCGCGCTCACCATCACCGACGGGACGGATGCACCAGCTTGGTCCATTGACCAAAGCCTGCTCTTCTTTGATGCACACCTCTACATCCTGGCGGCATCACCACTACTTCCAGACCTGCTTGAAGCTGGGCTACGAGGTTATCCAGAAAATATAAGGTACCTAGCTCTCGGCTGCCACCCACCACCAATGGCACCCCCACTAGAATGCCACTCCCATGGGCATCTTGTTGGGACGCCCCTGGCCGCAGGGCATAGTACCATCTACTATGGTCATCTTCCTCAACAACCTGGGATGACAGACATTCCGTGCTGACAATGTCTTCATCGCCCTCCGACCCGACTCCGAGTTGCAATGACTATCTCCCAACGAATTTGACAGGGGCTCCTTCATGTTCAGAGAAATGCTGGACCTGACGACAACACCGGGCCACACATTCCACCGACACTATTTGGCGGCACGTGGACGTCTACCTCCTCCCCAACAATGCCAACTGCTACAACGACTTCATGCAACCGTCACAAGAGATGCAGGACTTCACCGCCGATGCCGCCATCCGGCGCCACTTGCTCGTGGGCGCTCCACAAATAACAAAAACAACAGGAGGAGTGATCAGACCATACACCCACTTCTTGTACGGCTACATTGGAAACTTACTCTACCGCCTTGAGTTCATCGCAGAACGCACCGGCGACAACCTCAATGCAGACCCAATTCAGGGTCAACTCATCACCGGCATCGAAGCTATCCTCCCAGGACATCCCTACCCTACCAATGCGTCAGCACTTGGATACAACTTCGGCGCGAGGACGCGCTAATCAGAGAGGGGGGGAGTGATGTAACATGTCCGATAGCACGCTCCCAGCCCGGAACCAGCGGACCAGCAAGCGGGCCGGCTGCGGCCTAAGGAGGGGGCACGCACCTAGGGGCAGCAACGCCACCTCTGCGCCTCCCGCCGCTCGAAAGAAATTAGAGGCATAAAATAGGAGTAAGGAATAAATTAGGAAAACTAGAGTTTGGATTGTTTAGGAAAGCAGAATCCAATGTATAAGGATATCTCTCTTAGTTGCTTGGAATACAAGTCCTATAGGGACTATAAATATAGGGAGGATGTAATCAATCTAATCAAGCAAGAATAGAGCTATTGCTCCTTCCTCTATCCCTCTCCCTTCCCCTCTGTTGCCGTCGCCTCCTCTCTCCCTCTCCCTGCACCGCCCCTCTCCCCTACGCCCTAAGCCCTAGCCGCCACCTCCATAGCCGCCACACCCCCTCCCCCCATCACGCCTGTTACAATAGCAGTGTTGATAATGTCCATATTTAATTACCTCATAGAAGTCTCGGCTGAAGTCACCACGTATGAGATGGCAAATCACCCTATATTCCCGATGCAAGCACTCCCCAACAGTTTGTGTTCTCCCTTCTCTTATCTGAATTCCAAGGCACAAAACAAATAATGAAACAACTATATTCTGGTGCACACAGCTATATATATGGGGTGTGGTTTCTAATGGATACCGATCTCAGAGTGATTTTCAGACTAGTAGGAGAAGCCTTCTTTAAATACTGGATTGTCCTAGCAACCCATTCATCAGCCAAATTTGAGGCCACTTGCTCCTGACAGGATAAATATGTATTTAATAATTTGTCAAGACAGAAAAGGTGAACGCATAGAAACCTATATTTACTTTAACAAACTCACTAGAGTGGATATAATTTCTTCAACTGTGCTTTTAGAAAAGCATTTATTGATTATTTCCAACCTGGAGTGCGCCAGAGATTGAAAAATTAGTGACATTATCAATGGGGCATATTTCAGTCATTCAATCAGAAACACCCTTACCTATTCAAGGAACTATTTTCTTTCAATGATGGCTGTTGAGCAAAATGATCGATTGTACTACACACGGCAAAAGTATTGGAGGTGTCCAGCTTTTTGAGGGATTCTTGGAGCAATGGTAGTCTCTGGTAAATTAACAAAGAGTATTTACTAGGAGTTGTTGACTAATATACGACATACATGACTTCAATGATGCAGGCCTATAAATTTGAAAGCATTCGAATGCTATATATGAATAATGTCAGGATTTATGTAGCATGTTCCAAAGGATAATAACCATAAATACAACAGCAAACATCATAACCGGAAGCAAAAATTGGCAGCCCAGTGAAATTTTAAATTACAAGTGAACCTACATTTGACTGGACAAAATGAGTAGCCAGACCACATGCCAGCATTTCAGCACCATCCAATCTGGCACCAGCAAGAGCAACATACTCGCCTGTAAAAAATTAAGATAACATTTTAGTTAACAGTATCTCTCAAGATACCTTTACCACCAACTAGAAGGCTGACCTCACTAAGTACAAGTAATTAACAAAATATGAAACCAAAAATCAAATAGAATACAAGAAACTTGGCCACTCTTTATTTCTTTATATAATTATATCTTCATAATTACTTACATAATTGCATAGATCATTTCCTCAAAAATCTAGCACACTTGCTAAAAATCATTTGTAAAACTGCAAACTAAAGAATAATCCGAGGATGCATAGTATTCCGTACTATTAATAATACATAGAAACATTAAATAAATTGCAATGATAAATATTAGATAACCATAGAAGCCAGGAAGCCGAGACAGAAAATATGTGGCCCCTACACCTGGAAGGGAACCAAGAGCTGTTTCTGGCATTGCAAAAACCTGCAGGAATATTTGAAATGTAAATGACCCATATTTTGGCCCTTGAAAATGCTACAATTTTCTAATAAAAATAAAGCGAGATTCTCAATATTCCAAATAAGTAAAAGAACTAATATCACTCATCAAGCTCACAAAAAGGAAAGTATATATGCACCATAACTGAAATCTAGTCCAATAAACAATTAAACATTCAGGCGTAATATCCGTCAGAAAAGGTAGTGAAAGGCAGTGATCCTGGGTCTTTTTTTGTGATGAATACTATGCCTGAAAGTTTATATTCAGCAGAACCTTAAACAAGCAGATCTCGAGCTGCATCATGACACGCCAACTTTTTGTGCTTCAAAACTACTGGCTATCTTGAATAGATAAGTAAAAGTGACAACGTAAGAAAAATGTCACTTGATTTTGGTTTCTAGTGTATACCGTGTTATCAGTGGCAACTCGAAATCTTCCATGTAAAGAAACACCAGCACCTCCACCCATGACAATTCCAGTAAGAAGAGAAACCTATAGTTAAATTGTCTAAGCATTTAATTTAGAGGCAACGAACAGAGAAGTGAATAATTAGAATGAATTAATGTGAAGGGATGCAGCTCACCTGAGGTTTGATATATGTTGCACTCATGTAGTTTAACAAATATAGATCTCTGAAGAAATCAGCACCCCATTTCCAGCTTTCTGATTTAAGAATTATACACACAACACAGTCAACAAAACATGTAGAACAACCTTAGACCATTTGAAACATGTAGCATGTGTGTTGAGTCAGGTCACATAATGTAACACCACTGGTGTTACGAGCTTGCTTAGCACCTAGGTTAAGGCCTAAGAGAAATTAGCAAAACAAGTTCTCGAGTTTTAAAAATTTAAAACACACATGAAATGATAAACAAACCCTGTGCGACTCACTTTTATGGTTGAGAGAAATCAAATAAATATCTATGTTAATTTACTTAGTGCGTAAATGTGCTAATGAAAATTCTAATAAGAAGAATAAAATAAGTAGTTTAATTGTTTGGTACGAAAAACAATTTCTATAAACAAAAATAAAATGTAACTTGTGTATAGTGCTTATGTAAAGATGATGAGCAAGTGGTGTAGATGAAAATGCAACTTTAATTTTTTGAAAATAAATGTGTTAACTAATGTTCTTGGGAGCTCCAAAAATCAAATTGGGTATTAAAATCAACCTTTTCATTAAGTCGGCAAAGGTCTGAACTTATGTTAAAGTACTATTTTTGGCGAGTTATATTGAGCAAAGTAATTAAATAGTGCTTAAATATTTTGTTCCTATGGTTTAGTATAAAGTATGGACTATTGCATGAAGTACTTGTTGGTTGAAGTTAATCAAGATTAGGCCTTTTAAAAATTGTGGCAAAATTGTTCATGGTTGTTAAGTTCAAACTGAACTATTGTCTTTTATAAGTCTGAAAGAGTAGTAGGCAATGCCATTTTGGCATTTAACTTCTAACTAAAATGTTTAAACACTAGTTTTATATTCTTGTATTGTTGGTTGCATCTAAGTAAGCTCTTGGGCATGGGGTAGGTCGTAGTTGCGTTGGGTGTCACGTTGCTCTCTTAAAAATTCCCCAAACTTCGTTGGAATGTGTTGTAACCATGTTGTTGATGCTCTGTTAGTGAACTAGCGTTCAGCACGACGAGCTCATGTTGACATCCTTCTATCCCCCTCTCTGGCTGCTCTCTGGCCATGCCGATGGCTTTGCTAGGTCACTAGTAATGTTGACTTTAGGATAGGGGAATTAGTTGGGCCTCAATTTTCTCTAGCCATGGCGATGGCTTTGCTAGGTCACCGGTAATGTTGACTTTAGGATAGGCGAATTAGTTGGGCCTCAATTGCGATCCTTAGTAGCTTTCGCTTCGCTTTAAAATGCGTGCATGTCACCAATAGCAGTCGCTCGGTTTGAGTTCACGGTCACCGCGGGCACAACGCTGTTGGCGCCAGGCTCACGTCATGACCGAGCTGCGGTCGCTGGCTAGCTCGTGCACTAGGCCGATGCCGCGCTATGCCCTGGCCTTGCGTTGGCAGACCCGGTTGGCTGCGGTCTTGTCCCACTACCGCGGTGTGAGTGCGCCAACATCTAGTCGTCGAGCTGCGCACATGGTCGAGACAGAGCTACGACTGTCGCTGCCTTGCTGTCATGTCCCTCGCCTCGCCCTTCATTTTACCTACCGCGTCAAGTCTCTGAGCATGTGCCGCTGCCCGCTGCATCTAGGTCGATTACCCCGGTCACAGCGGCGATGGGATACCTCCCTTCCTCACTTGCCCTTGCTAGCCAACACTGGGAGCCACGCTGGTGCAGCCATGCCATTCTGAGCGCTTCATGCCAAGCCTCGAGGTCTCGTCGTCCACACACAGGCTCGTCTTTGCTGCCACCATCGGCGAAGCCACCCATCTTAACTTGCTCGGTTCTTCGTGTACCCTCTCCATGACCTCATGGTATGTTGAGCCACCATCGAGCCTCCTAGCGCCACCCATATAATTCCTCGCTCTAGCGGGTAGCTTAGGAAGTAGGCTAGTCGTCTCTTCCCCCTCAAGCTCGGTCATGCCCTACCTAGCGGCAATTTGGCCTTTTGCTTGTAGCCGGTCATGGGCGCCGCCGAATCGGAAGGTTGGGAGGTAAGGCATGTAGGAGTGGTAGTAGTTCGATTGCTCGTAACCCTGAGCTCGCCTTGACTCCCTCCATCCGGTGCTCGCGCTATTTTGGCCAAGATGGTCATCTATGGCATGGTGACGCGACGGTGTCCATCGCAGAACACTGCCATCAAGCTCGGTCGTACGTGGCCAGCACCGCATGGGGTCTCTCCCACTTCATGGATGTGTTGGTTGTACTCGTGGTATGTCACTGGTGCTCGCGCACCACTTTTCCTCTCCCTCCGTCCTCTTCTCTCGTCGGAACGAGCGTGCCGCCGCTGCGGATAGTTGCTCGCCGCTGCAGCTCGCACTAATGTGCCTCCGAGCCCCTAACTACCACCCATCTAGGTCTAGGCGTGTTTAGCCGTAGATGGCGACCAACCCGCCAAATGGGTCCGCGCAGGCCCCTGGTGGCCGGCGTGGATGCCCAGTGCCGCCGCTCGCTGCGTCGCCGTGCATGGGGTGGCCGGGGGTGCGCGCGACAAAATTTGGAAAAATCTAGGGGGTTAAGTGAATTCGCTAGAGAAAGGAAGAAATAGTATAAGGACTTAGTCGTGGTTCAGGAAAAGTCTGAGGGCTCATTTGCTAAAGTGCCAGCACACGGGCTCCCCATCATGGGCCGCTGGGTTGCCGGGCCGAATTGGTTGCCACCAGCCCTTCTCATTTTCTAAGCATTTTCCAATTTAGTTTCTAAGGCAAACTTATAAATTCAATATAAATTTGTGCAGCTAACCAAAAATTATGAAACTAATTTTGTTAGGTTCCTAAATCATGATCTATCTACTAGTATATCTTGTTCACATAGTTATCTGCTAGTATATCTTGTTCACATAGTATTTTCAGGAGTTATCTAATTAAATTGAGATGGTTAATATTGTTAAGATATAAACTTATAGGAATTTTTGTAATAAATTGGTGATAGTGTTGGCTCTAAAAATTTCATAGTAAATTCCTAATATTATTAGGTGCTCATTGTAATTTTTTTAGCTTCATAATAATTAGTTTACTAAGATAGCTAATGAGCCCTAGTTCGAATATATATATTAAATCAATGAAAAGCCGAAACACCTCGGAATGGTATAACGGAAACTTTTGTTGGGAAATAACGCCTTATTCAGGAATATGGATACGTAGCCTAGTGCATTAGCCGTTAAAGCTAGCTCGTTAGCGTGAGAGGCGTAATCGTATTCTTAGAGTTGCGGTTGTCGTTGGTTAATTACATTTTCTGCGTTGCGTCTATGTATATCATAATACGGACAATGATGGATCATGGAGTCGACCAGAAAAGCAGAAAAAGATGGAGCTTTCGTGATCGTGTCGCCCCGATGGAATGCTAATCCTTGGTTATATCTTGTCCAGGTAAGCCCCGATGTATAACCCCTATTATTCTGTACTTTATCTTATGCTTGTGAATTAAGTTTTAAGGAGTTGAATCAAAACCACTTGCATATATATCCTTACCCTATGAGTCCTACTAGTATGTTAGGATTGCGTAGATTGCTATGCTATAGGATGCGGTAGAAGTCGAGTGATTACCTGTCACTCGTGAGAGATAGGAAAGATATTATTGTTGTTGTTATATTACTATCACATGGAATATATATAGAGGATAATTGGAGACCAGGCAGAATGGTACTTTGGATCTGGACTTGGTTAGTCATTCGAGCGAATCTCGGATTGTACTTGTTCCGCCTGTGTTGATTGAGGACCGTCCATTGCTGTGGATAGTAGTCAGGTCACAGACTTATTATCCTGAGCACATACTTGCTTATGGGAGCGGAAAGGCTCATTGTGCTCTTGTCGTGGATTCTAGCTCTTTCTGTACTGACTGATTAGAGTCGGGGAAAGGTGGAGGTTTAAGCACCACACTGAGACCGGGTCTCAAGTGTGGGGGCTTGGAGTCCATGTTTGGACGGAGATGTGGACCCCTCGACAGGAGTGAAATGGGTTGGTATCGTTTATGCCTGGGGTACAAACGGGGTGTGTGTTTCGAGGTACCCAGCTAGGATACATTGATTCGCGAATCGCCGTTTTTGTGAGACAGTATGACTTGGCTATGGTCTAACACCGTAGTAAGAACTGGAATATGAAAGATGGTAAAATGGTTCTTATTGCTTACCACCTGCTTGAAAGTAGCATAGGTGCTTACATAGAATGGTAAGTTAATGAACTAATGATGACTGCTAATAAAATTGAACATAAGGACGCACGTTTAGTAACGCTTCCTACAGATGCAATAACCAGCAAGCCAAATAAGCCTTGCATATCCTTGGAGTGTTTTACTTTCCTCCTGTCGGGTAAGTCTTGCTGAGTACAATCAAGTACTCATGGTTTTATTCCTCCTGTTGCAGGTGACAGGTGGATGCTAGAGCTGACTCTTGTGTGTGGAAACCTCCCGGTGGGCTCAGAGAGAATTCTTTTCAAGCTGTGATCATAGTGTTTATTTATAACCCTCACTGAAGGTTTTATAAGAAAAGATGTAAAATCTGCTAGCATATCTTGTATATAAATGGCCACTATGTTAATGCTTTACCATGTCATTAAATTAAACTTTGTTTCCGTTGTAACTCTGATCATATGTTATTTTGCGCTGCAAGATAAAACTTGTGAACCTGAAATGTATAAACTCGTTTACATGTAAACAGTTTTAATCCTGCTGTTGCATTCAACTTGTTTAAGTACTCGGATGTTGTAATAAAGTGATTTAAGAAATGACTAAGAATGTTGTAAGCTTGATCTTCTCATTTATGATCTTGACGAAAAATGTGGATTTTCGAGCTCTCCCTTTGGGTGAGTTCGTTGGAACGGCATGATTTAGTGCACTCCCTTGGGTACTTAGTGTCTAATGGAGGACAAGTACCCTTGAGAGAGCATTAGATTAGGCGGTTCGACCACACATAAGACGGTTAGAAACATGCAAAGAAATCTTCATTGGACAATAGATACCTTAGAGACATTCTAAAGTAGTTACCGTTATGTATAGACCGGACACATTCAGTAACATCACCTCCAGCACAAAATGCTCTTCCTTTCCCCTGAAAACAAGTCATGCTTCAACACAATGACAAACATTGAGATCAACAGACGGTTTCCCAGTGGTAATAAAATTATAGTTATTATCATATCAATTTAAATTAGCTAATAGAAGGAAATGAGAAACATACTGAAATGAAGAAAGAAATGCAAGTTAAAGTAAACTCTATAGCGAGTCTGACGATGCTTTAAGGAATGAAAAGTTAGATCACTAGAATACAAGCAGCTCAATTTTCAAATATTGTTCCCTTTATATTTTGCAAGATTTAGCGTGGCAACAAGAATCATTATGAATTCATAAGTTCAATACGTGCTTCAAATTGCAACAGAGTAAAATGCTTCACCTCTACCTCTGTGTATTATCTATTTGGGAGATGCTAGCTTGGGCAACTCATGTTCTCTGCGACTGTTTTATGGCATTTTAATTTCTATTGGAGAAACACACATTTATGCCCTATTTGGCATGGCTCTAAATGGCTCCAGCTCCTTGCTACAGTGCGCGGTAGAGCCGAAGGTAGTGGAACCAAAATAGTTGTTTCAATGGCTCCTAGTTCATTTGGAGAAGTCCGAGCATGTGAAAGCTCTGTGAGCTGAAGCCTAATAGACATCTATAATCTAAGTTAGACAACTGACCACCTCAAATATTGAATTACAATACAAACACAGTGCTATGAGATACCTTCATAATCAACAATTTAACTCTGTCATCTTTCTCAAAAACAATGAAACACCTCAGGAGTCCCTTAATCTGCAACATGATAGAACAATCATCCTGTACCTACTAATCTAAAAGTAAACACGGTACTGTAATACTAGTGAACTCTTAACATACCATTGCGGAGGAGAGTACATTAAGCTGATTTGGCCTATTCAAAATAAGTGTCCGTGTTGAGCCATGTGCTTCTACCAAAACCTAGAAAATAGAGGATACAGGGAAATGTTTTCAGTTCTGGTACCAACAAGCAAACAGTTGTTAATGAAAATTGAGCACACTACACTGAACCATCGTTTTTAAGGGGCCATTATTAGTTACAGGTACATGATGTATCTAGTTACTAGTGCTTAGTCTAAACAATGCATGCCACTTTGCATACGTCATTAGTGACGTGTGCTGAGAAACTTCCATTACTATTGTTCTCAGCCTAATGTTCTATTGAGTTCAAGGCTATTTGGTTCCTAGCTTTAATTTGCATAACTAAACTTAGCTAAGTGTGGCAAGCCACAAAAAGTGTGAACAGAAAATTTGGGGCTAGAGTTTTCCATGTCTAAGAGAATATTGCCATACCTTTTTTACTCTATGACATGTGGAGCCCAAAAGAACATTGGCTATGTTTATGTGCTGGAGTATTTGGATGTCAAGGAATGAATTCATTTTCCATCAAATCCCACAAAGCCAATAGAGATGTCGGATGATCTCCAAGCAGGAGTTCACATTGGTTATCCAATGTACGGAAACCAAATATTTTCCACTCATCTTCCAAAAAGAAAGGTTTAAGGCATGGTGGCCCACTATCTCCTATTTTTTTAATATAGTGATGGATATGTTGGTTGTCATCCATGGCTAGGGCCAAGGAATGTGGTCAAATTTGTGGGATCGTACTCCACGTTAAATATGATGGTTTACTTATCTCGCAATACGCAGATGACACTATTTTATTACTACACCATGATATTGCACAAGCTATGAATATGAAGTTATTGCTCTTCACATTTGAACAATATCAAATCTAAAGACAAATTTTCACAAAACTGAAATAATGTATTTCGGCAGTCCAAGTTGTGTGACACACAATATTCTCAATTATTTGTTCGAAAATAGGTACTTATCTCTTCTGATACATGGGAATACCAGTACACTATAGAAACTCAACAATAAGGACTGAAAATTAATTGAAGAAAGAATTTAAGAAGGGATTATGTAGATGCAAAGGAAAATTACTGTCGTTGGGTGGAAGGTTAGTCCTGATTAGTTCAGTCTTGTTTAGCCTACACATGTTCATGATTTCTTTCTTTGACATCCCAAGAAGTGTTCTAAAGGAAATAGAGTATTTTAGATTGTTGTTTTTTTGGTACTATGATCAACTGAAAAAATAGACTTGCTAAGTGGTCTGTTATCTGCCAACCAAAGGAACATGGAGGTTTGGTATACAGAACCTGAATTTATAGAATAAATGCTAGGTTAAACAAATGGCTTTTCAAATTGACCAATGAAGATGGTATTTGGCAGGAGCTGCTAAGAAATAAATAAGTTACATTAAAGACTAAACATTGTCACGGGTTACAACAACCTGATGATTCTCATTTTTGGATGGATCATTGGGAGTGAAAGATCAATCCATGAGCTTAGGGAAATTCAAATTAGCATATGGTACTGAAATGAGGTTTCAGAAAGATATCTGGTTGGTTGCACATCCTCTAGACTTAGTTCCTCTAAATGTTTCTAGACGTAGTTCCTCTAAATGTTTCCTTCAGAAGGGCTTTAGTCGGAATTAAGTTGGTTGAGTGGAATAACTTTGTAGCAAGAGTCGCAAACCTTAACATACAAGTTGGACAAGATAGGTTCTTCCTCATTAAAAATAGTGGCGAGCTCACAGTAAATTCCATGTATAAGCGCGTGTTCAGTTCCACCCCAAAATCCCAAAAAGTGCTACAGTACCTATCACATCGAATGTTTACGGCCTGTGCATGGAGCATTAAATGTAGACGAAAAAAAAACTAATTGCACAATTTGGTAGGAAATTGCGAGACGAATGTTTTAAGCCTAATTAGTCCATGTTTGAACACTAATTGCCAAATAAAAACGAACGTGCTACAGTAGCCCCAAATTCCAACTTCCTACAACTAAACACGGCGTAAATACCTTGTCGATACGGGCATTATAAAGTCTTGGCGGATATTTGGCATTAAAATATACCACTGAAAATTAATTTTGTTGTGACTCATCAAGAGGGGGTGATTTTAACTAAAGACAATTTATTAAAGAGGAATCAGAATGGGAGCAAATCTTGTGTGTTTTGTAGTAGGGATGAAACTATTGAACACCTCTTCTTCGAGTGTTTGTATGCTAAGTTCCTGTGGCGGGCGATACATTTTGTTTTGGGTCTCAAACCCACTTTGAATGAATGGATATACTTCATGATTGGCACAAACAAAAAGGTGGATCAAATAAGACATTGTTATTGATAGGTGGTGCAGTCATTTGTTGGACATATGGTTAGTAAGAAATAATATGGTTTTGATAAATGCCAACCCAAATCTCTTTTCCAGGTTTTTTACTCAAAGGACTATAACATTGGGCACAATTGCAAATGTGTGATGAAACCAAGGATTCCAGCTCCCAAGTTTGTCAGACGTTAGAAATGGCGGCAGTGCGATTCTTTACTTCTTTTTAATGGCCAAATAATGCTAGGATTGATATTTCAGTGTGCTTGATGAGCACATGTGTTGCTCAACTTATGTAATAAATGGTTTGATTCTCTTGGTTACAAGAGATTAAGCCGAATTAATTATTTCATCCAAATAATAACTCAATGGATAAAAAGCTCAGTTTTAATTTTTTGGTTAGCTTCTTTGTTTTCTAACTTTGTAAACTCGGATCCTTCTTTTCCCTACTTTTTATATATAACCAGTAGGGGCTCACACCTCCTGATCCCTACTACAAAATTTGGTCAAAACCAGTTGGCTAAGTTTAATTGCTGACTAAACACCTGCTAACTTGGTCAAAACTTATCCAAAGTGAAGTTTGGAAAAATGAACCAAACACCACCTTCATTCATGGAAACACTGTATTAGAAAAAACTGGGCGTCTGGTGGCCTTTTGGCCTGCAATGGATGGGGACGGGTTCGTGCTGTGGGCTGTGGTGGCAGCAGAGGCAGAAGCAGCAGGTGAAGCAATGGGAGCAGAAGCGGAGGAGAAGAGCAGCACATGGTCTCCACGCAGAGTGAACGAACTGGGAATTACCTGGTCTGAATCGCCACCTGCAGCACCGCCGGTGGCTGGCAGAGAAGCCATCGGTCTCTTCCTTCCTTGGACGAGATGACGAGCAGGCAAGCGGCTCAAGGCAGAGATGAGGATCGAGTGGCTGCATTTGCTCAAGATGACAGGATTTCATTCTTATTTATAGGAGAGGAAAAGCACTATGGACAGTATGGCCCTCCTATGTACGCAGATAGCTCTATTATCAAGGCTATAGAGAATTTCTCAAGCTACAATTTATATGAAATTCCGTACCAGACGCCCTTCAACTGTTGAAATTGGACATGGTCTTATAGGTGCTTTTAAAGCTGGTTTTCATAGGTCCATTATCTTTTTGGGTTATCTTTTGCTGTTAACCCCCCTATGGTTCCCCGTCCCTCCCACTTCGCCACTCCATCTAAGGATGAAAACGGAACGGAAATATCCCGAACCGAACCGCATCGTTTTCTATATTTAATCCGATCGAATCCGCATTTTCTTGTCCGACTTTACCGTTTTCGCTTTCGCATTTGAGATGTTTCGTATTTCAAATGTAAAAGTAGAAAACGGTTTACACATTTTTCGACCGTTTTCTACTTTTCTACTTTTAATTTGAAATATTCCGAATTCAAAATTCGGTTTAAACCAAATTTGGCCAACTGCACAGGTCATATAGCCCAATTACAGGCTGCTCACCACGCAGCTGCGTTCTTTCTACTGGTGGCTAGCTGCCCTCTCTTATAGACGACGTCCTGCTTCATCTCTCTTATTATGTATTTGGCCGTGCAGTTGTTTAATGCTATGCACTTGAACTAGATCATGCACTTGTTAGTTGTGAACTTGTTATGTATTTGATCGTGCACTTGTTTAATGCTATGCACTGTGGGTCGGTATTTCGTATTGAATTTTCGCATACTGACCGTGTTCGACCTAATTCCGCTCGAATTGGTTCGTTTCCGAAATTCTAGATTTTCCGTAAGTTCGTGTTCGTTTTCGTGTCCGGCTTGTCCGCTTTCGCTTTCGCTTTCGTATTTTAAATGTAAAAGTAGAAAACGGTTGAGGAGTTTTTCGACCGAGTTCGACCGTTTTCATCCTTAGCTCCATCTTCCTTCTTCCCCTTTTACCCTCTCCCATTCTGAACATCGCCACTGCTGCCGCGCCTCCCTCAAATTGACAATAATGGCTCAAGAATGCAGCTTCTCCGTTGTAGCTGGAGGAACTAGTACGCTGATCTGTTCCTCCAGAGCAACAGCACACTACCAATCAGGTTGGAAGCATGGTAACGACCAGGATTCGCAAGCAGCAGGAGAATAATGGATGGGCCTTTGAATCTGGAGTACAAGATCAGTATGTAAATCCCAAGGGCTGCTATCTCCAACCGCCCTTTGACAGCAACGTTCAGAACTGGGTGTGGCATGGGATGGGGTTGTTTCCGAACTGCTAGGATATATAGATTTTGTAGACCTGGTCTCTATATATGTAAACCGGTCAAAACAGGATCAGTTGACCTTTGCAAGATTGCGCGCGCCAAGAATCTGTTGAGGGCATCGCGATTCGCGACAACTTATTTTCTGTACTTAAGGTATCATCTTCTCTATGTAATTCACCAGCTCGGACAGTAAAGACAAAGCAAGTGGACTGAGTGCGTGAGCCCTGTTGGTTTCATGGGGAAGCAAAAAGAAAGCGAGTGAATGAAAATGCTGACATTATCACACCTTGTTTCAAATGCTTTGAAACTTTAAAAAACACACTTTCTGAGCTGAGCAGAGGATCTAAATGACATTCTGATTACATCAGTAAACACTAAAAAATCGAAGCAGCTGTTGGCTTGTCGTTTTAACATGTGGTTGCGCGGCCATATATATTCATTGAAGGCATCACGGCAACGCTTGTACTTGAAATAAAGGTATCAACTTCTCTAAGTACAGATTCAGTGTCCCATGGAGTTGTGTGGCATTCGTTTAAGAGTTGTTAGTACGAAATTAGCCATCAGCTTGGTCAGTTTAGACAGCCAATCCAAACAGATAATCTCTGGCATTGGAGCTACTACATTTTAATTTTCTACAATTTGTTTTGAAAGTCATGGATAGAGAAAATAGTCATGAAACAGTTGCTTACAAATTGAACCACCCCAATGAACCACAGCAAACGCTCCTAAATCCCATGCCTGGTTGTCACAGATCTGCTTCACTAGTGGACCAGTTTTTTGCTTCAGTTTTAAAGATATTTTTAGTAAAACATTTAGCAAATCAACCCCTCATGGTAGACAAAAATACTTAAATAGCCATAATGCCCTTCTATTTCTCTTTTTTCCTCCTCTCCAATTTCTACTTCTTCGTTGTTATCCCCACATTCCATCACACGTACCCGCCCAGCCCCGGCACCCATGCACCCCGCCGACGTCGTCATCTCCGGTCATGTGTGCTCGTGTGCTCGTGCACCCCGGTGGCGGCCGAGCCCACCCTCCATAGTGTGTGAGGTCAAATCCGACCTCTGCCCACGCTGGGCCATTGGTGTAGGTGAAAGCTAGGAGAAGCTGCTAAGAGAATATGTTTTTAGAGCTTCACCTGTGAAACTATTTGAAAACTACACTACTACAATATTCTTTTCCCAAGCGGGCATTTTGGATTTTATGAGGCAGGCAAAGCGTCCGCCTCTGCCAAAAGGCCTGCTGAATGCGGCTTTACAGAGGCGTATGGAACGCCCGTCTGCGAAAATGAATTAGGAAAGACAAAAAAAAATCTGTGGACAAGCCCGCCGAGCCCATCCATAGGCCCGCCGATGATCTGATCGTCTGTTTTCCATGTAGCTAGTGCTTTCTTCAGACGATAGTCAAGACCATATGCATATTTCAGAACATGCTGGCAGCTTCATCTTCTTGTGCTGCACAAACGAAACTATTAACCTGTGAAACTAATAAATATTTAATGTATTTATGTCAATGGCAATGATGGACTAAAATAATCCATGACCAACCATGGTTGTTCGTTTCAAGCTAAGTGTCAGTTGAGATGATATGCGACCAATTTGTTTCCACCGGCCTCGGCACACAAAAGGAGCCTGATGCTCACGCTATATTTCATTGCACTAGTGAAACACCGTAAGTACCTCTATCAACATGAATTAGTGCGATCATACACGTGTCAAATCAAACGAACAGGCCAGTGACCAACCTTGAGACAATGAAAACGACGTGCATGTTCCGGACCATAGCAGGAGAGAATCTTGGTTGCATGAAAACGCTTTTCTTGGACGCCAGTGGATGGAGGATGGGACGGCGACAAGATGCAAAAAAGATGTCTATATGTGCACTTCCCCTCCTGCCGTAGACAATGCAATGACGTGTACTCCATGATGCAAGCAAATATTTATATAGCCTTCATTGCATGTTTTATATTTATTCTCTAATATGTTCACCATGAATGAGGATATTTTGGGAGTTGGCTCGATCTAGATCTAGATGAAGAGAATGTATAAGCGTGAGAAAAAAAAAATGTGTCCTTATTTGTTTGTAAATTGAGAAGAGCTAGTGCTAGCGAAACTGAAAAGGGCAGTGATCTAAGAAGAATCGAAGTATTTATACGTGAGGTGCAGGCTTATATCTTACACCCAAAGGAGAATATTACAAGGAATGCGCAAGAAAGGATCAACAGAGCAACAAGTAGAAGGAATACACCATCAAATTATACATCCATAAAGCAAGTACGGAGGTCAAAACAAGTTGTATCTACATACTTAAGGTGCGCCCCTTGTGTAGTTCAGCTAGTCATAAGGCTTTTAACCCTTGACTGTTGCCTAAATGAAGAAAATTATACCAGTTCATACAAATAATTAGTTAAACGTAGGTTGCACAAATTTCTGCCACTACTGCAAAATGATTTGCACAGACATAGCACTTAATTAACATAGGCGGACTAGGTAAGCTACCGCTTGTGCAGTTTGCCAGGAGAACCCAAGGCCCGCCTTTGTACATAACACTTAATCAAATGTAAAGGATATACATTATGGCATCTCTAAAAGGGCACACTAAAGGTGCCCACATCTATACCTTAGGGCAGCTTCAACAATCGACTTTTAAGCTAGCTCTAAGTATTTTTTTCAGATTTTAATACGAGAGAAAAGCTAGCTCTTCATCAATAGCTAAGCTTTTGAACACATTTCAAGATTACGTAAGACTTTTGTGCAGCTTGCCAGATGCCCAGATGCATGCACATGCAACGCTTGTTACGCTGTCGACTACCGATTGCAGGGCAGCTGGACATGTGGGTCACCGTGTTACTTAAAATGTGATTTATAGGGACAGGCGGTCCAGAAGCTACAGTGCAGAAAAATATTCGATGGATGCGCCCCTCAACAACTATGTAATAGTATACTAGCTTTCACGTGATTCTCCTATAATATAGCATCGATTTCACGTTTGTGTACCTGATCACCAAATAACGGGAGATGGCCACATCTAGATGGACAAACCGACAAAGTGTGTGTCGGTGACAAAAAAAAAGAAAATATTTCCTTCACTATTAGACCTGGCAGTGATCAGACAATATGTGTTTTCAAGATTTAAACTCGAGACCTCAACATTCATATTTTCTAGAACATCCATACCAGTTAAGTTACACAACACATGTGATTATTCAATTGATGCAATTTTTTAACTACACAATTTCAAATCTTATATTGTATATTTGACACTCCACAAATGATCTCGAATACAAAAATTGTTACTGTAAAGTTGTAGATCCCATCGAGCAATACAATTTTAATGTTGACTTTGTCTCCGTTTGACACTGTTAACCATCTCAAATCGGATCCAAGAACTTATATTGAACATTTCGACATGTAAATCATCTCAAATAAAAAGTTGTCAAATACAAGTTTTTTTACATGTGTATGAACTCTACAGTTTTGACATAAAGTTTGTCTTGATCCAACCTCATATGAAAAGTTATGATTGTTTTTTGTGAAAAACAACCTATCATTAGTGGTTCAAGTCACGAACCTGCAGAGATTCGTGAACTATCACTGTCATTTCGTGGCTATAATTAGTTCAGTGTGTTCTGGGGTAGTGCTTATCTATTTGCATGTAAAAAAATGGAAGGGAAAGATTCGGTGCAGCTACTCATAGTAAAAGGTACAATACAAGAATATACTTTGGACAATGCGTACTGCTCCTGACTCGTATTTGACAGCATATATCACTACTACAGAAATTATTTGTAGCAACGCCTCCCTTTTTTTTAGGGGCGGCTCTATATTAAGCCGCCCCTACAAATGGTTCCCAAACCAGCCGCCCCGACAAATCCATTTGCAGGGGCGGTTGGTATTATCAGCCGCCCCTACAAATGACCCTATTTGTAGGGGCGGCTCTACATCTAGCCGCCCCTACAAATCATCAGCCGCTCATACAAATCCGATTTGTACCAACGCTTTGGTAGGGGCGGCTGCCAAAACAGTTGCTTCAAATCGGCTAGAGCCGCCCCTAAAAACCTAGACTGGCGTAGTGTATGGGTGTCCACATAATTGAAATTCTTGAAAGCAACATTGCTTGAAGCTATTCAAATTACTTGTTTTCTTGAAAGTACCCAATAATATCCAAATACTCAATCACTATATCTAAGCAGCCATAGTCCCGTCAAAGTAGACCAAATTTCAATACTCCCTGCAATCTGAAACAATTGCACTCACAACATAAGTAATCACTAACAAAACCTCACAAAACATCCTACGTCTTGGGCTTCTCTCCCTTAACAAGGCATCAAGTGCCAACCACACCTGATTATTCGTGGACATCTGACCTAACGTGTTATACAATTCAACACTCATGCTTGTTAAGTCTCCTGTATATAGTACTGTGTCAAATAAAAACACGGAGCAGCCGGTCTGTAGATGTCAGCTCGATCTAGGATAGATTTTGGAGAGCGAGTCTGCAAGCAAACTGTTCATTCTTATTTGTCAGAAGTCCAGGTTCAGTGTTCATGTGAGGCATGTGTCATTTGTTCGCAAGTCGTACTCCTGAAATCCAAAATAAATGCAAATCTTGCTTTTAGAGGAATCAAACTTTTTTCTTTTAACTAAATATATATAAAAAGTATTATTACTGATGCTGTGTAATAAATATTATTAGATTGATCTTGGATCTACTTTCATACTAAATTTATTTATAGATATAAATGTTGTACTATTTTCTATATATTTAGTTAAAATTAAAAAGTTTCACTCTTGATAAAGGAGACGTGCATTTATTTTGGGACGGAGGAAGTAATTTTGCAAATCTAGTTCCGGTGTGTTCCATGTGAACCATGCACGCATTTGTTCCCAAGTTGTTAGAATGTAATTTTTACGCAGGTTGGACAGTTTAGAATTTAGACTTTATTAGACCCTGGATCGTTATAGCTAATCTCTAGAGTTGCCGGTTCATTATTTTTAACGTTTCTCGCATTTTTTTTATAGAAAAAGACATGTATCGTGAATGCTTCAGCATACGATGGCCCACAACTTAAACCAAACGATACGGCAAATTAGTTTCTATACGCAGCACCCGGTTTTAACAATAAAATCAGATACGCACCCTATGTGAGTCCAAGAAGTCAAATCCCACGTATAGCTACAAATAAGAGTAATATCAAAAGATAATGCTCAATATATAACGTAATTAGTATAAAGAATATAACCTTATACAACAAACAGCGGAAAGACAACTCCGGTCTTTGGGTGAACACTCAAATCCACAGGGACAACTAACTGATTGATCACAAGCCTAATTCCTCCAAACTCTAACAATCTGGTACCCATCCGGGATTTTTTTCAAATATATGAAAAATAAAGCAAGCGTAAGTACATGTCGTACTCAACAAATATAACATGGGGTTCATGAGGCTCAAAAGACTGGCACTGGTTTAACTGCGATTAGCTTTTATTGAGTTATGATTTTAGCAATAGGGTGGCAACAAAGTTATAATAAGCCTATAAACACATGATCGGATAAATATGAATAATGAATAGGATAAACAGTATTCATTAGTGAGCATCTTTATCATCAGTGTTCATCATCATTAACCATTAATGATCATCTATTCCGTAAATGTTCCAAGGCCGCTTGTGACCATGAGCACGGCTGATATACCAGTTTTACACTCTGCAGACGTTGTACACTTTCACTGTGAGTCGTAATTTACCCTTTCGTTTGAGGTAGCTAATCTCTTGACCCACTTCAAAGAAAGGTCAGCAGGATTCACTATGAAGTCTTTCAAAGGTTCGTCTAACAAGTTAGGGCCATTAGATTCACTCGGCAAACAGATATAGGAACCCCCTGTCGAATGGCACAATGACATGCAGCCTATACACATAAGAGTAGAGGTTGTCCTATACCCGATTCGTCAAGCCATTCTTACGCCATAAAGGTAACCTCTAACAAGCTAGAAAATGTCCTCATACTAAGCTAAAGCTAGAGCCATGTAGCCCTCACAGCTGTACTGTAAGTCCCGGATGTTCGCTTACAGATAAGTCCTTAGAAAAAGGAATCTAGAGCACCATAAAAACGGCCCAATGCTCTAATAGCCCCCTGATTTCATGTTGCTAAAAAGCATCTTTTAGTGTTTATTGCATATACCATTAGTCAAGTTACAAGATCATAGTTTCAGTTGAGCACTAGCATCATACTAACCAATACAATACTCCATAGGTGACAAGGAATCTAGGATATTAAATACCTAGGCAAATTACTACGGTTGCCAAGGTAGACACATGCAGTATGAATTAAAAGATTAAAGGTGTATAGGACAACAAGGAAGATCACATGTTATACTTTCCTTAAACTTACATCCTTCTTCTAGTCAAAACCTTCAAAGATCTGCTTCTTGATTCACCACGTATAGCTCACCGACTGGATATGATCATAGAGCACCACATAAGCATCCATGCAATCATACATGAAGCAAATCATAGATCTAAATTAGAATAGTACACCAAACATAAAATTGAGATGAAAGTTTGTAAAACAAATCTACGTCTCGCTACGAACACATAGACGCGAAAAGCACTCTAATCGGAGCTATAACGAAAAAGTTATGAATTAAACAAGATTTCCTTTAATAAAATAATAGATTAAATCTAACCTCGAATTTCAAAAGTTGAAAATATATTTAACAGTAGGATGAACATGTAGATTACTCAATTACGAATCTAACGCAACTTGAATGGATCAAAACGGAGTTAAAACAAAGATTTTATGGCCTAAATAAGACTAGTGGCAAAACTGTAAATAGATGAAAGCGTATTTTGAATCTAACCGAAGAAACTATGTTTTCAAAAGAAGAAAACATATTTTGAATCTAATAGAGGGATTTTATGCTTTCTGAAAGAGAAAACGTATTCTTAATCTACTAGAAAGAAACTACGCTTTTGGAATAGGATAATGTATTCTGGAAGTGCGCCATGGACTGCGGATTATATTATGTGAAACTGCAGGGGCTCTTTTGCATATAAACCCGGCGAAGGGATACGGGCGATCTTGGACCATTAGATTGACTCTGGACGGCCCAAATTAGAAAGGAGGGGGAGAGAGAGTCACCGGCCGGAGAAGAAAACCGGTGCAGCGGAGCTCCATTACCGGCGGCGAGAAGCTCCCCTAGGCACTTGGTTTGGGCCCTAGAGGCCACGGTTTGACGAGCCGAGAGCACAGGGAATAGGAGAAGACGACGAACTCACCTATGGCCTTCTTGCGATCGACGGCGGGTCTATGACGTTGGGCAGCGCGGCGGCGACGGCGACAACGAGAGAAGGAGGAGAAAAATCTAATTTACTACACGAGGTATTTCCCAAACTAGAGGCTCCCCTTACGGTAGTTTTCGTGTGCTTTGCCCAAAGGGTTGGTATATATTTATAGGGACAAAAAATCCCCACATCTACATCAACTAGCAATATGGTACTAACTGATATTGCACCATCCACATTTACTAATGGACCTAAATAATCATTAAAGCCCATTAGTAAATAAATGCATGGGCCTTTGAGATTTATTAGGATTATTGCACATGGGCTTTGAGAGTTGGTTGGGAAATGAGATATATTATTTATTTTCGGAATTAATTAATTTCCCGAATAAAATAATTCTAGAAAAGTCAAGAATTGATATTTAAGCCACGAAAAATACTCCGAGACCTCTGGAAATTTGAGGAAAATTCCCAGAGACACTTTGGAACATGATGAACCCAAATAAAGTATTTGGAACTCATGAAAGATTGTTCGGAACTTCAAACATAAAGATTAAGGTGAAGGAGTCTAACACCTCTGGTGTTACGAGCTCACTTAGCACCTCTATTTAGGCCTAAGAGGATTTACTGAAATGATTTTCTCGGATTTTAAACTTTAACTTATATTCAAAAGTGTCAATTTTAGCAAATTATATTGAACAACGGGTTAATTAGTTCCTAGATGTTTTATTTCTACAAGTTAGTATGACGTATGGACTAGTGCTTAAAAATGCATGAGGGCAAATGAATAGTGAATGGCTTGTTTATTTGATTAAGCATGAAAAACAATTTTTTTATAAACGAAAATAAATTATGACTTGTAATTGGTACTTAAGTAAAAATTGAAGTACAAGTTGTGTAGAGGAAAATGTAACTTTGGTTTTGGAGTACGAATATTGTTAACTAGGGTTTTTGCCAGCTCAAAAATTGAATTTAAAATTTAAAAACCAGCTTCTCACGTCAACGGTAAAAATCGGAAATTATATTTTAAAGCGTTGTTTGCGCCGAAGTTGCCGGCCGTCGCACGCGCAAGCGCGCCCGGGTCCCATGCCGCGTCTTCGTCATGGCTGCGCCACCGCCGTCCCCGCCATCATCCGCACCGGGTCACCCTGCTGCTGAGCTATCGCCATGGTGGCGCCCGCTGTCGCCGGCCCTCCCTTGCGAGCGTGCCTCCCCTACGGTGGCCACGTGTGGCCACCGTGCCGAGCTCCGCCTCAATCCACGTCGTGGCCTGGCCGAGCCCGGTCGTGGACCACTCATGTCCCCATGCCGCTTTGTCTCCGCCGCAGCGCCCCCACCGCGACAGCACCGGCCGGTGGTGTAACTCCCTAGTGATGCTCTGTTTTGAGGTAGAATAGGGACTCAAGCGCAAATAGAATTCTTTATCGTGTTCATTTTGCAAAAATGCTTGACCCATAACTTTTCAAGATAGGGCTTAGTTAATTCTAGGAAAACTCGGGGGCCTCATCGCTAAAGTACCGCCAGGTCGGTTTGGGCTCGTCCGCGCTGGGTCGGTTTGCTGCCGTCGCACCTACGCCACGCGTGGGTCGGCTGGCTTGGCCGCTCGTGCCCCGTCCCCACTTTGGGCCGCGCCCGCTGCACCTGCGCCGCTCGCGCCCTGTCCCCGCACCTAGGCCGCTACCTGCGCGCCTAGGCCGCCCGCGCGCCCGTTGGGCCGGCCTGCCGCCGTCACGCCATGGGCCGCTCGCTGGTCCGTCCTGCTGTGCACATGGCCACTCCACGCGGGCCGTGTTGGGGCTGCTGGGCTGCTTAGCAGCCAATGGCCATTTTCGTTCTACAAAACATTTAGCTAATTTAGTTTTGAAAATAAAAGTGTAAATTCAAGATAAATTTGTGTAGATAACCAAAAATTGTGAAACCAATTATGTGAAGTTTCTAAAATCATGATTTACCTGATAGTGTATTTTGATCGCATAAGCCTACATGTTTATAGGGTTTCTCTAATTATTTTAAAATGTTTAATATTGTTAAAATGTGAACTTATGAGAATTTTTGTGAGAAAATGGTGATAGTGTTGACTCTAAAAATACTCTGAGACCACCAAAAATTTGGGGAAAATTCCCAAAGACACTTTGTATCGGTGTTTCGAGTAAACTCCAACTAGTAAATTTGTATTTATTGCGCATTGGGCTCGGATGGTGTGCTGAAAGACACAAGGTTTATACTGATTCGAGCAGAATGTCCCTATGTCCAGTTTATGGCTGCTGCTCATGTTATTAGCACTGAAAGGTTCGTAGTAGGAGGTACAAACGGTTGAGAGAGGGACAGGTCCCAAGTCTCTGATGGAAAGGTTGAAACGGCACTGAGAGCTTGGTTGCTGCTCAGCTGTGTGTTATGTGATGCGTGGTGTGTGGAATTGATCCGTCCCCTTAGTGGGGTGCCCTGCCCTCCCTTTTATAGATCAAGGGGGTGCAGGGATTACAGATGGGAGAAAAAAGAAAAACTAGAGGCAGAGAAGGTCCTTCGAATGTGCTGGGTCTTCCTTTTCCTTTGAGCCTACCCTACTAACACGGCAGATGGTGCCAGGGATAGCACGTTCGGTGATCCTAATAGGGCCATGCTCTGGCTTCGTTCAGCAAGCGGTCACGTCCCATCCTGCCTCGGTGGGCGGAGCGACGCACCAGGGTGCCGAGTCGCGACCCTACGGGGAGCAGATGGCGTAGAGGCCCCATGTTCGTACTATAGATGCCATGAGTTTTCTCCTAGACCGTAGTGGTTGTCGTATGTTTCCATTAGGATTTGTGTCCGAGGGCAAATGCCGGTCGCCCATAACACTGTAGGACAAATGTCAGCGCCCACAACACTGTTTGGCCTCTGACATGCCTGAAGGGCTTAAAGCGCCCGTCTGGTCATATCCTGATGGTACTTTCCTGCAGACATGCAGGGTCTGGTCCTCAGTATTGCGGTTGAGATGAGTGCCCCGCCTTATCTGCATGCATAGTTATTAAGGAGTAGCGCATAGACGTCAGGCGAGGCAGAGTCTGCCCCAGACGTCGGGTGAGGTGGAGTCTGTCCTCAGACGTCGGGCGAGGTGGAGCCAGCCCTCGGTCATCGAGCGAGGCGGAGCCTGCCCTCAGACGTTGGGCGAGGCGGAGCTAGCCCTCAGTCGACCGACGAGGCAGAGTCCGCCCCTGGACGTCGGGTGAGGCAGACTCTGCCCCTAGACGTGGGGCGAGGTGGAGCCCAGCCCCTGGACATCGGGCGAGGCGAAGCCAGCCCTCGGATGTCGGGCAAGGCGGAGCCTGCCCCCAGACATCGAGAAAGGCGGAGCCTATCCTCAGACGTTAGGCAAGGCAAAGCCAGCCCTTAGTCATCGGGCGAGGCGGAGCCTGTCCTCAAATGTCGAGCGAGGCAGAGCTAGCCCTCAGTCATCAGGCAAGGCAGAGTCTGCCATCAGACATTGAGCGAGGCGGAGTCCAACCCTCGGGGGTCAAGCGAGGCGGAGCCAGCCCTCAGACGTCGGGCGATGCGGAGCCAGCCCTCAGGGGTCGGGCAAGGCAGAACCAACCTTCGGTCGTTTGGGCAAGAAGTGTGGTTGTGTTCTTGTCTGTTCGAAAGCATCAACGTTTGATGGTTATTAGCTCCTCCTCTTTGGGTACCCCGGTATTCAGTCCCCAACAGTAGCCCCCAAGCCCTGGGGAGATTTAGATAGAATCGCTCAGGGGTGATTTGACTTGCTAGAGGGTGCGTGCAAGCGCACACGATGAGTGTAGCCCCCGAGACCCTGGGTGATTTAGATAGAATCGCCCGGGGGGTATGTCGATTCGCCAGAGGCTGAGCCCCCGGGTGATTCGGATAGAATAGCTCAAGAGGTATTTCGATTCGCCAGAGGGTGCGCGCGAGCACACCCGTCGGGTGTAGCCCCCGAGCCCCTGGGTGATTCGAATAGAATCGCCCGGGGGGTAATTCAGACCCTTCGCGGGTATGGCTGTGAGATTTGGTGTTTTGATAACTGGATAGTTTGATTGGAGTACCGGTATCCCATTCATGGGGATTTGGCAAGAGTCAGCCTAGATGAGACTCAATCGTGGGTCGAGATGCTTGTGACACTTGTGTGCCTTGGTTTTGGCCACTCGTGGGCCCATCCTTCGTCGTAGGGCTGCCTTGGGATGGTCGTTGAAACCGTTGATGGGCCAGCCCTCAAACTCCGGGGCCCAGGCAGGCCGGAGGAATGCTTTTTGACCCGTATCTCTTCTGCTGCTAAAGTGTCCTGGTCCACCCGGGAAGGCTTAACGCCCGGCGCTTCTTTAGAGGGAAAGGATAGGGATTGCGGGCGCATATCCCGCGTGGTGACGTGGTGGCAAATCGTGGCAGACGTGGAGATCTAGGCGGATGGTTGCCTTCCTCGCATCCGTCGACCCTATAAAACCAAAGGGTTTGCCCCTAGGGTTTCGTACATTGCCTCCTTGCCTTTGCATCTACAACCCCCGCCGCCAATCGCCTAAGCCTCTCGCATCCGCATCTCAGCCGCTGTCAAGTTCGCATCCATCCATCCCAATCGTTTAATGGAGCCGTGCTGTAGATCCAATGTCACCCTCCAGCGCCTGGAGGGCCTCATTCACCAAGACCTTCTTTGTATGTGGACCGCCACCGAGGAGTGGTGGCTGCCCGGCAATGAGGATGTGTTGTCGCTGCTCGAAGGCTACGTTGTGTCCTTCGCTCACTTCCACAAGCGGGGATTCACCACCCCCACCCACAAGTTCCTTCGGGGGTTGCTGCATTACTACAAGGTGGATCTGCAGCACCTTACTCCTAATGGGATCCATCACATTACGACATTCGTTGCCCTGTGTGAGGGGTTCTTGGGGATTAGTCCCCACTTTGACCTGTGGCGGTATTTCTTCGCCATCACCCTCCTGAAGAAGCATGAGAAGAGGCAAGAGTTGAACGTGCCGATGGGATGCACCGGCATCTTGCTCCATAACAACCGGGTAAACGAATACCCACCGATGCGTCTGTCGACCTCCAACAAGGGGTGGCATTCGCATTGATTCTACATCAAGGATGATGTAGCCGCCCCCTTGCCAGCATTCACCGAGCGCCTCATCGAAGAGGTCCTGGAATCATGGAGGAAGTGGGGGTCCTGGATAAAAACAAGAAGAAAATCATGTAACACCTCGCCACCATCCATATCCTGAAGGAGAGGGGCGTGAAGGGGTCAAGGATCATCGGCACCTATGACATGCGGAGAGTGGCACCGCTGATGAGGCGCGCGCTTCCCCTGCACATGATGGCGCCCAGGGTGCCGCTCGACAAGACGGCGCTCACTGAGGGAGCGCTCTCCCCCTGTGAAATGGTGCAGCGTATCAAGAAGGCGATGGAGCCTTCACAGGACAACACCGGCGCCATTCTTGATTTTGTGTATCTGGTGCCGGGGCATCCCCCAATGTGGCCGGAACTGGGGTACATTGATTTTGTAAGTTCTCTTTCCCCATGCCTCCTTTTTAATTCAACTCCCGACCCCTTGATACTAATATTGAGATAGGGGGACCAGCCGAAGACACTCATCTTTATGGATCGCCTGGCCCCGTTGCCGAAGGACCCGCTCGTGGCGGCGGCGAACCGCACCGTGGCCAAGTGGCAGAAGAAGGCCAAGGAGGACGAGAGGAGGAAGAAGCAACAGAAGTTGCAGGCATGGGAGCGAGGAGATGAGATAGACAGTGATGACGATGATGATGACGACAATGGGGATGACGAGGTAGTTGTTGACATTGAGTGGGATGACCTGGCGAGTGAGGATACGCTGACAGGTATCCACTCGTCCGTGCAGGGGCCTTTCCCGTTCCACGCGGGGGAAAGCGCCTCCACAGGGCTGGCGAAGACGGGCTGAACCATTGGCCTACCCCAGGAGACAGCAGGAGCAGGTGGGTCTACCACCATGCCCAAGGTGCCAGCATAGGGGGTGGCCCCGCCGCCGCACCTCAAGAGCTATCAGGGGCGGGTGGATCTGTCGTCGCGCCCGAGGTGTCGGTGGAGGGGGGCGGCTTCGCTGCCACATCCTCGGACACAAGGGACACGTACCCCTCTGCCCAAGAGCAGGGGGCAGGCTCAAAATGGTCCTGATCTGATGAGGCAGAGCAGGGGCCCAGGGGTTCGTCCCCTAAATGTCTCCACCGCCCAACAGCACCAACATAAGTCACCAGCTTCTCTGTTTTCTCTGTTTTTCTCTGCTTTCGCTTGTTTTCATCATGACTCGCGCCTTTTGTTTCTTCTATAGCATCGGGAGATGGGTTAGACGGGGCACTTCTTTAACACTAGCACCCAAGAAGAGCATCGCCCTTCAGGTAAGGCAGGGGCCATCGCCTGACATCGCTCCCGTTTTGGGTGAGAGTTGAGCCGGTGTCACAGCCATGTCAGCCAGTCAGGCACTGCTCGCAGTGGTGCTCGTGCCCTCAGTGGGTCAAGTGGTTGGCAAGGCTGAGGGGGCACCCTCGGAGGTTGCCGTGCAACCGGCGACAGAAGCGATTCTGCTATAGACATCGGAAAGGACGGAGCTACTGGCCGCACTCATTGCGTCGACCATGGCGGGCGTGGCGTAGTCGGGCAAGGTCCCATCGATGGAGGTGGAGGTGACGGCCACTATGATGGATGGGTTGCAGCCAGAAGCTACAGGGGCAGTGCATGAGGCAGCGGCGCGTCCTGTGCTACGTCTTTTTTCAGTCTCTTATTGCTCGCATCTAGGAGAAATCCCGGTTCCTTCATGAACATAAGGAGGACTGGGACTGCCTCGTTGATGAGGCATGGCTGCATAGGGTTGTGACCACCCAGCTCTGATAGAGGGTGGCCGAGTTGACTCCCCTTGCTGTGGAGGCAGACAATCTTCGACGGAGGGAGGCCGAGGCCCACCGGGACGCGGAGGATGCCAAGAAGTCTTTTGATGAACTATTAGAGAGGGCGTGGCGGGATGAGGAGGAGGCCGCCAGAGTGCGGAAGGAGTAGGATGAGCTGCTCCAGCAGGATGCCGAGACCCGCTAGCGGATCATCAACCTCCTGGCTGAGGCTGAGAAGGAGCGAGATCTCAGGCTAGGAGCCGAGGAGAGGTCCACGGCCCTGGAGCAAAGGGCAAAACTGGATGCCGAGGCGGTCGCCTGGCTGGTCAAAGAGCGAGACGAGCTATGCCATACTATGGAGAGGCTCCGCTCGGAGTGCAACGCAGCCCGCGGGGAGCGCGACCAGGCCGTCCGAGAGCGCGGTGAGGCACAGCAGAGCATCAGCTCCCTCCAGGCCGAGCTTGGAACTATGAAAGCCCAGAAGCTAGAGGCCAAGGGCATCACTACTAGACTGGCCATGGATCTTGCCAAGGTGAGGAGTCTACTTCAGGCGGAGAGCGATGAGCTCGATGTCCTGAAGGTTGCCCTTGGCATAGTCTGCGACGACCTACAGGTAGTGCAGGCAGAGGGGACCAGCTCGCCCACGGCCTGTGTCATAGATATCATGGCGCGGTTGCGCCCGCTGGAGAAGGAAGCACTTCGCTCATGGATCACCCAAGCCTTCGCCATCGTCCGCTCGCATTACGATGAAAGCATCGACTTGGAGGCGATTAGCCTCGGTTACGCGCCAGACTACGAAGCCTCCAAGCTGGATGAAATAGAAGCGACGGTGGCTCCTCTTGCGGAAACCCTGATGAGCTCACTAACGGGGATGTTCGAACGGAATCCGATCCTATCGCTCGTGACAGGGTCGGCAAAGCCCTCGGGTGGCATTCCGTTGCTCCTTAACCCACCTTCCAACATATTCCCCCTCAATGGGGATTCTATGGGCTCGGCTAGAAGCTGGATCGAACGAGATGGTTGAGATGACCCTATCCGCCTCTATCAGGTTGGTTGAAGGCCGCTGAGGCTCATCTGCGTTTTCTCCCTTGGCTCTTGTTCGACGTGAGGCGGCCTCAGGCCCTTCGCGGGGCCAGCCTTCGAACCTCGGTCTCTCGATCTAGGATCGGGTGGCTCGAGCACCCGAGCCCCTTGGGGTTTGATAGGGGTTGGCCATGTTTCATGCGTCACCCCATCCTTGGTTTCCGTAACCGGAGGGGCTGAGCTAACGACACTTACCTCGAAGGCTCAAGTGTTGCGCTCAATGAGCTCGCTAATGGGCATGTTCTAGTGGAATCTGGGTCCGTCATCCGCTGACGGGGTCGGCCGAGCCCTCATGTGGCATTCCACTATTTCTTAACCCGCCTCCCAGCAGATGCCCAAGCCGTTCGATAGGCTCGGGTGGCCCGTTGGCCTCTCCTCGACAAAGATTCTGTGGGTTTGGCTCAAGGTTAGCATCGAATGAGAAAGGTCGAGATGTCCTTGTCCGCTTCTAGGCGGCATCGGGCAAGGCCGCTGGGGCTCATCCCAGTTTTTCTCCCCTGGCTCTATTTGACATGAGGTGGCCTCGAGCCCTTCGTGGGCCGGCCTTTGAACCTCGGTCAGTTGCTTCTCATATGAATGAGGCGACTACCGCTTCGTGATGTGACGCAAAGCGTTGAGATGCAGTAATTGCATATGCAACGCTTGGATGTATGGGATGAATGTATGATATAATGGAAATGAAGGCGAGGATCGGTGATGTTACCTTGGTGGCATGAGTGATGGGGAGCTCTTACCGGACATGTCCGTGTGGGGTTTGGGTCTGATGTTTGCGATGGGGCCGGTGTAACCTGCACGAGCATCGCAATTTTTTGTTTCTATCTCTCGGCAGCGATCTGAGCTGTTCGATCGACTTGGGCGACCTGATAGCTTCTCCTTGGAGGAGATTATGTAGGTATACCCCTCTAAACCCTTCTCAAGAAGGTGGATGCTAAAGCTTGGGGTGCGGGGACAAAGAATTCGATCACGCTGGTGAACAAAAATGTTGTAGCCACTGCACCGTAGGGTCTAGTTGTTTGATCAGTTTTACTCAATGTCTACACCTACACACCGTGCCTCTGGTTTTTAAACGTATGGAGGGGTCAGGCGAAGAGAATGTCTAAACAAGTAGACACTCTCGGTATCCCCCAAGCGATGTCCACGCCCCTGCCGTTGCTGGGGTCGGAGGCTCGGTAGTGAAATTGATACATAAAGTAAGTAAATAAGGGTGCTTATCTTTCGGCTGCCATTTGGTTCCTTAACCCCATGGCTCGATCGACTCAGGAGGCCCATTGGTCTCCCCTTGATGGAGGTTCCATCGTTGCGCCCTTCCAGGTCCTGCCTGGGAAGGCAGAGAGACGCCTGCATGCGACTGCGCCTTGTTTCTCGTGCCCGGCGTGCGGTAGTGGTGGGCCATGCCTAGGCCACGTCCTATTTGACCAGGCACTGCCTTGTCGAGCAGGGCACGTCCCGTCAGTCAAGATGCGTCCCATCAAATTCCCATCTGCATTGAATAAGGGAAGGGAGAGGGTTTTTCACCCTAATCCATTGCCTTCCTCCAACTGCTACATCTCCTCCTTAAATTGGGAAAGGGAGAGGATTCTTGTCCCGTTCCTCCACCCATTCTTAAGCTGCTGCCTCTCCTCCATCTTCATTCTCGCCGAGTGTGTTCGTGCATCGCGGCGGTTCCCAAGTGAGAGAGGGTAAAGCGAGGGAGAGGAGAACTCACAGATCTGTTCATGAATCCAGAGCATGATGTCGAGCTGGAGGTCATCCAACGTAGATGAGATGGTGCTGGCCGCCTTCACCGAGAAGGGGCCGCTTTCGCCGAAGGAGGAGGCGCACTGGAGGGTACTGCACGTCGCTGGCTTTGTCACTGTCCACGAGGCTTTCGTCGGGATGGAGTCATACGTAGACTTCTCCCGGCGAACCTTCTCTGGGCAAGCCTTGTCGGTGGGGAAGCCACCCAGGACAACGCCGATGGGGGGTTTTGCCGTTGCAGCCGCTCAGGTCGACCAGTTCATCAAGTTTGATGAGATGTTGGATACATCCACCAACCATGGCGTCCATACTTCGGTGGGCAGCATCCCCATCCAGGAGCTGCCTCGTCCCGAGGTACGGCTATTAGGGTTGTGGCTAATCACGATGGCATAGTCCCCAGATGCCCTGGCAAAGACACCATGGTCACCGACGTGGTGCTCAATGTTGTAGACGACGGCACCCTCAGGGATCCCGCGGAGTGGTAGGATGTTGCCGATGGAGAGCATGGCGCGACAGCCACAGTAGTATTTAGAGTAGAAGTGATTAGCAAATGCAACCATTTAAGTTGTGGGGGAGCCCTCGTGTGAACGGTTTTTTGTATTCATAAATACATCAGTCCCTTTTTGTGATGAAATCACTTTGTAAGGGGAAGCTCGTCCCATCCGTTTCCTGGCAATGGTCATGTCGTTCGGTTGATTCGGGCTACATGCTGAAATAAGAATTTCCTGTAGATATAAAGGATGTGGACATCCCACGCAAGAATTTAGTTAAGCAGGGAAGCCAAGCGGTGAAACTTGTAATAAATGGACAAGCTTTTAAATTTCGTTACAGCAAATAGTTTTTTAGCTCTTCTCCCTCTTTTTTGCAAAAGAGGTTTAGTGTCTTTTGACCCTTCCCATAGTTAAGCTCATAAAAACTTGGAGCGTGGGTGAGCTAGCTCTGATCACGCTGGTGAGCAAAGGCGCCGTTGCCGCTGGGGCGTAGGTGCCTCGCAGTCCACCTAGTTTTACTCAGAGCTTGTTCCCAAAATCCTAGCCCTTAGGATTTACCGTGAGAAAAGAGGGCAGTCATAGAGAATGTTCGCAGGATAAATGTACTCATACCAGCCCTCGAGTGAGACCTAAACCCTCGCACTTGGAGGGGTTGGATGTCACAAGAGATCAAGAATTGCAATGACAAAACTGATAAGAGAAAGTATGCATTTATTTAGGGGTAAAAATGATGTAGCTGCTCGATGTTCTAGGCATTGGTGAAGACCTCACCGTTGATGGTTTTCAGCTTCTAGGTGCCTGGCTAGAGTACTTCCGCGACGACGTATGGCCCCTCCTAGGGTGGGGAGAGCTTGTGACGATCCTTGTTGCTCTATACAAGACGAAGGACCTGGTGCCTGACATTGAAGGCTCGGCCCCGCACCCGTCGGCTGTGGTACCGTCGCAACGCCTGTTGGTAATTGGGAGAGCGAAGGAGGGCGACGTCACGTGCTTTGTCCAGCTTGTCCATGGTGTCCTCATGGGATGCCTCGGCTCCCTATTCATCGTATGCCCTGATCCTTGGTGCTCCATAGTCGAGGTCGGTTGGGAGGACAGCCTCGAACCGTGGACCATGAAGAAGGGCAAGTAGCCGGTGACTCGACTAGGAGTTGTCGTTAGGCTCTAGAGTACTGCGGGGAGCTCGGTGATCCACCATGTGCCGAACTTGTTCAACCAATTGAAGATCTTGGGTTTGAGGCCCTGTAGAACCATGTCGTTTGCGCACTCGACCTGCCCGTTCGTTTTGGGGTGCGCGACGGTGGCCCAATCTACCCGGATGTGGTATTCATCGCAGAATCGAAGGAATTTCTTGCCGATGAACTACGTGCTATTGTCTATGATGGTGGAGTTTGGTACTCCAAAGCGATGGATGATGTCGAGGAAGAACAGCATGGCTTGCTTGGACTCGATCACGGAGATCGGCCGAGCTTCTATCCATTTTGTGAACTTGTCTACGGTGACAAGTAAGTGGGTGTAGCCTCCGAGTGCCTTCTTGAGAGGTCCAACCAGATCAAGCCCCCAAACCATGAAGGGCCACGTGATGGGGATCATCTGGAGTGCCTGGGCTGGGAGGTGAGTTTGTCAAGCATAGTACTGACACCCTTCGCAGGTGCGCACGATCCACTCAGCGTCGGCTACTACAGTCGGCCAGTAGAAGCCCCATCGGAATGCATTTCCAACCAAGGTTCTAGGCGCGGCATGGTGACCGCAGACCCCACCATGGATATCGCTCAGCAAGCGCTTCCCCTGCTCAATGGGGATGAAGAGCTACAGGATGCTAGTGTGGCTTCGTTTGTAGAGTTCACCCTCCACAAGGACAAAGGACTTGGCGCGGCATGCGAGTCATCGAGCCTCCGCCTTGTCTATCGGTAGTGTGTCATGGAGTAGGTAGTTAAGATAGAGCGTTCTCCAGTCGACTAGAGGGTTGGGCTCTGTTACTGGATCTTGTTCAAGCTCCATGACCTCGGGGCCGGATGGAGCCGAGGGTTGATCGGCCCCTGAGCCTGGATCGGGTGGACCGTCATTGGCCTATTCCAAACCCTCGTAGTGAACCAAGGGCTTGTGTTGGTCACTGGCGAAGACCCCTGTTGGCACTGGCTCTCAGCCAGATGCTGCCTTCGCAGGTGCATCGGCCGCCTCGTTGAGGCACCTCGGGATGTGAATGAGTTCGAGGCCGTCGAATATGTCCTCCAGCCGTCGAACTTCTCGACAGTATGCAGCCATCTTGGCGTCATGATGGCATGACTCCTTCTTGACTTGGTCAACAACAAGCTAGGAGTTGGCCTAGATGTCGAGGCATTGGATGCCCAACTGGATGGCAATGCATAGGCCATTGATGAGTGCTTCATACTCAACCATATTATTGGATGAGGGGAAATCAAGACGAACCATGTACCTCATGAGTACCCCGAGGGGTGATACGAAGACCAGCCCTGCGTCGGCACCCCTCTTCATCAGTGATCCATCGAAGTACATAGTCCAGTACTCTTGATCGATGACCGCTGGGGGCATTTGGACCTCGGACCATTCCACGACGAAGTCCGCCAACACCTGGGACTAGATCATTGTTCAGGAGGCATACATAATGCCCTGATCCACCAACTCGAGCACCCATTTTGCGGTTCTTCCCGTGGCGTCCTGGCTTTGGATGACCTCACCGAGGGGGAACGACATCACGACCGTCATCGAGTGTGACTCGAAGTAGTGGTGTAGCTTCCTCTTTGTGATGAGGACGGCGTACAGGAGCTTCTGGATTTGGGAGTAGCGAGTCTTCAAGTCAGATAGGACCTCGTTGATGAAGTACACAGGGCGCTGCACCTTGAGGGCATGCCCCTCTTCTTGCATGGTGGCCACTATGTAGAGCAAGAGGGATTCTCTATTGGTAGGAGGAACTAGGATCGGGGCCTTCGTCAGAAGCTGTTTGATAGTGTCAAGTGCCTCCTAGGCCTCGAACGTCCATTTGAAGTGATCGGCCTTCTTTAGAAGTAGATAAAGGGAGAGACCTCATTCACCGAGGCGCGAGATGAAGCAGCTGAGTGCGGCAAGGCACCCCATAACCCATTGTACCCCCTTTATGTTCTGAATCGGGCCCATCCTTATGATGGCTAAGATCTTCTTCGGGTTGGCCTCGATGCCACGCTCGGAGATGATGAAACCAAGCAGCATGCCCCTCGGGACCCCAAAAACACACTTCTTGGGATTGAGTTTGATGCCATTCGTTTGAAGTTTTACAAAGGTTTGCTCAAGATCAGCAACATGGTGGTCAGCCCACTTGGACTTGACCACGATGTCATCAACGTAGGCCTGAACGGTCGACCCGATGAGGTCCCCGAAACACTTGAGCATACAATGCTAGTACATAGCCCTAGCGTTCTTCAGACCAAATGGCATTGAGATGTAGCAGAATGATCTGAAGGGGGTGATGAAAGATGTAGCGAGCTGGTCGGACTCTTTCATCGTGATTTGATGGTACCCGAAGTACACATCAAGGAAGCAGAGGGTTTCGCACCCCAAGGTAGAGTCAACTATTTGGTCTATGCGCGGTAAAGGAAACAAATCCTTTGGGCACACTTTGTTGAGACCCGTATAGTCGACACACATCCTCCATTTCCCACTCTTTTTTCGTACAAGAATGGGATTGGCTAACCACTCTGGGTGGTATACTTCCTTGATGAATCCAGCCGCCAAAAGTTTTGTTATCTCCTCACTGATGGTCCTGCATTTCCCCTCATCGAAGCGACGCAGGCATTGCTTTACTGGCTTGGAGCCTGGGCAGATCTTCAAGGTGTGCTCGGCGACTTCCCTTGGGATGCCTGGCATGTCCGAGGGTTTCCACACGAAGATGTCTCTGTTGGCGCGGAGGAAGCCGACGAGCGCGCCTTCCTATTGGGATGAAAGCGTGGTACCAACGCGCACCATTTTTCCCTTGGTGCTCCTGGGGTCTATCAGGACCTCCTTAGAACCTTCTACTGGCTCGAAGGACCCGGTTGACCTTTTGGGGTCAGGCGCTTCTTCAGTGACCTCCTCCTTGATGGCGGCGAGCTCTCCGGAGGAGATGATCGCTGCGGCATGACCGCAGCACTCGACCTCACACTCATAGGTGTGCTGGAAGGAGATGCCGATGGTGATGACCCTGCTGGGTCCTGGTATATTTAACTTGAGGTAGGTATAGTTTGGGACAGCCATGAACTTCGCGTAGCATGGACGTCCCAGGATGGCGTGGAAGGTTCTGGGGAACCCAAGCACCTCGAAGGTTAGGGTTTTCATCCTATAATTGGATGGATCCCCCGAAGGTAACGGGCAGATCGATCTACCCATGTGGCATGGCCTGCTTTCCAGGCACGATGCCATGGAAAGGTGCTCAGGTTGGGCAGAGGCGTGCGCGGTCGATGCCTATTTTGTCGAGCGTCTTGGCATGCATGAAGTTAAGGCCGTTGCCTCCATCCATCAATATTTTGGTGAGCCGCTTCGGGCCAACGATCAGGTCGACCACGAGTGGATATCTCCCCGAATGCAGGACACTCTCTAGGTGGTAGATCCGATCGAAGGTTATGGCGGACTCTGGCCATCGAAGGAAGGCAGGTGTGGCCAGTTTAGTCGTATAGACCTCATGGCGCGTGACCTTCTGACTGCGTTTGCAGTCGTATGCCACCGATCCTCCGAAGATCATGAGGCAACTGTCCGGTGTTGGAAAGACATCGTCCTTCTCCTCAACGTCATCCATGGTGGGGTCAGGGTCCTTCCCGTGCTCTCCTTTGTTGGAGCCCCTGGACAAGAACCGCCACATGAGGCTACAGTCCTTGTACAGATGTTTGACCGAGATGGCATGGTTCGGGCATGGCCCCTCCATTAATTTCTCGAAATGGTTCGGAGTGCCCTACGCGGGCTTCCGACCACCCTTGTGGTCAGCGGGGGCCATGAGGGAGCCCTCGCGCTGTTGCTTCTTGTTCTTCTTTTTGGCAGAACAATTGGATGCGCCTTCATCGGCGTCCTCGTCCCGCCTTGCCTTGCCATCGAGGCGATCGAAGATTGCTCCGACCGCTTCTTTGCCCGAGGCATGGCTGGTGGTGATGTCTAGGAGTTCCTTGGTGGTTTGCGGGCCCTTGCATCCTAGCTTATGAACCAGAGATTCGTAGGTGGTCCCGGATAGGAAGGCTCCTATAACATCGGCGTCGGCGATGTTAGGAAGCTCATTGCACTACTGGGAGAAGGGCCGGATGTACCCACAGAGGGTCTCGTCAGACTTCTATCGGTAGTTCTTGAGGTCCCAAGGGTTACCAGGGCGCTTGTATGTGCCTTGGAAGTTCCCCACAAAGATCTCCTTCTGATCCGCCCAACTTTGGGTTGCATTGGACAGCAGGTGTTCCAACCATGCTCGTGCCGAATCGGCTAAGAATAGTGGAAGGTTGCGGATAATGAAGTCGTCATTATTCGCACCACTGGCTTGGCAGGCAAGCCGATAGTCTTCGAGCCATAATCCAGGGTTTGTTTCCCTAGAGTACTTTGGGATATTGGTCGGTGGTCGGTACCTTGGCGGGAAAGCAGCATTGAGGATGTGATGGCCGAAGGCCTGAGGGCCTAGTAGGCCGAGGCTCGGGCTTCGGTCCTCGCTGCTATCATAGAGTCCGCCATGACGAGGATGATAGCCATGGCGGGTGCCTTCTCTCGGGTTGCCGTAGGTACGTCTGCGAGCATTGAGGGTGCTGTGTGCGTCGCGGTTGCAACCGAGACCCTGATGTACTGGGACCGCGGTGCGCTACCTGCAGCCCTGCGGTGCCTGGTGGACCAACGCGTCCCTATCGGGCCGCTCGGAGAGCGTGCGTTGGCTGACGTCGAGCTTGCATCACTGAGACAATGAACTTTCTGCCTGCTATGCCGCCGCACGCTCGAGTAGCGTGCGAATCTCATGGTGGGCCCGATGGTCCATGGGCGTCGTGGCCTCTAGAAGGCCATGGAGTAGGGCTGCTGTAGCGGCGATGTTCTGGCATGCCCGGGGAAAGCGAGGGAGGGCTTCATCATCTATGATGATCCTTCGGTTCACGTCGCGGGCCATGGTGCATGCACGCCCACCGTCTCTGTGACGCTCATCTCTCGATCAAGCTCCGCGCATTCCTGCTCAAGCAGGAGTCGCGCATCCTCGATCTCCTGGTGTCGGGCTTTCAGCTGCTCCACCTTCATGCGAGGTGGGGCTGTTGTCTCCCCCTCGTCCTCGTCACCGAGGTTGTTCACCGGGGTAGCCTCCTCCTTGGGGATGCTTTCGACGTGTCCCTCGGGGGTACCCATCATGAAGCATTCCCAAGAGGGGTGATGGCTCCCCCTGCTAGAATTAGAGCCAGAGGGCGTCTCTGGCTCCTCTACGAGGAGGCCATGGAGAGATTCTGTGACATGTTCGATCACTCCCATGAACTCATTGTTCACGAGGAACGGGATCATGCGCTGTGCCACAAGGTGGCTAACGGTTGCCGCAGCGTTGTGGAGACCGAACGAAAGCGCTGTCGGGGCGCTTCGTGCGGGGTGTTCTAGAAAGAGGGTGAGGCAGCGCGGGTCCACCCTGGATGGCTAGGGTCCAAGGGAGACGCTGAGCTGGCACTCAAGCCTCCCGTAGTTGAGGCCGATGGAGGGGAGAGGTTTGATGGCGGCGTGAGCCAACGCCAACTCTCCTCCCACCGTGACGATGAAGTCTAGGTCACCAAAGCACCGTGTTTGCCCGGGACCCAGCTGATTCCATGGCTAGCCATCTATGGCCTGATGTTAACATTGGAACATGCAAAGGTCCCCTACCTGGCACGCCAACTGTCGGTGTTTCAAGTAAACACCAACTAGTAGATTTGTATTTATTGCACATTGGGCCCAGATGGTGTGCTAAAAGACATAAGGTTTATACTGGTTCGGGCAGAATATCCCTACATTCAGTTTGCGGCTGCTGCTCGTGTTATTAGCACTGAAAGGTTCATAGTAGGGGGTACAAACGGTCGAGAGAGGGACAGGTCCCAAGTCTCTGATGGAAAGGATGAAAGGGCGCTGAGAGCTTGGTTGCTACTCAGTTGTGTGTTATGTGATGCATGGTGTGTTGAATTGATCTATCCCCTTAGTGGGGTGCCCTACCCTCCCTTTTATAGATCAAGGGGGTGTAGGGATTATAGATGGGAGAAAAAAGAAAAACTAGAACCAAAGAAGGTCCTTAGAAGGTGCTGGGTCTTCCTTTTCCTTTGAGCCTGCCCTGCTGACACGGCACACGGTGCCAGGGATAGCACATTCGGTGATCCTGATAGGGCCATGCTCTAGCTTTGTAAAGCAAGTGGTCATGTCCCATCCCACCCTAGCGGGCGGCGCGACACACCAGGGTGCCGAGTCATGACCCAACAGGGAGCAGAAGTCGTAGAGGCCCCATGTTCATTACTGTAGATGACATGAGTTTCCTCCTGGACCGTAGTGGTTGTCGTATGTTTCCATCAGGATTCATGTCCGAGGGCAAATGCCGACGCCCATAACACTGTAGGACAAATGTCGGCACCCACAACACTGTTCGGGCTCTGACATGCCTGGAAGGGCTTAAAGCGCCCGTCTGGTCATATCCTGATGGTACTTTCCTGCAGGCGTGTAGGGTATGGTCCTCGGTATTGCGGTTGACTTGAGTGCCCCGCCTTATCTGTACGAGTAGTTATGAAGGAGTAGCGCATAGACGTCGGGCGAGCCAGAGTCTGCCCTTAGACGTCGGGCGAGGCGGAGCCAGCCCTTGGTCGTCGAGCGAGGCGGAGCCTGCCCTCAGACGTCGGGCACGGCGAAGCTAGCCCTCAGTCGTCGGGCGAGGCGGAGTCTGCCCCTAGTTGTCGGGCGAGGCGGAGCCCAGCCCCTGGACGTCACGTGAGGCGGAGCTAGCCCTCGGATGTCAGGCGAGGCGAAGCCTGCCCCTAGACGTCAGGCAAGGCGGAGCTAGCCCTCAGTCATCGGGTGAGGCGGAGTCTACCCCCAGACGTCGAGCGAGGTGGAGTCCAGCCCTCGGGGGTCGGCCAAGGCAAAGCCAGCCCTCGAACATCGGGTGATGCGGAGCCAGCCCTCAGGGGTCGGGCGAGACGGAGCCAAACTTCGGTCATTTGGGCAAGAAGTGTGGTTGCATTCTTGTTTGTTTGGAAGCATCAACGTTTGATGGTTATTAGCTCCTCCACTTTGGGTACCCCGGTGTTCGGTCCTCGACACTTTGGAACATGATGAACCCAAATAAAGTATTTGGAGCTCATGAAAAGATTGTTGAGAATATGGAACATAAAGATTAAGGTGAAGGAGTGTAACACCTCTGGTGTTATGAGCTCACTTAGCACCTAGATTTAGACCTAAGAGGATACACCGAAATGATTTTCTCAGATTTTAAAATTTAACTTATATTCAAAAGTGTCAATTTTGGCGAATTATATTGAACAATGGGTTAAATAGTTCCTAGATGTTTTGTTTCTACAAGTTAGTATGACATATGGACTAGTGCTTAAAAATGCCTGAGGGCAAATGAATAGCGAATGGCTTGTTTATTTGATTAAGCATGAAAAACAATTTTTTATAAACGAAAATAAAGTATGACTTGTAACTGGTACTTAAGTAAAAATTCAAGTACAATTTGTGTAGAGGAAAATGTAACTTTGGTTTTGGAGAATGAATATTGTTAACTAGGGTTTTTGCTGGCTCAAAAATTGAATTTAAAATTTAAAAACCAGCTTCTCGCGTCAACGGTAAAAATTGGAAATTATATTTTAAAGCGCTGTTTGTGGCAATTTGTTTTGCGCAAAATAATTACATAACACCCTAATATTTTGTTCGTATAGAGTATGAGCTATCGCGTGAGATGTTTAGTGATGGAAGTCGATAGGATTTAGATCTTTTGGAGTTGCCAACGATGTAACGCTGTTCACATCCGCTTCACGTCGTCTCACGCGCAGGCAGGCAGCCAGCAGAGCCACACGATGCCCATGTGTTCAGCTGCTGCATGATCTCTCGCGTCCTTGCTGCTGCCGCTGCTATCCTTACCTCACTACCTTCTGGCCACTTGAATACGGTGGTGCGCCCCCCTTCTCTAAATCCATCAACCAAACAATTCATTCGCGTCACGCCGTGTTGCCCTACCGGCCACGTTGTGCCAGGCCACCCTGCCCCATGCCATGTTTAAGATGTTGGTGGTGAGCCGCATACGGCTCCTCGCTCTCTCTCTCTCTCTCTCTCCTGCGCTTCCTTGCCTCTATCCACTCTCCCTCTTTGTTGCCAGCCACCGACGCCGGTGCCTGGCCACCACACGCGCAGGTATGCCCGAGCCCGTGTGCGGCTCCTCGCTCTTCCTCTCACGTGCCTATGCTGCTCTCCCTCCTAGTTTGTCCGCAATGCCACGGCGCGCCGAAGTTGCCAGCCGTCACACACGCAAGCGCGCCCGGGTCCCACGCCGTGTCTCTGTCGTGACCGCGCCACCGCCGCCCCCACCATCGTCCGTGCTAGGTCGCCCTGCTGCTGAGCAACCGCCATGGCAGCGCCCACCATCGCCGGCCCTCCCTTATGAGCGTGCACGAATCCCATGGCCCCGTAGCACCGCCCCTTCCATGTTCCTTCCCTGGCTCCTTTGTGCCTCATGCGCGCTCGCCGTAGCCACGTCGCCGGGAGCCGTCGTGGTCCATGCTCAGGCCGTCGCCGCACCGCACGCATGCGGTCAGGCCACTGCGCCCTACCCCGGCACAGTAGGGCCTAGCCGGGGGTGCGCCATATTCCGCCGATGCCTAGGAGCTTGCCTCGCCGGCCGCCATGCCCCGCAGCCACCCTGATGCGCCGTGGCCGCCCATCGCTGTCTCCCCTGCCGTGGCCACATGTGGCCACCGTGCCGAGCTCTACCTCGGTCCGTGCCATGGCCAAGCCGAGCCAGATCGTGGACCGCTCACCTCCCCGCGCCGCTCCATCTCCGCCGTAGTGCCCCCGCCGCCGGCCGGCGGAGTAATTCCCCTATGATGCTCTGTTTTGAAGTAGAAGAGGGACTCAAGCGCAAATAGAATTCTTTATCGTGTTCATTTTGCAAAAATGCTTGACTCGTAACTTTATAAGATAGGGCTTAGTTAATTCTAGAAAAACTCGGGGGCCTCATCGCTAAAGTACCGCTAGGTCGGTTTGGGCTCGTCTGTGCTGGGCCGGTCTGCTGCTGTCGCACCTAAGCCATGCGTGGGCTGGCTGGCTAGGCCGCTCACACCCTGTCCCCACGTTGGGCCGCACCTAGGCCACTCACACTCTGTCCCTACGCCTGGGCCACTGCCTGCCCGCCTCATCTGCCCACGCGCCCGTTGGGCCGGCCTGTCGCCACCACGCCACAGGCCGCTCGCTGGTCCGGCCTACTGCGCGCATGGCCGCTCCACACGGGCCGTGTTGGGGCTGCTGAGCTACTTAGCAGCCGTCGGCCCTTTTCGTTCTAGAAAACATTTAGTTAATTTAGTTTCGGAAATAAAAGTGTAAATTCAAGATAAATTTGTGTAGATAACCAAAAATTGTGAAACCAATTGCGTTAAGTTTCTAAAATCATGATCTACTTGATAGTGTATTTTATTCGCATAAGCCTATATGTTTTTAGGGTTGCTCTAATTATTTTAAAATGTTTAATATTGTTAAAATGTGAACTTGTGGGAATTTTTGTGAGAAAATGGTGATAGAGTTGACTCTAAAAATTTTATAGTAAATTACTAATATTATTAGTTGCTCCCTATAATTTTTGTAGCTCTAGAATAATTAGTTTGCTAGATAGATAATAATGCCCTATTTTGAATAAAGATTAAATCAATAGAATGGGATAAAGAAACACCTTGGAATTGTATAACTAAAATACTTGTTGCGAAATAACACATTTCTTGATGATGTTGATACGTAGATTAGTACATTAGTCGTTAGAACTAGCTCATTAACTTGAAAGGCGTAAATCGTATTTTACGAGTCACGGTTTCAGTTGATTAATTATGTCTTTACATTGCATCGCATTGCATATCATAATAGGGACGTTGATGGATCGCGGAGTCATCGGGAGTTGCTAGAGAAATGATACTTTTGGAGATCATGTCGCCATGATGGAAAGCTAACTTCTGATTAAATCTTACCTAGACAAGCCCTGGTGCATAACCCCTACTTTTCTGCACTTTAAATTATATTTGTGCATTAAGTTTTAAGGAGTTGAATGAAACCCACTTGCATATATATATCTTTATCCTATGAGTCTTACTAGCATGACAGGATCGTGTAGATTGCTATGCTACAGGACTCCGGTAGAAGTCGAGTGATTGCCTGTCACTCGCGAGAGATACGAAATATATTACTGTATTATTATCACTTGGAATATATAAATGGTGAAAGGAAAAATGGAGACCGGGCAACGATATGGTTTGGGTATTGGTGGGTGTAAGAGGTTGTGTCCTACGGCCAACGGGACATATCTTGGTTACACTGTTTTTCCTGTCTGTGTCGGTTAAGGACCGGCCGTTGCATTGGATAGGCAAGTCACAGACTTATTATCCTGAGCACATACTTGGGTATGAGCATAGGGAAGACTTGTTACTCTCTTGTCATGGGTTCCGGCTCTTTCCGGACCGACTTTCATGGTGGTTTTTGGGTGGAGGTCCTTACACCGCTCTGAGTCTGGGACTCAGTAGCGGGGGCTTGGAGTCCAAGTTTGGACGGGGACCTGGACCCCGTGACAGGAGGGTAGTGGGTTGGTCCTTCTTGTGCCTGGGGTACAAGCGGGGCGTGTGTTTCGGGGTACCCAGCTGGGCTCATTGATTCGTGAATCGCCGCCGTGTCGGTACGACTTATCTACACTCTATCACCGTAGTAAGAACTGGAAGATGAAAGATGGTAAAAGGAAATTTGATTACTTACCACCTGCTTGAAAGTAGCATAGGTGCATATATAGAATGGTTAGTTAATGAACTAATGATGACTGCTAATAAAATAGAATATAAGGACGCACGCTTAGTAATGCTTCCTGCAGATGCAATAAACCCACAAGCCAGATAGCCTTGCATATCCTTGGAGTCTTTTCTTTTCTCCTGTCGGGTAAGTCTTGCTGAGTACAATTGAGTACTTAGGGTTTTATTTTCCCCTATTGTAGGTGACAGGTGGATGCTAGAGCTGACCCTTATGTGTGGATTTCTCCTGGTGGGCTCAGAGAGGATTCCTTTACGCTGTGATCATAGTTTTATTTACAACTCTCACTAAATGTTTTTATAAATGAAAGTTTTATAATCTGTTGTCATAGTTTATATATCAATGCTTCATCATGTCAGGAATAGATATTTATTTTCGCTATAACTCTGATCACATGTTTCCATTCCGTTGTTAAATTAAATTGTTCATAACTCTGATAACATGATTACATTCCGCTATTATAACAATAAATATTATACTCTGATGTTGCATGAAAAGTAATGTAAGAAATGGTTAAAATGTTGTAAGCTTTATTCTCTCATTTGTGATCCTGATGCAAAAATGTGGATGTTTGGGTTCTCCCTTGGGGTGTGCTCGACGGAACCGCGCAATTTGGTGTCCTCCCTTGAGTACTTAGTGTTTAATGGAAGACGAGTACTCCTGGGAGGCATTAGATTAGGCAGTTCTACCACGAAGAGGTAGGAATTAAATTCGAGAAACAAGCTCGAAAATTCCTAGAGATAGATATTCGTCTCCTAAATGTATTTAAAAAAACACACATTTTGCACATAGAAACACAAGGTGCGACTAGCATGAAAGCAACAAACACGTTTCTATCTTAAGGTAAATTTTAATCTAATGAAAATTTATTATTTTCCCATGTTTTCATGAGCATAAAAATGCAAAATTAAATCATTTTAGCTCTATTTCAAGAGAAGCAAATTTTAGGGTGTTACACTATAGACACCCAAGTTGCTAATTCATATGAGGAAAACTAGACCAGAGTAGACAAATTAAAAACAGTGAAATAGCACAACTACGGTCCTAACCCTTCCTTTGTGCCAATTTTTGAGCCGTCGTTATGAGAGCAAGTATCAATGATGGTCTCTTCATCTAATTCTTTAGGTCAAATGGGATCAAGACATAACAAAAAGAATAGAAGGGCTTGATGAACGAGGTTGTGGTCTGATCGGGCCATCTGGTGTGGTAGACTGAATAACACAGGATTGGCAAGCCAGTCAGGATGGTATATACCACCATGGAAAAATCAGCTACCAAGAGTGTGGACAGTTCCTCCCGTATATGGCCCTACGTATCTCTTCATCAAAACAATGCAGCACTAGGGACTATATTCAGAGACTTCTTGATGACTTTCCGTGAGACCCTGGCACATCGGAGGGCTTCCAAACAAAGACATCCCAATTGACAAGGATAAAGTCCATGAGTATGTCTTCCTAATTAATGAACAGTGTTGTTCCGACTTGCACCGTGTTGCTGAGTCACCAAGGTCAACCCCGACCGCCTTGGTGCCCAAAATGGGCTTCGAAGAGGTAGAGTCAAAAGCCTTGATCAAGTTAGGGGAGCCCTCGAAAGAGGCTATGATCATGGAGGCCACCAAGCAGCACTCCTGCTAGCATAGATATGCATGCTAGAAATTTATCCTGGCAGTGTTAATGTCATTGTTGGCCGACATCTCTAACATAAGGAAGTGTAGTTGGGCACGGCCATGAACTTCGCATAGTATGGTCATCCCAGAATGACAAGGCAGGTGTCTAGGAAGTCCACCACCTCAAGGTGAGGGACTCCGGACATAAGTTGGCTCGGTCGCCAAAGGTCACCTTTTCCAATTGTCATCACTTGCTTACTGTGCATGACACCGTGGATGGTTGGTTCAATTGGTCGGATGCATGAGCGAGGGATATTCATTGCATCCAGTGTCTTGTTGTAGAGTATGTTGAATGATTTGTCGCCATCCATGAGCACCTTTTGTGGGTGCTTGTCTCTGGATGTTGGGGTCGACCAGGAGAGGAATCCTTCCTAGTTGGGGACATAATCGGGGTGCTCCGAACTGTCAGATGTGATGGCTGAGTTAGACAACCGTAGGCATGCTTGACAGGGCATGCGTGGTTCACTACCCTAGTTTTCGACATCACTGCCAGTTCAAAATCCCCCTTCACTACCGGATTTTGAAAACGGCAGTGGCATACCGACAGTGATGCTCACTGGCTACTGCTGCCGGTACTTCACCCGGCAGTGATAAGGTTTAGAAAAACAAAAAAAAGCAATCCAACAAGCATGCTGGCTGGAGCATGCTCGTTACCGCCGCTGCCGCCACCATGCTCACTGGCTACCGCCGCCACTACATCAAGCATTTCATCCAAAGAAAAAAATTCAAACATCACAGATAAAGGACGGATTCAACACATCAGAAAAACTCATCCACAAATCGATTCATGCATCGCAAACGAAGGAGAAGGGTTCAACACATCACAAATCAACCCATCCACAAATCGATTCGTACATCATAGACAAAGGAGCAGGGCTCAACACAAAAAAAAACTCATCTACACCGGCGGAGACACAGGAGCACCAGAAAGGGAGATTGCCGAGGAGACACAGTGTGGCTGCCTCCTCCTTCTTCGGCGGGCGCGCGTGGCTGCCTCCTCCTCCTTCGGCGGATGCGCCCCTCCTCCCCTCCGGCGTGACGGCCCTCTCCCCTCCCTCTCTCCCTCAGGCGATGCGGGTGAGGAGGCCGGATCCGGCGGTGGGGAAGCCAGATCTGGTGGTGGGGAGGACGGATCTGGGCTCCTCCTCGCCCTCATCGCCGGATTCGGGAGCGGGCGAGGCGGCGGCGGCGCGGGCAACACGGGCGACGCAGGCAAGCGGCGGCGGTGGCCCTCTCCCCACGGCAGCGCTCCTCCCCTTCAACTCCGGTAGCGGCATGGAGGCTGGATCCGGCCTCCCTACGACGGCGCTCCTCTCCCTCCAACTCTGGTAGTGGCGTGGAGGCCGGATCCGGTGGCGTGGAGGTCGGATCCGGCCTCCCCACGGCAGCGCTCCTCCCCCTACTCCGGCGGCGGCATGGAGGCGTGGTGTGGAGGTCCCCGCCCGATTGCGCAGCCGCTCTAGTGTGGAGGTGTGGTGAGGGAGTTGGGAGGAGCAGATAGAGTTGAAGTTGGGAGACGTGCGGAGTTAACTGAGATGGATAAAATTTTTGGGTCTGGGAGTATGGATCAGTGCTGGTTTGGTAATTCAACCGACAGTAAATAGACATTACTGCCGGTTTGTATTAACAACCGGCAGTGATGTGGTCCTTCAGTGTCGGTTTTAGTCCAGCCATCATTTTCTCGTTTTCAAGCTCGGAAGCGTACATCACTGCCGGTTCTCACGAATCCGACAGTGATGAGGCCGGCAGTGATGTCTAAATCTGTAGTGGTGGTTCAGGTACGACCTCTCCACTACCTTCTCAAAGTGGACAGATGTGGACTTGCCACGCTATTTGCCAGTGCAGTTGGCTGTCCCAGTGAACTCACTGCTGTGGTAATTGTTGCCTTTCTTCCTCCTCTTTTCTTAATAGGGCGACAGTGCTCCAAAATCCTCTATTCCTCCTCATGCTTGGCCATGCAATTGCCCTTATTGAAGCTTGTGAGAGGATAGCCTCTTCACCAGTGGCATGAGTAGCAACAATGTTGAGGACCTCCCTTATGGTGCACAGGTTTGAGCACCCAAGATTGTGAACAAGGGACTCACAAGTGGTGCCATGGGTGAAGGCGTTGATGACATTGACATCAGTGATATCCAAGACCTATTTTCTCCCCTCCGTCTCTCTCCTCTCCCTCCCTATCACTCACATCATCAAAAAACCTACTTCTTTCTATACAAGAGTATGTATAAAACTCCTTACATTAGTAATGTACTTGTCGAAAAGATATTACATTGGTTGTGCCCAGATCTAGCCTACACAAAAGCTACAGGCATATTGACAGTTAGTACCACCTTGTACTTGTATATACATAATCCAGGTAAGCTCGATCTAGGATATATAGATTTGGTGGAGCTGGTCTCTATATATGTAAACCGGTCAAAACAGGATGAGTTGGCCTGACAGTTTTGTGAGATTGTGTAGGCCAAGTATCTGTTGAGGGCACCGCGACAACTTATTTTCTATACCTAAGGTATCAACTTCTCTATGATATATAGATTTTGTAGAGTTGGTCTCTATATATGTAAACCGGTCAAAACAAGATTAAAATCTGTTCAGGGCATCGCGACAACTTATATTCTGTACCTAAGGTATCAGCTTCTCTAGGATTTATAGATTTTGTAGACCTGGTCTCTATGTAAATCGGTCAAAACAGGATCAGTTGACCTGATGGTTTGCAAGATTGCTCACGCCAAGAATCTGTTGAGGGCATCGTGACAACTTATTTTCTGTACCTAAGGTATCAGCTTCTCTATGTAATTCGCCAGCTTGGACAGTAAAGAAAAAGCAAGTGGACTGAGTGCGTGAGCCCTGTTGTTTTCATGCGGAAGCAAAAAGAAAGGAAGTGGATGAAAATGCTGACATTATCACCTGTTGTTCCAAATGCTTTGAAAATTAAAAAACATATTTTCTGAGAAGAGGATCTAAATGCTTTGAAAACATTTTTTTGGCAATCTAGAAGGCTAGGAACAAACTGTGCTTTGAGGGCAAATTGCTACTCAATCCTGTCTCTATTGTATGCCATGCTTGCGCCCTTATGAGTTACTGGGCAGGGCTATATGCAGGGATGAACATAGAAGCTGAGGAGGCTGGGGTCAACACAATGCTTCAGATTGCTATGAAGTTGCTGAACAAGAAGCCAAGGAGGAATGACCAACTCCTGGTGGAGGACAATGATGAGGACCGTCAGAATGGTTGAGGAGTTGTGAGCTTCAGGATCGAAGATGGAGGATGTTTTGTTCCAGGAGGGTGGTGGTGATGTCATAAATTTTGTAATGCTAGTTCACATGTTGGGACATGAACATGAGCCGTGGAGGTCGGTGCGCAACACAGCAAATGGACTAACGATTAACCAATTGCTGAAGTGATGTGTAGGGAAGTGAGCCAGAGGCCTTCGCTCCTGCACCTCTACCCAGCGAAGGTCAATGGGCCGCAGCGAAGGCCTTCCAGGATGGCCCGAGGCGGAGGCTCCTACGATATCAGCGAAGGCAACGACCCAGGCAGCAAGACGGGAACTCAGGCGAGAGTTTCTCGGGCAGAGATCACAGAGGGCTCACGAGGACCTTCGCCGGGGAGGAAAAAGCTCCCGAGGGCTATGCGACGCTGGGCCGTGGGCCGTCTGTAAGCCCGCAGGCGCGGCCCAAGAGGCAGAGGCGGTTCGGGATGAGAGTACCTAGATTACCCCTAGCAGTTTGCATTGGCAAGGGGATATTCCTAGAATGTGCCTTAGCTGTCTAAGGGCAAGAGTGTAAAGTAGGATGGTGGCCAACGGTGTACTATAAAAGGGGGACTTGAGCCCTGTGTAAAGGGGTTGGTGAATGCATTTTATGAAACCCTAATTGTGCTTGAGCCCACCTATCACCTTCCTAGCCTTCGCCCAGGGCACCCCACTGGACGAAGGTCCCTCTGTGTCCTACCTACTGGAAACCCGGCTTTCCAACATCAGACTTCTGTGGCATTTCTTTTTAAGTCCTAGTTCTGTCATTGATGTAGTTAAGCTCTTTGTTCCCTAGTGGTCGGGTTATAAATTGCCCGCGTAGTTGATCAGGAGTAGCAAGTTTCGTTGGTTCTCTTAGTTTGCTTCTGTTTCTGGGTTCTCACTTCTGATATACTCTTAAAACATTGTATTTCCGTTATGCCTATAATGGAAATGGGGTTCAACCCTCGGTTCGAAAAAAAGCTATTGACTTGTTGTTTTGACATGGTTGCACGGCCATAGTATCTGTTGAGGGCATCACGGCAACGCTTGTTCTTAAAATAAACGTATCCACTTCTCTAAGTACAAATACAGTGCCCCATGGAGTGGCGTGGCATTCGTTTGAGAGTTGTTAGTATGTAATTAGCCAGCTTGGTCAGTTTAGACTGCCTATCCATACAAATAATCTCTGGCATTGTAACTACTGCATTTTTAATTTTCTCCAATTTGTTTTGAAAGTCATGGATAGAGAAAATACTCATGAAACAGTTGCTTACAAATTTAACCACCACAACGAGACACACCAAACGCTCCTAAATCACATGCCTCGTTGTCACAACTCAATCTGCTTCACTACTGGACCATTTTTTTTGCTTCAGCTTCGTAGCTATTTTTAGTAAAACATTTCGCAAAAAGACTCCTCATAGTATACAAAAGGTCTTACATGGCCATAATGCCCTTCTATTTCTCTTTTTTCCTCCTCTCCAATTTCTTCTTCGTCGCCGTTATCCCCTCATTCCTTCACACATCTACGCCCAGCCCCGGCTCCCATGCACCCCGCCGACGTCGTCATCTCCGGTCATGAGCTCTTGTGCTCATGCACCCCGGTGGCGGCTGAGCCCACACTCCATAGTGTCTGGGTCAAATCTGACCTCTGCCTGGGCCACTGGTGCAGGTGAAACCTGGGAGAAGCTGTTGGTTTCATCCCACACTGATCTATGAGAATATGTTTTCTGGAGCTTCACCTATGAAACTGTTAGAAAACTACCGAATTGGCACCAGGGTCTTCATGTACACACTACTACAGAAGTTAACTGTAGGGGCAGCTCTAGAGCCTCTGTAGGGGCGGCTGCGCCAGCCGCCCTTCCTAGGGTGTTCCTACAGAGGGTGCCTCTGTAGGGGCAGTTTTCTGACCACCCCTGCAGTGCCCTCTGTAGGGGCGGCTAGTGTTTTCAGCCGCCCCTACAGTGCCCTCTGTAGGGGTGGCTGGTAATATCAGCCGCCCCTGTAGTGGACTTCAGTAAGGGCAGTTGTATCACCAGCCGCCCCTACTGTGTGTATTTGTAAGAGCGGTTCAATCAAGAACCACCCCTACAGTGGATTTTTCAGCAAAATAAATAAATAATTCAAATTCAAATCTGACCACATATATATATAATTCAAATTCGAATATGACCGCCACAAATATACATATATACATCCACAAACACAAGACCATTATTTAGAACATCATCACAAGTCATAATTCACAAAAGTCCATTATTACAACATAGTCCATTATGAAGTCCATCATTATAACATAGTCCATTAAGAAATCCACAAGGAGAGCAACATCTGGGCCATGAAGAGGTTGATGACGTCCAGGTAGCGGGAGATGGCGGCGACCACATACTCGTTGTAGGTGTGGCGCTTGAGCAGCATGTGGGTGTCGTAGATGATGAAGCCCGAGAACACCAGGGTGGCCAGGAACCCGTAGATGGTCATGGCCAGTTGGCCACCCTTCCCAGCGGGAAGCAGATCTGCAGTGGATCAACAGTAAACTGTGAGCCAAACAAGTGTGACATGGGAGATTGAACGATGGAAATTTACTGTCATCTCTTTAAGCTTTGTCCCCCAATCGAAAAGTCGTTTCACAAAATCAACTTCATGTTCAGTTCCTCTCCATCCAGTAATTTCTACTTCTTTAAGGTGATTCAACAAGAGTTCCTCCGTTTCCCACTCTATTCGCTGAAGGCATATGCAATCAGATGAGCATACAGTTTGGGCCTGACACAAGGAAGTATATTAACTTAATAAAATTAATTGGTGAGTGCATGATAAAAAGGAGAGAGAGTAAATAGTCAGATTCCTGAACACTTTTGAGCCTAGTAACTAGTTGCAGCAATATAATTTTCTACCAAGAGAAAAGATAGCACACAAGAGCATAATTTCTGTTTACAAAATCACAGAAAAATTCATGTCACAGCAACATGCTATTAATCGCTCAGAATTAAGGAGATTTTGAATCGATCCTAGTGCATAGATTCTGAATAGATCAACAGAACATTTTTATCTTCCTTTTTTTTAAAAAAAATTATAAATACTTAGGCCAATTACTCCTTCAACTTTCTGTTCACTGCCGTATTATTTTCTAACTCTTATATACATAACAAGGTTGATATGCTTTAGTGCCATCCAATGACTCACCACAGGTCCACAACCATATATTTCAAACAGGCTAACAATAACTAGAAAGAGAGCAACAACTTACAGCCCAAATGTATACCAACAGTTAAATCTACAGAGTAAAGTGCTATCATTTGGATATCAAATAAACCATACATTTGCCAAAAAAAAATATAAATGCAGGTTTCTTCCCGTTACTTCCCTGGCAACTTCTATACTTACTCAACTAAGAAAACGAGTTGTGTTTTACCTAGGGACCATGTCTAACTAAATACAAACACATGTTTTCTTTTCTCATAAAAACAGCATGCATCGATCTACCTTGAAAAACAGTTTCATGATGCTTTAATTTAATTTGGCTTTCGATATATATTTTAACTGAAATTGATTGTCAAAAATGCCTTTTAGGGACCAAAATGCTACCTTTTTTCTGTGTCTGGGGAGAGTATTAGGTAAACGAAGAATAGGTTTACCTCTGAGACAGTAGCAACTAACTGCAGCACCAACCTCCTTATACCAGTAGACAATCTGAGAACATGTAATGCGCTGGCCTCAAAGGCATGTCCATTTGCCATGAACGTCAGGTGCAAAAATGTAATGTCAGGGAGCACTGCCATGTCTTCCATCATGTATTGATAGTTCCCTATATCCTGCGTTTTCGAAGGAAGTAAAACAAAGGGGGTCATACTCATATATGAAAGAAGGGGAATGAAACCTAAAACTGTTTCAGTGATTGTTGCTACCTGACCATTGTTGTGAGCACGCACGAAATGGCCGCTATAAGTAACAAGTTCATCCTGGGTTTCTTACACAAAGCATGGCCATTGTGAGCTGCTTAAAAGACTAGACTACTTGTTCTCCAGAAAATACTTTGGCTCTCATGTTTCTTGAAGATATATTGGAAAATAGTAATTAATGAGTGTGCTGAGCAATATTGGAGGGAGCTGAGGTCCTAAGTAAACCAAAACATGTGATGACTTCTACCAATGGTGGTTTCCTGATATCACCATAACCTTGACAATTTGACAAAAAGTCAAAATAGTGGAAACGAAACATTATTTTAAGTAAGCCATTTGGTTCAATGCACAAGTCAACTTATTTTATCCTAGACGAAGACTCATAAGTAATATGCCTGAAGTACATTATTTACTTGCTTTTATATGTCTAATCAAGCCTTAGGAGTTAAGGGTTTTTATTTACAAAAAAAAAGGCATTGAGCAAACTTTAATTCTGTGGTGGCCTAGGACCATTCTTAGTCAGCATGACACATAGGAACCTTGGATGGATACACTAGCATGCTATGGATACACATAGTCACCACCAGAATTTCACCACACGCTGCATTCCAATTTCATCCATCCACATCACAACAGGAAACAAAACAACGACACGAGAGGGAGATGAGGAGGAATCAATTGCCCATACCGAGAGTGGTGGACGCGGACACGGCGATACTGAGGCTGCAGCAGAGCATGAACTGGGCGAGCAGGACAAGGTTCATGGGGTGCTTCTCCCTGTACTTGAGCATGGGGAACATGACTGCACAAACCAACGAAACCAAACCGAACAAAACCGCGGCGGTTATGATCCAAACCCTAGGAACGGAAGGAGGGAAGGGGGAACGGAGGCGCGCGCACGCACCGATGAGCAGGGAGACGAGGATGACGATGAACGTGTGAGGGCAAACTGCAGGGACAGGATGTCGTAGACCTTCCGCACGAACGCCCAGCGCAGGCGTGGATCCTCCTCCACCACCACCTTCTTCGCCGCGGGGGTCTGCTGCTCCACCGCCGCTGCAGCGGCCGCCTCCAGGTCGCGGGCCACCGAGGGTGTCTTCATTGCGCTCGGTCGACGGTGGCCGATCGCCTCGCTCGGTAGGGTTTGGTGGTGCACGATGGGGTTTTCGGGGAGTGGTGGCGGTGGGCGAGAGCTGAGAGTGGGCTCGTGGTGGAGCGAGACTGCGAGCAGAGGAAGCCTAGGGAAAGAAGCGGCGCAATAAGGCCGGGCGCGTCTCACCGACGCGTGGGCCCACGTGGCAGCGAGCCGCGTCCCCCTCGGGGGTTTCCAGTTACCGCGGCGGAGGAGAGGGACCTTTATAATTATTTTTTTATAATTATTTTTATAAATAATACAGTACAAAATTTTATAATTATTTTTTTATAGATATATTTACATATACAATAACTAAAACAACTACAACAGTTTAAAATTGCAAAATTGAACCTTTAAAAATGGGAAAAATTTTAAATTTTAAAAAATTAAAATCAAAAGTACTAAAATAATTTTGAGACAACAAATGATCTCAAGTGAATTTGATAAACATCAAAGTTGTAGAGGTCATGAAGATCTACAACTTTTATTTTGGTCATCTTGTCATTTGACAAAATTTGAACATTTCAAATTTGAAATTTTAAAAAATAACAAGTTGGAACCAAAATTTGAGACCCAAAATGATTTCAACATAAAAAGTGATGAATACCAAAGTTGTTCAACGCATTAATATCTACAACTTTTATTTTAGTCATCTTGTCATTTGACAAAATTTGAACCTTTTAAATTTGAAATTTTGAAAAACGACAAGTTCGAACCAAAATTTGAGACCCAAATTGATTTCAACATAAAAAGTGATGAATACCAAAGTTGTTCAACTAATGAATATCTACAACTTTTATTTTGGTCATTCCTTCATTTGACAAATTCTTAGCACACATTGTTCACTAATCTTACACATGTCTCATATAGTTTATAAAACCTTATGAGAGATGTGTCATATTTGTGAACAATGTCATTACCACTTTGTCATATGAAGAAATGACCAATACAAAAGTTGTAGATCTTGATGAGTTATTCAACTTCGGTATTTATCACTTTTTCAGCTAAAATCATTTGGGGTACTAAAATCTTGTCTGAAGTTGCATTTTTTTAAATTCAAATTTAAAATTGCCCAAACTTTTCATATGTATATATTGACAAAACCAACAAAATAAATTGATAGAGAATGATTTTAGAAAAATTTAGGAAAAAAATCATCAGATTTGGAGTTAGTATGAGCAAGAAAAACTAGTTACAAAGTTGACCCACAGATTAAAAAAATCACACTGTTCACTACGATCATGTAAGGATCATCTAGAACAGTGTGATTTCTCTTTTTAATCTGTGGGTAAACTTTGTAACTAGTTGTTCTCCCTCATACTAACTCCAAATGTGATGGTTTTTTTTCCTAAAAAATTCTAAAATCATGCTTCAGCATTTAAGTTTGATCAAACTTGGATGTGACAATGTTTTACACATTTTAAAATTTAAAATTTGACAAGTTCAAACTAAATTTTTAAACCCTAAATGATTTCAGATGTAAAAGTGATGAATACAAAAGTTGTTCAACTCATCAAGATCTACAACTTTTATTTTGGTTATCTTGTCATTTGACAAAATTTGAACCTTTCAAATTTGAAATATTAAAAAATAACAAGTTCGAACCCAAATTTACTACCCAAAATGATTTCAACATAAAAAGTGATGAATACCAAAGTTATTCAACTCATTAATATCTACAACTTTTATTTTAGTCATCTTGTCATTTGACAAAATTTGAACCTTTCAAATTTAAAATTTGGAAAAACGACAAATTGGCATTGCAGGGGCGGCTGGTGATTGAACCGCCCCTACAGATCAGCCCCAACTGTAGGGGCGGCTGGGCTGCTGGGGCCCGAGAACGCCCACTGTAGGGGCGCCCCCAACCCCAGCCGCCCTTACAGTAAAAATGTCCCGGTTCCTACCGTAAGAATCTGGCGTAGTGACACTAAAGTTCGTAATCTAAAGGAGTACATTTTAAGAGAAAAGGCGTTTGTGAGACACTTTGGAAAAAGTGAACTGAGACTGCTGTGTCTTGTGCAAGTCACACTGATGAGCTGTCGTTTCACTGCTTTTTCTTTACAGGTGGCATCCATGCCTACCTGGCCTGATGAGACCACCAGCCAGCATGGTGTGTCGGCCGTGCTCTTATTTCCCTACTTATGTCAAGATATACAGAAGTTGTGGTCCACCATCATCAGAGAATAAATGGAAGACTCCTAAGATGAAGTCTGTATATATGAATATTTTGTGTTCATATATATCATACGCGCACCCAGATAATCACATGTACAACCTCAACTACAAACACAAATGGTAGACTGATGATTATGCGAATTCTTTAAGAAGACATGCCTACTAGTTTAACCAGATCACCCCAATAATTCGTTCCATGCAGGCTCTGTATAAATTTCGTACTACTTAAAAGAAGGCAGACTAGCTGGGCTACCACCTATATATGCAGTTCACCAGGAGGATCCAATGCCCTATGCTGCTACTTCTGTGACGGCGCTCCTAAGCAAAGCACCTCTGTAAATGGCTGTCAAATTGCCAAACCTAGTGTCTATAGTTATAACAAGCTTGATGGTTATTTCTCAAATAAAAAAAAACTTAGTGGGTTAGCTTAGAAAGTGACTAAAGAACAATGTACCTTGTGGGTAATAGTTTCTTCTTATGTATGTTAGTTCTTCTAAGTGTCCAAACACGAAAGATATGCCATATATCCGAACAGTAGTGCATTTTATTTGCTAAAAGGATTACAAAAAGTAGACTATCATAGACACAATTCCATCTACATAAATGAAATTAACAAAGAATATTGCTGCAAGCTATTAATATAACATGCATCAGATTTGATGATATTTTGCGCGGGTTCAAAGGATTCTTCCTGAAAACCCTACGTGTTTCATTAATAAAGAACGAAAGTAGCATGTGAAGTATTACGTACGGACCTTAAACATGGATCTTGCCTGGCCTTGTCTTTTTTCCAAGGACGCCACTGGAAGAAGAAAATTGCATTGGCTGCTTGTTGCCTCTAACTCTAGGTTGCACAACAATCATGCACGGTGACCTCCAAATAACTGTGGACAGTTGATTTGGATGTCTTTTACCACATATTACTTCATTGAAGGTAATAATAAAATTAAATTTAATTGCTTTTAATGTTGGAAGAAAAGAAAGTTTGCAAATATGTGGACTATTTCTTTTTGGAAAATAACATTATAGAGAATTAGCAATGATTTTTTAACGTGATAGATGTGTATGCATGTATGGCGTGCATAACATAATGGTACCAATTTTTTTAACGTGATATACATAGGTGCATGGTGTTATTTTAACACGAGGTGTGTATGGCATCGACTAGTAGGGATGTGAACATACATGACGAGCAGCTTTCATTACTATAAAACTTTAATTTATAATATGATCAAGGGCAAAATTGTGATCTTCGATGTAACTTTTCCGAACAAAATGATATGTCACACAATACAAGGTGCATGACAGCTTGCTATGTGTAAGGGCATGTACAGCGCGTCTGTACACCCCGTCTGTACGTCGTATATTTTACAAAAAGAACCCCGGTTGTGAGGAGACGAGCTCGCCCCGTCGTTTCGCGAGACGACGAGCGTGGCTCGTGGTCCAAGAAGCCCTCATCTCTCTAGAGTCGCGTTGTACGGGGGAGTCGACGAGCGGGAGGATCCATCCACTGCGGACGCGCGCGCGCAGAGGAAGTTGAGGGCGCGCGGGAATGGATTTTCGCGCCAAATCCACGGCGGCATGCAAAGCATTAAACTTGTAGACAACGAAATAGACCATGGGTTGTATGTCCTGTCTTTTTACCTGTCTGTACGATAAATTCGAGGCGTTTACAGACGACCCCCGTCTGTAGGGCTGTACGTGCCCTAAGTACATATAATTACTAGGTACTAACTAGAATTAGTTTTTTCTGTTATGTGTGCATCGTCTTGATTGCACAATATCTTGTACGCACGTATGCTACGTGTAACCCAGCCATGAGATGACCTCGTCTTGATTGCATCTCTTGTACGTTCGTACAAGGCGAACAATCTCAACATAACATGTGCACAATATCCTAGCAAAAATCTCGGATGAAGATTGCATGACAGGATTTTTTTCCCTATTGTTTTTCCATGCTTGCGGCGTCAGGATAAGGAAAGGAAAGGCCAGCCGAGATAATCTTTGTTTTTCCATTATTTTTAATTATGCAAATTTTTAGATTGCTTCGTTGAAGCACCTCTAGAGTTCACTAGGTATTTTAGGAGATACCTGAATTTTTAGATTGCTTCTATATAAATAAAAGGTGTTGTCTCCAATAAATTATTTTTGTACTAGTACGTGTATTGTGCACTATGTCAATAATTTTGAAATGTAAAATAATTAATATTAATTGTATCGATAATGCTCCTATCAGGACACTCGTCTGTGACTCTGCGTCCGGACGCGGCTCCCACCGGTCACTCCCGCACGCACCGCTCACCCTCGCTTCCTCCTCCCCATTCTTATCCCTTCCGCACTCATGCCCTGACCCACCCCGATGCGCGGCTATGGCTGCCTCCCTGGCCGGCGGCGGCGCCCTCACCCACCCCGGCGTGCGCGCTCCCCCACCCCGGCGGCGCCCCTCCCCCTACCCCTACGCCTGTGGATCCGGTAATCCTCTCCCCCACCCCGGCGTGGCGCCCTCCCCACCCCCGGCTGCGCCCTCTCTCACCTTGGCGACCAAGCTCCCCCCCCCACCCCCACCCCAGGGGCCAAAATTGACCGGCCCATCCATCACCTCCCCTATATTCCATATGTATGTTTCAAGTGTTTCAGGCTTTTTAAATGTATGTTCCATTTGTTTCGTATGGATGGTGCAAAAGTAGATCGGGGGATGTTGCATATATTGTAATTGTTTCAGAGGCATATTGCAAGCGTATATTTCGAGTGTTTCAGCACATGTTACAGGTGTGTTTATCTGGATGTTGCATGTGTTTCACACATACGTTGCATGTATTTTATTTGGATGTTGCGTATGGTTGCAATGGTTTTCAAGTATTTTCAGGTGTTTTTTTCAAGTGTTTTAGAAACATATTTTAAGTGTTTCAATTGCATTCAGACGTATGTTGCAACTGTTGTATTTGAATATTTCAAAAGTAGATCGGGTGGTGCATCTCTCCTCCTCACTTTCTGTTACATCGTCTCTCCCAGTGCCGGCAGGCATCCATACGAAGCTGTGGTCGGGTCCTTCCAAAATGGAGGCGTTGCACGCCCTTCCCCTCTTGTCGCTCAGGATGGCACAGGCCCCGCGTGGAGCGCGAAACAGAGTGCAGCACACGGGCATCCATCCGGACGTCCGGTCTCTAGCACTGCCGTAAGTGTATTTATATTGACATTATAAATGAATGCCAGGTCCTAAAATGTTCTAACGAAAATCAAGCCCACGGCCCACCGTTGCCAAAAGCAGCAACCACGCTAGCTGCTACTTGCCATGGCGAGTGAGGTATCGTACATTCGTACTGCTATTACAAGCTCACGTTTTGGGCTGCTGCTACCCGCGCCTGTCCAGCCCAACAGGCCGAAGCCCAGGCCAGGGTGCAATATTATTACACTTAGGAAAATAAAATTCCATCCGATTTTTCTCCCTGAACTACAAAACTAATTTTTTGACCTCTCTAAACTTTTAAAATCAATTATTTTTTCACCACCCGTAGTTTTAATAGTGGTTTTGCTGATGTGATGTGGTGCGAATAAGTTGAAAGTTCAGAAAGTAAATCAGACTAGAAATATTTTTTACTAAATAATATGCTCAAAATCTTAAAAATAAAATCTCAAAATTATCCAAATATTTTACATGGGAAAAAATGAAAATAAAAATCCTAAAATCTAGTTTAATCTTAGAAAATTCATAAAAAGTTTGCTTTACCTCGAAAAATTATGAAACAAGTTTTAGATTTTTTTTTTCAAAGATCATGCTCTATCCTATTTAATCAAGGCACCATAAGATAGAAAACAAATTTTCTATGGATTTTTTTATTAAGAAACTGATATTGTAGTTTTAGAATTTTTTAGTTCAAACAATTTTTCTATGAATTTTGTAAGATTAAACTAGATTTTAGGATTTATAATTTAATTATTTTTCCATGTAAAAATATGTAAATAATTTGTGAAGTTTATTTATGATTTTTTGGATTTTTTAAGAAATAATGTTGTCCGGTTAACTTTCGATTTAGTTTGATTTACCTCTTCTGATGTGGCGCCACATCAACAAACCACCATGAAAACAACCTAAGATGAAAAAACAAACGGTTTTAAAAGTTGAGTGTGGTCAAAAACTAGTTTTATAGTTCAGGGAGGAAAATCAAATGACCACGATAGTAGAGGGAGATAAATTGGACTTTTTCTCCTTAATTACCATGCAATCTGCATCATGTTCCAATGACGCATGAACATTCAAAGCGCCTAGCTTGAGTATTTGTATGTTTGTTTTTCGTTAGGACCGCGTGCATGTTTTCTTTTATTCCCTCCATTTCAAATTATAAGACGTTTTGACTTTTTTAAATATACAGTTTTTGTTATGTACTTAGATATACACTATATCTAGATACATAGTAAAAACAATTGTATCCAAAAAGCCAAAACATCTTAGAATTTGGGATTGAGGGAGTATATTCTATATATTCTGTCTTTTTAGTTCTCTACTTTTATTTTTCCACGTATTTCGTGACAACAATAATATCCATGCACCAGGGGCAGAGACAAGCTAGGAGGCGGACAATAATATCCTAGCATAAATTCTAATGGGTATGGGCAGGTGACACCCATCGGTTACAAACTCATTGCCATCCCTAATTACAAATCAATGAAGGAGATGGTCATTTCATTGCATATGAAGTTCAATGTGCATTCTAGAACGCACGAAACTAGACTTCACTAGTAGAGAACAGACCTTTGATCCTCGACCAAAATGGGCTCTAGTCCCGGCATTTTTTACGCCCAAAACTAGAGATAACTTTAGTCCTGGTTGGTGGATCCAACCGGGACTAAAGGTCCCTGCCCAACGGCTACTGGGACAGACAGAGGTGGCAGGGACCTTTAGTCCCGGTTGGAGCCACCAACCGAGACTAAAGGTAGACTTTTACTCCCGGTTGGTGGCTCCAACCGGGAGTAAAGGTCTACTCCCGGGCCGTGGCTGCGCCGGGGGTTGGAAAGTTACCTTTAGTCCCAGTTGGAGCCACCAACTGGGACTAAAGGTCCCCCTTTATATCCCGGCCGTCTCCTTCTTCCTCCCCGAGCCCGAGCTCAGCACATTTTGAAGCTCACTGCACTAGTGTTCTTGCTTCCTCCCTCCATTGTTCCACCATCCATTCTTCGATTCCTCCGTTGATTTCTTTGATTCCTCCGTCGATTCTTCAGTTGTAAAGGTTACCAATCTCGTACTCTCATTTTTCATCATTGGCTTATCTCATATTGTTCACTATATATATATTGTTTTTATGGTGCTTTTTTTATTTGTAAACAATTTGAGCTCAAAATAACTTATAGTTCTTGCTCTTTCTCCATCCATTCTTCGATTCCTCCGTCGATTTCTTTGATTCGTTCGTCGATTCTTCGGTTCTAAAGGTACCAACTTCATACTCTCATGTTTCACCATTGTCTTATCTCATTTTGTTCACTATATATATATGGTTCTTTATTGTGGGTTTTTTCATTTGTAAGCAATTTGAGCTCAAAATCGCTTCAAGCTTGCATATTTACATGAAAGAAGGTTAAAGTAGCTAGTTGAACTTGCGGACCGTGTTCATCTCGGTGAGCATGTTCTCTGTCGAGCGGTAATGGACGTCAAGGAGGAGCTTTGATTCTATGAGGGGGAGCGGCAACGGTCGTGGAAGACCGTATTCCCTTCCACGTAGAATCAGAGCTCTTCCATGGCCAAGTACGGTGCTGTCCGGTGGAGAAATACTCGCCGAGATGATCACGTAAGCAAGGTCAACTAGTACGGATGGTTATTTATTCACATGTCCCAATATCGTCATAGTAGTCTGTCAATCACCGTACCCAAATGTAGTATATATATAAATATAAACGATAATCGATTGTTATGTGTGTACACTCCCATTCTTCTGTTAATTTGCAGAAATATAATGTGAATTACTTACCTACTGTAATAAAAGACGAGAACACAATGACCATGGCCATGGCCATGAAAAATGCCAATGGCACAACACTAGCAACTTTCTCGGCAAGCATAGTAGTGTTAAACGCTCTGGAAACCTTTAAACTTCAAGCTTGCATATTTACATGAAGGAAGGTTAAAGTAGCTATTAAAAACTAGTATTCACCGTTCATTTGTAGCATGCATAGCACACTTCATTGTTTAGAGATATAGAGAATTTTAGAGTTTTTTTAATTTTATTTGTTTATAAAATGAGAAATTTATAGTGTATTAAAAAATAAGTATAGAGAGTAGATGGCAACTGCTTCCGGATCCTCGGCCTCTCATGGGTTTACAAAGCGACTTAGGCCGAGCCTCCCACTCATTGCATGCGACAAGTGTTGTGATGAGATGAACATTGTGATGGAGTACCGAGTGAAGAAGAAGAGTCCCAACAAGGGTCGTATTTTCTACAAGTGTTCGGATCGCAATGTGAGTTATTTTATCGTATTTAATGACTATGGTTAGTTTATACCTATTTTCATGATGGTTGTGATTAAAGTTCTAATTTCTGTTTTTATTTCAGTGGGATGGCACTGGATGTTCAGGCTTCTACTGGGAGGAAGAGTATGTTGAACTCGTGCAAAAATATCTTGCACAACAGGTAGATATGGCTGCTAATGAGGCAGTGATCCAGCCGAAGAAGCCCAAAGATGTTGAACAAACAGGGGATCTGTCTGTTTTAGTTGGGATTGGTCGTGAAATCCTTGTGCTGCTGAAGTGCATTTTAGCTTTAGTGTTTTTAGTGGTAGTTGGGATTGTCTACATTGTAGCGAGGATTTCTTAAATTTATAGCTTTTGTGGTGGTATGCATGTTGTATAATTAACTAATTATGTTCTAGGTTGTAATACGGTATTTATGTCATGTAATGTAGATGAGTCGGCATTGGATGTACAATGCTGATCGCCGCTCCCAAGAGTTCATGGACGGCGTGCATTCTTTGTTACGTGCGGCCGAGGGAAACAAACACGATGATTTCATGTGCTGCCCATGTGCCGTATGTAAGAATACGGTGGAATATCCTTGCTCAAGGCCTCTTCATTCACACTTGTTCAAGTCGGGTTTCGTGCCAAACTATATTTGTTGGACAAAGCACGGAGAAACCGGCGTTGTAATGGAAGAAGGTGAAGAAGAACAATGGGACAACAATGATATTATTCCCGATGGTGCGTGCTTCAATGATACTGCAATGGAAGAAGCTGAAGAAGAGGTAGCCGCAGAAGATGAGTTTGCTGATGATCTTTGTCAGGTCATTCGTAACGCACAAAGAGAATGTGAAAGTGAAAAGGAGAAGATCAAGTTCGAGTGGATGCTACAAGATCACAAGAAATTGATGTATCCAACTTGTGATGCAGGGCAAAAAAAGTTGGGAACCACACTAGAATTGCTGCAATGGAAGGCAAAGAATGGTGTATCTGACAAGGGATTTAGAGGGTTACTAAAAATCCAAAAGAAGATGCTTCCGAAGGACAATGAATTGCCCGCCACTACCTAAGAAGCAAAACAAGTTGTCTATCCTATGGGGCTAGAAATCGAGAAGATACATGCATGTCCTAATGACTGCATCCTCTACCGTGGCAAAGAGTATGAGAAATTGGATGCATGCCCGGTATGCCATGCATCGCGATATAAGATCAGGCGAGATGACCCTAGTGATGTTGAGGGCGAACGTCCGTGGAAGAAAATCCCTGCCAAGGTTATGTGGTATGCTCCTATAATACCATGCTTGAAACGCCTGTTCAAAAACAAAGAACATGCAAAATTGTTGCGATGGCACAAAGAAGACCGTAAGGTAGACAATATATTGAGACACCCTACTGATGGGTCCCAGTGGGGAGCAATCGACAGAGAATTCCCAGAGTTTGCAAATGATGCAAGAAACTTAAGGTTTGCTTTAAGTACAGATGGTATCAATCCTTTTGGAGAGCAGAACAGTAGTCATAGCACTTGGCCTATTACTCTAAGTATCTACAACCTTCCTCCTTGGTTATGCATGAAGTGGAAGTTCATTATGATGCCTGTGCTCATCCAAGGCCCGAAGCAACCTGGCAATGACATCGATGTGTACCTGAGACCAATTATTGACGAACTTCTCATTTTGTGGAATAAAGAAGGTGTATGTGTGTGGGATGAGTACAAACAGGAACACTTTGATCTGTGAGCATTGTTGTTCGTAACAATCAATGATTGGCCTGCTCTAAGTAATCTTTCAAGACAGTCAAACAAGGGATATAATGCATGCACACACTGCTTCGGTGATATTAGAGGTGTATTCTTGAAAAAATGTCGAAAGGTTGTGTACCTTGGCCATCGTCGATTTCTTCCTGCAAATCACCCCGTAAGAAAGAAAGGCAAGCATTTTAAAGGGAAGGCGGACCACCTGACCAAGCCTCGCAACTGAACCGGTGAGGATGTACTCGATATGGTCAATGATGTGAAAGTCGTCTTTGGAAAAGGACATGGTAGCCAACCTGTTCTGAATGACGCTAACGGTCACGCACCCATGTGGAAGAAGAAGTCCATATTTTGGGAGCTACCCTATTGGCAAGTCCTAGAGGTCCGCAGCTTGATCGACGTGATGCACCTGACGAAGAATCTTTGTGTGAACCTGTTAGGCTTCAAGGGTGTGTATGGAAAGTCTAAGGACACATTTGAAGCACGACAGGACCTGCGTTGTTTGAGAGAAAGAGACAACCTGCATCCAGAGAAGACAGATGATGGACGCCATTACTTACGTCCTGCCAGCTACACTCTAAGCAAAGAGGAGAAGGAAATCATGTTTGAATGCTTAAACAACATCAAGGTACCATCTGGATTCTCCTTGAATATAAATGGTATTATAAATGTGCCAGAGAAGAAATTCTGTAACTTAAAGTCCCATGACTGTCACGTTCTCATGACACAATTACTTCCAGTTGCATTAAGAAGAATTCTACCTCCAAATGTACGTCTAGCCACCGTGAAGCTATGTGCATTCCTCAATGCAATTTCTCAGAAGGCAATTGATCCAACTGATCTAGCTAAACTACAGAATGATGTGGTTCAATGTCTCGTCAGCTTTGAGTTGGTGTTCCCTCCTTCCTTCTTTGATATCATGACACACCTTCTAGTTCACCTAGTCAAGGAGATTTTCATTCTCGGTCCTATGTTCCTACACAACATGTTCCCCTTAGAGAGATTCATAGGAGTCCTGAAGAAATATGTTCACAACCGTGCTCGCCCAGAAGGAAGCATCGCCAAGGGCTATGGAACAAAAGAGGTCATTGAGTTCTGTGTTGACTTTATTCCCGACCTTGACTCGATTGGTGTTCCTGAATCGAGACATGAGGGGAGACTAAGCAGAAAGGGGACACTAGGGAGGAAAACATATAGTGGTACGGAGGATGATTATTTCAATAAAGCGCACTACACAATTCTACATAACTCCTCTTTGGTAGATCCGTATATTGAGACACATAAGGATCTCTTACGATCCGAGTTTCCAGGGAAGACTGAAGCTTGGATTACGCATAAGCACATGGAAACTTTCGGTGGTTGGTTGCGAAAAAAATATCAAGGTGATGAGAGCATCCATGAGCAACTGTATTTATTGGCTATGCAACCATCATGGCATATCGTCACATACAAAGGGTACGAGATAAATGGGAACATATTCTACACAGTAGCCTAAGATAAAAGGAGTACCAACCAAAACAGTGGTGTCCGCATAGATGCCACAGACCCGAATGGGAATAAGCAGACATATTATGGCCGCATAGATGAAATATGGGAACTAGAATATGCACCTACTTTGAAGATCCCATTGTTCAAGTGCCAATGGGTCAAGGTGATCGGAGGCGGGGTAACAGTAGACAACGAGTATGGAATGACAACAGTAGACCTTAGTAATATTGGGTACAAAGACGGACCATTCGTCCTTGCCAAGGATGTGAATCTGGTGTTCTATGTCAATAATATGTCTACCAAACCAAAAAGAGGGAAAAACGATAATGACTCAACCAAAGAGCCAAAGCGCCACATAGTTCTTTCAGGGAAAAGAGTCATCGTGGGAATTGAGGACAAGTCGGACATGTCAGAAGATTATGAAAAGGATGACCGAATTCCGCCCTTCAAAGTGAACAAAGACCCTAGCATCTTGGTAAATGATGAGGACACTCCATGGTTACGACGCGATCATAACCAAGGGACATACGTAAAGAAGAAGTTCACTGTTGTGCCCACTTGATGAAATAGTGATTTAATGTAGTGTGTGTTTGAGATATTATGTAATAATTGTGAAGTCAGATGTTTATTATGTCGTGTTTCAAATTAAATCAATGTTTGATTTGGTGGGATTTCTCTCTCGAAAAGTTAAATTAGGATATTGAGTGATGAAAAATTAAAATATTAACGTTAAAATGATGTGAAAACAAATTTCCTGTCCAAAACCAATAGTTTTAATAATTTTAATTAAACACCACATTTTTGCATTAACGAAATAATAAATATTAGTTACATTATGTTTTATAATTATAACAAAAAATAAAAAAAGTTAGGTTATAGATTTTTCCTATGTGCAATAAAGAAAAAGAAAATCCACATTTTTAACAAAATAATTTTATGCCTTTTATTTAATTTACTATGTATTTAATAAGACTATTGCATTTCTATTAAAAAAATTTGCTCAAAAACACGTGGGAAACGAAACTGCAGCCCACCTTTACTCCCGGGTGGGAAGCCGACCCGGGAGTAAAGGTGGGCTGTAGTTTCGTGGCCCGCCAAAAAATAACCTTTGTTCCTGGTGCGTGTTACCAACCGGGAGTATACCTTTACTCTCAGTTGGTAACACGCACCGGGAGTAAAGGACCTTTACTCCCGGCTGGTGGCTGGCACCGGGAGTAAATCTCCCTGGTATATAAGCGCCAGCGCCTGGCGCAGATCGATCCCCTCCTCTTCTTCCTCGTCGAACACCGCCGCCCTTTCTCTCTTCTTCCTCGCGCCGCCGCCGATTCGCCTTCCCTTGCGCATCAGCCCGCCGCCGTGACACCAGAGCCCGCGCCTCGCCTCGTGTGGCTGCCGCCGACCTCGTGCGGCCCTCCACCGCGCGCGCCCGCGTGACCCCGTTGATCTACATTCGTGAGGTGAGTTCTCTTGGCTTTCTCTCTCCTATTGCCTAGGGTTTCGCCATTCAGCGGCCAGTCGCAGTATGGGCATGGCGGGGTGGCATGGCCATGGCGAGGATGATGGCGCGGTGCCGTGGCTTGCTCGTGGCTATGGAGTTTCAGGCCGGGAATGGGGGGATGGCCGACGCGCGGTGGCGTGCGAGCTGAAGGAGAGCAGAGGAAAACGAGTAGAGGATTGACGGTGATGTTGTGCAATTTTTTTTTTATTTTTTTGCTGGTTGTTCATAAAATGTTCTCAAATAGTAAACCAAGGCAATTGAATTGCTTTTCAAAGTAGAGTTTGCAATGCTATATATTGACGTTTGTACTATGTTTTGCAAAAAGAAAAAAAACATGTGGACATGCATGCATGATATATAATATACTCCTTTTGATCACAGCCCTGGCCCGATGCGCGGGCCACACCCTCCAGCGCATTGATCGCAGCCCCGGCCCGGGCCGCTCTGCGCCAATGACGCCCACCACCGCACCGACACCGCCTCGGCCCGCCTCACGTCGTCGTCGTCAGCACGCCAGCCACCGCGCCGACATGGCCCGGCACGCTCTGCTGCGTCGACCACCGCCCTGGCCCACTCTACGCCGACGTCGAGACCACGCCGCTCGTCTTGCCGTACGTCCTTGTCCTCAATCGCGATCCATATGTTTTCGTCATTTGTATTCATATGCATGTATATATACGTCGTGGAGCATCGCCGCCCTCGTTCACCCATGCGTTTCTATGTATACGGTGGAGCACCGCCGCCCTCATTCGCCCTAGGGTTTAGGGTTTATACGGCGGAGCACCGCCGCCCTCGTTCGCCCTAGGGTTTAGGGTTTATACGACAGAGCACCGCCACCCTCGTTCGCCCTAGGGTTTAGGGTTTATACAGTGGAGCACCACCGCCCTCATTCACTCATGTGTACAAACATATATAAGGTGGAGCGGAGCACCGCCACTCTCGTCACACCGCCCTCTCTCGTGGCCTAGTCGATCAACATTAGTATTATCGTTATCGTTAACACTAAACAATCACACTAGGGCGAATTGAGTCGGTGACTAGGGCAAACCGCGTTGTTGATGTCACCGACGTGGTTCACCCTAGTCACCGACGCAATTCGCCCTCGGCCGTTTATGTATAGCCCTAATTCGCCCTAGTACCGACGCAGTTCGCCCTAGTATGGCGAATTGCGTCCATGACCGAGGGGCAAGATTTAATAATGCATATTGTTCGTAGATTTTACGCATGTAAGCAAAGATTTGACGTACTATATATTGGTTTTGTTTTTTGAAGCTAGATGGCCGACCCAAGAAACATGGATGAGGAGGAGTTGATGATGAATTTGATCAACACTGGCACTCAAGTTGCCGGCGATGATGGTGCTAAAAATAACGTGCAAGAGGATGCAGATGACAGGAGTCAGTACTTAGCTCTTGAACAAAATGAGCAACAACATATTGGCCAAGTATATATTTTTTATTATTAGCTATATATTATCATATGTCTTATGTGTGCTCATGACATTAAAAATATTTTTTATGTTTTGTAGCCCTCTGGATCGACATCGACAACTACAACGAAGAGTAAAAAAGTTTGAGGTCCCAAAAAGCCATTGGAGGGCCGCTTCATCATCTCGGAGTTCAATGTGGATACAGGCGAACCGGGGGGCCAAATAAAACAAAATTCGTGCACCACTGTGGTTACCTTGTACGGGACCGGCTCTCGATCAGTACCCACGAATGGAAGAAGAAGACCAATGCTCCTCATATCAGTTTTGTCTCCGATCGTGACAAGACGTTAATTTGGAAAGATGTCTTGGTACATTTCACGCTCCAAACAGATGGTTATGATGATATAATAGATGGTGATGAATTGAAGGAGCGAGTTAGGGATTGGGCAATGAAGAAGATGGCCACCCAGTTTCAGACTTGGAAGAAACACCTATACACGACGTATGTCAAGAAGAACATAGCATCAGATTTCACTGTCCCAAGCCCGATCTCAAAGCAGAGGCCCTATTGGGATGAGTTTGTACAGTACAAGACGTCGGAAGAGGGTGTGAGTCAGGTGATAAAGAACCAACGTAATGCCCAACAGAAGACATACCACCATAACTTGGGATTAGGTGGCTACCTAACTGCCATTAAGAAGTGGAACAAAATGGAAGCAGACCTTCTTGCCAAGGGTATCACACCAGAATCACTCGAGTGGGGAGAGCGTGCAAAGAATTGGTTTTTCGCTCATGGGGGAACACTAGACCAGGAGACAGGGAAGTGCGTTTTGGCGCAAGACTGCAAGAAGCAGCAGAAAGATTGTTTTATGCTCAGAGAGCTACTGTTAGTGGTGCGTTCAGGCCCAACAGAGAGAAGGATGAACTGACATATGCCATCGGGACTATTGAACACGGTGGCCGAACTAGAGGCAAAGGAAGTGTCTCGTGGGAGCATGGATTCCCTTAGGACAGACCTTCCTACAGAAGCCACCAGAGAAAGAAGGAAGAAGAGGCACAGCGGCTCTAGAGGTTGGAGGAAGCGGTGCGTGAAGCACAAGAGCGGGAAAAAACCTTGAAGCAAGAATGCAGGAGGAAATTAGAAGGCAAGTGCAAATAGCAGTGAGTGCAAGCAAGCAGGCATCAGACCTAGGAATCAACATTCGCCAATCTGCTCAGTTGAAAAGTAGATGCGCTTCCACGGAGATACCAAATCAAGAGAACACAGGACTGCGCTTCCCTGTGGATGACGTCACTGAACCTTGTACATTGTGTGAGCTACACATTCCGAAGGGGAATTCCACAATCAAGGTGGCTATCGGTCTTGTTAATCCTATCGACCGAACCAAGACACCAAGGATTCATGGAAATATAATCCAAGAAGGATATACTACTATCTCGGTAGATAAAGCTGAAAAAGATTTTAGTGATTTGCCTCTTGACATTCCTGGAGGTGATGGCGAGAAGACTCTAGGAGAAGCAGAGAAGACATCCATTCTATGGCGCAAGCGCTACATCATCATTCCCGGGATGTCGCCTCCCCCTCCTCCTGAACTACCTCACCATAGGTGCGGATGAAAACACTACATCATTAATTTATATTGGCTTAAATAATTAACAATCTGTTCATAATAATATGTCATTCCTTTTTTTGTAGCAGATCCTCCCCCAACCTAAATCCAATTGTTCAATCGCCAGATCATCATAGTGCTCTGTACGATGACAATGTGTTGGAAGGCGAGGCTGCATCCACACCATCTCCAAGGAGGTCTCCAACGCCGCAGCCGCCACCTCCAAGGAGGTCTCCAACGCCGCTGCCACCACCTCCAAGGAGGTCTCGAACGCCTCCCCCGCCCCCGCCTACCAAGAAGCCAAGTACTAGCAAGAGGCCAGCCCCGCAAACGAAGAACCAGTCCCCGCCGACAAAGAAAGCCACCGTGAAACCAAGGGCTATTCCCAAAATAATATCTGAAGAGAAGGAAGAAGTAACTGATGCATATAAAAAAGATATGTCCAGATACTATGACAAACTTAAAAAGGATCAAGAAGCAAGGAGAAACCCAAAGAAACCGTGCTTCTTCGTAGCTCCAGATATTCTAAGAAAAAAGGTGGCTTCTTACCAGCAACAACAGTGGGAATCTCGTAAGCCGTCCAAAGCAACGTTAACGGACTATGACCGCACTCTCACCAAGTCAATTGAGGTGGCACAGAAAAAGAAGCGGGCAGGGAAAGGAGTTGCACAACTCGGACAACAATCGCCCCAATCAGTCCCCCGCTAGTTGTTGGTAATGAATATGGTTCGAATTTAGGATTAATGCATGAGGCAAACATACCTCCGGATATCGATTTGGATCACCTTAGTGAATTTATTGAAGAGACTGGTCTCGACCTTTACCACATGTTTGGTGATGGAAACATTGAGAGTGCGACGGAGGTTGATATTTGGAAGAAAAAAATTGTGCTAGGCCAGAGTCTATACAACCCTCAAGCCTTAGGTGATCTGGGGACGCAAATGTACCTGCTAAACAAGTGGTACATGCAGGCATCTACCGGTGGAGACTTCTGCATTGGTGTCAGAATTAGAGACGAACATTGGTTCCGTGGCGATGATGTTATGTATGTTGACTTTGCAGAATTTCATCAACTATGCCACCTGACCTCTCTGGACAAAGTTATCATTAGCTGCTATTGCCTGTAAGTAATAATTCTTTTGATCTATTATTAAACTCATCATATGTGTGTATATGCATATAAATTATCCTAACAAGTACTATATATATGCAGATTTACAATGACAGAGCGCAGAAAGGAAGGCTGCAATGAAATTGGTTTTGTTGATCCCCATATAGTATTCAAAGACCCAGTTACTCCAAAGCCTAATTTGAAATATGAGTTAGAGAGTAACCTCATGAACTTCTTAGTGAACCAACGCCACAAGAAGGATATACTCTTTCCCTACAACTTCAAGTGAGTGTTAATAATGTCGATCATCCTTAATGGCTCATATGTTGATTCTAGTTAATTAATGAGTGTTATGCGTTATATCCTATAAACACATGCAGCAATCACTGGATATTGATAGACATCGATCTGGTGAAAAGTCACTTGATAATCTACGACTCGATGAGAAAACCACAACAAGACTACCAAGATATGATAGATATTATCCAGAGATAATTTCGGTATCTCTAGCAACTATATATACACACAAACATGATGATTAACTATATCTGATGACGTGGCAAATTTTTTATTCGGCAGTGTTTGGAAAACCTTTATTGAGAAGCAACACATGGGAAAATGTAAAGCGCCACTGAATGTAATCCCTTTGAAAGTAAGTCCCCTAAATCGTATCATCTTTATTAATTAAACATATAGCTTTCACCGGATCACCAGATTGGATGACAAATCTTTTTCTCGTAAAGTGGTGTCTGAGGCAGGAACAGGGGAACACCTACTGTGGTTACTATGTTTGCAAGTTTATCAAGGTCTCCCAAAGAACTCCTACAGAGAGACTTAAAGTACGTTAAAAATACACTATATATTCATTTAATTATTATTATTGATTGTGTTACTATGTCTTTATATATATATATATATATTTTATTTATTTATTTATTTATTTATTTTCTTTTAATTCAATCCTGTAGGCTTGATGGTTGGAGGAAAAGGTCATACGGCAAGACCAAATCAAAGCAATTCAAGAGTCTATAGCCGGATTTTTTAATGACCAGGTCATCGTTTCTAAGGGCGAGTTCTACTTCGACCCAACACAGCCATGGAAGCCAAGCTAGAGGATGAGAGGAAACTTGTTATATCACAACAACTGTAATGCAATCTTTTGTGATATATGCACATGAAATAATATAATGTAAAATATACATATTGTAACACCCTAAAATTTTGCACTTTTGAAAATAGAGTTAAAATAATGGTTATCGATTTTTGTGCTCTTGAAATATAGGAAAAGTAATATTTTTTTAAATTAAAATTCATCATAGGAGTAGCAACATGCGTGATTGTGCATTCATGCTGTTGCATACTAATTTATTGAGTTGAGTGGTTTTGACTAAAATTTAAAAGGATTCAAAATACTTTTTGAAATGCCTTTGAAAATCTGTTTAATAAAAAAAACAAAAAAAAACTCCCTTTCTCTGTTCTGGCCGAATTGGCCCAGCCGCTGCTGCAAGCCCACCTCACTCCCTCCTTCCTTGCTGTTCAAGTCCATCCGCAGTACCAGGCCAAGGCCCAATTGGAGCCGAAGCCCACTCTTCTGTCTCTGTGCATGACAGCGCGGCCCCGCATGTCAGCTCTTCCTCCTACCTCCCGTCGTAACTGAGCCGGACTCATGCCCGTGCAAGTCCCATCGCCGCACTCCCGATTTTCCCAGGATTGAGCGTGGAGACCAAGCCTTGCCCCTATAAAACCCGAGCCCCGTCACGCGCCGCCCCATCCCAGAGCCCACAACGCCGCCGCCTCGCGCTCAGAGCCCGTGGCAACCACGAAACTCTAAAGCCGCAGAGATCGTTTCGCCGTGCCGCTGTTTTGCCGCCGCCGGTTTTGATCTCCAGACACGTCCGCTTCCCGTCCTCTTGCCCAAGCTATCCCGCGGCGCTGTGCTGCTTGGATCGGCATCCCGCCGACGAGCAGACGAAGCCACCGCCACTGTCTGCACCTTACGCTGCCTTGCCGTTGTGCCTAGCTAGCTGACGAGCTCAGACCCGAGGTAAAGGAGATGTCTGCGCCCTTCTCTCTGTCTCTTGCTTCCGCTGGTTCTTACGCGTCGCCGCCGGGCCTTTGCAGGAAGCTGTCACCGCCTCTCCGGCCGATCGAGTCGTACGCCACCAGCCCGCCCTCGTGTCATCTCCGTTCGAGCAAAGCTCTTGGTGAGTGCGACGTTGTCTCCCCTACCTTCCCGTGCAGGTCCTGTGCAAATAGAACCACCGAGACACAGACACGTACAACCCCAGCGAAGCTAGCAGACTAGCTAACACCATCGCCGGCCATGGCCTCCATCAGGCGCCTTGCCTTGCTTTCTTAGCTTGATGACGTCATTGTTAGCTTTGATGACTTCATATCTAGCCTTGATGACATCACATGTTGTTTTCTTGCCGTTTTCCTTTAGAAAAACAAATCCAGAAAATACAATGAAAACACATATACACATACAATCATCTTGAGCACATCTCCATATTTTCTTTCCTCGCTGGGAATTACACTATGCCTTTGACTACTGCTGACGCACGCTGCTTATGCATGTGTGACATACGTGTACATGCATGCCTCATCTACATGTATGGAAAATATTCATCATGCATCAGCTATTTCTTTATTCAAAATTCTACATCGTCTCTTCTAGATCAATTCAGGTATCTTCTTGTATCCATCAATTCATCGTCTGTCATTCAGAGCTCATCGATATCAATGTTCCCTTTTGTATATAATTAAAAGTATATATGTATATGTTGCTAGAAGGGATTAGAAATTATTAGCATTTAGTAACATAATATTCGTAAACTGTTCTAACAATATAAAAATAAAAGATCAAATAAAATATTAATTTGATTAATCTATATATAATGAGTTTTCACCTAGGTCGTTTATAAATATAAAATATGATTAATTTTACTTTAGTTTTGTAATTCAAATATAAATTTGACGTAATATAATATAGATATTTATCTAAAATATCTTACACATGCTTTTGTATATTTAATATAATAGGAGCTCAGTTTTCTCTATCTAATAAAAGCAAATTTTCGGTAGTCGTTTCTTTTTCACTGTAGCTCCGATTAGTGTGATTTTCGCGTTTGTGTGATCGTAGCAATGCGTAGGCTAGTTTTCAAACCTTTTCATTGATTGGTGTATTGTTCTAATTTTTCTATGTTTGCTATGCATGTTTGATCGGATGCTTGTATGGTGTTCTTTGATCATGTCCAGTCGGTGAGATTTGCGTCGGTGATCTAGAACAAGTTGGTGAGCAAGAAGCAGTTCTTTGAAGGTTTGGATTTGAAGAAGGATCTGAGTTTAAGGCAAGTATAGCTTGGGTTTTCTTTTTGTGACCATGATCTTGGGCTTGTTTAATGAAATGTGATATAAACATAAATGATGAATGTTATCCTTTGGCAAAAGCTGGGACTTACAATACAGCTGTGAGGGCTATATGGCTCTGGCTCTAGTTGCTTAAGAAATCCTTTTCTAGCTGGTTAGAGGTCTGCGAGTTGGGTATAGGACAGCCTCTGTCCTGTTGAGCCTAGCTTTGGAAGCGGCCTTTTACTTTATTTTTGGAAGGGGGTTCCTATATCTGATGACCCTGCGGCCCTGGCCAGTTAGATGAGCTCTTGGGTGGCTTTATATGGTTCTCTGTGTTTTCGGCCTAGCTAACCCGGACATATGAGAATCATGACTCACAGTGAAAGTGTACACCTCTGCGCAGAGTTTGATAAACTGGTATACTAGCCGTGCCCACGGATACGGGCGGCCCGGAAAACTGAGGGAATTGTTGTATGTTCATTTAAATTGTTTATGTGCGATTCATTATTCAATTACACTTGATCATGTGGTTATGGATTACACTACCTTGTTGCTATATTTGCGGAGTTCGACATGGACTCACTCTTGCAATTTCTCCCACACCTCAGGCTGGATAACAGTCTGTCAGAGACTTGAGAAGTTGGGCTTGTGGTCAACCAGTCAGATGGATCCAGTGGAGTGAAGTCTGCACCCGGAGTTCAGAGTTGTCTATCCGTTGACTACTTTCTAAGGTTATCTCTTTTGCTAAGTTCGTTATATATTAAGCATTATGAATTGATACTGCCCCTTCATTTGTAGTTATATGTGAGATTTGATTTCCAGGGCTCACATATGGTGTGCATTCAGCTTTGTCCTTAAAACCGGGTGTTACACATATGCATGCATGCATGTAAATATATATATATGATGCATGCATATATATATATATATATATTTCTATGCTTGAATTGTGTCATTTAATATGTTCATTGTGCTTGAACCGAAACATACTATACGCGCGTATAAATGTATTATTAGCAGCGTACAATACGACTTCGAAAACCTATTTTGAAAAGAAAACAAAAAAATGAAAAGAAAAGAAAAAAGAAAAAAAAACCTTTAGTTCCGGTTCGTATTACCAACCGGGACTAAAGGGTGCCGGCCTCGTGGCATGTCAGGAGGCACCTTTAGTCCCGGTTGGTGTTACCCACCGGGACTAAAGGTCCCCCTTTAGTCTCGGTTCCTGACCTGGGACTAAAGGACCCCCCTTTAGTCCCGGATGCTTGCTCCCAGGCGGGGAATCGGGACTAGAGGGGGTTCTCCATCGGAAGTAAAGGCCGTCTCTGTACTAGTGCTTTGGATTTATTTTAACACAACAGTAATTTCTTTGCAGTAATGATCTATAAAGGTTTTGTTCAAACAACACGCTACAACACATCTGAAACAAAAAGAGAACAACCATGTGTGGTGAACTACTGCAACTACTACTCCCCATCTCTCATTTATGCTGAGTCCATGACACATTCAATTGCGTGTTTGCAGATCTCAAACTACCCAGAACTAGGCTTCGATTACGCTGCAGCCATGATGCATTTAATTGCTTGTTTGCAGATTCCAGTCATAGTCGCTTCTGCTCCATACACCTGCGGTGGATTTTTCAAAATACAAACAGCTCAAAACACAAACAGAGGCGGGTCTTTTAAGGGGTTGCTTTGTTCACGACGGCCACGATCATGTTCAACGCTGGCCAATGGAGTATCATGAGCGATGTCCTCATCAATATGCATTTCCTTGGGGGTTTTCTACAACCCCCAAATTAAAGTAATGATATACAGCATGTTCGTTTGGCTGTGGCTTGTCGTAAACGATCGTAAATTTTCAGCCGGAACAGTATTTTTCTCTCACACAAACCAACCAGCAGTACTTCTTCACGAACCAGCAACGATACGAACCAGCCACCCGAACAGGCTGATATTCTTAGCATGTTACAAACAAATCATGTTCTTTTTTTTTGCAAAATTACCATGTTAGAAGAAAGAAACTTTATCCACATGTCATGTTACATCAAATAGAAAAGCTAGATCATCCTATTTTAATTTGGCAAGAAGGAGGCAGTGAATCACCTGGGCAACGAATTTTTTGGTTAGTTGATTCTCGAAATCAGTCATTCGAAAAAATGGTCGCTTTCCCTTCTGGTTTCTTATGGCTTCAAACGAATGACTAGTCATTAAGAAACCTATGAAATAGAAGTATAGCAACGCTAGCATTTTGGGACAGAGGCTGCTGTATTCCCAGCCACCTCTATAGAGGCCTCCAAGTTCATAAGAGCCGCATCTTCTAATGATTACAGTATTTAGTGGCCATGTCATAAGTTTTGTGGTCTATTAGTCATACTTTCTCTCCTTATTGGAGTCCTCCAAGGTAGGATGTGGTCACTGCATGCCATGCCCTCGAGTGGTACAGAATGTGGTCCGAGGACAAGGAGCACGGGGGCAGGTGTTGGTGTGGAAACTGGAGAGGGGAGAGGAGGCAGAGGAGATTATTTAACTGTATGTCTTCCTTATGAATTGAATAGCAGGCCAAATGGCACCCTACCTAGCGATGGAAACTCAGGTTGGCCTCTAAATCAGTCACATAGAATATTTGCCACCTATAAGGATGGTAAATTTTTAAATAGAATATTTCCCACCTGTAAGGATGATAAATAGTTAAATGCCCGAGTCACAGGTGGTGCCAACAGTGAGGAGAGGGTGATGATTGATATTTTTTTTTAGAATTACACCGTACAACACACCCACCCCTATGAACACAGGTGGTGTGCTAAACGAGCAAGCTCGATACTACTACAGAGGGGATTTGTAGGGGCGGCTCATGAGGGTTTGTAGGGGCAATTGGGCTAGCCGCCCCTACTCAACCGACTCTACAAATCACCGATTTGTAGGGGCAGTTCGCTAGCCGCCCATACAAGTCGATTTGTAGAAATCACAAATTTGGGTCAAAAAATAGCAAAAAAATTCTCGGAAGGCCCCACCGGGCAAGTCACAAGTCACGTGATTTTTCCCTCGCGTGTTCCCTCCTCTAACCCACCACACACTCACTTATGTCCATATCAGATATTACTTCTACTCATATTATGCTCAATCGAATTTAATATGAGCGTTTTTGGACTCTAGATGAATTCAAATGGAAAATTGGTCAACTACAAAGTTCTACAACTATTCGAGCCTACAACTTTCATTTTTGTTGTTTTTCCATTCAAGGTGATTTGAAAATTTTGAGTTTCAAATGTTAGAAGTTTAGATGTAGTTATCCTCAATTAGATGATTTCAAATAAAAAAATTATCAACTACAAAGTTGTATAACTTTTCGAGATCAACAACTTTAGTTTTGGTTGTTTCTCCATTCGAGGTCGTTTAAAAAATTCAAATTTCAAACGATTCAAACGTAGTTTTTTCTTGACAAGGTGATTTTAAATAAAAAAGTTATCAACTACAAAGTTGTATAACTTTTTAAGATCTACAAATTTTGTTTTTTTTGTTTTCTCGATCCAGGGTCGTTTAAAAAATTCAAATTTTAAATTTAAGAAATTCAAACGTAGTTTTCCTTGACAAAATAATTTTAAATAAAAAAGTTATCAACTACAAAGTTTTATAATTTTTCGAGATCTACAACTTTTATTTTAGTCATTTCTCCATCCAAGGTTGTTTAAAAAATTCAAATTTCAGTACTTTATTTTTACTATTCGACATATATTTGTAGCAGCCGTCCCTACAAATCCTTTTACAAGGACGGCTGGATATAAAGCCTTGTTGGGACGCCTGATAACACCAACAGCCCCTACAAACAGATTTATAGAGACGGCTCGTTTAGGGAACCATTTATAGAGGCGCTTTTAAATTGAGCCGCCCCTTAAAAAAAAGAGGCATTGCTACAAATACTTTTTGTAGAATGCGAGTGGCCAAACAAGATGAGCTGGCTGATTGTCTAGCCATACAAAATAAACACAGAGTATCTTCTGTGATATAAGTTGACCTATACGGCATATTCAGTTTTATTTTAGCTGTAGTCTTCAGTCTACACACGGACCACAACGGAGGCTCCATTAAACTCTTCGCCAAATAATGACTGCCATCAAATCTTGGACTCAATAATTCTTCCATAGGAACGTCTGTCGGGTAGGTTCAAATCTTCCCACTGTGGATCATCAATTCTTGAGAAATATTCTTCAACTACCTCGTCATGTACTTGCTCCAAACTTGGACGCATCCACTGCAAGTCCCAAAAAAGAATCACCATTATTATCTAAAGGTTGTATCAGATAAAATAAGCTCTCAGCAATAAAATTTGATGCAGATGTGCTAAATATGAAATTATCTGAACCATTGGGTTTCGATCTTTATCTACTAGTATAGCCCTGCATCCCTGCAACGGGAATTGGATGTTAGCTACAGAGACAATCCTGTGCTGCAATGGCAACGAAGTATACAGAACAATGTTGATAGCGTCCATATTTAATTACCTCAAAGAAGTCTCGGCTGAAGTCACCACGTACGAGATGGCAAATCACCCTATATTCCCGATGCAAGAACTCCCCAACAGTTTGTGTTCTCCCTTCTCTTATCTGAATTCCGAGGTACAAAACAAATAATGAAACAACTATATATTCTGGTACACACAACTGAGATCGTAGACTAGTGGTACAAATATGGGGTGTGGTTTCTTATGGATACTGATCTCAGAGTGATTTTCAGACTAGTAGGAGAAGCCTTCTTTAAATACTGGATTGTCCTAGCAACCCATTCATCAGCCAAATTTGAGGCCACTTGCTCCTGACACAATAAATATATATTTAATAATTATTTGTCAAGACAGAATAGGTGAACCCAGTGAAACCTGCATTTACTGTAACAAACTCACTAGAGTGGATATAATTTCTTCAACTGTGCTTTTAGAAAAGCATTTGTTGATTATTTCCAACCTGGGGTGCACCAGAGAATGAAAAATTAGTGACATTATGAATGGGGCGTATTTCAGTCATTGAATCAGAAAAACACCCTTACCTATTCAAGGAACTGTTCTCTTTCAGTGATGGCTGTTGAGCAAACTGATCGATAGTACTACACACAGCAAAAGTATTGGAGGTGTCCACCTTTTTAAGGGATTCTTCCAGCAATAGCAGCCTCTGGGAAACAAAGTGAGTATTTACTAGGAGTTGAAGACTGATATACCACATACAGGACCTTAATGATGCAGGCCAAAAAAATATTGAAAGCATGCAAAATTCTATATCAATAAGGTCAGGATTTCTGTGGTATGTTCCAAACAATAATTAATTACCAGAAATGTAACAGAAAACATCATAACTGGAAGCAAAATTTGGCAGCTCAGTTAAATTTTAAGTTACAAGTGAACCTACATTTGACTGGACAAAATGAGTAGCCAGACCACATGCAAGCATTTCAGGACCATCCAATCTGGCACCAGCAAGAGCGACATACTCTCCTGTAAAGAATTAAGATAATATTTTAGTTAACAACATCTCTCAAGCTACCCTTACCACCAACTAGAAGGCAGACCTCACTAAGTACAAATAATTAACATAATATGAAAACAAGAAACGTGGCCACTGTTTATTTCTTTATATAATTATATCTTCATAATTACTTGCATAATTGCATAGATCATTTCCACAAAAAACTACCACACTTGCTAAAAATCAATTAAGCACATGGTCATTTGTAAAACTGCAAACTAAAGAATAATCCAAGGATGTATAGTATTCCCGTACTGTTAATAATTGATAGAAGCCAAAGGCTGAGATTGATTAGCTTAATTGAATGATTACAGCAGAGGTGTTACATATATATATAGAGAGTACAAGAGAGCCCAAAGGGCCTGGCCAGCCTGGAGGCGGCGCCCCAAGGGGCCAGTCTAGCCTAGGGAATTGGCAACAATAAATAGGGACTAATAACTCTAACAACCCCCCCCCCCGCCGCAGTCGGAACGTTGTTGGGACGAACGTTCAGGCTGGAGCGAAAATCCATGAAGACCGAGGAGGGAAGACCCTTGGTGAAGATATTGGCGAACTGCGACGTGGTGGTAACATGAAGCACACGGACAGCCCCAAGGGCGACCCGTTCCCGAACGAAGTGGAGGTCGATCTCCACGTGCTTGGTGCGCTGATGTTGAACGGGGTTGGTGGAGAGGTAGACGACGCTGACGTTGTCGCAGTAGACGAGGGAGGCAGAGGCCAGCGGGTGATGCAGCTCCTGGAGAAGTTGCCGCAGCCAGGAGGCTTCAGCCACGCCGTTAGCAACAGCGCGGTATTCGGCCTCGGCACTTGAGCGCGAAACCGTGGGTTGGCGCTTGGAGGACCAGGAGATGAGGCTGCCACCGAGGAAGACAGCGTAGCCGGAGGTGGAGCGGCGGGTGTCGGGACAGCCGGCCCAGTCAGCGTCGGTGTAGACCACGAGCTGAGTCGGAGCAGAGCGGGGAATGACAAGGCCAAAGTCAAGAGTGCCCTGAAGGTAGCGAAGGATCCGCTTGGCAGCCACAAGATGAGCTTCCCTGGGATCATGCATGTATAGGCAGACTTGTTGAACAGCGTAGGCGATGTCAGGCCGGGTGAAAATCAGGTACTGAAGGGCACCAGCAAGGCTGCGGTATGCTGTAGGATCAGCAACAGCAGGGCCGGCAGCAGCAGAGACCTTAGCGCAAGTGTCAACGGGGGTAGAGCATGGCTTGCAGTCACTCATGCCGTGGCGAGCAAGAATGTCCAGGGTGTACTGACATTGTGAGAGAAATAGAGTGTCCCGGTTGCGCTGAACAGCTATGCCAAGGAAATGGTGCAGAGGACCAAGATCTTTCATGGCAAATTCTTGTTTGAGTGTAGCGATGACCCGGTGTAAGATTTGCTGAGAAGATGCAGTGAGCACAATATCATCCACATAGAGGAGTAGATAGACTGTCTCAGTATCACGCCGGTAGATAAACAGAGAGGTGTCAGATTTGGCTTCGGTGAATCCCAGAGTCAGCAGAAAGGAGGCAAACCGGCTGTACCATGCGCGCGGTGCCTGCTTCAAACCATAGAGTGACTTGTTGAGTTTGCAAACATGTTCAGGGAGAGTAGGATCAACAAAGCCAGCGGGCTGTGAGCAGTATACTATTTCGGACAGAGTGCCATGAAGAAAGGCATTCTTCACATCAAGTTGATGGATCGGTCAATCCCTGGAATGAGCCAAAGTGATGACTGTGCGAACTGTAGCAGGCTTGACAACAGGGCTGAATGTTTCATCATAATCAACACCGGGCTGTTGAGTAAACCCGCGAAGAACCCAGCGAGCCATGTATCTGTCCAGAGAGCCATCAGTATGAAATTTGTGCTTGAAAATCCATTTACCGCTAACAACATTTGCCTTGGGAGGACGAGGAACGAGGTCCCAAGTGTGGTTGTCGGAGAGAGCAGCAAATTCCTCTTCCATGGCCTGGCGCCAGTGAGGATTGGCAAGAGCGTCGCGACACGTGCGCGGGAGCGGGGAGAGGACCTCGGTGTGCAGATCGAAGCGAGGCTGCCGGAACCCGATCTTCCCACGGGTAGCCATGCCATGGGAATTGGCGACAGGTGGGATGGGAACAACCCCAGTTGGAAGCTGGGGGCCATGCTTGGCGTAGCGCGGTGGAGATGGGACGATGCTGGAGCGTCGAAGAGTGGGAGCCTCAACAGAAGGCTCGGTCGTCGGGCTTGGTGCAGGAGGACGCCGGTGGTAGACGTGGATGATGGGTGGCCTGTGGACCGGCACCTGTACAGGGGGTGCTGAGGGTGCCGAAACATCCTGCACAGGGGGCGCTGCAGGCACCTAGACAGCGGGCACCGTGGGCACCTATACAGTGGGCGCTGCAGGCACCTATACAGTGGGCGCTGCAAGTACAGAGGGCGCCGCAGGTGCCTATACAGCGGGCGCCGTAGGTGCCGGGACAGCGGGTGCCGCAGGCGCCTGTACAGCGGGTGCTGCAGGTTCCGGAACAGGGGGCGGCCTGGGCAGGGAGAAGCCTGGCGGAGGCCCAGCTGCCCTGGGAGTACCTACAGATAGAGGAGGGACTGACAGGGAATCATCATTAGTTAGAAAATCAAGTTCAGTGGGTGGAGGGGAGGGCCGACGGAGGGAAAAGGGAAACGTTGTTTCGTCGAAGACAACGTGGTGAGAGATGATGACCCAATTGGTGGTAAGGTCAAGGCACCGATAACCCTTGTGATCCGGAGAGTAGCCGAGGAAGGCGCACAAAGTGGACTGAGGGGCCAGCTTGTGAGGGGCAGTGGCGGTGAGATTTGGATAGCAGGAGCATCCAAAGGTCCGGAGATCATGATAGGAGGGAAGGGTGTCATGGAGAGCGAAGAAGGGGGTGCTCATGTGCAAGGTTTTGGTGGGGAGGCGATTGATGAGGTGGGTTGCTGTGGCGATTGATGAGGAGGGCATGGAAGCTTGGAACAGCAAGGTGCGGGTGGTGTTGTTGATGGTGCGAATCATGCGTTCGGCTTTGCCATTCTGCTGTGAGGTGTAGGGGCAGGACATGCGGAGAGAGACACCATTAGCAAGGAAGAAAGCATGAGACGCAGAGTTATCAAACTCTTGGCCATTATCACATTGCACAGCTTTGATAACGCACCCGAACTGAGTGAGCACGAAAGCAAAGAAATTGGAGAGAACAGAGAAAGTGTCAGATTTCAGGCGAAGAGGAAATGTCCAAACAAAGTGTGAGCAATCATCAATAATGACTAAATAATATTTAAATCCGGATACACTGATGACAGGTGATGTCCACAGATCACAATGAATTAAGTCAAAAAAATTTATTGCTCTGGACAGGGAACTAGTGAAGGGCAAGCTAACATGGCGCCCAAGCTGACACGCATGGCAGATAGAATCATCATTAGGTTTGCTGCACACGATAGAAGAGGTTTGAGCAAGACGCTGAAGGGCAGCTTTGCCGGGGTGTCCGAGGCGGCGATGCCAAGTGGTCGGAGATGGAGTGGCTACGAGAGCGCAGGAGCCGGAGGATGATGATGGAAGCTGCAGGGTGTACAGAGGCCCCGAGCTGTTACATCAAAGAAGGACATTCTTGGAACGGAGATCCTTCACAGAAATACCAAGAGGGTCAAATTCAATAGAAACTAGATTATCAGTGGTAAACTGTCTAACAGAGAGAAGGTTTTTGATAATATTAGGGGCCAGGGAGAGTGGAGTAGCCAGTACCCATGACCGGTAAAGTGGCTCCATTGCCGACAACAATGGAGGAGGGGAAGGAGGAGGATGGTGACAAAGTGACCATACCGGAGTTAGAAGCGATGTGGGAAGAAGCTCCCGAATCGATGACCCAGTCTGAGGCGCTCGGCGGCGGAGTGAGGGAGACGGTGCTGAATGCGTTGGCGAGTGCCTGAGGATCTCATGGAGACCACGCAGACGGGGGCGCCAGGGCGGGCAGCTGGTAGAAGGCAGCCGGTGTCGGAGGATAATATGCGCCGGGGGCAGCAGGGCCAGCCATCATGGCCTGCTGTGGTGGCTGGCCAGGGCGCAGTGGTGGGCCGCGAGAGCCGTCGGAGGAAGACCCAGGCCACATATGAATGGACCCAGTCCATGGGTTGAGGAAGGAGGGCCACTGTGGGCCACTAGGAGGACCGCCGGTGGGCTGTGGGCCGCCAGCCGAGTTGCCTTGGCCGCGACCACCGCAGCGACGCCGGCCACGACCGCTGTTGCCACCAGCCAGAGCCCCCCCCCACCGCAGCTGGTGGAGGTCGCAGGGACGCAGCAGCAGGGGTGGGCATCCTGGGGGCGTAGAGGCGACGAGAGCTGAAGGAGGCGCCGAAGGCGGTGCCATGTTGAGCTCGGCCAGGCGCAGGTCGGCACGAACGTCGGCGAAGGAAGGGAATGGTCGCTGGAGGGTGACGAGTTGAGACATGAACTGGAAACATTCATTAAGGCCGCACACGACGTTCAGCACGAGGGTGCGGTCCTGGACGGGCTTGCCATGATCAGCAAGTGCATCGGCCATGGTCTTCATCTTGCGGCAGAAGTCGTCGATGGAGAGGGCACCCTGGCAGAGAGTGCGGAATTCGACGTCGAGGAGCATGGCGCGGGACTCGCGATTGTTTAGGAACTGCTGCTCCAGCCCGAGCCATGCTCCCCGAGTGGTGATGCCTTCCCGCTCGTGGACGACGTCCAGAAGGTCGGGGGAGATGGTGTTGAAGATCCAGGAGACAACGACGCAGTCCATACGGGACCACGCCAGATCGTAGAGGCGGGAGTCGTCGCAGAGGACGTGATCCTTCAGGGCAAAGTGGCCGAGGATGAGGAGGACGTAGCCGCGCCACTTGGAGTAGTTGGAAGCCTGAAGATCGAGGACGATCGGGATCAGGTTCTTGATATTCTGGACGGCGGCAGCCTGGCTGTGTAGATGGGTGATGGCGGCTGCTTCAGAGGAGAAGGAGCGGGCGTCGTCATCGTCCTGCGGGTCCTCGTCGCGATGGGAGTCACCACGAATGCGCTCCCGGAGGGCCGCGGCCTGCTGCTCCAGGGCGTCTGCCTGCGTGCGCTCTTTGGCGAGAGTGGCGGCGGCGAGGCGAACGCGCTCCTGGGCTGCGGCGGCGTTCTTGAGGACGTCAGCCTCCGCCTGAAGGGCCAGGCTGCGCTCGGTGTTGGTGGAGCGCAGGGAAGTAGCCTCATCTTCCAGCTTCTTGGCTGCGGCGGAGGCATCCAGGGCACCGGAGGCAGAGGTGGCGGCCATGGGTGCGCGCGGCGACGGCCAACCGAGGGGCGCGCGCGCGGGAGCCGGGCGGAGAGAGGAGACGAGTGCGGCGAGCGAACGGGCGGACACGGGAGCCGAGAAGAGCAGCGCGCGCAGCGACCGAGAGTCGCGTGCAGCGGCCGAAAGGGCGCGTGCGCCTAGGAAACGCGCGCGTGCCTGGGAGAGCGGAAACGGAGGGTGGGCGGTACAGCTCAGGAGAGAGCGTCTATACCATGATAGAAGCCAAAGGCTGAGATTGATTAGCTTAACATATATAGAGAGAGTACAAGAGAGCCCAAATGGCCTGGCCAGCCTGGAGGTGGCGCCCCAAGGGGCCAGTCTAGCCTAGGGAATTGGCAACAATAAATAGGGACTAATAACTCTAACAATAATATATATAAATATTAAATAAATGGCAATGACATGGCTACATGCACTTTAATTAAATAAACAAGAGAGATATTAGATAACCATAGAACCCAGGAAGCCGAGACAGAAAATATGTGCCCCCTACAGCTGGAAGGAGACCCAGAGCTGTTTCTGGCATTGCAAAAACCTGCATGAATATTTGAAATGTAAATGACCCATATTTTGGCACTTGAAACTTCTACGATTTTATAATAAAAATAAAGCAAGATTCTCAATATTACAAATGAGTAAAAGAACTACTATCACTCATAAAGCTCACAAAAAGGAATGTATGCACCATAACTGAAATCTAGTCCAATAAACAGTTAAACATTCAGGCATAATATTCATCAGAAAAGGTAGTGAAAGGCGCTGATCCTGGGTCTTTTTTGTGATGAATACTATGCCTGAAAGTTTATATTCAGCAGAACCTCAAACAAGCAAATCTCAAGCTGCATCATGACACGCAAACTTTTTGTGCTTCCTAACTACTGGCCGTATTGAATAGATAAGTAAATGTGACAACGTAAGAAAAATGTCATTTGATTTTGTTTTCTAGTATATACCATGTTATGAGTGGCAACTCGAAATCTTCCATGTAAAGAAACACCAGCACATCCACCCATGACAATTCTAGTAAGAAGAGAAACCTATTGTTAAATTGTCTAAGCATTTAGAGGCAACGAACAGAAGTGAATAATTACAATGAATTAATGTGAAGGGATGCAGCTCACCTGAGGTTTGATATATGTTGCAATTATGTAGTTTAGCAAATATAGATCTCTGAAGAAATCAGCACCCCATTTCCAGCTTTCTGATTTAAGAATTAAACACACAACACAGTCAACAAAACATGTAGAACAACCTTCTTAGACCGTTTGAAACATGTGGGTGTTGAGTCAAGTAACGTAAGACGGTGAGAAAACATGCAAAGAAATCTTCATTGGATAATAGATACCCCAGAGACACTACCGGAGACCGGCTCTTTGCCGAGTGCCAGGTGGTTTGCCAAGTGTTGTTTTTCAGGCACTCAGCAAAGCGGCCTTTGCCGAGTGGTTTTTTTGACACTCGGCAAAGAGGCTCTTTACCGAGTGTTTTTTTTAACACTCAGCAAAGAGGCTCTTTGCTGAGTTTTTTTTTTGACACTCGGCAAAGAGCCTCTTTGCCGAGTGTTATTTTTTTGACACTCGGCAAAGAGCCTCTTTGCCCAGTGTTATTTTTTTGACACTCGGCAAAGAAAATTCCAAAGCATATTTTGAAGCAGTAAATTAATTCAAATGAAAAAGTTTTCAATTACAAAGTTGTATAACTCATCAAGATGTACAATGTTTGTTTTGGTCTTTTCTTCATATGACAAAGTGAAAGTAAAATTGTTCACAAATCTAACATATCTCTCTTGTAGTTTATGAAACTACAAGAGAGATATACAAGATTTGTGAACAATGTTAGAACGACCATGGCGGATGAACAGATGATCAAACAACCAAAATAAACTTTGTAGATCTCGAAAAGTTATGAAACTTTGTAATTGACAACTTTTTTATTTGAAATCATCTTGTCATGCAAAACTGCGTTTGAATTTCAAAATTTTAAAATTCAAATTTTGTAAACGACCTCGGATGAGAAAACTTCCTAAACTAAAAGTGTAGATCTCGAAAAGTTATGAAACTTTGTAGTTTACAACTTTTTTATTTGAATTCGTTTAGGGCCTCAAACATGCAATTTACACTTTGCAAAAAAAACTTCTTTGCCGAGTGTTTTTTTTGACACTCGGCAAAGAAGCTTCTTTGCCGAGTGTTTTTTTTTACACTCGGTAAAGAGCCTCTTTGCCGAGTGTTATTTTTTTTTGACACTCGGCAAAGAAAATTTCAAAGCATATTTTGAAGCAGTAAATTAATTCAAATGAAAAAGTTTTCAACTACAAAGTTGTATAACTCATCAAGATGTACAATGTTTGTTTTGGTCTTTTCTTCATACGACAAAGTGAAAATAAATTTGTTCGCAAATCAAACATATCTCTCTTGTAGTTTATGAAACTACAAGAGAGATATATAAGATTTGTGAACAATGTTAGAACGACCATGTCGGATGAATAGATGACCAAACAACCAAAATAAACTTTGTAGATCTCGAAAAGTTATGAAACTTTGTAATTGACAACATTTTGATTTGAAAACATCTTGTCATGCAAAACTGCATTTGAATTTCAAAATTTTAAAATTCAAACTTTTCAAACGACCTCGGATGAAAAAACAACCAAAATAAACTCTGTAGATCTCAAAAAGTTATGAAACATTGTAGTTGACAACTTTTTGATTTGAAAACATCTTGTCATGCAAAACTGCGTTTGAATTTCAAAATTTTAAAATTCAAATTTTGTAAACGACCTCAGATGGAAAAACTTCCTAAACTAAAAGTGTAGATCTCGAAAAGTTATGAAACTTTGTAGTTTACAACTTTTTTATTTGAATTCGTTTAGGGCCTCAAACATGTAATTTACACTCGGTTTAGTATAATATATTGGGAACTAAAACGGAATGCAGACACAAGTGATAGTGTGGTGTAGTGGTAGAGGAGGTACGTGCACAGCGGGAGGTCTCGGGTTTGAATTGTGTCGGCCGCGTAGCCATGAAATTCACGCGAAAAATGTCGGAGATGGGTGAGCGCTGGCCGGTTCGGGCCTCCATCGATAAAAAAAAATTCTATTTTTTTTTGTAAAAATTCCCATTTTTTTCGGGTTTTTTTCGGTTTTAACTTTGCCGAGTGTCGGCACTCGGCAAAGACTTTGCCGAGTGCCCGACAAAAGACACTCGGCAAAGACGCCTTTGCCGACAGTTTATTTGCCGAGTGTTTTTTGCGAGTGCAGCACTCGGCAAAGCCTTTGCCGAATGCAAATTGGGCTTTGCCGAGTGCCCCTGGCACTCAGTAAAGCCACTGATTCCCATAGTGAGACATTCTAAAGAAGCAGTTACCGTTATGTATAGACCGGACACAATCAGTAATATCACCTCCAGCACAAAATGCTCTTCCTTTCCCCTGAAAACAAGTCATGCTTCGGCCGATTTGCAAAAATGGGACTCGAAACATCGGTCGTTTGCAGATTTGACACTGGACCCACATTCATAGACACAGATGGACCCACTTGTCATCCACCCGAGTGTCATCATAATCAAAGGGTCAATCTTTCGAGTGTCATTTTTGTAATTTTTTCGCTTCAACACAATCACAAACATAGAGATCAACAGACAGTTTCCCAGTGGTAATAAAATTATAGTTATTATCATATCAATTTAAAATAGCTAATAGAAGGAAATGAGAAACATAGTAAACTAAAGAAAGAAAAGCAAGTTAAAGTAAAATATATAGCGAGGCTGGCGATGCTCTCAGGAATGAAGAGTTAGATCACTGGAATACAAGCAGTTAAATTTTCAAATATTGTTCCCTTTATTTTTTACAAGACTTAGCATGGCAACAAGACTTAATTATGAATTCATAAGTTCAATAAGAGTCACGTGCCTCAAATTGGAACAGAGTAAAATGTTTCACCTCTACCTCTGTATATTATCTATTTGAGAGATGCTAGCTTGGGCAACTCATGTGCTCTGTGATTGCCTTGCTGCATGGTAATTTCTATTGGAGAAACGCACATTTACGCCCTATTTGGCATGGTTCTAAATGGCTCCAGCCACTTGCTACAGTGCACGATAGGGCTGAAGGTAGTGAAACCAAAAATAGTTGTTTCACCTGCTCCTAGTTCATTTCGTAAAAGAAAGATAAAAGCAACTCCATACTACAATGCACGGAGGAGTCGGAGCCTGTGAAAGCTCCGTGAGCTGAAGCCTAATAGACATCTATAATCTAAGTTAGACCACTGACCACCTCAAATATTGAATTACAATACAAACACAGTGCTATGAGATACCTTCATAATCAACAATTTAGCTGTGTCATCTTTCTCATAAACAATGAAACACCTCAGGAGTCCCTTAATCTGCAACATGAAAGAACAATGATCTTGTACCTACAATTCTAAAAGTAAACATGGTACTGTAAGTGAACTCTTAGCATACCATTATGGAGGAGAGTACATTAAGCTGATTTGGTCTATTCAAAATAAGTGTCTGTGTTGAGCCATGTGCTTCTACCAAAACCTAGAAAACTAGCAGGAACCCCCGCGCAATTGCGTGGGCTAGTAGCATGAGTAGGCACCGGTAAGGCGGTAACGTAGAAAATTGGTGTAAATTTCGCAAACAATGCAAATCATGCAGTGGAGAATAAGCACTCAGTAACAAATGGGCAACAATAATCAGGGCATACATATATATTTTGGGAAGAAAACAGTAATCAGGCAGGCAATAATATGAGGTCAAAGAATCTATGAATGCACATAACTTAAACTTTTAATATTTTTTATGCATTGTGCATATGAGCTTATTTGAGATTCACCAGTATCTATAGAAGCAGGGAAAGCATTGATAGGAACAGCTGACAATCTGTGAGCGGGTACAGAAACAATCTATTTCAGTTACAGGAATCTGCAAAAATACCAACAATAATTACAACAATCTCCTGTGTTTCCATGAGTATATATTCCAAAAGGTAGGACAACCTTTCGTTTGTTGCGTGTTTCAGCAGCAGTTTGTAATCGTGACATATCTGTCATAAAGAAAAAACACAAATGATCAATCTGGCGGCATAGTTTGGGTGAGCGCAAATGGACGAATAGAGAAAGAAACAACTGAGGATATGAAAGGTGGGCTACAACATGGTATGTTTATGCATGTCATTGCAATTTTTTTAATGGCCTGCTACAGCAAACCTTCAGTGGGCAAATAGGCAACCAATGTGCTACTCATTTACGAAAATAAAAGGACAATTTATATGAATTTAAGGTAATTCTAGCACTGTCAAACAAAATGAGCAGGTACGTATTAGGATCTATGCAACCTAATCCACTACCATTATTGACTGTATTCTTAAGGCACACCTCAGAAGTGGAGCAGCTAAAGAATAAGGTAATAACTAACATAATTGCTTACCAATAGTTTGAAGCTGTCAGATCCCACGAAGCAAGCCATGTGGAAGGGATCAACAATTGTAAACAAAATGTGCAGGTGGCCATATGAAGATATTAGAGGAGCAGAGTTTCATACTTCCATGCATTTTGAAGAGACCTTCAAAATAAGTGCCCCCTAAATTATGAAGAGACTATTCTTAGGAATATGCAAAGGATAAGAGACATGACAACATATAAAGCAATATGCAACACAATAGGATAGGATCTCCGGTCCATGAATCTAGAATTCCCAACATGATCAAAGCATAATATAGAGTAATTCTAAGGATAGGAACACATTCTAAGAACAAATACATGTATAATGGTTGATATCCTGATTTGTTTGGTGGTAACAAACTGACAAAGGCATCGAAGCATTTTTAAGTAAGGCTATACGTCGTTTCCTATTAAGGTTTTCCTGAATAGTGACGCCTTGTTAGTACAAACATGGAGCTGATTGAATAAACCTAGGAAAATTAAAAATCGCCTAACTCTAATCTGTATGGAAGAAAAGGGTGAGTCATGACCATGATGAAGCATGTCAACTGCGATTAGCGTGGAATAATCCAAGTTGAAAGCAGGTGCAATAGTACATCGATTGAAGCATCATGAATCATTACCACTCAGTTTATTGTGCTTGTCAACGGATCCATTCAGTGGAGCATCCTGTTATGTATTCCCAAATTAATTTGGCAGCCTGAAAAATCTAATACATACCAAGAAAATTAATGAGGAAACCATGAAAAATATAGGAAGAGCTGATTCCACACTGACACAATGAAAGTTTGGCTGCGCAGGTAACGTACAGTAGGCACCCGATGGTTGGAAGAAGCAACATATGCATGCCTGGAAGCAGTGAGTGCGAGAGCAAAGTAATGCTGCAGTGGAAATCAAGTAGATCGTTCTGGCTATGAAAGATTACCATTGAAGACTTAGCTGTAAATAAGAAATAAATATAGATAAAATCTTTCTGCCTATGATAAATAATCACAAAGACATAGTTCTTAATAAATGAAGAAAATGTAGCTGCCATCAATTCCAAGATTATAAGAATATGTGATAGCAAAGATTACTCAATCATTAAGACGCATCTGGTACCATATGGCCTAATATCGTAGAAACAATTAACATGGAATAGTATAGTGGATTCGTAATTGCAACTTAGAGGGGATGTGAAGTCGATAGAAGCTCTCTATGAAGTAAGAACTACACTATCATTTAGAACTAAAATGCAAGGAAGTCAATAGCTGGACCATGGAACCCAGTATTGCAGACAATTGAGAAGTTAAAGGTCACGAATTATGGATGCAAATATTTTGTAGCTGCAACATGGAAACCGAAATTGGAGGGCCACCATACAGAATACACAGGTATATTGTCGGCACTATAAGTTGAAAACTGAACCCTCGAACTCATACAAAGAAATATTCTGAATTGAGTCAGTAAACGAACAGAATTTTGTCATCTCTTACTATATATATCGAAACGATGGGAAAATATGGAGCTTAAATTTCAATAGTCCACAAAGAGCACTATACATAAAAGTAACACTCTGTGCTGTGTGAATGATATTTTTTGCACAGGACATTTTTAGTACCGATCACCATGGCGGATGCATAGTCAGGATCAATGCAATGTGAATAACCTTTGCAAATATGTGTCTGCTGTGCTGCTGCAATGTAAAAAATAAGGATACCTGAAGTGAGATGGAGATGGTGTTGAGTACCAGATGCTTATTGGGAAGGATGAGCAGACCGATCACCATGATGGATGCAAGGTTAGGATCAATGCAATGCGAACAACCTTTGCAAATATATGTCTGGTGTGCTTCTGCGATTTTAAAAATATGACGGTGATTCAAGATGATCTCAATTTTAGTACCATGATTCTAGAATTCCCAAGCTGGTGAAAACAAATTATGGAACACATCCTGAGGACACTAACAGTAAGCATCACATACATGTTAAGATAGGAGACTTAAAAACAGAGAACAAATACATATACAATGGTTAATAGATGGGTTTGTCTGTTGGTCTATTGAGGCGACAAAACATGAGAAACGTTAATGACATAATTGTTGGCTTTTCATAGCATCCTTTGCAAAAAGATGATCGCAGTAATGTATGAGGACAGTGAATTTTTTCATGAATCTACTATTAGGAAAGATGTACCTAATCCGAAATAGGTAAGTCAGGACTCATTATTTGATCTTATCACTGCTATAACCTGATCCATGGAAGAACTGTTGGCTGTCCCTTTTAACCAATCAATCGGTACCTAATCAGTAGAGCAACAGTACCAAATCAGTAGAGGAGAGTATGAGACGGAGTAAATCAATAATACTGGATTGAAGGGGAGTGAGGTGGGGTGTCACGCCTGGACCTGCACCAGAAGGAGTGACACAGGAGTAGAAAGGCGTCAACATTCACAGCTTAGCGCATTAGCTCATTTACGTTTTCCATTCATGTATGACATGTGAGGGCCACCGGCCAGAACCTGTATGAGGCACATAAGTGCAGACTCTGTAGGGATTGGGGATTATCGATCAATAGAACAGAAAATACAACGCCAAGGCGGAGGGGTTTGCCTCGCCGGCGCCAGGGTTCCGTCGAATTGTTGTTCGCTCACATCGCCGGTGACCCGCCGCGGCCAAGGGTGTATCAGTTGGTATCAGAGCCAGTCCTCCTCGGCGTGTAGGGTTCGAGCTCACCGCTCCGATCCGCCGCTCCGATCCGCCGCCAGTTATCGGTTCGCCGCGGAGTCATCCACCGCGCCGACCACCACCACCACCACCACCACCACCAGCAGCTTATCGCGGATCCTCACAACCGCGTCAGCACCACCACCACCCCCGACAACGACGACGCGCGCACCACCAGTCCGCGACGTCTCTGCATCGACGCCCACCAGGCGCTCGATTGAGGATCTACATCGACAACAGAGGGTTCGGCGGCGAGAACCACAGTGAGCACTATAAATTTTGCTCCTTTCTCACACATCTTGCACAATTAGACAGTAGACGAGGGTTGCAAGGCACTTGTTCTTGCGTAAAATCTCCGGGAGTTGATCTGTTTAATTGGTGGGTGGCGAAGGCGGGGGAGTGTCCACGAACAACGGTTGCAAGGCGAGTCCTTGTGTAAAATTCCTACGTTCTGCCTCACTCCCAGGCGGCGGAGACATCACTGGCAACATCAGGGGAGGAGTCCTTCCAAACCTGTTGCAAGTGTTGTAGTTCGTGCTTGGCTCGGCTAGTCTGACAACCCATCAGCAACACGGCTCCACCCAAGAAACACCCAGTTCGACCGTCAGCACAAACACAGATAATCCTGGACAACATGACTAGGACTTCGGAAGAGGAAAGCTCAAAGTGGGATCAGCTGTCCAAGAATCTGGACGTGATGTTCAGTCAAATCAGTGAAATGCATGATGTTCTGAAGAAAATGAAAGCTCAGATGGATCTTACAGCTGCAGCAATGGATGATTACTCTACAGAACAGCACTTGATTGCTCAACAAGTCCATGCCAATGGGGAAGCAATAGCAAGGGTCACCCTCAGGAAGATGGAAGATGCAACAAACCACACAGCAGGCCCAAAGTATGATGAAGAACCAAGATTTGATGAGGATGATTTGGATTCATTGCTGTTGGATGAGCATACGTCTTTCCAGAATGTGTTTGCAACACAGAAGAATAAATCCAAAGCTGAACCATCAAGAAGACCCAGACTTGAAATCAAGCCTGAGCCCAAGGAAGCAGTACCAAAGCAAGACAAGCAAGCCTCGCCCAAGCACACTATACCCAAGATGAATTTCCTAGATTTTGATGGCTCTGACCCAAAAGTGTGGCTAGATAACTGCTGTAGCTATTTTGAGCTGTACCAAATCCCAGAGGCCATGTGGATCACTGCAGCCCGAATTCATTTAAAGGATAATGCAGCAAGATGGTACCAGGCTTTCAAGCAAAAGCACACATTTAGAAGCTGGACACATTTTTGTCATGAGATTGAAAAAGAATTTGGAGATGATGATTTCAAATCATCCATGACTAAACTTTTGCAGCTCAAACAAATAGGGTCGGTGGAGGAGTATACAACTCAGTTCCAGAACCTACAGTATGGAGTTACTATGCACAATGCCTACTATGATGATATGTTCGTTACTCAACATTACATTATGGGGCTTAGGGAAGACATCAGGGGTATGGTGGAAGCTCAAATGCCAACCACTGTACTGACAGCATCAACTCTAGCCAAAGTACAGCAAAAGGTTTTGGAGAGAAGCAAGACCAAAGCTTTTAAACCTCCTTATCAACCTCGAGCTTACAATCAACAGAAAACTGATGCAAGGCCACATCAACATTCCTCCAATCTATGGCAGGATAGACAGTTGAGAGACTACCGAAGAAACAATGGCTTATGCTTCTATTGTGGAGACAAGTTTGTCCCTGGTCACATTGAGGTCTGTTCCAAGAGACAGAAACCAAAGATAAATGCTCTAGCAGTCAATGACTTGGACAGAGAACTTACAGATGAAGTTCTAAATGACCTAGCAACAGAGGATGCCCTTCATGAGGACTTATGCCAGTTATCATTGAATGCATTATCTAGCACAGATAAATATGATTGCATCAAGCTGAGGACAAAGGTCAAGAACAAGACCATGTTGATGTTGGTTGACAGTGGCAGTACACACAACTTTATTAGCTCCAACTTTGTCTAGCTAGCTCAGCTACCCACAATCCCAATTCCCCCTAGAAAAGTGAAATTGGCCAATGGTGAATGGATCACCACAAATAGAATGGTGTCTCAGTTGCCATGCTACTGCCAAGGGCAGACTTTTACCACAGACATGATAGTGCTAGATATGAACCCTTATGATGCCATATTGGGTTTTGATTGGCTCAGGCGTCATAGCCCCATGGTGTGTGACTAGGAACACAAATCATTACAATTTGAAGAGCAAGGCAGCACCATACAGCTCAAGGGCCTGACTGCACCCCCACTACACATTTCTGCAATTTCTACCAACAAAGTATACAAGGCCACAAAGAGCAATTAGCTATGGGCATTTGTCCTGCTCGACTACACACCCATACCAAACCCCACCCAAACACCACAACATACCACCACCAAGGAAGACATTCAACATCTCCTGACTGTCTACAAGGATGTATTCATTGATCCTCAACTACTGCCACCTAAAAGAAGCTATGACCATGCAATTCCCCTTCTTCCAAATTCCATTCCCATCAATGCCAGACTATATCACTACTCACCAACCCACAAAACTGAAATTGAAAACCAAGTCCAACAACTCCTCCAAGCAGGACTCATTACACACAGCCACAGCCCTTTTGCTTCACCAGTCCTACTTGTCAAAAAAAAGATGGCACCTGGCGTTTTTGTGTAGACTACAGAAAACTCAATGACCTGACCATTAAGAACAGGTTTCCTATGCCAGTCATAGACGAGATACTCGATGAGCTCTCAGATGCTAGAGTGTTCACCAAACTGGATTATGAAGGCAGGCTACCATCAGATCAGAATGTTGCAAGAAGATGAGTACAAGACTGCCTTCAAGACCCATCAAGGACATTATCAATTCAGGGTCATGCCTTTTGGTTTGACCAACGCTCCTGCCACATTCTAGTGTCTTATGAATGAGATCTTGCAGCCATTCCTCAGGAAATTTGTTCTGGTTTTTCTAGATGACATACTTATATATAGTCCTTCCATGGACAGTCATCTTCAGCATCTAGAGTTGGTACTGCAAATAATGAGAAAGCATCAGCTTTATCTCAAAGAATCTAAATGCACTTTTGCCAGAGATAGTCTGGAATACCTGGGCCACATTATATCTTCAACTGGAGTGGCAACTGATCCAAGCAAAATTTCTGATATGCTGAAATGGCCTATTCCAACATCAATGACTGAATTGAGAGCATTTCTGGGCTTCACAAGGTACTACAGGAAGTTTGTTCAAGGCTATGGCACCATTTCAAAACCATTGACTCAGATCCTTAAGCTCAAGCAGTTTTAGTGGAATCCAATGGCCCAATTGGCTTTTGAGGCATTGAAGCAAGCAATGACACAAACTCCAGTTTTGGGTTTACCCAACTTTCAGGAACCATTCACTGTGGAAATAGATGCTTGTATGGATGGCATTGGTGCAGTCCTTATGCAGAGAGATCGCCCTATTGCCTATTTGAGCAAAGCCCTTGGGGAGAAACACAAGACACTCTCAATCTATGAAAAAGAATTTTTGGCACTCATCATGGCTGTGGATAAGTGGCGGCACTATCTAGAAAGAGGGGAATTTTTCATCCAGACAAATCATAAGTCACTAGCATATCTCAAGGATCAGAACCTCCACTCCGACATGCAACGTAAGGCCATGACTAGAATGATGGGCCTCAATTTCAAAATCATTTACAAGAAGGGCACACAGAATCAGGCAGCTGATGCCCTGCCTAGAGTGGGCCACATGATGGCTATACAGGCTGTGTCAACAGTTCAACCAGCCTGGGTCCAAGAGGTCCTGAATTCCTATACAACAGACACACAACAGTTGGCCATCTGCAGTCCAGACAATCAAGGATTCAGTTTGGACAAAGGATTAATATGGCATCATGGCAAAGTCTGGATAGGTAACAACTCAGCACTTCAGACCAAGCTCATTGCCACTTGCCACTCCAGTGCATTGGGAGGGCATTCAGGAGTAGCTGCCACATATTACCGTCTAAAAAAATACTTTGCCTGGAAAGGAATGAAAGGAGATGTTGAGAACTACATTAAGCAATGCACAACCTGCCAAAAAGCTAAACATTCTCTTCAGCATCCAATGGGATTGCTCCAACCCCTACCAGTGCCAGAAGGTATTTGGCAAGATTTGACAATGGATTTTATCGAGGGTCTTCCTAAATCAGAGGGGTACAGTGTGATTTTAGTAGTAGTGGATAGGCTAACCAAGTATGCACACTTCATGGCCATCAGACATCCCTACACTGTTGCAACTGTAGCACAAACATTTATGGACAATGTGGTCAAACACCATGGATTTCCAACCTCTATAGCCTCAGATCGAGATACAATCTTTGTCAGTAATTTTTTGAAACAGTTGTTCACATTATACAAAGTGGAGTTAAAATTGAGCACAACATATCACCCCCAAACAGATGGCTAATCCAAAAGGGTCAATCAGTGCTTGGAGATGTACTTAAGATGTGTTGTTCATGACTCACCATCCAAGTGGAAATCCTGGCTATCGCTTGCAGAACTATGGTATAATACATCATTCCACTCTTCTCTGGGTTGCAGTCCTTTCAAGGCTCTATATGGGTATGAACCTAACCTGGGGGCCGTTCCTTCGATACAATCTGATACCAGCCAATCAGTCATAGAATTCATTGAACATAGAGAACTCCATTGGCAATTACTGAAACAACACTCAGCCAGGGCACAGAACAAGATGAAGCTGACAGCTGATAAGAAAAGAACGGACTGTCAGTTTGCAGTAGGGGATCAGGTGTTACTCAAGCTCCAGCCATACACTCAATCCAGTGTGGCCAACCGCCCTTATCCTAAGTTGGCTTACAAATATTTTGGCCCCTATACAGTGATTCAGAAAGTGGGCACAGTTGCTTATCGATTACAGTTACCTGACGATGCACAGATACATGATGTCTTTCATGTATCCCAACTAAAACCTTACACACCTGACTACACACCTATATATGATTCTCTACCCGTTCTCTCAGACTTGGAGGCTGCCAAAGCTACACCCCTGGAGATCATGGAGCACAGGGTGGTGAAGAAGGACAACACTGCTGTGCCCCAAGTCAAGCTCCGGTGGACGGGTCTGCCACCGTCGTCAACGACCTGGGAAGACTACTATGTCGTCAAGCACCGCTTCCCGGATGCACCAGCTTGGGGACAAGCTGCATCTCGGGCGGGGGGAGGTGTCACGCCTGGACCTGCACCAGAAGGAGTGACACAGGAGTAGAAAGGCGTCAACATTCATAGCTTAGCGCATTAGCTCATTTACGTTTTCCATTCATGTATGACATGTGAGGGCCACCGGCCAGAACCTGTATGAGGCACATAAGTGCAGACTCTGTAGGGATTGGGGATTATCGATCAATAGAACAGAAAACACAACGCCAAGGTGGAGGGGTTTGCCTCGCCGGCGCCAGGGTTCCGTCGAATTGCTGTTCGCTCACGTAGCCGGTGACCCGCCGCGGCCAAGGGTGTATCATGGGGAGGCGGGGATCACCTGACCGACGGCATGGATGGAGCTGAGGGGCTGCGGCCGTGCCGGAGACTGTTTGTGCCACTGCGTCCGCGTACACATGCAGGTGCTGACGGCAAGGCGGGAAGGGGAGGGAACGCGGGTGTCGGCCGGAGGGCGCTACAGCGGGCCGGACCGGCCGCCCGGGACACCGGAGCCGTCGACGCCGACCGGCGACTGGCAGTGGTACGGCGTGCGTTGGAGGGAGAGGAAGCACCGGGGAGCTCCTGGAGGCAAGGTCGTGGCGATCTCCCCCGTCTATACCGGGGCTGCTCCCCGTGCTGCGCTGCCGCACGGCGGTGGCTTGCGCCCAGGCTGCCACGCCGGGGTGGGCGCGTCGCTGTTCCGTGGTGGGGGCCGGCCGCGCCGATGTGCCGTCACGCCACGGCGGGGCAGTGCAGGAGAAGGCGCGGCGGCGCGAGGAGGACGAGCAGGGCGGGGGGCGGTGCTGGCAGGGGAGGGGAGGTTGCAAAGGACTGCGTGGGGAGGGAGGGCACAACGCGAGCGGTGGTGCTGGAGGCTTAGAGGATTGCCGGTGGAAGCGAGAAGGTTCGGGAGAGAGTGACGGTAGCGACGGGGACGGCAGCCGGGTGCCGATCCGACGGCACTGGTTGGAGCACTGTTCTAGGAACAGTGGTCTACAGTATTCTGTGAGAGGGGGCCTGGTATATAGGATTAAGAGTATAATATATATATAGGATAGATAGAGGATGATACAGGAAAATGTTTTCAGTTCTGGTACCAACATGAAACAATTGTTAATGAAAATTGAGCCACTGGACCATCATTTTTATGGGGTCATTATTAGTTACAGGTACAGGATGTATCTAGTTGCTAGTGTGTAGTCTAAACAATGCATGCCACTTTGCATACATCATTGGTGACGTGCCCTGTAAAAAACTTCCATTACTATTTGCCATGTTCGCTTGGCTGATAAGCCATGGCTGAAAGTACTATTGGTTGATTTCGTGTGAGAGAAAAATATTGTTCGTTCACTGAAAAAGTACGGATAAGCCAAACGAACAGGGCAATTGTTCTCAGCTTGATGTTCTATTGAGTTCAAGCCTATTTGGTTCCTAGTTTTAATTTGCCGCGACTAACCTTAGTTGAGTGTGGCAAGCCTCAAAAAGTATGAACAGAAAATTTGGAGCCGGATTTTGCCATGTCTAAGAGAATATTGCCGTACTTTTTTACTCTATGACATGTGGAGACCAAAAGAACATTGGCTATGCTTATGTGCTAGAGTATTTGGATGTCAAGGAATGAATTCATTTTCGAACAAATCCCACAAAGCCAATAGAGATGTCGGATGATCTCCAAGCAGGAGTTCACATTGGTTACCCAATGTGCGGAAACCAAATATTTTCCACTCATCTTCCAAAAAGAAAGGTTTAAGGCATGGTGGCCCACTATCTCCTTTTTTTTTTTAATATAGTGACAGATATGCTGGTTGTCATCCATTGCTAGTGCCAAGGAATGTGGTCAAATTTGTGGGATTGTACTCCACTTATTAACAGATGATGGTTTACTTATCTTGCAATACGTAGATGACACTATTTTATTTCTACACCATGATATTTGCATAAGCTATGAATATGAAGTTATTGCTCTACACATTTGAACAATATCAAATCTAAATACAAATTTTCACAAAACTGAAATAATGTATTTCATCAAGCCAAGCTGTGTAAGACACAATATTCTCAATTATTTGGTGGAAAATAGGTACATATCTCTTCCCATACATGGGAATACCAATGCACTATAGAAACTCAACAATAAGGACTGAAATTTAATTGAAGAAAGAATTCAGAAGTGACTATGTAGCTGCAATGGAAAATTACTGTCGTTGGGTGGAACATAAGTCCTGATTAGTTCAGCCTTATTTAGCCTACCCATGTTCATGATTTATTTCTTTGACATCCCAAGAGTTGCTCTAATATAAAGAAAATAGAGTATTTTAGATTTTGATTTTATTGGTACTATGATCAACTGAAAAAATAGACTTGCTAAGTGGTCTGTTATCTGCCAACCAAAGGAACATGGAGGTTTGGGTATACAGAACCTGAATTTATAGAATAAATGCTTGTTAAACAAATGGCTTTTCAAATTGTGCAATGAAAACGGTATTTCACAGGAGCTGCTAAGAAATAAATAAGTACATTAAAGACAAGACATTGTCACAGGTTTAAAACCTGATGATTCTGATTTTTAGATGGATCTTTTGGGAGTGAAGGATTAATTCATGAGCTTAGAGAAATTCAAATTAGGATATGGTACTGAAATAAGGTTTTGGAAAGATATCTGGTTGGTTGCGTATCCTCTTAAAGCACAGTATCCAAATTTCTATAATATAGTTTGACATGAATATGCTACTGTAGAAAATACTCTAGACGTAGTTCCTCTAAAGTTTCCTTCAGAAGGGCTTTAGTGGGAATTAAGTTTTGGTTGAGTGGAATAACTTAGTAGCAAGAGTAGCAAACCTTAACTTACAATTTGTACAAGATTGTTCTTTTGTCTCATTAAAAATAGTGGCGAGTTCACAGTAAATTCCATGTATAAATACCTTGTCGATACGGCCATTATAAAGTCTTGCTGGATATTTGACATTTAAATATACCACTGAAAATTATTATTTTTTTATTCATCAAGAGGGGTTGATTTTAACTAAAGATAATTTATTAAAGAGGAATTGGAATGGGAACAAATCTTATGTGTTTTGCAGAAAGGATGCAACTATTGAACACCTCTTCCTCGAGTGTTTGCATGCTAAGTTCCTGTGGCGGGCGATACATTTTCTTTTGGGTCTCAAACCCACTTTGAATGAATGGATATCTTTCATGATTGGCACAAACAAAAAGGTGGATCAAATAAGACATTGTTATTATTGATAGGTGGTGCAGTCATTTGTTGGACATTATGGCTAGTAAGAAATAATATGGATTTTGATAAATGCCAACCCAATGTTATGGCCTCTTTGGTTTCTAACTTTGTAAACTTGGATCCTTCTTTTGCCTACTTTTTATATATAACCAGTAGGGGCTCACACCTCCTGATGCCTACTACAAAATTTGGTCAAAACCACTTGGCTAAGTTTAATTAATTGCTAACCAGACACCTGTTAACTTGGTCAAAACTTATCTAAGGAAAAGTTTGGAAAAATGAAACAAACACCTCCTTCATCCATGGAAGCACTTTATTAGAAAGCCCTAGGCGTCTGGTGGCCTTTTGACCTGCGATGGATAGGGACGACGGGTCCGTGCTGTGGGCTGTGGCGGCAGAGGCAGAAGCAGCAGGTGAAGCAAAGGGAGCAGACGCAGAGGAGAAGAGCTGGGAACTACCTGGTCTGAATCGCCACCTGCAGCACCGCCGCTGGCGACTGACAGAGGAGCCATCGGTCTCTTCCTTCCTTGGACGAGGCGACGAGCAGGCAAGCGGCTCAAGGCCGGCACAGGCAGTAGCACTCTGAAACACACGTACAGGGATGAGGATCGAGCCAATTCTTGCTTGTGCTCAACAACTGGCTGCGTTTGCTGAATATGACAGGATTTTCATTCTTGTTTGTAGGAGAAGCAAAGCACTATGGACAGTATGGCCCTCCTATGCACGCACATAGCTCTATTATAATGGCTAGAAAAGACAATTTCTCAACCTCAAATTTGTGATGCAGTGCGAGTTTTGACCATAAACTATGAAATTGCATACCGGACACCCTTTAACAGTTGAAACTGGACATGGTCTTCTAGCTACTCTTAGAGATGGTTTTCTATGTTCGAAAAATAATAAAAAGAGCTTAATGCATAGTAGGTCCATTAACTTTTTTCGATGTCGCGCCTCCCTCAAATAGACCACAATAGCTCAAGAATGCAACTTCTCTGCTGCAGCTTGTGGAACACCAGTCCGCTGATCTGTTCCTCTCGGGCAACAACACACTACCAATCTGGTTGGGAGCATGGTGACGACTAGCAGGATTCGCAAGCAGCAGGAGAATAATGGATGGGTCTTTGAATTTGGAGTACAAGATCAGTATGTAAATCCCAAGGGCTGCCATGTCCAACCGCCCTGTGATGGCAACGTTCAGAACTGGTGGGTGTGGCAACGTTCAGAACTGTGTGTAGGTGGTGCCGCGAGTTGCCAGGCTATGGCCTACAAAGCTTTTCGGTCGGAGAAGGCTGTCCGGGCAGTTCATTTGGGGCAGATGCCCAGATGCATGCACATGCAACGCTTGTTACGCTGTCGAATACCGATTGCAGGGTAGCTGGACATGTCGGTCACCGTGTTAGTTAAAATGTGATTTCTAGGGACAGGCGGTCCAGAAGCTACAGTGCAGCAAAATATTCTATAGATGATTTACTACATCAACCGCCTCTCAACAACTATGTAATATTAGCTTTCACGTGATTCTCCTATAATATAGCATCAATTTCACGTTTGTGTACCTGATCACCACATAACGGGAGATAGCCAGATGTAGATGGAGAAACCGAGAAAGTGTGTGTGTGTATGACAAAAAAAAATATTTCCTTCACTATGCTAGATTTGCCCATCACTGCCGGGTCCAAACCCGGTATCACTGTTAGACCCGGCAGTGATAAGACAATATGTGTTTTCAAGATTTAAACTCAAGACCTCAACATTCATGTTTTCTAGAACATCCATAAGAGTTAAGTTACACAACACATGTGATTATTCAATTGATGTAATTTTTTAACTACATAATTTCGAATCTTATATTGTATATTTGACACTAAATGATCTCAAATACAAAAGTTGTTACTGTAAAGTTGTAGATCCCATCGAGCAATACAATTTTAATGTTGACTTTGTCTCCGTTTGACACTGTTAACCATCTCAAATCGGATCCAAGAACTTATATTGAACATTTCGACGTGTAAATCATCTCAAATAAAAAGTTGTCAAATACAGGTTTTTTACATCTGTATGAACTCTACAGTTTTGACATAAAGTCTGTCTTGATCCAACCTCATATGAAAAGTTATGATTGTTTTTTGTGAAAAACAACCTATCATTAGTGGTTCACATAATTGAAATTCTTGAAAGCAACATTGCTTGAAGCTATTCAAATTACTGGTTTTCATGCAAAGTACCCAATAATATCCAAATACTCAATCACTATATTTAAGCAGCCATAGTCCGTCAAAGTAGACCAAATTTCAATACTCCCTACAATCTGAAACAATTGCACTCACAACATAAGTAATCACTAACAAAACCTCACAAAACATCCTTCGTCTTGGGCTTCTCTCCCTTAATGCCTTAACAAGGCATCAAGTATCAACCACACCTGATTATTCATGGACATCTGACCAAACTTGTTATACTATTAACTTCTCAACACTCAGGCTTGTTAAGTCTCCTGTAGATGTCAGCTATTGTGTCAAATAAAAAAACAGAGTAGCAGGTCTGTAGATGTCAGCTCGACCTAAGATAGATTTTGGGGAGCGGGTCTGCAAGCAAACTGTTCATTCATATTGGTCAGAAGTCCAGGTTCAGTGTTCATGTGAGGCATGCACGCATTTGTTCCCAACTTGTACTCCCTCCAATCCAAAATAAATACAAATCTTGCTTTTGGACGGGTCAAACTTTTTTTAGTTTAACTAAATATATAAAAAAAGTATTATTACTGATGATGTGTAATAAATATAATCAGATTGATCCTGGGTCTACTTTCATAATAAATCTATTTAAAGATATAAATGTTGTACTATTTTCTATATATCTAGTTAAAATTAAAAAGTTTGACTCCTTGAGAAATGAGACGTGCATTTATTTGGAGAGTCAACGCATCTCAAGTTTAACCAAATTAAAGAGAGAAACACAAAGATTTATGACATCAAATATGTATGCTATGAAAATATAACTAATGAAGAATCTAATGATACTTAGTTGGTATCATAAATGTCATTATCTTATTATATAAAGTTTGTCAAACTTGAAAAACTTTGACTCTCCAAGATTCTCAGAATGACTTACAATTTGGGACGGAGGAAATAGTATGTAATTTTTATGCAGGTTGGATAGTTTAGAGTTTACACTTTATTAGACCATGGATCGTTATAGCTAATCTCTGGAATTGCTGGTTCCTTATTTTTAGTGTTTCTCGCATTTTCTTATTGAAAAAGATATGTATCGTGAATACTTCAGCAAACGATGGCTTACAACTTAAAACAAACCCAATGGGACACGGCAAATTAGTTTATATAGGCACCCAAGTTGCTAATTCATACGAGAAAAACTAGACCTGAGTAGACAAATTAAAAACAGTGAAATCGAAAAACTACAGTCCTAACCCTTCCTTTGTGACTATTTTTGAGCCGTCACTATGAGAGAAAGTATCTATGATGGTCTTTTCATCTCATTCTTTAGGTCAAATGGGATCAAGACATAACAGAAAGAACAGAAGGGTTTGATGAAGGCGAGGTTGCGGTCTGATCAGACTTGTTCATGGCCATCTGGTGGTAGAATGGATAAAACAAGATTGGCAAGAGCCAGTCAGGATGGTATATACCTCCATGAAAAAACCGGCTATCAACAATGTGGACAGTTCCTTCCCAATGGCCCTACATATCTCTTCATCGAAACGATGTAACCATTGCTTCACTGGCTTCGCACCGGGAACTATATTGAGAGAGTTCTTGATGACTTTCCATGAGACCCTGGCATATCGGAGGTCTTCCAAACAAAGACATCCCAATTGACGTGGAGAAAGTCCATGAGTATGTCTTCCAAATTAATGAATAGTGTTGTTCTGACTTGCACATTAGCTGAGTCACCAAGGTCAATCCCGACTGCCTCGGTGTCCTCATCGGGCTTGGAAGAGGTAGAGGCTAAAGCCTTGTTCTAGTTAGGGCAGCCCATGTAAGTGGCTATGATCATGGAGGCCACCAGGCAGCACTCCTGCTCACATAGACATGCATGCTAGAAATTGGTCCAGATTTGCGGGCCGACATTTTTAACATAAGATAAGTGTAGTTGGGCATGGCCATGAACTTCGCATAGTATGGTTGTCCTAGAATGACAAGGCAGGTGTCTAGGAAGTCCACCACCTCAAAGGTGAGGGTCCCCGTGCAAAAGTTGGTGCGGTCACCAAAGGTCAAAAGGAGGTCAATTTTTCCAAGTGTCATCGCTTGCTTACTGTGCATGACGCCATGGATGGTTGCTTCAATCGGTCGGATGCACGAGCGAGGGATATTCATGGCATCCAGGGTCTTGTTGTAGAGTATGCAGAACTATTTGTCGCCATCCATGAGCACCTTTTGTGGGTGCTTGTCTCAGATGTTGGGGTCGAACACGAGAGGAAACCTTCCTCGTTGGGGACATGGTTGGGGTGGTCCGAACTGTCAAAATGTGATGGCCGAGTAAGATAACCATAGGAATGTGGGCACTGGCTAGACCACATTCACCTTTCGCATGGTGAGCATCTATCATCAGCTTCAACTCAGATGCAGCAGGCTCCCAAAGATGATGAGGCACTCAGATTTTCCGTACATACTGGTTGTTTTGGGCTATGCCAAGTTTAAAAGGAATCTCAATGTTCTATGATAAAAAATAAAGAGAAGATAGGAGGTTGAGGACCCAGAATATCTTTTATTTTGGTACAAATTTAAACTCTGCATTCATCGCTAGCCTGTGGATCATGCTTCTTCTTGCCTATGAGAGGCTTGAGGTCACCGTGAATGAAACACTTGAAGAGATCACAATCCATGTAGGCATGCTTGACATGGCACGCGTGGTTCAGGTATGACCTCTCCACTACCTTCTCGAAGTGGACAGATGTGGGTTTGCCACTCTATTTGCTAGTGCGGTCGGCTGCCCCAGTGAACTCACTGCTGTGGTAATTCTTGCCTTTCTTCCTCCTCTTTTCTCGATAGGACAACAATCTCCATAATCCCCTATTCCTCCTCATGCTTGGCCATGCAATTGCCCTTATCGAAGTTGGTGAGGATAGCCTCTTCACCCCTGGCACGTGTAGGAGCAATGTTGAGGACCTCCCCTATGGTGCATGGGTTTGAGCACCCAAGATTGTGAACAAGGGACTCGCAAGTGGTGCCATGGGTGAAGGCATTGATGACATTGACAGCAGTGACATCCAAGACCTATTTCTCTCGCCTCCCTCCCTATCATTCACATCGTCAAAAAACCTACTTATTTCTGTATGAGAGTATATATAAAACTGCTGACATTAGCAATGTACTTGTCGAAAGGATATTACATTGGTTGTGCCCAGATCTAGCCTACACAATAGCTACTGGCAAATTGACAGTTAGTACCTCCTTGTAAGTCTTCTATATACATAATCCAGGTCAGCTCGATCTAGAATATATAGATTTTGTAGAGCTGGTCTCTCTATATGTAAACCGGTCAAAATAGGATCATTAGGCCTGATGGTTTGCGAGATTGTGCACGCCAAGTATCTGTTGAGGGCATTGCGACAACTTATTTTATGTACCTAAGGTATCAAATTCTCTAGGATATAGTACAGATTTTGTAGAGCTGGTCTCTATATATGTAAACCGGTCAAAAAAGGATCAGTTGGCCTGACGGTTTGCGAGATTGTGCGCGCCAAGAATCTGTTGAGGGCATTGCGACAACTTATTTTCTCTACCTAAGGTGTATCAGCTTCCCTAGGATATATAAATTTTGTAGACCTGGTCTCTATATATGTAAGCCGGTCAAAACAGGATCAGTTGACCTGACGGTTTGCAAGATTGCTCATGCTAAGAATCTGTTGAGGGCATCGTGACAACTTATTTTCTGTACTTAAGGTATCAGCTTTTCTATGTAATTCGCCAGCTCGGACAGTAAAGAAAAAGCAAGTGGACTCAGTGCGTGAGCTCTGTTGTTTTCATGGGAAGCAAAAAAGAAAGCAAGTGGATGAAAATGCTGACATTATCACACGTTGTTTCAAATGCTTTGAAACTTAAAAAAACATACTTTCTGAGCAGAGGATCTAAATGGCATTCTGATTACATCAGTAAAGACTAAAAAATCGAAGCAGCTGTTGGCTTGTCGTTTTAACATGGTTGCACGGCCATAGTGTTCGTTGAGGGCATCATGGCAACGCTTGTACTTGAAATATAGGTATCAACTTCTCTAAGTACAAATTCAGTGTCCCATGGAGTTGTGTGGCATTAGTTTGAGCGTTGTTAATACGTAATTAGCTAGCTTGGTCAGTTTAGACTGCACACTGTGGATCCATACAGATAATCTCTGGCATTGTATCTACTGCATTTTTTATTTTCTCCAATTTGTTTTCAAAGTCATGGATAGAGAAAATACTCATGAAACAGTTGCTTACAAATTGAACCACCCCAATGAGCCACATCAAACGCTCCCAAATCCCATGCCTCGTTGTCACAGCTCTGCTTCACTAGTGGACCAGTTTTTTTGCTTCAGCTTTAAAGCTATTTTTAGTAAAATGTTTGGCAAAACAACTTCTTTTGGTAGAAAATTTGAATGAGTTGATCACGGGCCTTAGCCATTTTCGGCCCAAGCGCTTGAATGTGGGCCTGCCTCTCTAATGCCTCGATACAACGCTTTTTCTGCTGCAGCTCCTCATGCATCTGATTCAAGGCAACGGGGGCTGTTGTTCCCGAATTTTTTATTTTTTAGCCCTTTTTTTGAAAAAATTTCACAAATATGCCCCAGGAGAAAAGATTTCAAAATCTGGACCCTTAGCTCGGCGCCATCGTCACTGGCGCCGAGCTAACACGTCTCGGCGCCAACGCGGAGCTCTTGGGCTCGAAGCAAACGTGGCGGTGACATGGAAAGAAGCTCAGCGCCAGTCACCCTAGCGCCAAGCTCGGCGCCGTAGATCTTGGTGCTGAGCTTGGCGCCAGGGTGACTGGCGCCGAGCCTTTCTTACGTATGGGCCCCAATCCTTCTCTCTTCCTCTCCCTCTCTCTCTCTCTCTCTCGCATCTCCCTCGCCCGCGCACGCGCTCGTCGCGCCCCGCGCCCGGACACCTGCACCGCGCCCCGAGGCCATGCAGGACCACCACGCCCGCGCCCGCCCCATGCCTAGACGCCCGCGCCCCGGTCCCCTCGTCGGTCCCTGCTCCCGCGGCGCGCCCTCGCCTCGCCCGATGTGCCGTCGGCGCCCACCTTGGCCATGCCCCGCCGCGCCTGTGCCGTGACCGTGCCGCCCGCCACCGCCGTCCTAGGGCGCACCCGTCGTGCCTTGCATGCCATCGAGCCGGCCTGCCCGCCACGCGGGCGCGCCGGCATCCAGCGCCGCCACCACCGTTGTCGACCGCCCCTCCACCGGCCCCGGCACCTGCAGCGGCCGGCCGTGCCACCGCCGGCCCGGCTCGTCGGCCTGACCCACGCCCGACGTCCGCTGCGACTCCATCGACGTCCGCGACTCCGTCGTCGGATAGGTAAAAATTGTGAATTTACAATGTGTGTAGTTAGTTAGCTTTGATTGTAGTGTATTAGTTTTGGCATTTGTTATTTACTAGTTAATGTGATGACTCAGGTAGTTGATTTAGTTAGTGATCTAGTGAGATATATATGTAGATAGATAGAAACATAGATACATAGGTACATAGATATAGTTAGATAGCTACTTAGATAGGTAGTTACATATTTAGTTAACTAAATAGGATCTAGCTATTTAGTTAGTACATTGTATCTATGTATGTAGTTGTTATCTTATTTACTTAGTTTGTAGTTAGAAAGTACTTGTTAGGTACTATGTATTGTCTAATTTGGACTAAAGGACATGTGTTTCATTATGTGTTTGAACTAGATGGACAACCTAGTGACCATATATCATGGAGGTACCGTTGAATACAATCGCGTTGGATATGTTGAGTTTGTTGACATGCAAAGCGTGCCTGTGCTATTCAATGATAGGCCTTCATTTAGTGAGATGGTTGCAAGGGCTCGGCAGGATCTACATTGCCTTGGAGATGATGGCATTGCAGTTGAGGGTGTATTGCACCTAAGTTCTCCTCCCAACATCCTCAGGTGAATGATCCCAATTGGTTGTGCGGATCAGTGGGAGAACTATGTGAGATCGGCTATGAAGAGCCAGCTGCAATGTTTGGACATGGTTGTGCATCAGGTGTTAGTTGATCCCATCCCTCATGGGTTTTTCCCACCAATGGGTCAGCAGGCACACATCGACCCTCCCGTCATGGAAGCTGATATGGATGTGGAGGTTGCACCTACGGTTCCCGATGCTCAATCTGCCCCCAATGCGGTAGTTGGAGATGCTTGTCAAACTCATGTTGTTGTGGCAGATCCTCCTCATGAGACCCCTTTGACATAGAATCATCCGAGTAAGTGTCTTAACCGCATAGTTATTGGGAGCTTACCCCCTTCCTTACATCCATTTCTTTCATTCTTTCCTCATTTCTCTGCTTATGTTGTAGGAGATATTCCTGAGAATGTTGTTGTGCCCCCTGTTGATGCGCAAGTGCACTGTGGAGATGGATTTTGTGGCTCCAATAGTGTTGAAATTATGAATGATTCGGAGCCATATGAGATGGCAAGGGCTCTTGATTCTGATGATGATCGTCCTGTTGGAGAGCTGACAGAGAGTGATGTTGAGATGCTGAGGCGTATCTTTCCTGGTTGCTGTGATCCAAGAGTTCACGAGTTCAGCAATCTTGCTCATTTCGATCAGGCGTGTGCAGAAGGACGTGATGATGAGCTCCTAGAAGCTCCTGAGGCCGGCCCTAACATGGTAATTGAGAGTGGGAGGGTGTTTAAGGACCTCCCTGCATTGAAGAGATGGTTGCAGGCATTTGCAGTGATACAAAAGAGACCTTACAAGGTCTTGCATTCATATGCGGAGCGCCGTTACGTAGTTGTGTGTGACAAGAAACGCTGCCCATGGAGGGTTTGTGCAAGGAAGCAAAAGGTCACCAAAAAGTGGAAGATCACAAAAGTTATCGGGCCACATAATTGTGCTGACCATGAGCTGACACTGAGGCATCAGCAGTTGACATCTACCCTCATTGCCAAGCGGTTGATGGGAATATTGCAGGGAGAACCCAACATGAAGGTGAGGACAATTATTAGGACCATTGAGGCGTTGTATGGAGGTTATGTGATAACTTATGGTAAAGCTTGGAGGGCTAAGCAGCGAGCGTGGAAGATGATATATGGGGATTGGGAGGATGGGTACGAGCAGCTGTCAGTACTTTTCAATGCAATCAAAGCGGTGAATCCAGGCATGCATTATGAGTACATCCCAAAACCAAATGCATGGAAGGATGGGAGGCAGATATTCTTTCGTGCTTTCTGGTGCTTCCCTCAGTGTGTCGAGGCCTTTAGGCACTGTTGTCCCGTCTTCTCCATTGATGGTACGTTCTTGATTGGCAAATACCAGGGCACACTTCTTATAGTCATATCCTGTGACGCGAACAATAAGTTGGTTCCTTTGGCATTTGCTTTGGTTGAGAAGGAGAACAATGACAATTGGGGATGGTTCTTGAGGCTAGTCCGGATACACGTGGTTGGGCCCCGGCAGGGAGGTTGGCGTCATATCTGATAGGCACCAGGGCATACTTAATGCCATGCGAGAGCAGATAGAGGGGTATGCACCTTTGCACCATCATTGGTGTACTCGACACCTTGCCGAGAATCTACTCTGAAAGGATGGTGTGAAGGGTAACTTTGATCTGTTCTAGGAGGCTGCTCGACAGCTTGAGGACAAGTACTTTCAGAAAAAGTTGGAGCAAGTTAGAACCACATCAAATGCAGAAGGTAGACAATGGCTCATAGGTTTGATGAGGGATTTGGAGAAATGGACGAGAGCTCACAACACCGGTGGATGGAGGTACGAGTTTTAGTGCATCAACATGGCAGAGTCATTCAATAAGTTGCTATTGGGGATACGTGGTATGCCCGTGAATGCAATCGTTCAATTCACCTTCTATAAGCTTGTTGCCTGGTTCAACGATAGACACGCCCATGCATTCAAGTTGCAGAGTGATGGAGAGATATGGGCTCCGAAACCAAAGGCACACCTAGAGAAGGCAAATGAAAGGGCTGGCACACATGAGGTTACATGCTTTGACCACGCAACAGGGACTTATCAGGTCGAGCATAAGGGCGGTACAACGTCCGACGGCGAGGTTCGAGAGTCGAGGATGCATGTGGTTGTCCTCTAAGATTTCAAATGCACTTATGGTAAACCAAGGCAGTACCACTTTCTATGTTCCCATTTGGTGGCAGCAGCTAGGCATCGTAACTATAATATCGAGAGCAGGATACCTCACGAGTTCAGTGTCGACACACTTGTGCACACATGGAGCCCCGCTTAGTGCCTTTTTCGGGACCACAGACAAAGGCCTCCATATGATGGGCCAAAGTACATTGTGGATCCAGCTTACCGTTGGAACAAGCGTGGATCAAGGAAGAGGACGAGGCACAGATGGTTATGGATCGAGATACCCGAAAGAATGAGGCGTGAGAGAGAAACCCCATTTGTTACTAACCCCGAGCGATGAAGAGTCACGCTCCGGATCTGTAAGAAGATGCTAGGCCTGAGGATTCACGACAACCCAGTCACCGGGCAGTGCATGTCAGAAGGCTGGAGAGCACGAGTGGAGGCCTTCCTTGGGCGTGAGCTTGGCGAGCAAGGGGCTCGCTTCGGAGTTCTCATCTCCTGGCTCCGGCATGAGTTCGCACAAAGGTGTCGAGGTTCAAAAGACATACCTAGCTAAGCAAATGATCTGTCCCATCGGCCTCGAGGTTCAAAAAAAATCCACACGTGTTCTAATAATTGCATATTGTACCGTGGAAACAAATACAAAGACTTAGATGCGTGCCCCAAGTGTAAATCTCCATGGTACAAGGAAGGGCCATCAAATGAGGGTACCAAGACTAAAGGACGGCCCGTAAAGTTCATTTGGTATTTCCTTATAGCTTCCCAGGTGCATAGGTTATTTACAACTACAAAGTCACCAAAGTCATTACATTGGTATGACGAAGAGCATAAGAAAGATACAATGATGAGGCACTCCGCCGATGGGAAGGATGGGAGGATCATCAATACTATGTGCTATAAGAACATCGGTGGAGAGGTAAGGCACCTTTGATTTGGTTTGAGCACAGATGGGACGAATCCTTTCGACCAAGTTAGAAGCAATCATAGCAACTAACCAGTGACGCTCTATATATACAACCTTCCACCTTGGCTTTGTATGGAGCGGTCGTACATCCAGATACCACTACTGATCCAACGGCCAAGACAACCTGGGAATGATATCGATATGTTTCTGAAACCAGTGATTGATGAACTAGTAGAAATGTGGGAAAAGGAACATTCTCCATTGCACAGTCCAAGAAGTTTAAGGCACAGTATGGACCAGAGCGGCTCGCTAGACTATTGTAATTTCGAGAGAATATTGTAATTTTGAGATCTTGATAAGTACATTTGAACCGTAACCGTAACATTTATAATGTTTAATGTTGATGGATTTATCGGTCTACGTAGCAAATATAAAGCAAAACCTGATTCCACAAAAACAATTATAAAATAATAAAATGCGAAAAAGAGATCACTGCCGGTTAGCCCAAAATCGGCAGTGATGGTAAAGAGAGCACTGCCGGCTTCAGCTACAAACCGGCAGTGTTGTGCAAGACATCACTGCCGGCTTGATATACTAACCGGCAGTGTTGTTGCAGACATCACTGTCGGCTTGAGCCACAAACCGACAACGATGGAAAAGAGAACACTGCCGGCTTGAGCCTTGAACCAGCAGTGTTGGACAAGACAACACAGCTGGCTTGAGCCACATACCGGCAGTGTTGGTCAAGATAACACTACCGGCTTGAGCCACAAACCGGCAGTGTTGGCTCAACTGGATACTGTCGGGTGGCGCCAGGGACTGACAGTGACATTTTATATCACTATTGGTTTGTAGTAGCCAGCAGTGATGTGAACCCCCATCACTACCGATATACTACTGTCGGTTCAAAATCCAGCAGTGAAGGGGGGTTTTGAACCGACAGTGAGAGAACTAGGGTAGTGAATGTAAGTAAATGTTATTCCTAGCATATTTTTGAAGGTTTATTGGTAGACTATTTGATTAATTAGGTTTTTTTATTTCACCTCTATTGCATGGTGGTGGAGGCACATTTATGAAACAAACTAGACAAAATTTTGAAGGTCCTAGGTTAAATTTAGTAGGAGAACATTGAATCTATGCGTATTTAGTGGACACCTGAAAGGATGATAAATAGTTAAATGCCCGAGTCAGGGGTGGCCAACAGTGAGGAGAGGGTGATGATTGATTTACGTATTCATTGGTTGGTGATCTCAACCATCAATCTGATCGGATATTTGATGGTGAGGCAGGTTATGCGGGCTGTTAATGGTTCGAATTCATTATGAGGGCTGAAATGAACTTTACTACTAGCCTGGTTGTGCAACAAACCTGCAGCAGTATTTTAATTTTTAAGTATGTTTTATTATTGGAACTGGCAGTGCTATAACGCTACCGGTTAGTAGGTAAAACTAGTAGTGATAAACATATTTAGTGCTGGTTCAAGAGGTTCCCAATCATTACTTGTCTTGGTATTTCTGGAACCGGCAGTAGATACCTAAAACTGTCAATTTCAATTGAAGAACCGACAGTGATAGCCTATCCTCTAGTAGTGTATTACCATGGATCGTGAGCAAAATGAGCATGCTCGAGTGGCCAAACGAGATGAGTTGGCTGATAGTCTAGCCATACAAATTAAATAACAAATATATAAGTTGACCTATACAGCATATTCAGTTTTATTTTAACAGTAGTCTTCAGTCTACACAGACTCTTCAAAGATGAGATGATTTGTTATTCTGACCACAACCGAGGCTCCATTAAACTCATCACCAAAGACTCCCATCAAATCTTGGACTCAATAATTCTTCCATGAGAACGTCTGTCGGGTAGGTTCAAATCTTCCCACTGTGGATCATCAATTCTTGAGAAATATTCTTCAACTACCTCCTCATGTACTTGTTCAAAATTTGGAGGCATCCACTGCAAGTCCCAAATAAAGAATCACCATTTTCTAAAGGTTGTAACAGATAATATAAGCTCTCAGCAACAAAATTTGATGCAAATGTGCTAAATATGAAATTATATGAACCTTTGGTCTTCGATCTTTATCTAATAGTATAGCCCTGCATCCCTGCAATGGGAATTGAATGTTAGGTACAGAGATATTTCTGTGCAATGGCAATGAAGTATACATAGCTGTAACACGTCCAATAGCATGCTCCCAGCCCGGAACCAGCGGGCTAGCAAGCAGGCCGGCCGCAGCCCAAGGATGGGGCACGCGCCTAGGGGCAGCGATGCCCCCTCTGTGCCTCCCGCCGCCCGAAAGAAATTAGAGGCATAAAATAGGAGTAAGGAATAAATTAGGAAAACTAGAGTTTGGATTGTTCAGGAAAGGAGAATCCAATCTATAAGGATATCTCTCTTAGTTTCTTGGAATACAAGTCCTATAGGGACTATAAATATAGGGAGGATATAATCAATCTAATCAAGCAAGAATAGAGCTATTGCTCCTTCCTCTATCCCTCTCCCATCCCCTCTATTGTCGCCGCCTCCTCTCTCCCTCTCCATGCGCCCGCCCCTCTCCCCCACGCCCTAAGCCCTAGCCGCCACCTCCATAGCCGCCGCCACCCCCTCCCCCCATCACGCCTGTTACACCTAGTATCCAAAGACCAGAACGATCCCAACCACAACTATGGAGAACTCCGGCAAGAACAACCCTAGCAATCGAGTCTTCCTTCAGGACAACGGGTTCTACATCGTCAACAACAACTATGATCCGATGACCAATATTGGAGCCTCCACCATCACGGACTGCAGCAGTAGTACATCGCGGCATGGCGCCATTGCACCTTCGTCGCCCTTGACACCACGCAGCGCCCCCACATCCATCTTCGCCACCACCAAGCTCGCCGACAACGATACTCGCTCCAGCAATAGCAAGCCGCCCCGCCCAAACATGTACCGCGACATCACCAGTGAGTGGAGGAAGGAGTTCAGCCACCTCTTCAACCGCACCAACACCTCTGAAGCGGTAGTCAATTCAAACCTACCTTCGGATGTGACGACCCCGGCAGCATCCCCAACAACAACACCAGGTACACCAGCGACGGATCTTCAATGACCCCTCAAGCGCCTCACCTCAGCGGAGGTGATGGAATGACGCCGCTCAGGACTCTGCTTCACCTGCGACGACCCGTTTACATGCGACCACTAGTACAAGAACCTCTTCGAAATTATCGGCATCAATGACTATGACACTGCGGACTCCACCAATAGCTTACTCATGATGATCAACACCACCCAATCAGTGGTTCGTGGCTCCGCTCCAATGTATCTTGCAGGAGCAATCTTGGGCACCGGCGTCCACATCTTGGTCGACACAGGAGCCACGCATAATGTCATCGACATCAACGTCGCCCGAGCTATAGGCCTCCTCGAGCAACGCACCCACACCACCATCCTTTTGGGTAGTGGCAACGAGGTCTCGTGTCGAGCAGCGGCCTTCTCCGTACCCCTCTGCATTGACACGGAGAGCTTCCAGATCGGCACCTTCCCCTTTGAGATCGACAACAATATCGACGTCATCCTCGGCACGCCCTGGCTGGCGGACCTTGGGTGCTTCACTTGGGACTTCTCCACCACGGAGCTACACTACTTCCACAATGGACGATCCATCTATTTCAACGCCATACGTGCAGCCCCGGCGCACCCTCGAGGTCATCCTCGCCCTCCCAGCACCATCGGCCACCACTAGGACACTCTAGGAGTGGACGGCTTCTCTACCCCCCACGACAAAGATCATCATCACGCCTCGCGACATCATGAACCGAGCAAGCCGGTCTCGATGCCCCACCGCCCTTGACTACATCAACACCAACATGCCCGTCTTCAACAATCTTGGCCAAGCTATACTGCAACAACGTGAGCTACGGCACATCGCGCTCACCATCACCGACGGGACGGATGCACCAGCTTGGTCCATTGACCGAAGCTCGCTCTTCTTCGATGCTCACCTCTACATCCCAGCGGCATCACCACTACTTCCGACACTGCTTGAAGCTGTGCTACGAGGTTATCCAGAAAATATAAGGTACCTAGCTCTCGGCTGCCACCCACCACCAATGGCACCCCCACTAGAATGCCACTCCCACGGGCATCTTGTTGGGACGCCCCTGGCCGCAGGGCATAGTACCATCTACTACGGTCATCTTCCTCGACAACCTGGGATGACAGATATTCCGTGCTGACAATGTCTTCATCGCCCTCCGACCCAACTCCGAGTTGCAATGACTATCTCCCAACGAATTTGATAGGGGCTCCTTCATGTTCGGAGAAATGCTTTGACTGACGACAACACCGCCACACATTCCACCGACACTATTTGGCGGCACGTGGACGTCTACCTCCTCCCCAACAATGCCAACTGCTACAACGACTTCATGCAACCGTCACAAGAGATGCAGGACTTCACCGCCGACGCCGCCATCCAGCGCCACTTGCTCGTGGGCGCTCCACAAATAACAAAAACAACAGGAGGAGTGATCAGACCATACACCCACTTCTTGTACGGCTACATTGGAAACTTACTCTACCGCCTTGAGTTCATCGCAGAACGCACCGGTGACAACCTCAATGCAGACCCAATTCAGGGTCAACTCATCACCGGCATCGAAGCCATCCTCCCAGGACATCCCTACCCTACCAATGCGCGTCGACACTTGGATACAACTTCGGTGCGAGGGACGCGCTGATCGAGAGAGGGGGAGTGATGTAACATGTCCGATAGCACGCCTCCCAGCCCGAACCCAGCGGACCAGCAAGCGGGCCGGCTGCGGCCTAAGGAGGGGGCACGCACCTAGGGGCAGCAACGCCACCTCTGCGCCTCCCGCCGCCCGAAAGAAATTAGAGGCATAAAATAGGAGTAAGGAATAAATTAGGAAAACTAGAGTTTGGATTGTTTAGGAAAGCAGAATCCAATGTATAAGGATATCTCTCTTAGTTGCTTGGAATACAAGTCCTATAGGGACTATAAATATAGGGAGGATGTAATCAATCTAATCAAGCAAGAATAGAGCTATTGCTCCTTCCTCTATCCCTCTCCTTTCCCTCTGTTGCCGCCGCCTCCTCTCTCTCTCCCTCGCCCCCCCTCCCCCACGCCCTAAGCCCTAGCCACCACCTCCATAGCCGCCACACCCCCTCCCCCCATCACGCCTGTTACAATAGCAGTGTTGATAATGTCCATATTTAATTACCTCATAGAAGTCTCGGCTGAAGTCACCACGTATGAGATGGCAAATCACCCTATATTCCCGATGCAAGCACTCCCCAACAGTTTGTGTTCTCCCTTCTCTTATCTGAATTCCAAGGCACAAAACAAATAATGAAACAACTATATTCTGGTGCACACAGCTATATATATGGGGTGTGGTTTCTAATGGATACCGATCTCAGAGTGATTTTCAGACTAGTAGGAGAAGCCTTCTTTAAATACTGGATTGTCCTAGCAACCCATTCATCAGCCAAATTTGAGGCCACTTGCTCCTGACAGGATAAATATGTATTTAATAATTTGTCAAGACAGAAAAGGTGAACGCATAGAAACCTATATTTACTATAACAAACTCACTAGAGTGGATATAATTTCTTCAACTGTGCTTTTAGAAAAGCATTTATTGATTATTTCCAACCTGGAGTGCGCCAGAGATTGAAAAATTAGTGACATTATCAGTGGGGCATATTTCAGTCATTCAATCAGAAACACCCTTACCTATTCAAGGAACTATTTTCTTTCAATGATGGCTGTTGAGCAAAATGATCGATTGTACTACACACGGCAAAAGTATTGGAGGTGTCCAGCTTTTTGAGGGATTCTTGGAGCAATGGTAGTCTCTGGTAAATTAACAAAGAGTATTTACTAGGAGTTGTTGACTAATATACGACATACATGACTTCAATGATGCAGGCCTATAAATTTGAAAGCATTCGAATGCTATATATGAATAATGTCAGGATTTATGTAGCATGTTCCAAAGAATAATAACCATAAATACAACAGCAAACATCATAACCGGAAGCAAAAATTGGCAGCCCAGTGAAATTTTAAATTACAAGTGAACCTACATTTGACTGGACAAAATGAGTAGCCAGACCACATGCCAGCATTTCAGCACCATCCAATCTGGCACCAGCAAGAGCAACATACTCGCCTGTAAAAAATTAAGATAACATTTTAGTTAACAGTATCTCTCAAGATACCTTTACCACCAACTAGAAGGCTGACCTCACTAAGTACAAGTAATTAACAAAATATGAAACCAAAAATCAAATAGAATACAAGAAACTTGGCCACTCTTTATTTCTTTATATAATTATATCTTCATAATTACTTACATAATTGCATAGATCATTTCCTCAAAAATCTAGCACACTTGCTAAAAATCATTTGTAAAACTGCAAACTAAAGAATAATCCGAGGATGCATAGTATTCCGTACTGTTAATAATACATAGAAACATTAAATAAATTGCAATGATAAATATTAGATAACCATAGAAGCCAGGAAGCCGAGACAGAAAATATGTGGCCCCTACACCTGGAAGGGAACCAAGAGCTGTTTCTGGCATTGCAAAAACCTGCAGGAATATTTGAAATGTAAATGACCCATATTTTGGCCCTTGAAAATGCTACGATTTTCTAATAAAAATAAAGCGAGATTCTCAATATTCCAAATAAGTAAAAGAACTAATATCACTCATCAAGCTCACAAAAAGGAAAGTATATATGCACCATAACTGAAATCTAGTCCAATAAACAATTAAACATTCAGGCGTAATATCCAACAGAAAAGGTAGTGAAAGGCAGTGATCCTGGGTCTTTTTTTGTGATGAATACTATGCCTGAAAGTTTATATTCAGCAGAACCTTAAACAAGCAGATCTCGAGCTGCATCATGACACGCCAACTTTTTGTGCTTCAAAACTACTGGCTATCTTGAATAGATAAGTAAAAGTGACAACGTAAGAAAAATGTCACTTGATTTTGGTTTCTAGTGTATACCGTGTTATCAGTGGCAACTCGAAATCTTCCATGTAAAGAAACACCAGCACCTCCACCCATGACAATTCCAGTAAGAAGAGAAACCTATAGTTAAATTGTCTAAGCATTTAATTTAGAGGCAACGAACAGAGAAGTGAATAATTAGAATGAATTAATGTGAAGGGATGCAGCTCACCTGAGGTTTGATATATGTTGCACTCATGTAGTTTAACAAATATAGATCTCTGAAGAAATCAGCACCCCATTTCCAGCTTTCTGATTTAAGAATTATACACACAACACAGTCAACAAAACATGTAGAACAACCTTAGACCATTTGAAACATGTAGCATGCGTGTTGAGTCAGGTCACATAATGTAACACCACTGGTGTTACGAGCTTGCTTAGCACCTAGGTTAAGGCCTAAGAGAAATTAGCAAAACAAGTTCTCGAGTTTTAAAAATTTAAAACACACATGAAATGATAAACAAACCCTGTGCGACTCACTTTTATGGTTGAGAGAAATCAAATAAATATCTATGTTAATTTACTTAGTGCGTAAATGTGCTAATGAAAATTCTAATAAGAAGAATAAAATAAGTAGTTTTAATTGTTTGGTACGAAAAATAATTTCTATAAACAAAAATAAAATGTAACTTGTGCATAGTGCTTATGTAAAGATGATGAGCAAGTGGTGTAGATGAAAATGCAACTTTAATTTTTTGAAAATAAATGTGTTAACTAATGTTCTTGGGAGCTCCAAAAATCAAATTGGGTATTAAAATCAACCTTTTCGTTAAGTCGGCAAAGGTCTGAACTTATGTTAAAGTACTATTTTTGGTGAGTTATATTGAGCAAAGTAATTAAATAGTGCTTAAATATTTTGTTCCTATGGTTTAGTATAAAGTATGGACTATTGCATGAAGTACTTGTTGGTTGAAGTTAATCAAGATTAGGCCTTTTAAAAATTGTGGCAAAAGTGTTCATGGTTGTTAAGTTCAAACTGAACTATTGTCTTTTATAAGTCTGAAAGAGTAGTAGGCAATGCCATTTTGGCATTTAACTTCTAACTAAAATGTTTAAACACTAGTTTTATATTCTTGTATTGTTGGTTGCATCTAAGTAAGCTCTTGGGCATGGGGTAGGTCGTAGTTGCGTTGGGTGTCACGTTGCTCTCTTAAAAATTCCCCAAACTTCGTTGGAATGTGTTGTAACCATGTTGTTGATGCTCTGTTAGTGAACTAGCGTTCAGCGCGACGAGCTCATGTTGGCATCCTTCTATCCCCCTCTCTGGCTGCTCTCTGGCCATGCCGATGGCTTTGCTAGGTCACTAGTAATGTTGACTTTAGGATAGGGGAATTAGTTGGGCCTCAATTCTCTCTAGCCATGGCGATGGCTTTGCTAGGTCACCGATAATGTTGACTTTAGGATAGGCGAATTAGTTGGGCCTCAATTGCGATCCTTAGTAGCTTTCGCTTCGCTTTAAAATGCGTGCATGTCACCAATAGTAGTCGCTCGGTTTGAGTTCACGGTCACCGCGGGCACAACGCTGTTGGCGCCAGGCTCACGTCATGACCGAGCTGCGGTCGCTGGCTAGCTCGTGCACTAGGCCGATGCCGCGCTACGCCCTGGCCTTGCGTTGGCCGACCCGGTTGGCTGCGGTCTGGTCCCACTACCGCGGTGTGAGTGCGCCAACATCTAGCCGTCGAGCTGCGCGCATGGTCGAGACGGAGCTATGACTGTCGCTGCCTTGCCGTCATGTCCCTCGCCTCGCCCTTCATTTTACCTACTGCGTCAAGTCTCTGAGCATGTGCCGCTGCCCGCTGCATCTAGGTCGATTACCCCGGTCACAGCGGCGATGGGATACCTCCCTTCCTCACTTGCCCTTGCTAGCCAACACTGGGGAGCCCTGCTCGAGTCTGGCCATGCGATTCTGAGCGCTTCGTGCCAAGCCTCGAGGTCTCGTCGTCCGTACACAGCTCGTACTGCTGCCACCATCGAGCGGAGCCACCCATCTTAACTTGCTCGGGTTCGCTCGTGTACCCTCTCCATGAGCTCATGGTATGTTGAGCCACCGCTCCTCCTTTCCTCCTAGCGCCAGTGGCTTCGCCGTATAATTCCTCGCTCTAGCGGGTAGCTTAGGAAGTAGGCTAGTCGTCTCTTCCCCCTCAAGCTCGGTCATGCCCTACCTAGCGACAATTTGGCCTTTTGCTTGTAGCCGGTCATGGGCGCCGCCGAATCGGAAGGTTGGGAGGTAAGGCATGTAGGAGTGGTAGCAGTTCGATTGCTCGTAACCCTGAGCTCGCCTTGACTCCCTCCATACGGTGCTCGCGCTATTTTGGCCAGGATGGTCATCTATGGCATGGTGACGCGTCGGTGTCCATCGCAGAGCACTGCCATCAAGCTCGGTCGTACGTGGCCAGCACCGCATGGGGTCTCTTCCACTTCACGGATGTGTTGGTTGTACTCGTGGTATGTCACTGGTGCTCGCGCACCACTTTTCCTCTCCCTCTGTCCTCTTCTCTCATCGGAACGAGCGTGCCGCCGCTGCGGATAGTTGCTCGCCGCTGCAGCTCGCACTAATGTGCCTCCGAGCCCCTAACTACCACCCATCTAGGTCTAGGCGCGTTTAGCCGTAGATGGCGACCAACCCGCCAAATGGGTCCGCGCAGGCCCCTGGTGGCCGGCGTGGATGCCCAGTGCCGCCGCTCGCTGCGTCGCCGTGCATGGGGTGGCCGGGGGTGCGCGCGACAAAATTTGGAAAAATCTAGGGGGGTTAAGTGAATTCGCTAGAGAAAGGAAGAAATAGTATAAGGACTTAGTCGTGGTTTAGGAAAAGTCTGAGGGCTCATTTGCTAAAGTGCCAGCACACGGGCTCCCCATCATGGGCCGTTGGGTTGCCGGGCCGAATTGGTTGCCACCAGCCCTTCTCATTTTCTAAGCATTTTCCAATTTAGTTTCTAAGGCAAACTTATAAATTCAATATAAATTTGTGCAGCTAACCAAAAATTATGAAACTAATTTTGTTAGGTTCCTAAATCATGATCTATCTGCTAGTATATCTTGTTCACATAGTTATCTGCTAGTATATCTTGTTCACATAGTATTTTCAGGAGTTATCTAATTAAATTGAGATGCTTAATATTGTTAAGATATAAATTTATAGGAATTTTTGTAATAAATTGGTGATAGTGTTGGCTCTAAAAATTTCATAGTAAATTCCTAATATTATTAGGTGCTCATTGTAATTTTTTTAGCTTCATAATAATTAGTTTACTAAGATAGCTAATGAGCCCTAGTTCGAATATATATATTAAATCGATGAAAAGCCGAAACACCTCGGGATGGTATAACGGAAACTTTTGTTGGGAAATAACGCCTTATTCAGCAATATGGATACGTAGCCTAGTGCATTAGCTGTTAAAGCTAGCTCGTTAGCGTGAGAGGCGTAATCGTATTCTTAGAGTTGCGGTTGTCGTTGGTTAATTACATTTTCTGCGTTGCGTCTATGTATATCATAATAGGGACAACGATGGATCATGGAGTCGACCAGAAAAGCAGAAAAAGATGGAGCTTTGGTGATCGTGTCGCCCCGATGGAATGCTAATCCTTGGTTATATCTTGCCCAGGTAAGCCCCGGTGCATAACCCCTATTATTCTGTACTTTATCTTATGCTTGTGAATTAAGTTTTAAGGAGTTGAATCAAAACCACTTGCATATATATCCTTACCCTATGAGTCCTACTAGTATGTCAGGATCGTGTAGATTGCTATGCTATAGGATGCGGTAGAAGTCGAGTGATTACCTATCACTCGTGAGAGATAGGAAAGATATTATTGTTGTTGTTATATTACTATCACATGGAATATATATAGAGGATAATTGGAGACCAGGCAGAATGGTACTTTAGATCTGGACTTGGTTAGGCATTCGAGCGAATCTTGGATTGTACTTGTTCCGCCTGTGTCGATTGAGGACCATCCATTGCTGTGGATAGTAGTCAGGTCACAGACTTATTATCCTGAGCACATACTTGCTTATGGGAGTGGGAAGGCTCGTTGCGCTCTTGTCGTGGATTCTAGCTCTTTCCGAACTGACTGATTGGAGACGGGGAAAGGTGGAGGTCTAAGCATCACACTGAGACCGGGTCTCAAGTGTGGGGGCTTGGAGTCAAGTTTGGATGGAGATGTGGACCCCTCGACAGAGTGAAATGGGTTGGTATCGTTTATGCCTGGGGTACAAACAGGGTGTGTGTTTCGAGGTACCCAGCAAGGATACATTGATTCATGAATCGCCATTTCTGTGAGACAGTACGACTTGGCTATGGTCTAACACCGTAGTAAGAACTGTAATATGAAATATGGTAAAATGGTTCTGATTGCTTACCACCTGCTTGAAAGTAGCATAGGTGCTTACATAGAATGGTAAGTTAATGAACTAATGATGACTGCTAATAAAATTGAACATAAGGACGCACGTTTAGTAACGCTTCCTATAGATGCAATAACCAGCATGCCAAATAAGCCTTGCATATCCTTGGAGTGTTTTACTTTCCTCCTGTCGGGTAAGTCTTGCTGAGTACAATCAAGTACTCATGGTTTTATTCCTCCTGTTGCAGGTGACAGGTGGATGCTAGAGCTGACTCTTGTGTGTGGAAACCTCCCGGTGGCTGGGCTCGAGAGAAATTTTTTCAAGCTGCGATCATAGTGTTTATTTATAACCCTCACTAAAGTTTTTATAAGAAAAGATGTAAAATCTGCTAGCATATCTTGTATATAAATGGCCACTATGTTAATGCTTTACCATGTCATTAAATTAATCTTTGTTTCCGTTGTAACTCTGATCATATGTTATTTTCCGCTGCAAGATAAAACTTGTGAACCTGAAATGTATAAACTCGTTTACATGTAAACAGTTTTAATCCTGCTGTTGCATTCAACTTGTTTAAGTACTCGGATGTTGTAATAAAGTGATTTAAGAAATGACTAAGAATGTTGTAAGCTTGATCTTCTCATTTATGATCTTGACGAAAAACGTGGATTTTCGAGCTCTCCCTTTGGGTGAGTTCGTCGGAACGGCATGATTTAGTGCACTCCCTTGGGTACTTAGTGTCTAATGGAGGACAAGTACCCTTGAGAGAGCATTAGATTAGGCGTGTTCGCCACACATAAGACGGTTAGAAACATGCAAAAAAATCTTCATTGAACAATAGATACCTTAGAGACATTCTAAAGTAGTTACCGTTATGTATAGACCGGACACATTCAGTAACATCACCTCCAGCACAAAATGCTCTTCCTTTCCCCTGAAAACAAGTCATGCTTCAACACAATGACAAACATTGAGATCAACAGACGGTTTCCCAGTGGTAATAAAATTATAGTTATTATCATATCAATTTAAATTAGCTAATAGAAGGAAATGAGAAACATACTGAAATGAAGAAAGAAATGCAAGTTAAAGTAAACTCTATAGCGAGTCTGACGATGCTTTAAGGAATGAAAAGTTAGATCACTAGAATACAAGCAGCTCAATTTTCAAATATTGTTCCTTTATATTTTGCAAGATTTAGCGTGGCAACAAGAATCATTATGAATTCATAAGTTCAATACGTGCTTCAAATTGCAACAGAGTAAAATGCTTCACCTCTACCTCTGTGTATTATCTATTTGGGAGATGCTAGCTTGGGCAACTCATGTTCTCTCATGACTGTTTTATGCATTTTAATTTCTATTGGAGAAACACACATTTATGCCCTATTTGGCATGGCTCTAAATGGCTCCAGCTCCTTGCTACAGTGCGCGGTAGAGCCGAAGGTAGTGGAACCAAAAATAGTTGTTTCAATGGCTCCTAGTTCATTTGGAGAAGTCCGAGCATGTGAAAGCTCTGTGAGCTGAAGCCTAATAGACATCTATAATCTAAGTTAGACAACTGACCACCTCAAATATTGAATTACAATACAAACACAGTGCTATGAGATACCTTCATAATCAACAATTTAACTCTGTCATCTTTCTCAAAAACAATGAAACACCTCAGGAGTCCCTTAATCTGCAACATGATAGAACAATCATCCTGTACCTACTAATCTAAAAGTAAACACGGTACTGTAATACTAGTGAACTCTTAACATACCATTGCGGAGGAGAGTACATTAAGCTGATTTGGCCTATTCAAAATAAGTGTGCGTGTTGAGCCATGTGCTTCTACCAAAACCTAGAAAATAGAGGATACAGGGAATGTGTTTCAGTTCTGGTACCAACAAGCAAACAGTTGTTAATGAAAATTGAGCACACTACACTGAACCATCGTTTTTAAGGGCCATTATTAGTTACAGGTACATGATGTATCTAGTTACTAGTGCTTAGTCTAAACAATGCATGCCACTTTGCATACGTCATTAGTGACGTGTGCTGAGAAACTTCCATTACTATTGTTCTCAGCCTAATGTTCTATTGAGTTCAAGGCTATTTGGTTCCTAGCTTTAATTTGCCGCAACTAAACTTAGCTAAGTGTGGCAAGCCACAAAAAGTGTGAACAGAAAATTTGGGGCTAGAGTTTTCCATGTCTAAGAGAATATTGCCATACCTTTTTTACTCTATGACATGTGGAGCCCAAAAGAACATTGGCTACGTTTATGTGCTGGAGTATTTGGATGTCAAGGAATGAATTCATTTTCCATCAAATCCCACAAAGCCAATAGAGATGTCGGATGATCTCCAAGCAGGAGTTCACATTGGTTATCCAATGTACGGAAACCAAATATTTTCCACTCATCTTCCAAAAAGAAAGGTTTAAGGCATGGTGGCCCACTATCTCCTATTTTTTTAATATAGTGATGGATATGTTGGTTGTCATCCATGGCTAGGGCCAAGGAATGTGGTCAAATTTGTGGGATCGTACTTCACGTTAAATATGATGGTTTACTTATCTCGCAATACGCAGATGACACTATTTTATTACTACACCATGATATTGCACAAGCTATGAATATGAAGTTATTGCTCTTCACATTTGAACAATATCAAATCTAAAGACAAATTTTCACAAAACTGAAATAATGTATTTCGGCAGTCCAAGTTGTGTGACACACAATATTCTCAATTATTTGTTCGAAAATAGGTACTTATCTCTTCTGATACATAGGAATACCAGTACACTATAGAAACTCAACAATAAGGACTGAAAATTAATTGAAGAAAGAATTTAAGAAGGGATTATGTAGATGCAAAGGAAAATTACTGTCGTTGGGTGGAAGGTTAGTCCTGATTAGTTCAGTCTTGTTTAGCCTACACATGTTCATGATTTCTTTCTTTGACATCCCAAGAAGTGTTCTAAAGGAAATAGAGTATTTTAGATTGTTGTTTTTTTGGTACTATGATCAACTGAAAAAATAGACTTGCTAAGTGGTCTGTTATCTGCCAACCAAAGGAACATGGAGGTTTGGTATACAGAACCTGAATTTATAGAATAAATGCTAGGTTAAACAAATGGCTTTTCAAATTGACCAATGAAGATGGTATTTGGCAGGAGCTGCTAAGAAATAAATAAGTTACATTAAAGACTAAACATTGTCACGGGTTACAACAACCTGATGATTCTCATTTTCGGATGGATCATTGGGAGTGAAAGATCAATCCATGAGCTTAGGGAAATTCAAATTAGGATATGGTACTGAAATGAGGTTTCAGAAAGATATCTGGTTGGTTGCACATCCTCTAGACGTAGTTCCTCTAAATGTTTCTAGACGTAGTTCCTCTAAATGTTTCTAGACGTAGTTCCTCTAAATGTTTCCTTCAGAAGGGCTTTAGTCGGAATTAAGTTGGTTGAGTGGAATAACTTTGTAGCAAGAGTCGCAAACCTTAACATACAAGTTGGACAAGATAGGTTCTTCCTCATTAAAAATAGTGGCGAGCTCACAGTAAATTCCATGTATAAGCGCGTGTTCAGTTCCACCCCAAAATCCCAAAAAGTGCTACAGTACCTGTCACATCGAATGTTTGCGGCCTGTGCATGGAGCATTAAATGTAGACGAAAAAAAACTAATTGCACAGTTTGGTAGGAAATTGCGAGACGAACGTTTTGAGCCTAATTAGTCCATGTTTGAACACTAATTGCCAAATAAAAACGAACGTGCTACAGTAGCCCCAAATTCCAACTTCCTACAACTAAACACGGCGTAAATACCTTGTCGATACGGGCATTATAAAGTCTTGCAGGATATTTGGCGTTAAAATATACCACTGAAAATTAATTTTGTTGTGACTCATCAAGAGGGGGTGATTTTAACTAAAGACAATTTATGAAAGAGGAATCAGAATGGGAGCAAATCTTGTGTGTTTTGTAGTAGGGATGAAACTATTGAACACCTCTTCTTCGAGTGTTTGTATGCTAAGTTCCAGTGGCGGGCGATACACTTTGTTTTGGGTCTCAAACCCACTTTGAATGAATGGATATACTTCATGATTGGCACAAACAAAAAGGTGGATCAAATAAGACATTGTTATTGATAGGTGGTGCAGTCATTTGTTGGACATATGGTTAGTAAGAAATAATATGGTTTTGATAAATGCCAACCCAAATCTCTTTTCCAGGTTTTTTACTCAAAGGACTATAACATTGGGCACAATTGCAAATGTGTGATGAAACCAAGGATTCCAGCTCCCAAGTTTGTCAGACGTTAGAAATGGCGGCAGTGCGATTCTTTACTTCTTTTTAATGGCCAAATAATGCTAGGATTGATATTTCAGTGTGCTTGATGAGCACATGTGTTGCTCAACTTATGTAATAAATGGTTTGATTCTCTTGGTTACAAGAGATTAAGCCGAATTAATTATTTCATCCAAATAATAACTCAATGGATAAAAAGCTCAGTTTTAATTTTTTGGTTAGCTTCTTTGTTTTCTAACTTTGTAAACTCGGATCCTTCTTTTCCCTACTTTTTATATATAACCAGTAGGGGCTCACACCTCCTGATCCCTACTACAAAATTTGGTCAAAACCAGTTGGCTAAGTTTAATTGCTGACTAAACACCTGCTAACTTGGTCAAAACTTATCCAAAGTGAAGTTTGGAAAAATGAACCAAACACCACCTTCATTCATGGAAACACTGTATTAGAAAAAACTGGGCGTCTGGTGGCCTTTTGGCCTGCAATGGATGGGGACGGGTTCGTGCTGTGGGCTGTGGTGGCAGCAGAGGCAGAAGCAGCAGGTGAAGTAATGGGAGCAGAAGCGGAGGAGAAGAGCAGCACATGGTCTCCACGCAGAGTGAACGAACTGGGAATTACCTGGTCTGAATCGCCACCTGCAGCACCGCCGGTGGCTGGCAGAGAAGCCATCGGTCTCTTCCTTCCTTGGACGAGATGACGAGCAGGCAAGCGGCTCAAGGCAGAGATGAGGATCGAGTGGCTGCATTTGCTCAAGATGACAGGATTTCATTCTTATTTATAGGAGAGGCAAAGCACTATGGACAGTATGGCCCTCCTATGTACGCAGATAGCTCTATTATCAAGGCTATAGAGAATTTCTCAAGCTACAATTTATATGAAATTCCGTACCAGACGCCCTTCAACTGTTGAAACTGGACATGGTCTTATAGGTGCTTTTATAGCTTGTTTTCTATATTCGAAAAATAATAAAAAGAGACTCATGCATCATAGGTCCATTATCTTTTTGGGTTATCTTTTGCTGTTAACCCCCCTATGGTTCCCCGTCCCTCCCACTTCGCCGCTCCATCTTCCTTCTTCCCCTTTTACCCTCTCCCATTCTGAACATCGCCACTGCTGCCGCGCCTCCCTCAAATTGACAATAATGGCTCAAGAATGCAGCTTCTCCGTTGTAGCTGGAGGAACTAGTACGCTGATCTGTTCCTCCAGAGCAACAGCACACTACCAATCAGGTTGGAAGCATGGTAACGACCAGGATTCGCAAGCAGCAGGAGAATAATGGATGGGCCTTTGAATCTGGAGTACAAGATCAGTATGTAAATCCCAAGGGCTGCTATCTCCAACCGCCCTTTGACAGCAACGTTCAGAACTGGGTGTGGCATGGGATGGGGTTGTTTCCGAACTGCTAGGATATATAGATTTTGTAGACCTGGTCTCTATATATGTAAACAGGTCAAAACAGGATCAGTTGACCTTTGCAAGATTGCGCGCGCCAAGAATCTGTTGAGGGCATCGCGATTCGCGACAACTTATTTTCTGTACTTAAGGTATCATCTTCTCTATGTAATTCACCAGCTCGGACAGTAAAGACAAAGCAAGTGGACTGAGTGCGTGAGCCCTGTTGGTTTCATGGGGAAGCAAAAAGAAAGCGAGTGAATGAAAATGCTGACATTATCACACCTTGTTTCAAATGCTTTGAAACTTTAAAAAACACACTTTCTGAGCTGAGCAGAGGATCTAAATGACATTCTGATTACATCAGTAAACACTAAAAAATCGAAGCAGCTGTTGGCTTGTCGTTTTAACATGTGGTTGCGCGGCCATAGTATTCATTGAAGGCATCACGGCAACGCTTGTACTTGAAATAAAGGTATCAACTTCTCTAAGTACAGATTCAGTGTCCCATGGAGTTGTGTGGCATTCGTTTAAGAGTTGTTAGTACGAAATTAGCCATCAGCTTGGTCAGTTTAGACAGCCAATCCAAACAGATAATCTCTGGCATTGGAGCTACTACATTTTTAATTTTCTACAATTTGTTTTGAAAGTCATGGATAGAGAAAATAGTCATGAAACAGTTGCTTACAAATTGAACCACCCCAATGAACCACAGCAAACGCTCCTAAATCCCATGCCTGGTTGTCACAGATCTGCTTCACTAGTGGACCAGTTTTTTTGCTTCAGTTTTAAAGATATTTTTTAGTAAAACATTTAGCAAATCAACCCCTCATGGTAGACAAAAATACTTAAATAGCCATAATGCCCTTCTATTTCTCTTTTTTCCTCCTCTCCAATTTCTACTTCTTCGTTGTTATCCCCACATTCCATCACACGTACCCGCCCAGCCCCGGCACCCATGCACCCCGCCGACGTCGTCATCTCCGGTCATGTGTGCTCGTGTGCTCGTGCACCCCGGTGGCAGCCGAGCCCACCCTCCATAGTGTGTGAGGTCAAATCCGACCTCTGCCCACGCTGGGCCATTGGTGCAGGTGAAAGCTAGGAGAAGCTGCTAAGAGAATATGTTTTTAGAGCTTCACCTGTGAAACTATTTGAAAACTACACTACTACAATATTCTTTTCCCAAGCGGGCATTTTGGATTTTATGAGGCAGGCAAAGCGTCCGCCTCTGCCAAAAGGCCTGCTGAATGCGGCTTTACAGAGGCGTCGGAACGCCTACGTCTCATGAAAAATGAATTAGGAAAGACAAAAAAAAAATCTGTGGACAAGCCCACCGAGCCCATCCATAGGCCCGCCGATGATCTGATCGTCTGTTTTCCATGTAGCTAGTGCTTTCTTCAGACGATAGTCAAGAACATATGCATATTTCAGAACATGCTGGCAGCTTCATCTTCTTGTGCTGCACAAACGAAACTATTAACCTGTGAAACTAATAAATATTTAATGTATTTATGTCAATGGCAATGATGGACTAAAATAATCCATGACCAACCATGGTTGTTCGTTTCAAGCTAAGTGTCAGTTGAGATGATATGCGACCAATTTGTTTCCACCGGCCTCGGCACACAAAAGGAGCCTGATGCTCACGCTATATTTCATTGCACTAGTGAAACACCGTAAGTACCTCTATCAACATGAATTAGTGCGATCATACACGTGTCAAATCAAACGAACAGGCCAGTGACCAACCTTGAGACAATGAAAACGACGTGCATGTTCCGGACCACAGCAGGAGAGAATCTTGGTTGCATGAAAACGCTTTTCTTGGACGCCAGTGGATGGAGGATGGGACGGCGACAAGATGCAAAAAAGATGTCTATATGTGCACTTCCCCTCCTGCCGTAGACAATGCAATGACGTGTACTCCATGATGCAAGCAAATATTTATATAGCCTTCATTGCATGTTTTATATTTATTCTCTAATATGTTCACCATGAATGAGGATATTTTGGGAGTTGGCTCGATCTAGATCTAGATGAAGAGAATGTATAAGCGTGAGAAAAAAAAAAAAAAATGTGTCCTTATTTGTTTGTAAATTGAGAAGAACTAGTGCTAGCGAAACTGAAAAGGGCAGTGATCTAAGAAGAATCGAAGTATTTATACGTGAGGTGCAGGCTTATATCTTACACCCAAAGGAGAATATTACAAGGAATGCGCAAGAAAGGATCAACAGAGCAACAAGTAGAAGGAATACACCATCAAATTATACATCCATAAAGCAAGTACGGAGGTCAAAACAAGTTGTATCTACATACTTAAGGTGCGCCCCTTGTGTAGTTCAGCTAGTCATAAGGCTTTTAACCCTTGACTGTTGCCTAAATGAAGAAAATTATACCAGTTCATACAAATAATTAGTTAAACGTAGGTTGCACAAATTTCTGCCACTACTGCAAAATGATTTGCACAGACATAGCACTTAATTAACATAGGCGGACTAGGTAAGCTACCGCTTGTGCAGTTTGCCAGGAGAACCCAAGGCCCGCCTTTGTACATAACACTTAATCAAATGTAAAGGATATACATTATGGCATCTCTAAAAGGGCACACTAAAGGTGCCCACATCTATACCTTAGGGCAGCTCCAACAATCGACTTTTAAGCTAGCTCTAAGTATTTATTTTCATATTTTAATACGAGAGAAAAGCTAGCTCTTCATCAATAGCTAAGCTTTTGAACACATTTCAAGATTACGTAAGACTTTTGTGCAGTTTGCCAGATGCCCAGATGAATGCACATGCAACGCTTGTTACGCTGTCAACTACCGATTGCAGGGCGGCTGGACATGTGGGTCACCGTGTTACTTAAAATGTGATTTATAGGGACAGGCGGTCCAGAAGCTACAGTGCAGAAAAATATTCGATGGATGCGCCCCTCAACAACTATGTAATAGTATACTAGCTTTCACGTGATTCTCCTATAATATAGCATCGATTTCACGTTTGTGTACCTGATCACCAAATAACGGGAGATGGCCACATCTAGATGGACAAACCGACAAAGTGTGTGTCGGTGACAAAAAAAAAAGAAAATATTTCCTTCACTATTAGACCTGGCAGTGATCAGACAATATGTGTTTTCAAGATTTAAACTCGAGACCTCAACATTCATATTTTCTAGAACATCCATACCAGTTAAGTTACACAACACATGTGATTATTCAATTGATGCAATTTTTTAACTACACAATTTCAAATCTTATATTGTATATTTGACACTCCACAAATGATCTCAAATACAAAAGTTGTTACTGTAAAGTTGTAGATCCCATCGAGCAATACAATTTTAATGTTGACTTTGTCTCCGTTTGACACTGTTAACCATCTCAAATCGGATCCAAGAACTTATATTGAACATTTCGACGTGTAAATCATCTCAAATAAAAAGTTGTCAAATACAAGTTTTTTACATCTATATGAACTCTACAGTTTTGACATAAAGTCTGTCTTGATCCAACCTCATATGAAAAGTTATGATTGTTTTTTTGTGAAAAACAACCTATCATTAGTGGTTCAAGTCACGAACCCGTAGTGATACGTGAACTATCACTGCCGTTTCGTGGCTATAATTAGTTCAGTGTGTTCTGGGGTAGTGCTTATCTATTTGCATAAGTAAAAAAAAATGGAAGGGAAAGATTCGGTGCAGCTACTCGTAGTAAAAGGTACAATACAAGAATATACTTTGGACAATGCGTACTGCTCCTGACTCGTATATGACAACATATATGGGTGTCCACATAATTGAAATTCTTGAAAGCAACATTGCTTGAAGCTATTCAAATTACTGGTTTTCATGCAAAGTACCCAATAATATCCAAATACTCAATCACTATATCTAAGCAGCCATAGTCCCGTCAAAGTAGACCAAATTTCAATACTCCCTGCAATCTGAAACAATTGCACTCACAACATAAGTAATCACTAACAAAACCTCACAAAACATCCTTCGTCTTGGGCTTCTCTCCCTTAAGGCCTTAACAAGGCATCAAGTACCAACCACACCTGATTATTCATGGACATCTGACCAAACTTGTTATGCTATTAACTTCTCAACACTCAGGCTTGTTAAGTCTCCTGTAGATGTCAGCTATTCTGTCAAATAAAAAAAAAACAGAGTAGCGGGTCTGTAGATGTCAGCTCGATCTACGATAGATTTTGGGGAGCGGGTCTGCAAGCAAACTGTTCATTCATATTGGTCAGAAGTCCAGGTTCAGTGTTCATGTGAGGCATGCACGCATTTGTTCGCAAGTTGTACTCCCTCCAATCCAAAATAAATACAAATCTTGCTTTTGGACACAGGTCAAACTTTTTTAGTTTAACTAAATATATAAAAAAAAGTATTATTACTGATGATGTGTAACAAATATAATCAGATTGATCCTGGGTCTACTTTCATAATAAATCTATTTAAAGATATAAATGTTGTACTATTTTCTATATATCTAGTTAAAATTAAAAAGTTTGACTCTTGAGAAATGAGACGTGCATTTATTTGGAGAGTCAAAGCATCTCAGGTTTGACCAAATTAAAGAGAGAAACACAAAGATTTATGACATCAAATATGTATGCTATGAAAATATAACTAATGAAGAATCTAATGATACTTAGTTGTTATCATAAATGTCAATATCTTATTATATAAAGTTTGTCAAACTTGAAAAACTTTGACTCTCCAAGATTCTCAGAATGACTTACAATTTGGGACGGAGGAAATAGTATGTAATTTTTATGCAGGTTGGACAGTTTAGAGTTTACACTTTATTAGACTATGGATCGTTATAGCTAATCTCTGGAATTGCTGGTTCCTTATTTTTAGCGTTTCTCGCATTTTCTTATTGAAAAAGATATGTATCGTGAATACTTCAGCAAACGATGGCTTACAACTTAAAACAAACCCAATGGGACACGGCAAATTAGTTTATATAGGCACCCAAGTTGCTAATTCATATGAGAAAAAACTAGACCTGAGTAGACAAATTAAAAACAGTGAAATCGAAAACTACAGTCCTAACCCTTCCTTTGTGACTATTTTTTTGAGCCGTCACTATGAGAGCAAGTATCTATGATGGTCTTTTCATCTCATTCTTTAGGTCAAATGGGATCAAGACGGAACAGAAAGAACAGAAGGGTTTGATGAAGGTGAGGTTGCGGTCTGATCAGACTTGTTCATGGCCATCTGGTGGTAGAATGGATAAAACAGGATTGGCAAGCCAGTCAGGATGGTATATACCTCCATGAAAAAACTAGCTATCAAGAACGTGGACAGTTCCTTCCCAATGGCCCTACATATCTCTTCATCGAATCGATGTAGCCATTGCTTCACCGGCTTCGCTTTTGGGAACTATATTGAGAGAGTTCTTGATGACTTTCCATGAGACCCTGGCATATCGGAGGTCTTCCAAACAAAGACATCCCAGTTGACGTGGAGAAAGTCCATGAGTATGTCTTCCTAATTAATGAACAGTGTTGTTCTGACTTGCACATTAGCTGAGTCACCAAGGTCAATCCCGACTGCCTCGGTGTCCTCATCGGGCTTGGAAGAGGTAGAGGCTAAAGCCTTGTTCTAGTTAGGGCAGCCCATGTAAGTGGCTATGATCATGGAGGCCACCAGGCAGCACTCCTGCTCACATAGACATGCATGCTAGAAATTGGTCCAGATTTGCGGGCCGACATTTTTAACATAAGATAAGTGTAGTTGGGCATGGCCATGAACTTCGCATAGTATGGTTGTCCTAGAATGACAAGGCAGGTGTCTAGGAAGTCCACCACCTCAAAGGTGAGGGTCCCCGTGCAAAAGTTGGTGCGGTCACCAAAGGTCAAAAGGAGGTCAATTTTTCCAAGTGTCATCGCTTGCTTACTGTGCATGACGCCATGGATGGTTGCTTCAATCGGTCGGATGCACGAGCGAGGGATATTCATGGCATCCAGGGTCTTGTTGTAGAGTATGCAGAACTATTTGTCGCCATCCATGAGCACCTTTTGTGGGTGCTTGTCTCAGATGTTGGGGTCGAACACGAGAGGAAACCTTCCTCGTTGGGGACATGGTTGGGGTGGTCCGAACTGTCAAAATGTGATGGCCGAGTAAGATAACCATAGGAATGTGGGCACTGGCTAGACCCCATTCACCTTTCGCATGGTGAGCATCTATCATCAGCTTCAACTCAGATGCAGCAGGCTCCCAAAGATGATGAGGCACTCAGATTTTCCGTACATACTGGTTGTTTTGGGCTATGCCAAGTTTAAAAGGAATCTCAATGTTCTATGATAAAAATAAAGAGAAGATAGGAGGTTGAGGACCCAGAATATCTTTTATTTTGGTACAAATTTAAACTCTGCATTCATCGCTAGCCTGGGGATCATGCTTCTTCTTGCCTATGAGAGGCTTGAGGTCACCGTGAATGAAACACTTGAAGAGATCACAATCCATGTAGGCATGCTTGACATGGCACGCGTGGTTCAGGTATGACCTCTCCACTACCTTCTCGAAGTGGACAGATGTGGGTTTGCCACTCTATTTGCTAGTGCGGTCGGCTGCCCCAGTGAACTCACTGCTGTGGTAATTCTTGCCTTTCTTCCTCCTCTTTTCTCGATAGGACAACAATCTCCATAATCCCCTATTCCTCCTCATGCTTGGCCATGCAATTGCCCTTATCGAAGTTGGTGAGGATAGCCTCTTCACCCCTGGCACATGTAGGAGCAATGTTGAGGACCTCCCCTATGGTGCATGGGTTTGAGCACCCAAGATTGTGAACAAGGGACTCGCAAGTGGTGCCATGGGTGAAGGCATTGATGACATTGACAGCAGTGACATCCAAGACCTATTTCTCTCGCCTCCCTCCCTATCATTCACATCGTCAAAAAACCTACTTATTTCTGTATGAGAGTATATATAAAACTGCTGACATTAGCAATGTACTTGTCGAAAGGATATTACATTGGTTGTGCCCAGATCTAGCCTACACAATAGCTACTGGCAAATTGACAGTTAGTACCTCCTTGTAAGTCTTCTATATACATAATCCAGGTCAGCTCGATCTAGAATATATAGATTTTGTAGAGCTGGTCTCTCTATATGTAAACCGGTCAAAATAGGATCATTAGGCCTGATGGTTTGCGAGATTGTGCACGCCAAGTATCTGTTGAGGGCATTGCGACAACTTATTTTATGTACCTAAGGTATCAAATTCTCTAGGATATAGTACAGATTTTGTAGAGCTGGTCTCTATATATGTAAACCGGTCAAAAAAGGATCAGTTGGCCTGACGGTTTGCGAGATTGTGCGCGCCAAGAATCTGTTGAGGGCATTGCGACAACTTATTTTCTCTACCTAAGGTGTATCAGCTTCCCTAGGATATATAAATTTTGTAGACCTGGTCTCTATATATGTAAGCCGGTCAAAACAGGATCAGTTGACCTGACGGTTTGCAAGATTGCTCATGCTAAGAATCTGTTGAGGGCATCGTGACAACTTATTTTCTGTACTTAAGGTATCAGCTTTTCTATGTAATTCGCCAGCTCGGACAGTAAAGAAAAAGCAAGTGGACTCAGTGCGTGAGCTCTGTTGTTTTCATGGGAAGCAAAAAGAAAGCAAGTGGATGAAAATGCTGACATTATCACACGTTGTTTCAAATGCTTTGAAACTTAAAAAAACATACTTTCTGAGCAGAGGATCTAAATGGCATTCTGATTACATCAGTAAAGACTAAAAAATCGAAGCAGCTGTTGGCTTGTCGTTTTAACATGGTTGCACGGCCATAGTGTTCGTTGAGGGCATCATGGCAACGCTTGTACTTGAAATATAGGTATCAACTTCTCTAAGTACAGATTCAGTGTCCCATGGAGTTGTGTGGCATTAGTTTGAGCGTTGTTAATACGTAATTAGCTAGCTTGGTCAGTTTAGACTGCACACTGTGGATCCATACAGATAATCTCTGGCATTGTATCTACTGCATTTTTTATTTTCTCCAATTTGTTTTCAAAGTCATGGATAGAGAAAATACTCATGAAACAGTTGCTTACAAATTGAACCACCCCAATGAGCCACATCAAACGCTCCTAAATCCCATGCCTCGTTGTCACAGCTCTGCTTCACTAGTGGACCAGTTTTTTTGCTTCAGCTTTAAAGCTATTTTTAGTAAAATGTTTGGCAAAACAACTTCTTTTGGTAGAAAATTTGAATGAGTTGATCACGGGCCTTAGCCATTTTCGGCCCAAGCGCTTGAATGTGGGCCTGCCTCTCTAATGCCTCGATACAACGCTTTTTCTACTGCAGCTCCTCATGCATCTGATTCAAGGCAACGGGGGTTGTTGTTCCCGAATTTTTTATTTTTTAGCCCTTTTTTTGAAAAAATTTCACAAATATGCCCCAGGAGAAAAGATTTCAAAATCTGGACCCTTAGCTCGGCGCCATCGTCACTGGCGCCGAGCTAACACGTCTCGGCGCCAACGCGGAGCTCTTGGGCTCGAAGCAAACGTGGCGGTGACATGGAAAGAAGCTCAGCGCCAGTCACCCTAGCGCCAAGCTCGGCGCCGTAGATCTTGGTGCTGAGCTTGGCGCCAGGGTGACTGGCGCCGAGCCTTTCTTACGTATGGGCCCCAATCCTTCTCTCTTCCTCTCCCTCTCTCTCTCTCTCTCTCGCATCTCCCTCGCCCGACGCTTGCCATCCGCGCGCCCAGCACTCACACTGCCACGCCCGAGGCCATGCAGGACCACCACGCCCGCGCCCGCCCCATGCCTAGACGCCCGCGCCCCGGTCCCCTCGTCGGTCCCTGCTCCCTCGGCGCGCCCTCGCCTCGCCCGATGTGCCGTCGGCGCCCACCTTAGCCATGCCCACCGCCGCCGTCAATGCCGTGGACTGTGCCGCCCCGCCACCACCGTCCTCTAGGCGCACCCGTCGTGCCGCCAGCGCCATCGAGCCGCCTCGCCACGCGGAGCGCCGGGCATCCCGCGCCCGCCACCACCGTTGTCGACCGCCCCTCCACCGGCCCGGCACTGCAGCGGCGGGCGTGCCACCGCCGCCCCGGGCTCGTCGGCCTGACCCGCCCGACGCGTCGTCTGCGACTCCTCCATCGACGTCCATGACTCCGTCGTCGGATAGGTAAAAATGTGAATTTACAATGTGTGTAGTTAGTTAGCTTTGATTGTAGTGTATTAGTTTTGGCATTTGTTATTTACTAGTTAATGTGATGACTCGGTGTAGTTGATTTAGTTAGTGATCTAGTGAGATATATATGTAGATAGATAGAAACATAGATACATAGGTACATAGATATAGTTAGATAGCTACTTAGATAGGTAGTTACATATTTAGTTAACTAAATAGGATCTAGCTATTTAGTTAGTACATTGTATCTATGTATGTAGTTGTTATCTTATTTACTTAGTTTGTAGTTAGAAAGTACTTGTTAGGTACTATGTATTGTCTAATTTGGACTAAAGGACATGTGTTTCATTATGTGTTTGAACTAGATGGACAACCTAGTGACCATATATCATGGAGGTACCGTTGAATACAATCGCGTTGGATATGTTGAGTTTGTTGACATGCAAAGCGTGCCTGTGCTATTCAATGATAGGCCTTCATTTAGTGAGATGGTTGCAAGGGCTCGGCAGGATCTACATTGCCTTGGAGATGATGGCATTGCAGTTGAGGGTGTATTGCACCTAAGTTCTCCTCCCAACATCCTCAGGTGAATGATCCCAATTGGTTGTGCGGATCAGTGGGAGAACTATGTGAGATCGGCTATGAAGAGCCAGCTGCAATGTTTGGACATGGTTGTGCGTCAGGTGTTAGTTGATCCCATCCCTCATGGGTTTTTCCCACCAATGGGTCAGCAGGCACACACATCGACCCTCCGTCATGGAAGCTGATATGGATGTGGAGGTTGCACCTCACGGTTCCCGATGCTCAATCTGCCCCAATGCGGTAGTTGGAGATGCTTGTCAAACTCATGTTGTTGTGGCGCATCCTCCTCATGAGACCCCTTTGACATAGAATCATCCGAGTAAGTGTCTTAACCGCATAGTTATTGGGAGCTTACCCCCTTCCTTACATCCATTTCTTTCATTCTTTCCTCATTTCTCTGCTTATGTTGTAGGAGATATTCCTGAGAATGTTGTTGTGCCCCCTGTTGATGCGCAAGTGCACTGTGGAGATGGATTTTGTGGCTCCAATAGTGTTGAAATTATGAATGATTCGGAGCCATATGAGATGGCAAGGGCTCTTGATTCTGATGATGATCGTCCTGTTGGAGAGCTGACAGAGAGTGATGTTGAGATGCTGAGGCGTATCTTTCCTGGTTGCTGTGATCCAAGAGTTCACGAGTTCAGCAATCTTGCTCATTTCGATCAGGCGTGTGCAGAAGGACGTGATGATGAGCTCCTAGAAGCTCCTGAGGCCGGCCCTAACATGGTAATTGAGAGTGGGAGGGTGTTTAAGGACCTCCCTGCATTGAAGAGATGGTTGCGAGCATTTGCAAAGGATACAAAAGAGACCTTACAAGGTCTTGCATTCATATGCGGAGCGCCCGTTACGTAGTTGTGTGTGACAAGAAACGCTGCCCATGGAGGGTTTGTGCAAGGAAGCAAAAGGTCACCAAAAAGTGGAAGATCACAAAAGTTATCGGGCCACACAATTGTGCTGACCATGAGCTGACATTGAGGCATCAGCAGTTGACATCTACGCTCATTGCCAAGCGGTTGATGGGAATATTGCAGGGAGAACCCAACATGAAGGTGAGGACAATTATCAGGACCATTGAGGCGTTGTATGGAGGTTATGTGATAACTTATGGTAAAGCTTGGAGGGCTAAGCAGCGAGCGTGGAAGATGATATATGGGGATTGGGAGGATGGGTACGAGCAGCTGTCAGTACTTTTCAATGCAATCAAAGCGGTGAATCCAGGCATGCATTATGAGTACATCCCAAAACCAAATGCATGGAAGGATGGGATGCAGATATTCTTTCGTGCTTTCTGGTGCTTCCCTCAGTGTGTCGAGGCCTTTAGGCACTGTTGTCCCGTCTTCTCCATTGATGGTACGTTCTTGATTGGCAAATACCAGGGCACACTTCTTATAGTCATATCCTGTGACGCGAACAATAAGTTGGTTCCTTTGGCATTTGCTTTGGTTGAGAAGGAGAACAATGACAATTGGGGATGGTTCTTGAGGCTAGTCCGGATACACGTGGTTGGGCCCCGGCAGGGAGGTTGGCGTCATATCTGATAGGCACCAGGGCATACTTAATGCCATGCGAGAGCAGATAGAGGGGTATGCACCTTTGCACCATCGTTGGTGTACTCGGCACCTTGCCGAGAATCTACTCTGAAAGGATGGTGTGAAGGGTAACTTTGATCTGTTCTAGGAGGCTGCTCGACAGCTTGAGGACAAGTACTTTCAGAAAAAGTTGGAGCAAGTTAGAACCACATCAAATGCGTATAGTAGACAATGGCTCATAGGTTTGATGAGGGATTTGGAGAAATGGACGAGAGCTCACAACACCGGTGGATGGAGGTACGAGTTTTAGTGCATCAACATGGCAGAGTCATTCAATAAGTTGCTATTGGGGATACGTGGTATGCCCGTGAATGCAATCGTTCAATTCACCTTCTATAAGCTTGTTGCCTGGTTCAACGATAGACACGCCCATGCATTCAAGTTGCAGAGTGATGGAGAGATATGGGCTCCGAAACCAAAGGCACACCTAGAGAAGGCAAATGAAAGGGCTGGCACACATGAGGTTACATGCTTTGACCACGCAACAGGGACTTATCAGGTCGAGCATAGGGGCGGTACAACGTCCGACGGCGAGGTTCGAGAGTCGAGGATGCATGTGGTTGTCCTCTAAGATTTCAAATGCACTTATGGTAAACCAAGGCAGTACCACTTTCTATGTTCCCATTTGGTGGCAGCAGCTAGGCATCGCAACTATAATATCGAGAGCAGGATACCTCACGAGTTCAGTGTCGACACACTTGTGCACACATGGAGCCCCCGCTTAGTGCCTTTTCGGGACCCTGGACAGTGGCCTCCATATGATGGGCCAAAGTACATTGTGGATCCAGCTTACCGTTGGAACAAGCGTGGATCAAGGAAGAGGACGAGGCACAGGATGGTTATGGATCAGATACCCGAAAGAATGAGGCGTGAGAGAGGAACCCCATTTGTTACTAACCCCGAGCAGTACGAGTCACGCTCCAGGACTGTAAGAAGATGCTAGGCCTGAGGATTCACGACAACCCAGTCACCGGGCAGTGCATGTCAGAAGGCTGGAGAGCACGAGTGGAGGCCTTCCTTGGGCGTGAGCTTGGCGAGCAAGGGGCTCGCACTTCTGGAGTTCTCATCTCCTGGCTCCGGCATGAGTTCGCACAGTGCCCCGAGGTTCAAAAGACATACCTAGCTAAGCAAATGATCTGTCCCATCGGCCTCGAGGTTCAAAAAATCCACACGTGTTCTAATAATTGCATATTGTACCGTGGAAACAAATACAAAGACTTAGATGCGTGCCCCAAGTGTAAATCTCCATGGTACAAGGAAGGGCCATCAAATGAGGGTACCAAGACTAAAGGACGGCCCGTAAAGTTCATTTGGTATTTCCTTATAGCTTCCCAGGTGCATAGGTTATTTACAACTACAAAGTCAGCCAAGCTGTTACATTGGTATGACGAAGAGCATAAGAAAGATACAATGATGAGGCACTCCGCCGATGGGAAGGATGGGAGGACTGTCAATACTATGTGCTATAAGAACATCGGTGGAGAGGTAAGGCACCTTTGATTTGGTTTGAGCACAGATGGGACGAATCCTTTCGACCAAGTTAGAAGCAATCATAGCAACTAACCAGTGACGCTCTATATATACAACCTTCCACCTTGGCTTTGTATGGAGCGGTCGTACATCCAGATACCACTATTGATCCAAGGGCCAAGACAACCTGGGAATGATATCGATATGTTTCTGAAACCAGTGATTGATGAACTAGTAGAAATGTGGGAAAAGGAACATTCTCCATTGCACAGTCCAAGAAGTTTAAGGCACAGTATGGACCAGAGCGGCTCGCTAGACTATTGTAATTTCGAGAGAATATTGTAATTTTGAGATCTTGATAAGTACATTTGAACCGTAACCGTAACATTTATAATGTTTAATGTTGATGGATTTATCGGTCTACGTAGCAAATATAAAGCAAAACCTGATTCCACAAAAACAATTATAAAATAATAAAATGCGAAAAAGAGATCACTGCCGGTTAGCCCAAAATCGGCAGTGATGGTAAAGAGAGCACTGCCGGCTTCAGCTACAAACCGGCAGTGTTGTGCAAGACATCACTGCCGGCTTGATATACTAACCGGCAGTGTTGTTGCAGACATCACTGTCGGCTTGAGCCACAAACCGACAACGATGGAAAAGAGAACACTGCCGGCTTGAGCCTTGAACCAGCAGTGTTGGACAAGACAACACAGCTGGCTTGAGCCACATACCGGCAGTGTTGGTCAAGATAACACTACCGGCTTGAGCCACAAACCGGCAGTGTTGGCTCAACTGGATACTGTCGGGTGGCGCCAGGGACTGACAGTGACATTTTATATCACTATTGGTTTGTAGTAGCCAGCAGTGATGTGAACCCCCATCACTACCGATATACTACTGTCGGTTCAAAATCCAGCAGTGAAGGGGGGTTTTGAACCGACAGTGAGAGAACTAGGGTAGTGAATGTAAGTAAATGTTATTCCTAGCATATTTTTGAAGGTTTATTGGTAGACTATTTGATTAATTAGGTTTTTTTATTTCACCTCTATTGCATGGTGGTGGAGGCACATTTATGAAACAAACTAGACAAAATTTTGAAGGTCCTAGGTTAAATTTAGTAGGAGAACATTGAATCTATGCGTATTTAGTGGACACCTGAAAGGATGATAAATAGTTAAATGCCCGAGTCAGGGGTGGCCAACAGTGAGGAGAGGGTGATGATTGATTTACGTATTCATTGGTTGGTGATCTCAACCATCAATCTGATCGGATATTTGATGGTGAGGCAGGTTATGCGGGCTGTTAATGGTTCGAATTCATTATGAGGGCTGAAATGAACTTTACTACTAGCCTGGTTGTGCAACAAACCTGCAGCAGTATTTTAATTTTTAGTATGTTTTATTATTGGAACTGGCAGTGCTATAACGCTACCGGTTAGTAGGTAAAACTAGTAGTGATAAACATATTTAGTGCTGGTTCAAGAGGTTCCCAATCATTACTTGTCTTGGTATTTCTGGAACCGGCAGTAGATACCTAAAACTGTCAATTTCAATTGAAGAACCGACAGTGATAGCCTATCCTCTAGTAGTGTATTACCATGGATCGTGAGCAAAATGAGCATGCTCGAGTGGCCAAACGAGATGAGTTGGCTGATAGTCTAGCCATACAAATTAAATAACAAATATATAAGTTGACCTATACAGCATATTCAGTTTTATTTTAACAGTAGTCTTCAGTCTACACAGACTCTTCAAAGATGAGATGATTTGTTATTCTGACCACAACCGAGGCTCCATTAAACTCATCACCAAAGACTCCCATCAAATCTTGGACTCAATAATTCTTCCATGAGAACGTCTGTCGGGTAGGTTCAAATCTTCCCACTGTGGATCATCAATTCTTGAGAAATATTCTTCAACTACCTCCTCATGTACTTGTTCCAAATTTGGAGGCATCCACTGCAAGTCCCAAATAAAGAATCACCATTTTCTAAAGGTTGTAACAGATAATATAAGCTCTCAGCAACAAAATTTGATGCAAATGTGCTAAATATGAAATTATATGAACCTTTGGTCTTCGATCTTTATCTAATAGTATAGCCCTGCATCCCTGCAATGGGAATTGAATGTTAGGTACAGAGATATTTCTGTGCAATGGCAATGAAGTATACATAGCTGTAACACGTCCAATAGCATGCTCCCAGCCCGGAACCAGCGGGCTAGCAAGCAGGCCGGCCGCAGCCCAAGGATGGGGCACGCGCCTAGGGGCAGCGATGCCCCCTCTGTGCCTCCCGCCGCCCGAAAGAAATTAGAGGCATAAAATAGGAGTAAGGAATAAATTAGGAAAACTAGAGTTTGGATTGTTCAGGAAAGGAGAATCCAATCTATAAGGATATCTCTCTTAGTTTCTTGGAATACAAGTCCTATAGGGACTATAAATATAGGGAGGATATAATCAATCTAATCAAGCAAGAATAGAGCTATTGCTCCTTCCTCTATCCCTCTCCCATCCCCTCTATTGTCGCCGCCTCCTCTCTCCCTCTCCATGCGCCCGCCCCTCTCCCCCGCCCCTAAGCCCTAGCCGCCACCTCCATAGCCGCCGCCACCCCCTCCCCCCATCACGCCTGTTACACCTAGTATCCAAAGACCAGAACGATCCCAACCACAACTATGGAGAACTCCGGCAAGAACAACCCTAGCAATCGAGTCTTCCTTCAGGACAACGGGTTCTACATCGTCAACAACAACTATGATCCGATGACCAATATTGGAGCCTCCACCATCACGGACTGCAGCAGTAGTACATCGCGGCATGGCGCCATTGCACCTTCGTCGCCCTTGACACCACGCAGCGCCCCCACATCCATCTTCGCCACCACCAAGCTCGCCGACAACGATACTCGCTCCAGCAATAGCAAGCCGCCCCGCCCAAACATGTACCGCGACATCACCAGTGAGTGGAGGAAGGAGTTCAGCCACCTCTTCAACCGCACCAACACCTCTGAAGCGGTAGTCAATTCAAACCTACCTTCGGATGTGACGACCCCGGCAGCATCCCCAACAACAACACCAGGTACACCAGCGACGGATCTTCAATGACCCCTCAAGCGCCTCACCTCAGCGGAGGTGATGGAATGACGCCGCTCAGGACTCTGCTTCACCTGCGACGACCCGTTTACATGCGACCACTAGTACAAGAACCTCTTCGAAATTATCGGCATCAATGACTATGACACTGCGGACTCCACCAATAGCTTACTCATGATGATCAACACCACCCAATCAGTGGTTCGTGGCTCCGCTCCAATGTATCTTGCAGGAGCAATCTTGGGCACCGGCGTCCACATCTTGGTCGACACAGGAGCCACGCATAATGTCATCGACATCAACGTCGCCCGAGCTATAGGCCTCCTCGAGCAACGCACCCACACCACCATCCTTTTGGGTAGTGGCAACGAGGTCTCGTGTCGAGCAGCGGCCTTCTCCGTACCCCTCTGCATTGACACGGAGAGCTTCCAGATCGGCACCTTCCCCTTTGAGATCGACAACAATATCGACGTCATCCTCGGCACGCCCTGGCTGGCGGACCTTGGGTGCTTCACTTGGGACTTCTCCACCACGGAGCTACACTACTTCCACAATGGACGATCCATCTATTTCAACGCCATACGTGCAGCCCCGGCGCACCCTCGAGGTCATCCTCGCCCTCCCAGCACCATCGGCCACCACTAGGACACTCTAGGAGTGGACGGCTTCTCTACACCCCACGACAGCATCATCACCGCCTCGCGACATCATGAACCGAGCAAGCCGGTCTCGATGCCCCACCGCCCTTGACTACATCAACACCAACATGCCCGTCTTCAACAATCTTGGCCAAGCTATACTGCAACAACGTGAGCTACGGCACATCGCGCTCACCATCACCGACGGGACGGATGCACCAGCTTGGTCCATTGACCGAAGCCTGCTCTTCTTCGATGCTCACCTCTACATCCCAGCGGCATCACCACTACTTCCAGACCTGCTTGAAGCTGTGCTACGAGGTTATCCAGAAAATATAAGGTACCTAGCTCTCGGCTGCCACCCACCACCAATGGCACCCCCACTAGAATGCCACTCCCACGGGCATCTTGTTGGGACGCCCCTGGCCGCAGGGCATAGTACCATCTACTACGGTCATCTTCCTCGACAACATGGGATGACAGATATTCCGTGCTGACAATGTCTTCATCGCCCTCCGACCCAACTCCGAGTTGCAATGACTATCTCCCAACGAATTTGATAGGGGCTCCTTCATGTTCGGAGAAATGCTGGACCTGACGACAACACCGGCCACACATTCCACCGACACTATTTGGCGGCACGTGGACGTCTACCTCCTCCCCAACAATGCCAACTGCTACAACGACTTCATGCAACCGTCACAAGAGATGCAGGACTTCACCGCCGACGCCGCCATCCAGCGCCACTTGCTCGTGGGCGCTCCACAAATAACAAAAACAACAGGAGGAGTGATCAGACCATACACCCACTTCTTGTACGGCTACATTGGAAACTTACTCTACCGCCTTGAGTTCATCGCAGAACGCACCGGTGACAACCTCAATGCGAGACCCAATTCAGGTCAACTCATCACCGGCATCGAAGCCATCCTCCCAGGACATCCCTACCCTACCAATGCGTCAGCACTTGGATACAACTTCGGCGCGAGGACGCGCTGATCAGAGAGGGGGGGGAGTGATGTAACATGTCCGATAGCACGCTCCCAGCCCGGAACCAGCGGACCAGCAAGCGGGCCGGCTGCGGCCTAAGGAGGGGGCACGCACCTAGGGGCAGCAACGCCACCTCTGCGCCTCCCGCCGCCCGAAAGAAATTAGAGGCATAAAATAGGAGTAAGGAATAAATTAGGAAAACTAGAGTTTGGATTGTTTAGGAAAGCAGAATCCAATGTATAAGGATATCTCTCTTAGTTGCTTGGAATACAAGTCCTATAGGGACTATAAATATAGGGAGGATGTAATCAATCTAATCAAGCAAGAATAGAGCTATTGCTCCTTCCTCTATCCCTCTCCTTTCCCCTCTGTTGCCGTCGCCTCCTCTCTCCCTCTCCCTGCGCCGCCCCTCTCCCCCACGCCCTAAGCCCTAGCCACCACCTCCATAGCCGCCACACCCCCTCCCCCCATCACGCCTGTTACAATAGCAGTGTTGATAATGTCCATATTTAATTACCTCATAGAAGTCTCGGCTGAAGTCACCACGTATGAGATGGCAAATCACCCTATATTCCCGATGCAAGCACTCCCCAACAGTTTGTGTTCTCCCTTCTCTTATCTGAATTCCAAGGCACAAAACAAATAATGAAACAACTATATTCTGGTGCACACAGCTATATATATGGGGTGTGGTTTCTAATGGATACCGATCTCAGAGTGATTTTCAGACTAGTAGGAGAAGCCTTCTTTAAATACTGGATTGTCCTAGCAACCCATTCATCAGCCAAATTTGAGGCCACTTGCTCCTGACAGGATAAATATGTATTTAATAATTTGTCAAGACAGAAAAGGTGAACGCATAGAAACCTATATTTACTATAACAAACTCACTAGAGTGGATATAATTTCTTCAACTGTGCTTTTAGAAAAGCATTTATTGATTATTTCCAACCTGGAGTGCGCCAGAGATTGAAAAATTAGTGACATTATCAGTGGGGCATATTTCAGTCATTCAATCAGAAACACCCTTACCTATTCAAGGAACTATTTTCTTTCAATGATGGCTGTTGAGCAAAATGATCGATTGTACTACACACGGCAAAAGTATTGGAGGTGTCCAGCTTTTTGAGGGATTCTTGGAGCAATGGTAGTCTCTGGTAAATTAACAAAGAGTATTTACTAGGAGTTGTTGACTAATATACGACATACATGACTTCAATGATGCAGGCCTATAAATTTGAAAGCATTCGAATGCTATATATGAATAATGTCAGGATTTATGTAGCATGTTCCAAAGAATAATAACCATAAATACAACAGCAAACATCATAACCGGAAGCAAAATTTGGCAGCCCAGTGAAATTTTAAATTACAAGTGAACCTACATTTGACTGGACAAAATGAGTAGCCAGACCACATGCCAGCATTTCAGCACCATCCAATCTGGCACCAGCAAGAGCAACATACTCGCCTGTAAAAAATTAAGATAACATTTTAGTTAACAGTATCTCTCAAGATACCTTTACCACCAACTAGAAGGCTGACCTCACTAAGTACAAGTAATTAACAAAATATGAAACCAAAAATCAAATAGAATACAAGAAACTTGGCCACTCTTTATTTCTTTATATAATTATATCTTCATAATTACTTACATAATTGCATAGATCATTTCCTCAAAAATCTAGCACACTTGCTAAAAATCATTTGTAAAACTGCAAACTAAAGAATAATCCGAGGATGCATAGTATTCCGTACTGTTAATAATACATAGAAACATTAAATAAATTGCAATGATAAATATTAGATAACCATAGAAGCCAGGAAGCCGAGACAGAAAATATGTGGCCCCTACACCTGGAAGGGAACCAAGAGCTGTTTCTGGCATTGCAAAAACCTGCAGGAATATTTGAAATGTAAATGACCCATATTTTGGCCCTTGAAAATGCTACGATTTTCTAATAAAAATAAAGCGAGATTCTCAATATTCCAAATAAGTAAAAGAACTAATATCACTCATCAAGCTCACAAAAAGGAAAGTATATATGCACCATAACTGAAATCTAGTCCAATAAACAATTAAACATTCAGGCGTAATATCCAACAGAAAAGGTAGTGAAAGGCAGTGATCCTGGGTCTTTTTTTGTGATGAATACTATGCCTGAAAGTTTATATTCAGCAGAACCTTAAACAAGCAGATCTCGAGCTGCATCATGACACGCCAACTTTTTGTGCTTCAAAACTACTGGCTATCTTGAATAGATAAGTAAAAGTGACAACGTAAGAAAAATGTCACTTGATTTTGGTTTCTAGTGTATACCGTGTTATCAGTGGGCAACTCGAAATCTTCCATGTAAAGAAACACCAGCACCTCCACCCATGACAATTCCAGTAAGAAGAGAAACCTATAGTTAAATTGTCTAAGCATTTAATTTAGAGGCAACGAACAGAGAAGTGAATAATTAGAATGAATTAATGTGAAGGGATGCAGCTCACCTGAGGTTTGATATATGTTGCACTCATGTAGTTTAACAAATATAGATCTCTGAAGAAATCAGCACCCCATTTCCAGCTTTCTGATTTAAGAATTATACACACAACACAGTCAACAAAACATGTAGAACAACCTTAGACCATTTGAAACATGTAGCATGCGTGTTGAGTCAGGTCACATAATGTAACACCACTGGTGTTACGAGCTTGCTTAGCACCTAGGTTAAGGCCTAAGAGAAATTAGCAAAACAAGTTCTCGAGTTTTAAAAATTTAAAACACACATGAAATGATAAACAAACCCTGTGCGACTCACTTTTATGGTTGAGAGAAATCAAATAAATATCTATGTTAATTTACTTAGTGCGTAAATGTGCTAATGAAAATTCTAATAAGAAGAATAAAATAAGTAGTTTTAATTGTTTGGTACGAAAAATAATTTCTATAAACAAAAATAAAATGTAACTTGTGCATAGTGCTTATGTAAAGATGATGAGCAAGTGGTGTAGATGAAAATGCAACTTTAATTTTTGAAAATAAATGTGTTAACTAATGTTCTTGGGAGCTCCAAAAATCAAATTGGGTATTAAAATCAACCTTTTCGTTAAGTCGGCAAAGGTCTGAACTTATGTTAAAGTACTATTTTGGTGAGTTATATTGAGCAAAGTAATTAAATAGTGCTTAAATATTTTGTTCCTATGGTTTAGTATAAAGTATGGACTATTGCATGAAGTACTTGTTGGTTGAAGTTAATCAAGATTAGGCCTTTTAAAAATTGTGGCAAAAGTGTTCATGGTTGTTAAGTTCAAACTGAACTATTGTCTTTTATAAGTCTGAAAGAGTAGTAGGCAATGCCATTTTGGCATTTAACTTCTAACTAAAATGTTTAAACACTAGTTTTATATTCTTGTATTGTTGGTTGCATCTAAGTAAGCTCTTGGGCATGGGGTAGGTCGTAGTTGCGTTGGGTGTCACGTTGCTCTCTTAAAAATTCCCCAAACTTCGTTGGAATGTGTTGTAACCATGTTGTTGATGCTCTGTTAGTGAACTAGCGTTCAGCGCGACGAGCTCATGTTGGCATCCTTCTATCCCCCTCTCTGGCTTCTCTCTGGCCATGCCGATGGCTTTGCTAGGTCACTAGTAATGTTGACTTTAGGATAGGGGAATTAGTTGGGCCTCAATTCTCTCTAGCCATGGCGATGGCTTTGCTAGGTCACCGATAATGTTGACTTTAGGATAGGCGAATTAGTTGGGCCTCAATTGCGATCCTTAGTAGCTTTCGCTTCGCTTTAAAATGCGTGCATGTCACCAATAGTAGTCGCTCGGTTTGAGTTCACGGTCACCGCGGGCACAACGCTGTTGGCGCCAGGCTCACGTCATGACCGAGCTGCGGTCGCTGGCTAGCTCGTGCACTAGGCCGATGCCGCATCACGCCTGCCTTGCGCTTGGCCGACCCGGTTGGTCATGGTCTGGTCCCACTACCGCGCGTGTGAGTGCGCCAACATCTAGCCGTCGAGCTCTTGGCATGGTCGAGACGGAGCTATGACTGTCGCTGCCTTGCCGTCATGTCCCTCGCCTCGCCTTCATTTTACCCTCTCGCGTCAGTCTCTCGAGCATGTGCCGCCGCCCACGCATCTAGGTCGATTACCCCGGTCACAGCGGCGATGGGATACCTCCCTTCCTCACTTGCCCTTGCTAGCCAACACTGGGGAGCCCTGCTCGAGTCTGGCCATGCCATTCTGAGCGCTTCGTGCCAAGCCTCGAGGTCTCGTCGTCCGTACACACAGGCTCGTACTGCTGCCACCATCGAGCGGAGCCACCCATCTTAACTTGCTCGGGGTTCGCTGTGTACCCTCTCCATGAGCTCATGGTATGTTGAGCCACCGCTCCTCCTTTCCTCCTAGCGCCAGTGGCTTCGCCGTATAATTCCTCGCTCTAGCGGGTAGCTTAGGAAGTAGGCTAGTCGTCTCTTCCCCCTCAAGCTCGGTCATGCCCTACCTAGCGACAATTTGGCCTTTTGCTTGTAGCCGGTCATGGGCGCCGCCGAATCGGAAGGTTGGGAGGTAAGGCATGTAGGAGTGGTAGCAGTTCGATTGCTCGTAACCCTGAGCTCGCCTTGACTCCTCCATACGGTGCTCGCGCTTATTTTGGCCAGATGGTCATCTATGGCATGGTGACGCGTCGGTGTCCATCGCAGAAAGCACCGCCATCAAGCTCGGTCGTCGTGCGTGGCCAAAGACCGCATGGGGTCTCTTCCACTTCACGGATGTGTTGGTTGTACTCGTGGTATGTCACTGGTGCTCGCGCACCACTTTTCCTCTCCCTCTGTCCTCTTCTCTCATCGGAACGAGCGTGCCGCTTGTGCGATAGTTGCTTTCCACCCATTGCAGCTCGCACTAATGTGCCTCCGAGCCCCTAACTACCACCCATCTAGGTCTAGGCGCGTTTAGCCGTAGATGGCGACCAACCCGCCAAATGGGTCCGCGCAGGCCCCTGGTGGCCGGCGTGGATGCCCATCTTCATTGCGCAAGGCCGCGTCGTCAGTGCATGGGGTGGCCAAAAAGTGCAGCGACAAAATTTGGAAAAATCTAGGGGTTAAGTGAATTCGCTAGAGAAAGGAAGAAATAGTATAAGGACTTAGTCGGTTTAGGAAAAGTCTGAGGGCTCATTTGCTAAAGTGCCAAAGACACGGGCTCCCCATCATGGGTCAAGGTTGCCGGGCGAATTGGTTGCCACCAGCCCTTCTCATTTTCTAAGCATTTTCCAATTTAGTTTCTAAGGCAAACTTATAAATTCAATATAAATTTGTGCAGCTAACCAAAAATTATGAAACTAATTTTGTTAGGTTCCTAAATCATGATCTATCTGCTAGTATATCTTGTTCACATAGTTATCTGCTAGTATATCTTGTTCACATAGTATTTTCAGGAGTTATCTAATTAAATTGAGATGCTTAATATTGTTAAGATATAAATTTATAGGAATTTTTGTAATAAATTGGTGATAGTGTTGGCTCTAAAAATTTCATAGTAAATTCCTAATATTATTAGGTGCTCATTGTAATTTTTTTAGCTTCATAATAATTAGTTTACTAAGATAGCTAATGAGCCCTAGTTCGAATATATATATTAAATCGATGAAAAGCCGAAACACCTCGGGATGGTATAACGGAAACTTTTGTTGGGAAATAACGCCTTATTCAGCAATATGGATACGTAGCCTAGTGCATTAGCTGTTAAAGCTAGCTCGTTAGCGTGAGAGGCGTAATCGTATTCTTAGAGTTGCGGTTGTCGTTGGTTAATTACATTTTCTGCGTTGCGTCTATGTATATCATAATAGGGACAACGATGGATCATGGAGTCGACCAGAAAAGCAGAAAAAGATGGAGCTTTGGTGATCGTGTCGCCCCGATGGAATGCTAATCCTTGGTTATATCTTGCCCAGGTAAGCCCCGGTGCATAACCCCTATTATTCTGTACTTTATCTTATGCTTGTGAATTAAGTTTTAAGGAGTTGAATCAAAACCACTTGCATATATATCCTTACCCTATGAGTCCTACTAGTATGTCAGGATCGTGTAGATTGCTATGCTATAGGATGCGGTAGAAGTCGAGTGATTACCTATCACTCGTGAGAGATAGGAAAGATATTATTGTTGTTGTTATATTACTATCACATGGAATATATATAGAGGATAATTGGAGACCAGGCAGAATGGTACTTTAGATCTGGACTTGGTTAGGCATTCGAGCGAATCTTGGATTGTACTTGTTCCGCCTGTGTCGATTGAGGACCATCCATTGCTGTGGATAGTAGTCAGGTCACAGACTTATTATCCTGAGCACATACTTGCTTATGGGAGTGGGAAGGCTCGTTGCGCTCTTGTCGTGGATTCTAGCTCTTTCCGAACTGACTGATTGGAGACGGGGAAAGGTGGAGGTCTAAGCATCACACTGAGACCGGGTCTCAAGTGTGGGGGCTTGGAGTCCAAGTTTGGATGGAGATGTGGACCCCTCGACAGGAGTGAAATGGGTTGGTATCGTTTATGCCTGGGGTACAAACAGGGTGTGTGTTTCGAGGTACCCAGCAAGGATACATTGATTCATGAATCGCCGTTTCTGTGAGACAGTACGACTTGGCTATGGTCTAACACCGTAGTAAGAACTGTAATATGAAATATGGTAAAATGGTTCTGATTGCTTACCACCTGCTTGAAAGTAGCATAGGTGCTTACATAGAATGGTAAGTTAATGAACTAATGATGACTGCTAATAAAATTGAACATAAGGACGCACGTTTAGTAACGCTTCCTATAGATGCAATAACCAGCATGCCAAATAAGCCTTGCATATCCTTGGAGTGTTTTACTTTCCTCCTGTCGGGTAAGTCTTGCTGAGTACAATCAAGTACTCATGGTTTTATTCCTCCTGTTGCAGGTGACAGGTGGATGCTAGAGCTGACTCTTGTGTGTGGAAACCTCCCGGTGGGCTCAGAGAGAATTCTTTTCAAGCTGCGATCATAGTGTTTATTTATAACCCTCACTAAAGTTTTTATAAGAAAAGATGTAAAATCTGCTAGCATATCTTGTATATAAATGGCCACTATGTTAATGCTTTACCATGTCATTAAATTAATCTTTGTTTCCGTTGTAACTCTGATCATATGTTATTTTCCGCTGCAAGATAAAACTTGTGAACCTGAAATGTATAAACTCGTTTACATGTAAACAGTTTTAATCCTGCTGTTGCATTCAACTTGTTTAAGTACTCGGATGTTGTAATAAAGTGATTTAAGAAATGACTAAGAATGTTGTAAGCTTGATCTTCTCATTTATGATCTTGACGAAAAACGTGGATTTTCGAGCTCTCCCTTTGGGTGAGTTCGTCGGAACGGCATGATTTAGTGCACTCCCTTGGGTACTTAGTGTCTAATGGAGGACAAGTACCCTTGAGAGAGCATTAGATTAGGCGGTTCGGCCACACATAAGACGGTTAGAAACATGCAAAGAAATCTTCATTGAACAATAGATACCTTAGAGACATTCTAAAGTAGTTACCGTTATGTATAGACCGGACACATTCAGTAACATCACCTCCAGCACAAAATGCTCTTCCTTTCCCCTGAAAACAAGTCATGCTTCAACACAATGACAAACATTGAGATCAACAGACGGTTTCCCAGTGGTAATAAAATTATAGTTATTATCATATCAATTTAAATTAGCTAATAGAAGGAAATGAGAAACATACTGAAATGAAGAAAGAAATGCAAGTTAAAGTAAACTCTATAGCGAGTCTGACGATGCTTTAAGGAATGAAAAGTTAGATCACTAGAATACAAGCAGCTCAATTTTCAAATATTGTTCCCTTTATATTTTGCAAGATTTAGCGTGGCAACAAGAATCATTATGAATTCATAAGTTCAATACGTGCTTCAAATTGCAACAGAGTAAAATGCTTCACCTCTACCTCTGTGTATTATCTATTTGGGAGATGCTAGCTTGGGCAACTCATGTTCTGCGACTGTTTTGCGGCATTTTAATTTCTATTGGAGAAACACACATTTATGCCCTATTTGGCATGGCTCTAAATGGCTCCAGCTCCTTGCTACAGTGCGCGGTAGAGCCGAAGGTAGTGGAACCAAAAATAGTTGTTTCAATGGCTCCTAGTTCATTTGGAGAAGTCCGAGCATGTGAAAGCTCTGTGAGCTGAAGCCTAATAGACATCTATAATCTAAGTTAGACAACTGACCACCTCAAATATTGAATTACAATACAAACACAGTGCTATGAGATACCTTCATAATCAACAATTTAACTCTGTCATCTTTCTCAAAAACAATGAAACACCTCAGGAGTCCCTTAATCTGCAACATGATAGAACAATCATCCTGTACCTACTAATCTAAAAGTAAACACGGTACTGTAATACTAGTGAACTCTTAACATACCATTGCGGAGGAGAGTACATTAAGCTGATTTGGCCTATTCAAAATAAGTGTGCGTGTTGAGCCATGTGCTTCTACCAAAACCTAGAAAATAGAGGATACAGGGAAATGTTTTCAGTTCTGGTACCAACAAGCAAACAGTTGTTAATGAAAATTGAGCACACTACACTGAACCATCGTTTTTAAGGGGCCATTATTAGTTACAGGTACATGATGTATCTAGTTACTAGTGCTTAGTCTAAACAATGCATGCCACTTTGCATACGTCATTAGTGACGCGTGCTGAGAAACTTCCATTACTATTGTTCTCAGCCTAATGTTCTATTGAGTTCAAGGCTATTTGGTTCCTAGCTTTAATTTGCCGCAACTAAACTTAGCTAAGTGTGGCAAGCCACAAAAAGTGTGAACAGAAAATTTGGGGCTAGAGTTTTCCATGTCTAAGAGAATATTGCCATACCTTTTTTACTCTATGACATGTGGAGCCCAAAAGAACATTGGCTACGTTTATGTGCTGGAGTATTTGGATGTCAAGGAATGAATTCATTTTCCATCAAATCCCACAAAGCCAATAGAGATGTCGGATGATCTCCAAGCAGGAGTTCACATTGGTTATCCAATGTACGGAAACCAAATATTTTCCACTCATCTTCCAAAAAGAAAGGTTTAAGGCATGGTGGCCCACTATCTCCTATTTTTTTAATATAGTGATGGATATGTTGGTTGTCATCCATGGCTAGGGCCAAGGAATGTGGTCAAATTTGTGGGATCGTACTTCACGTTAAATATGATGGTTTACTTATCTCGCAATACGCAGATGACACTATTTTATTACTACACCATGATATTGCACAAGCTATGAATATGAAGTTATTGCTCTTCACATTTGAACAATATCAAATCTAAAGACAAATTTTCACAAAACTGAAATAATGTATTTCGGCAGTCCAAGTTGTGTGACACACAATATTCTCAATTATTTGTTCGAAAATAGGTACTTATCTCTTCTGATACATAGGAATACCAGTACACTATAGAAACTCAACAATAAGGACTGAAAATTAATTGAAGAAAGAATTTAAGAAGGGATTATGTAGATGCAAAGGAAAATTACTGTCGTTGGGTGGAAGGTTAGTCCTGATTAGTTCAGTCTTGTTTAGCCTACACATGTTCATGATTTCTTTCTTTGACATCCCAAGAAGTGTTCTAAAGGAAATAGAGTATTTTAGATTGTTGTTTTTTTGGTACTATGATCAACTGAAAAAATAGACTTGCTAAGTGGTCTGTTATCTGCCAACCAAAGGAACATGGAGGTTTGGTATACAGAACCTGAATTTATAGAATAAATGCTAGGTTAAACAAATGGCTTTTCAAATTGACCAATGAAGATGGTATTTGGCAGGAGCTGCTAAGAAATAAATAAGTTACATTAAAGACTAAACATTGTCACGGGTTACAACAACCTGATGATTCTCATTTTCGGATGGATCATTGGGAGTGAAAGATCAATCCATGAGCTTAGGGAAATTCAAATTAGGATATGGTACTGAAATGAGGTTTCAGAAAGATATCTGGTTGGTTGCACATCCTCTAGACGTAGTTCCTCTAAATGTTTCTAGACGTAGTTCCTCTAAATGTTTCTAGACGTAGTTCCTCTAAATGTTTCCTTCAGAAGGGCTTTAGTCGGAATTAAGTTGGTTGAGTGGAATAACTTTGTAGCAAGAGTCGCAAACCTTAACATACAAGTTGGACAAGATAGGTTCTTCCTCATTAAAAAAAATAGTGGCGAGCTCACAGTAAATTCCATGTATAAGCGCCGTGTTCAGTTCCACCCCAAAATCCCAAAAAGTGCTACAAAGATTACTGTCACATCGAATGTTTGCGGCCTGTGCATGGAGCATTAAATGTAGACGAAAAAAAAACTAATTGCACAGTTTGGTAGGAAATTGCGAGACGAACGTTTTGAGCCTAATTAGTCCATGTTTGAACACTAATTGCCAAATAAAAACGAACGTGCTACAGTAGCCCCAAATTCCAACTTCCTACAACTAAACACGGCGTAAATACCTTGTCGATACGGGCATTATAAAGTCTTGCAGGATATTTGGCGTTAAAATATACCACTGAAAATTAATTTTGTTGTGACTCATCAAGAGGGGGTGATTTTAACTAAAGACAATTTATGAAAGAGGAATCAGAATGGGAGCAAATCTTGTGTGTTTTGTAGTAGGGATGAAACTATTGAACACCTCTTCTTCGAGTGTTTGTATGCTAAGTTCCAGTGGCGGGCGATACACTTTGTTTTGGGTCTCAAACCCACTTTGAATGAATGGATATACTTCATGATTGGCACAAACAAAAAGGTGGATCAAATAAGACATTGTTATTGATAGGTGGTGCAGTCATTTGTTGGACATATGGTTAGTAAGAAATAATATGGTTTTGATAAATGCCAACCCAAATCTCTTTTCCAGGTTTTTTACTCAAAGGACTATAACATTGGGCACAATTGCAAATGTGTGATGAAACCAAGGATTCCAGCTCCCAAGTTTGTCAGACGTTAGAAATGGCGGCAGTGCGATTCTTTACTTCTTTTTAATGGCCAAATAATGCTAGGATTGATATTTCAGTGTGCTTGATGAGCACATGTGTTGCTCAACTTATGTAATAAATGGTTTGATTCTCTTGGTTACAAGAGATTAAGCCGAATTAATTATTTCATCCAAATAATAACTCAATGGATAAAAAGCTCAGTTTTAATTTTTGGTTAGCTTCTTTGTTTTCTAACTTTGTAAACTCGGATCCTTCTTTTCCCTACTTTTTATATATAACCAGTAGGGGCTCACACCTCCTGATCCCTACTACAAAATTTGGTCAAAACCAGTTGGCTAAGTTTAATTGCTGACTAAACACCTGCTAACTTGGTCAAAACTTATCCAAAGTGAAGTTTGGAAAAATGAACCAAACACCACCTTCATTCATGGAAACACTGTATTAGAAAAAACTGGGCGTCTGGTGGCCTTTTGGCCTGCAATGGATGGGGACGGGTTCGTGCTGTGGGCTGTGGTGGCAGCAGAGGCAGAAGCAGCAGGTGAAGTAATGGGAGCAGAAGCGGAGGAGAAGAGCAGCACATGGTCTCCACGCAGAGTGAACGAACTGGGAATTACCTGGTCTGAATCGCCACCTGCAGCACCACCCGTGGCTGGCAGAGAAGCCATCGGTCTCTTCCTTCCTTGGACGAGATGACGAGCAGGCAAGCGGCTCAAGGCAGAGATGAGGATCGAGTGGCTGCATTTGCTCAAGATGACAGGATTTCATTCTTATTTATAGGAGAGGCAAAGCACTATGGACAGTATGGCCCTCCTATGTACGCAGATAGCTCTATTATCAAGGCTATAGAGAATTTCTCAAGCTACAATTTATATGAAATTCCGTACCAGACGCCCTTCAACTGTTGAAACTGGACATGGTCTTATAGGTGCTTTTATAGCTTGTTTTCTATATTCGAAAAATAATAAAAGAGACTCATGCATCATAGGTCCATTATCTTTTTGGGTTATCTTTTGCTGTTAACCCCCCTATGGTTCCCCGTCCCTCCCACTTCGCCGCTCCATCTTCCTTCTTCCCCTTTTACCCTCTCCCATTCTGAACATCGCCACTGCTGCCGCCAGCTCCCTCAAATTGACAATAATGGCTCAAGAATGCAGCTTCTCCGTTGTAGCTGGAGGAACTAGTACGCTGATCTGTTCCTCCAGAGCAACAGCACACTACCAATCAGGTTGGAAGCATGGTAACGACCAGGATTCGCAAGCAGCAGGAGAATAATGGATGGGCCTTTGAATCTGGAGTACAAGATCAGTATGTAAATCCCAAGGGCTGCTATCTCCAACCGCCCTTTGACAGCAACGTTCAGAACTGGGTGTGGCATGGGATGGGGTTGTTTCCGAACTGCTAGGATATATAGATTTTGTAGACCTGGTCTCTATATATGTAAACAGGTCAAAACAGGATCAGTTGACCTTTGCAAGATTGCGCGCGCCAAGAATCTGTTGAGGGCATCGCGATTCGCGACAACTTATTTTCTGTACTTAAGGTATCATCTTCTCTATGTAATTCACCAGCTCGGACAGTAAAGACAAAGCAAGTGGACTGAGTGCGTGAGCCCTGTTGGTTTCATGGGGAAGCAAAAAGAAAGCGAGTGAATGAAAATGCTGACATTATCACACCTTGTTTCAAATGCTTTGAAACTTTAAAAAACACACTTTCTGAGCTGAGCAGAGGATCTAAATGACATTCTGATTACATCAGTAAACACTAAAAAATCGAAGCAGCTGTTGGCTTGTCGTTTTAACATGTGGTTGCGCGGCCATAGTATTCATTGAAGGCATCACGGCAACGCTTGTACTTGAAATAAAGGTATCAACTTCTCTAAGTACAGATTCAGTGTCCCATGGAGTTGTGTGGCATTCGTTTAAGAGTTGTTAGTACGAAATTAGCCATCAGCTTGGTCAGTTTAGACAGCCAATCCAAACAGATAATCTCTGGCATTGGAGCTACTACATTTTTAATTTTCTACAATTTGTTTTGAAAGTCATGGATAGAGAAAATAGTCATGAAACAGTTGCTTACAAATTGAACCACCCCAATGAACCACAGCAAACGCTCCTAAATCCCATGCCTGGTTGTCACAGATCTGCTTCACTAGTGGACCAGTTTTTTTGCTTCAGTTTTAAAGATATTTTTTAGTAAAACATTTAGCAAATCAACCCCTCATGGTAGACAAAAATACTTAAATAGCCATAATGCCCTTCTATTTCTCTTTTTTCCTCCTCTCCAATTTCTACTTCTTCGTTGTTATCCCCACATTCCATCACACGTACCCGCCCAGCCCCGGCACCCATGCACCCCGCCGACGTCGTCATCTCCGGTCATGTGTGCTCGTGTGCTCGTGCACCCCGGTGGCAGCCGAGCCCACCCTCCATAGTGTGTGAGGTCAAATCCGACCTCTGCCCACGCTGGGCCATTGGTGCAGGTGAAAGCTAGGAGAAGCTGCTAAGAGAATATGTTTTAGAGCTTCACCTGTGAAACTATTTGAAAACTACACTACTACAATATTCTTTTCCCAAGCGGGCATTTTGGATTTTATGAGGCAGGCAAAGCGTCCGCCTCTGCCAAAAGGCCTGCTGAATGCGGCTTTACAGAGGCGTCACGGAACGCCCGTCTGCGAAAAAATGAATTAGGAAAGACAAAAAAAAAAAAATCTGTGGACAAGCCCACCAGAGCCCATCCATAGGCCCGCCGATGATCTGATCGTCTGTTTTCCATGTAGCTAGTGCTTTCTTCAGACGATAGTCAAGAACATATGCATATTTCAGAACATGCTGGCAGCTTCATCTTCTTGTGCTGCACAAACGAAACTATTAACCTGTGAAACTAATAAATATTTAATGTATTTATGTCAATGGCAATGATGGACTAAAATAATCCATGACCAACCATGGTTGTTCGTTTCAAGCTAAGTGTCAGTTGAGATGATATGCGACCAATTTGTTTCCACCGGCCTCGGCACACAAAAGGAGCCTGATGCTCACGCTATATTTCATTGCACTAGTGAAACACCGTAAGTACCTCTATCAACATGAATTAGTGCGATCATACACGTGTCAAATCAAACGAACAGGCCAGTGACCAACCTTGAGACAATGAAAACGACGTGCATGTTCCGGACCACAGCAGGAGAGAATCTTGGTTGCATGAAAACGCTTTTCTTGGACGCCAGTGGATGGAGGATGGGACGGCGACAAGATGCAAAAAAGATGTCTATATGTGCACTTCCCCTCCTGCCGTAGACAATGCAATGACGTGTACTCCATGATGCAAGCAAATATTTATATAGCCTTCATTGCATGTTTTATATTTATTCTTCTCTAATATGTTCACCATGAATGAGGATATTTTGGGAGTTGGCTCGATCTAGATCTAGATGAAGAGAATGTATAAGCGTGAGAAAAAAAAAAGAAAATGTGTCCTTATTTGTTTGTAAATTGAGAAGAACTAGTGCTAGCGAAACTGAAAAGGGCAGTGATCTAAGAAGAATCAAGTATTTATACGTGAGGTGCAGGCTTATATCTTACACCCAAAGGAGAATATTACAAGGAATGCGCAAGAAAGGATCAACAGAGCAACAAGTAGAAGGAATACACCATCAAATTATACATCCATAAAGCAAGTACGGAGGTCAAAACAAGTTGTATCTACATACTTAAGGTGCGCCCTTGTGTAGTTCAGCTAGTCATAAGGCTTTTAACCCTTGACTGTTGCCTAAATGAAGAAAATTATACCAGTTCATACAAATAATTAGTTAAACGTAGGTTGCACAAATTTCTGCCACTACTGCAAAATGATTTGCACAGACATAGCACTTAAATTAACATAGGCGGACTAGGTAAGCTACCGCTTGTGCAGTTTGCCAGGAGAACCCAAGGCCCGCCTTTGTACATAACACTTAATCAAATGTAAAGGATATACATTATGGCATCTCTAAAAGGGCACACTAAAGGTGCCCACATCTATACCTTAGGGCAGCTCCAACAATCGACTTTTTAAGCTAGCTCTAAGTATTTATTTTCATATTTTAATACGAGAGAAAAGCTAGCTCTTCATCAATAGCTAAGCTTTTGAACACATTTCAAGATTACGTAAGACTTTTGTGCAGTTTGCCAGATGCCCAGATGAATGCACATGCAACGCTTGTTACGCTGTCAACTACCGATTGCAGGGCGGCTGGACATGTGGGTCACCGTGTTACTTAAAATGTGATTTATAGGGACAGGCGGTCCAGAAGCTACAGTGCAGAAAAATATTCGATGGATGCGCCCCTCAACAACTATGTAATAGTATACTAGCTTTCACGTGATTCTCCTATAATATAGCATCGATTTCACGTTTGTGTACCTGATCACCAAATAACGGGAGATGGCCACATCTAGATGGACAAACCGACAAAGTGTGTGTCGGTGACAAAAAAAAAAAATATTTCCTTCACTATTAGACCTGGCAGTGATCAGACAATATGTGTTTTCAAGATTTAAACTCGAGACCTCAACATTCATATTTTCTAGAACATCCATACCAGTTAAGTTACACAACACATGTGATTATTCAATTGATGCAATTTTTTAACTACACAATTTCAAATCTTATATTGTATATTTGACACTCCACAAATGATCTCAAATACAAAAGTTGTTACTGTAAAGTTGTAGATCCCATCGAGCAATACAATTTTAATGTTGACTTTGTCTCCGTTTGACACTGTTAACCATCTCAAATCGGATCCAAGAACTTATATTGAACATTTCGACGTGTAAATCATCTCAAATAAAAAGTTGTCAAATACAAGTTTTTTACATCTATATGAACTCTACAGTTTTGACATAAAGTCTGTCTTGATCCAACCTCATATGAAAAGTTATGATTGTTTTTTTGTGAAAAACAACCTATCATTAGTGGTTCAAGTCACGAACCCGTAGTGATACGTGAACTATCACTGCCGTTTCGTGGCTATAATTAGTTCAGTGTGTTCTGGGGTAGTGCTTATCTATTTGCATAAGTAAAAAAAATGGAAGGGAAAGATTCGGTGCAGCTACTCGTAGTAAAAGGTACAATACAAGAATATACTTTGGACAATGCGTACTGCTCCTGACTCGTATATGACAACATATATGGGTGTCCACATAATTGAAATTCTTGAAAGCAACATTGCTTGAAGCTATTCAAATTACTGGTTTTCATGCAAAGTACCCAATAATATCCAAATACTCAATCACTATATCTAAGCAGCCATAGTCCCGTCAAAGTAGACCAAATTTCAATACTCCCTGCAATCTGAAACAATTGCACTCACAACATAAGTAATCACTAACAAAACCTCACAAAACATCCTTCGTCTTGGGCTTCTCTCCCTTAAGGCCTTAACAAGGCATCAAGTACCAACCACACCTGATTATTCATGGACATCTGACCAAACTTGTTATGCTATTAACTTCTCAACACTCAGGCTTGTTAAGTCTCCTGTAGATGTCAGCTATTCTGTCAAATAAAAAAAAAACAGAGTAGCGGGTCTGTAGATGTCAGCTCGATCTACGATAGATTTTGGGGAGCGGGTCTGCAAGCAAACTGTTCATTCATATTGGTCAGAAGTCCAGGTTCAGTGTTCATGTGAGGCATGCACGCATTTGTTCATAAAGTTGTACTCCTCCAATCCAAAATAAATACAAATCTTGCTTTTGGACACAGGTCAAACTTTTTAGTTTAACTAAATATATAAAAAAAGTATTATTACTGATGATGTGTAACAAATATAATCAGATTGATCCTGGGTCTACTTTCATAATAAATCTATTTAAAGATATAAATGTTGTACTATTTTCTATATATCTAGTTAAAATTAAAAAGTTTGACTCTTGAGAAATGAGACGTGCATTTATTTGGAGAGTCAAAGCATCTCAGGTTTGACCAAATTAAAGAGAGAAACACAAAGATTTATGACATCAAATATGTATGCTATGAAAATATAACTAATGAAGAATCTAATGATACTTAGTTGTTATCATAAATGTCAATATCTTATTATATAAAGTTTGTCAAACTTGAAAAACTTTGACTCTCCAAGATTCTCAGAATGACTTACAATTTGGGACGGAGGAAATAGTATGTAATTTTTATGCAGGTTGGACAGTTTAGAGTTTACACTTTATTAGACTATGGATCGTTATAGCTAATCTCTGGAATTGCTGGTTCCTTATTTTTAGCGTTTCTCGCATTTTCTTATTGAAAAAGATATGTATCGTGAATACTTCAGCAAACGATGGCTTACAACTTAAAACAAACCCAATGGGACACGGCAAATTAGTTTATATAGGCACCCAAGTTGCTAATTCATATGAGAAAAAACTAGACCTGAGTAGACAAATTAAAAACAGTGAAATCGAAAAACTACAGTCCTAACCCTTCCTTTGTGACTATTTTTGAGCCGTCACTATGAGAGCAAGTATCTATGATGGTCTTTTCATCTCATTCTTTAGGTCAAATGGGATCAAGACGGAACAGAAAGAACAGAAGGGTTTGATGAAGGTGAGGTTGCGGTCTGATCAGACTTGTTCATGGCCATCTGGTGGTAGAATGGATAAAACAGGATTGGCAAGCCAGTCAGGATGGTATATACCTCCATGAAAAAACTAGCTATCAAGAACGTGGACAGTTCCTTCCCAATGGCCCTACATATCTCTTCATCGAATCGATGTAGCCATTGCTTCACTGGCTTCGCACCGGGAACTATATTGAGAGAGTTCTTGATGACTTTCCATGAGACCCTGGCATATCGGAGGTCTTCCAAACAAAGACATCCCAGTTGACGTGGAGAAAGTCCATGAGTATGTCTTCCTAATTAATGAACAGTGTTGTTCTGACTTGCACATTAGCTGAGTCACCAAGGTCAATCCCGACTGCCTCGGTGTCCTCATCGGGCTTGGAAGAGGTAGAGGCTAAAGCCTTGTTCTAGTTAGGGCAGCCCATGTAAGTGGCTATGATCATGGAGGCCACCAGGCAGCACTCCTGCTCACATAGACATGCATGCTAGAAATTGGTCCAGATTTGCGGGCCGACATTTTTAACATAAGATAAGTGTAGTTGGGCATGGCCATGAACTTCGCATAGTATGGTTGTCCTAGAATGACAAGGCAGGTGTCTAGGAAGTCCACCACCTCAAAGGTGAGGGTCCCCGTGCAAAAGTTGGTGCGGTCACCAAAGGTCAAAAGGAGGTCAATTTTTCCAAGTGTCATCGCTTGCTTACTGTGCATGACGCCATGGATGGTTGCTTCAATCGGTCGGATGCACGAGCGAGGGATATTCATGGCATCCAGGGTCTTGTTGTAGAGTATGCAGAACTATTTGTCGCCATCCATGAGCACCTTTTGTGGGTGCTTGTCTCAGATGTTGGGGTCGAACACGAGAGGAAACCTTCCTCGTTGGGGACATGGTTGGGGTGGTCCGAACTGTCAAAATGTGATGGCCGAGTAAGATAACCATAGGAATGTGGGCACTGGCTAGACCCCATTCACCTTTCGCATGGTGAGCATCTATCATCAGCTTCAACTCAGATGCAGCAGGCTCCCAAAGATGATGAGGCACTCAGATTTTCCGTACATACTGGTTGTTTTGGGCTATGCCAAGTTTAAAAGGAATCTCAATGTTCTATGATAAAAAATAAAGAGAAGATAGGAGGTTGAGGACCCAGAATATCTTTTATTTTGGTACAAATTTAAACTCTGCATTCATCGCTAGCCTGGGGATCATGCTTCTTCTTGCCTATGAGAGGCTTGAGGTCACCGTGAATGAAACACTTGAAGAGATCACAATCCATGTAGGCATGCTTGACATGGCACGCGTGGTTCAGGTATGACCTCTCCACTACCTTCTCGAAGTGGACAGATGTGGGTTTGCCACTCTATTTGCTAGTGCGGTCGGCTGCCCCAGTGAACTCACTGCTGTGGTAATTCTTGCCTTTCTTCCTCCTCTTTTCTCGATAGGACAACAATCTCCATAATCCCCTATTCCTCCTCATGCTTGGCCATGCAATTGCCCTTATCGAAGTTGGTGAGGATAGCCTCTTCACCCCTGGCACATGTAGGAGCAATGTTGAGGACCTCCCCTATGGTGCATGGGTTTGAGCACCCAAGATTGTGAACAAGGGACTCGCAAGTGGTGCCATGGGTGAAGGCATTGATGACATTGACAGCAGTGACATCCAAGACCTATTTCTCTCGCCTCCCTCCCTATCATTCACATCGTCAAAAAACCTACTTATTTCTGTATGAGAGTATATATAAAACTGCTGACATTAGCAATGTACTTGTCGAAAGGATATTACATTGGTTGTGCCCAGATCTAGCCTACACAATAGCTACTGGCAAATTGACAGTTAGTACCTCCTTGTAAGTCTTCTATATACATAATCCAGGTCAGCTCGATCTAGAATATATAGATTTTGTAGAGCTGGTCTCTCTATATGTAAACCGTCAAAATAGGATCATTAGGCCTGATGGTTTGCGAGATTGTGCACGCCAAGTATCTGTTGAGGGCATTGCGACAACTTATTTTATGTACCTAAGGTATCAAATTCTCTAGGATATAGTACAGATTTTGTAGAGCTGGTCTCTATATATATAAACCGGTCAAAAAGGATCAGTTGGCCTGACGGTTTGCGAGATTGTGCTTAGCGCCAAGAATCTGTTGAGGGCATTACGACAACTTATTTTCTCTACCTAAGGTGTATCAGCTTCCCTAGGATATATAAATTTTGTAGACCTGGTCTCTATATATGTAAGCCGGTCAAAACAGGATCAGTTGACCTGACGGTTTGCAAGATTGCTCATGCTAAGAATCTGTTGAGGGCATCGTGACAACTTATTTTCTGTACTTAAGGTATCAGCTTTTCTATGTAATTCGCCAGCTCGGACAGTAAAGAAAAAGCAAGTGGACTCAGTGCGTGAGCTCTGTTGTTTTCATGGGAAGCAAAAAAAGCAAGTGGATGAAAATGCTGACATTATCACACGTTGTTTCAAATGCTTTGAAACTTAAAAAAACATACTTTCTGAGCAGAGGATCTAAATGGCATTCTGATTACATCAGTAAAGACTAAAAATCGAAGCAGCTGTTGGCTTGTCGTTTTAACATGGTTGCACGGCCATAGTGTTCGTTGAGGGCATCATGGCAACGCTTGTACTTGAAATATAGGTATCAACTTCTCTAAGTACAGATTCAGTGTCCCATGGAGTTGTGTGGCATTAGTTTGAGCGTTGTTAATACGTAATTAGCTAGCTTGGTCAGTTTAGACTGCACACTGTGGATCCATACAGATAATCTCTGGCATTGTATCTACTGCATTTTTATTTTCTCCAATTTGTTTTCAAAGTCATGGATAGAGAAAATACTCATGAAACAGTTGCTTACAAATTGAACCACCCCAATGAGCCACATCAAACGCTCCTAAATCCCATGCCTCGTTGTCACAGCTCTGCTTCACTAGTGGACCAGTTTTTTTGCTTCAGCTTTAAAGCTATTTTTAGTAAAATGTTTGGCAAAACAACTTCTTTTGGTAGAAAATTTGAATGAGTTGATCACGGGCCTTAGCCATTTTCGGCCCAAGCGCTTGAATGTGGGCCTGCCTCTCTAATGCCTCGATACAACGCTTTTTCTACTGCAGCTCCTCATGCATCTGATTCAAGGCAACGGGGGTTGTTGTTCCCGAATTTTTTATTTTTTAGCCCTTTTTTTGAAAAAATTTCACAAATATGCCCCAGGAGAAAAGATTTCAAAATCTGGACCCTTAGCTCGGCGCCATCGTCACTGGCGCCGAGCTAACACGTCTCGGCGCCAACGCGGAGCTCTTGGGCTCGAAGCAAACGTGGCGGTGACATGGAAAGAAGCTCAGCGCCAGTCACCCTAGCGCCAAGCTCGGCGCCGTAGATCTTGGTGCTGAGCTTGGCGCCAGGGTGACTGGCGCCGAGCCTTTCTTACGTATGGGCCCCAATCCTTCTCTCTTCCTCTCCCTCTCTCTCTCTCTCTCTCGCATCTCCCTCGCCCGCGCACGCGCTCGTCGCGCCCCGCGCCCGGACACCTGCACCGCGCCCCGAGGCCATGCAGGACCACCACGCCCGCGCCCGCCCCATGCCTAGACGCCCGCGCCCCGGTCCCCTCGTCGGTCCCTGCTCCCGCGGCGCGCCCTCGCCTCGCCCGATGTGCCGTCGGCGCCCACCTTGGCCATGCCCCGCCGCGCCTGTGCCGTGACCGTGCCGCCCGCCACCGCCGTCCTAGGGCGCACCCGTCGTGCCGCCCGCGCCCACTGAGCCGGCCTCGCCACGCGGAGCGCCGGGCATCCCGCGCCCGCCACCACCGTTGTCGACCGCCCCTCCACCGGCCCCGGCACCTGCAGCGGCCGGCCGTGCCACCGCCGGCCCGGCTCGTCGGCCTGACCCACGCCCGACGTCCGCTGCGACTCCATCGACGTCCGCGACTCCGTCGTCGGATAGGTAAAAATTGTGAATTTACAATGTGTGTAGTTAGTTAGCTTTGATTGTAGTGTATTAGTTTTGGCATTTGTTATTTACTAGTTAATGTGATGACTCAGGTAGTTGATTTAGTTAGTGATCTAGTGAGATATATATGTAGATAGATAGAAACATAGATACATAGGTACATAGATATAGTTAGATAGCTACTTAGATAGGTAGTTACATATTTAGTTAACTAAATAGGATCTAGCTATTTAGTTAGTACATTGTATCTATGTATGTAGTTGTTATCTTATTTACTTAGTTTGTAGTTAGAAAGTACTTGTTAGGTACTATGTATTGTCTAATTTGGACTAAAGGACATGTGTTTCATTATGTGTTTGAACTAGATGGACAACCTAGTGACCATATATCATGGAGGTACCGTTGAATACAATCGCGTTGGATATGTTGAGTTTGTTGACATGCAAAGCGTGCCTGTGCTATTCAATGATAGGCCTTCATTTAGTGAGATGGTTGCAAGGGCTCGGCAGGATCTACATTGCCTTGGAGATGATGGCATTGCAGTTGAGGGTGTATTGCACCTAAGTTCTCCTCCCAACATCCTCAGGTGAATGATCCCAATTGGTTGTGCGGATCAGTGGGAGAACTATGTGAGATCGGCTATGAAGAGCCAGCTGCAATGTTTGGACATGGTTGTGCGTCAGGTGTTAGTTGATCCCATCCCTCATGGGTTTTTCCCACCAATGGGTCAGCAGGCACACATCGACCCTCCCGTCATGGAAGCTGATATGGATGTGGAGGTTGCACCTACGGTTCCCGATGCTCAATCTGCCCCCAATGCGGTAGTTGGAGATGCTTGTCAAACTCATGTTGTTGTGGCAGATCCTCCTCATGAGACCCCTTTGACATAGAATCATCCGAGTAAGTGTCTTAACCGCATAGTTATTGGGAGCTTACCCCCTTCCTTACATCCATTTCTTTCATTCTTTCCTCATTTCTCTGCTTATGTTGTAGGAGATATTCCTGAGAATGTTGTTGTGCCCCCTGTTGATGCGCAAGTGCACTGTGGAGATGGATTTTGTGGCTCCAATAGTGTTGAAATTATGAATGATTCGGAGCCATATGAGATGGCAAGGGCTCTTGATTCTGATGATGATCGTCCTGTTGGAGAGCTGACAGAGAGTGATGTTGAGATGCTGAGGCGTATCTTTCCTGGTTGCTGTGATCCAAGAGTTCACGAGTTCAGCAATCTTGCTCATTTCGATCAGGCGTGTGCAGAAGGACGTGATGATGAGCTCCTAGAAGCTCCTGAGGCCGGCCCTAACATGGTAATTGAGAGTGGGAGGGTGTTTAAGGACCTCCCTGCATTGAAGAGATGGTTGCAGGCATTTGCAGTGATACAAAAGAGACCTTACAAGGTCTTGCATTCATATGCGGAGCGCCGTTACGTAGTTGTGTGTGACAAGAAACGCTGCCCATGGAGGGTTTGTGCAAGGAAGCAAAAGGTCACCAAAAAGTGGAAGATCACAAAAGTTATCGGGCCACACAATTGTGCTGACCATGAGCTGACATTGAGGCATCAGCAGTTGACATCTACGCTCATTGCCAAGCGGTTGATGGGAATATTGCAGGGAGAACCCAACATGAAGGTGAGGACAATTATCAGGACCATTGAGGCGTTGTATGGAGGTTATGTGATAACTTATGGTAAAGCTTGGAGGGCTAAGCAGCGAGCGTGGAAGATGATATATGGGGATTGGGAGGATGGGTACGAGCAGCTGTCAGTACTTTTCAATGCAATCAAAGCGGTGAATCCAGGCATGCATTATGAGTACATCCCAAAACCAAATGCATGGAAGGATGGGAGGCAGATATTCTTTCGTGCTTTCTGGTGCTTCCCTCAGTGTGTCGAGGCCTTTAGGCACTGTTGTCCCGTCTTCTCCATTGATGGTACGTTCTTGATTGGCAAATACCAGGGCACACTTCTTATAGTCATATCCTGTGACGCGAACAATAAGTTGGTTCCTTTGGCATTTGCTTTGGTTGAGAAGGAGAACAATGACAATTGGGGATGGTTCTTGAGGCTAGTCCGGATACACGTGGTTGGGCCCTGGCAGGGAGGTTGGCGTCATATCTGATAGGCACCAGGGCATACTTAATGCCATGCGAGAGCAGATAGAGGGGTATGCACCTTTGCACCATCGTTGGTGTACTCGGCACCTTGCCGAGAATCTACTCTGAAAGGATGGTGTGAAGGGTAACTTTGATCTGTTCTAGGAGGCTGCTCGACAGCTTGAGGACAAGTACTTTCAGAAAAAGTTGGAGCAAGTTAGAACCACATCAAATGCAGAAGGTAGACAATGGCTCATAGGTTTGATGAGGGATTTGGAGAAATGGACGAGAGCTCACAACACCGGTGGATGGAGGTACGAGTTTTAGTGCATCAACATGGCAGAGTCATTCAATAAGTTGCTATTGGGGATACGTGGTATGCCCGTGAATGCAATCGTTCAATTCACCTTCTATAAGCTTGTTGCCTGGTTCAACGATAGACACGCCCATGCATTCAAGTTGCAGAGTGATGGAGAGATATGGGCTCCGAAACCAAAGGCACACCTAGAGAAGGCAAATGAAAGGGCTGGCACACATGAGGTTACATGCTTTGACCACGCAACAGGGACTTATCAGGTCGAGCATAGGGGCGGTACAACGTCCGACGGCGAGGTTCGAGAGTCGAGGATGCATGTGGTTGTCCTCTAAGATTTCAAATGCACTTATGGTAAACCAAGGCAGTACCACTTTCTATGTTCCCATTTGGTGGCAGCAGCTAGGCATCGCAACTATAATATCGAGAGCAGGATACCTCACGAGTTCAGTGTCGACACACTTGTGCACACATGGAGCCCCCGCTTAGTGCCTTTTCGGGACCCTGGACAGTGGCCTCCATATGATGGGCCAAAGTACATTGTGGATCCAGCTTACCGTTGGAACAAGCGTGGATCAAGGAAGAGGACGAGGCACAGGATGGTTATGGATCAGATACCCGGAAGAATGAGGCGTGAGAGAGGAACCCCATTTGTTACTAACCCCGAGCAGTACGAGTCACGCTCCAGGACTGTAAGAAGATGCTAGGCCTGAGGATTCACGACAACCCAGTCACCGGGCAGTGCATGTCAGAAGGCTGGAGAGCACGAGTGGAGGCCTTCCTTGGGCGTGAGCTTGGCGAGCAAGGGGCTCGCACTTCTGGAGTTCTCATCTCCTGGCTCCGGCATGAGTTCGCACAGTGCCCCGAGGTTCAAAAGACATACCTAGCTAAGCAAATGATCTGTCCCATCGGCCTCGAGGTTCAAAAAATCCACACGTGTTCTAATAATTGCATATTGTACCGTGGAAACAAATACAAAGACTTAGATGCGTGCCCCAAGTGTAAATCTCCATGGTACAAGGAAGGGCCATCAAATGAGGGTACCAAGACTAAAGGACGGCCCGTAAAGTTCATTTGGTATTTCCTTATAGCTTCCCAGGTGCATAGGTTATTTACAACTACAAAGTCAGCCAAGCTGTTACATTGGTATGACGAAGAGCATAAGAAAGATACAATGATGAGGCACTCCGCCGATGGGAAGGATGGGAGGACTGTCAATACTATGTGCTATAAGAACATCGGTGGAGAGGTAAGGCACCTTTGATTTGGTTTGAGCACAGATGGGACGAATCCTTTCGACCAAGTTAGAAGCAATCATAGCAACTAACCAGTGACGCTCTATATATACAACCTTCCACCTTGGCTTTGTATGGAGCGGTCGTACATCCAGATACCACTATTGATCCAAGGGCCAAGACAACCTGGGAATGATATCGATATGTTTCTGAAACCAGTGATTGATGAACTAGTAGAAATGTGGGAAAAGGAACATTCTCCATTGCACAGTCCAAGAAGTTTAAGGCACAGTATGGACCAGAGCGGCTCGCTAGACTATTGTAATTTCGAGAGAATATTGTAATTTTGAGATCTTGATAAGTACATTTGAACCGTAACCGTAACATTTATAATGTTTAATGTTGATGGATTTATCGGTCTACGTAGCAAATATAAAGCAAAACCTGATTCCACAAAAACAATTATAAAATAATAAAATGCGAAAAGAGATCACTGCCGGTTAGCCCAAAATCGGCAGTGATGGTAAAAGAGAGCACTGCCGGCTTCAGCTACAAACCGGCAGTGTTGTGCAAGAAGACATCACTTTGCCGCTTGATATACTAACCGGCAGTGTTGTTGCAGATTTCATCATCACTGCTTTGAGCCACAAACCGACAACGATGGAAAAGGAAGAACACTGCCGGCTTGAGCCTTGAACCAGCAGTGTTGGACAAGACAACACAGCTGGCTTGAGCCACATACCGGCAGTGTTGGTCAAGATAACACTACCGGCTTGAGCCACAAACCGGCGTGTTGGCTCAACTGGATACTTGTCGGGTGGCGCCAGGGACTGACAGTGACATTTTATATCACTATTGGTTTGTAGTAGCCAGCAGATGATGTGAACCCCATCACTACCGATATACTCACTGTCGGTTCAAAATCCAGCAGTGAAGAAGGGGGTTTTGAACCGACAGTGGAGAGAACTAGGGTAGTGAATGTAAGTAAATGTTATTCCTAGCATATTTTTGAAGGTTTATTGGTAGACTATTTGATTAATTAGGTTTTTTTATTTCACCTCTATTGCATGGTGGTGGAGGCACATTTATGAAACAAACTAGACAAAATTTTGAAGGTCCTAGGTTAAATTTAGTAGGAGAACATTGAATCTATGCGTATTTAGTGGACACCTGAAAGGATGATAAATAGTTAAATGCCCGAGTCAGGGGTGGCCAACAGTGAGGAGAGGGTGATGATTGATTTACGTATTCATTGGTTGGTGATCTCAACCATCAATCTGATCGGATATTTGATGGTGAGGCAGGTTATGCGGGCTGTTAATGGTTCGAATTCATTATGAGGGCTGAAATGAACTTTACTACTAGCCTGGTTGTGCAACAAACCTGCAGCAGTATTTTAATTTTTAAGTATGTTTTATTATTGGAACTGGCAGTGCTATAACGCTACCGGTTAGTAGGTAAAACTAGTAGTGATAAACATATTTAGTGCTGGTTCAAGAGGTTCCCAATCATTACTTGTCTTGGTATTTCTGGAACCGGCAGTAGATACCTAAAACTGTCAATTTCAATTGAAGAACCGACAGTGATAGCCTATCCTCTAGTAGTGTATTACCATGGATCGTGAGCAAAATGAGCATGCTCGAGTGGCCAAACGAGATGAGTTGGCTGATAGTCTAGCCATACAAATTAAATAACAAATATATAAGTTGACCTATACAGCATATTCAGTTTTATTTTAACAGTAGTCTTCAGTCTACACAGACTCTTCAAAGATGAGATGATTTGTTATTCTGACCACAACCGAGGCTCCATTAAACTCATCACCAAAGACTCCCATCAAATCTTGGACTCAATAATTCTTCCATGAGAACGTCTGTCGGGTAGGTTCAAATCTTCCCACTGTGGATCATCAATTCTTGAGAAATATTCTTCAACTACCTCCTCATGTACTTGTTCCAAATTTGGAGGCATCCACTGCAAGTCCCAAATAAAGAATCACCATTTTCTAAAGGTTGTAACAGATAATATAAGCTCTCAGCAACAAAATTTGATGCAAATGTGCTAAATATGAAATTATATGAACCTTTGGTCTTCGATCTTTATCTAATAGTATAGCCCTGCATCCCTGCAATGGGAATTGAATGTTAGGTACAGAGATATTTCTGTGCAATGGCAATGAAGTATACATAGCTGTAACACGTCCAATAGCATGCTCCCAGCCCGGAACCAGCGGGCTAGCAAGCAGGCCGGCCGCAGCCCAAGGATGGGGCACGCGCCTAGGGGCAGCGATGCCCCTCTGTGCCTCCCGCCCCGAAAGAAATTAGAGGCATAAAATAGGAGTAAGGAATAAATTAGGAAAACTAGAGTTTGGATTGTTCAGGAAAGGAGAATCCAATCTATAAGGATATCTCTCTTAGTTTCTTGGAATACAAGTCCTATAGGGACTATAAATATAGGGAGGATATAATCAATCTAATCAAGCAAGAATAGAGCTATTGCTCCTTCCTCTATCCCTCTCCCATCCCCTCTATTGTCGCCGCCTCCTCTCTCCCTCTCCATGCGCCCGCCCCTCTCCCCCACGCCCTAAGCCCTAGCCGCCACCTCCATAGCCGCCACCACCCCTCCCCCATCACGCACTGCTGTTACACCTAGTATCCAAAGACCAGGCACGATCCCAACCACAACTATGGAGAACTCCGGCAAGAACAACCCTAGCAATCGAGTCTTCCTTCAGGACAACGGGTTCTACATCGTCAACAACAACTATGATCCGATGACCAATATTGGAGCCTCCACCATCACGGACTGCAGCAGTAGTACATCGCGGCATGGCGCCATTGCACCTTCGTCGCCCTTGACACCACGCAGCGCCCCCACATCCATCTTCGCCACCACCAAGCTCGCCGACAACGATACTCGCTCCAGCAATAGCAAGCCGCCCCGCCCAAACATGTACCGCGACATCACCAGTGAGTGGAGGAAGGAGTTCAGCCACCTCTTCAACCGCACCAACACCTCTGAAGCGGTAGTCAATTCAAACCTACCTTCGGATGTGACGACCCCGGCAGCATCCCCAACAACAACACCAGGTACACCAGCGACGGATCTTCAATGACCCCTCAAGCGCCTCACCTCAGCGGAGGTGATGGAATGACGCCGCTCAGGACTCTGCTTCACCTGCGACGACCCGTTTACATGCGACCACTAGTACAAGAACCTCTTCGAAATTATCGGCATCAATGACTATGACACTGCGGACTCCACCAATAGCTTACTCATGATGATCAACACCACCCAATCAGTGGTTCGTGGCTCCGCTCCAATGTATCTTGCAGGAGCAATCTTGGGCACCGGCGTCCACATCTTGGTCGACACAGGAGCCACGCATAATGTCATCGACATCAACGTCGCCCGAGCTATAGGCCTCCTCGAGCAACGCACCCACACCACCATCCTTTTGGGTAGTGGCAACGAGGTCTCGTGTCGAGCAGCGGCCTTCTCCGTACCCCTCTGCATTGACACGGAGAGCTTCCAGATCGGCACCTTCCCCTTTGAGATCGACAACAATATCGACGTCATCCTCGGCACGCCCTGGCTGGCGGACCTTGGGTGCTTCACTTGGGACTTCTCCACCACGGAGCTACACTACTTCCACAATGGACGATCCATCTATTTCAACGCCATACGTGCAGCCCCGGCGCACCCTCGAGGTCATCCTCGCCCTCCCAGCACCATCGGCCACCACTAGGACACTCTAGGAGTGGACGGCTTCTCTACACCCCACGACAAAGCATCATCACCACCTCGCGACATCATGAACCGAGCAAGCCGGTCTCGATGCCCCACCGCCCTTGACTACATCAACACCAACATGCCCGTCTTCAACAATCTTGGCCAAGCTATACTGCAACAACGTGAGCTACGGCACATCGCGCTCACCATCACCGACGGGACGGATGCACCAGCTTGGTCCATTGACCGAAGCCTGCTCTTCTTCGATGCTCACCTCTACATCCCAGCGGCATCACCACTACTTCCAGACCTGCTTGAAGCTGTGCTACGAGGTTATCCAGAAAATATAAGGTACCTAGCTCTCGGCTGCCACCCACCACCAATGGCACCCCCACTAGAATGCCACTCCCACGGGCATCTTGTTGGGACGCCCCTGGCCGCAGGGCATAGTACCATCTACTACGGTCATCTTCCTCGACAACCTGGGATGACAGATATTCCGTGCTGACAATGTCTTCATCGCCCTCCGACCCAACTCCGAGTTGCAATGACTATCTCCCAACGAATTTGACAGGGGCTCCTTCATGTTCGGAGAAATGCTGGACCTGACGACAACACCGGCCACACATTCCACCGACACTATTTGGCGGCACGTGGACGTCTACCTCCTCCCCAACAATGCCAACTGCTACAACGACTTCATGCAACCGTCACAAGAGATGCAGGACTTCACCGCCGACGCCGCCATCCAGCGCCACTTGCTCGTGGGCGCTCCACAAATAACAAAAACAACAGGAGGAGTGATCAGACCATACACCCACTTCTTGTACGGCTACATTGGAAACTTACTCTACCGCCTTGAGTTCATCGCAGAACGCACCGGTGACAACCTCAATGCAGACCCAATTCAGGGTCAACTCATCACCGGCATCGAAGCCATCCTCCCAGGACATCCCTACCCTACCAATGCGTCAGCACTTGGATACAACTTCGGCGCGAGGACGCGCTGATCAGAGAGGGGGGGGAGTGATGTAACATGTCCGATAGCACGCTCCCAGCCCGGAACCAGCGGACCAGCAAGCGGGCCGGCTGCGGCCTAAGGAGGGGGCACGCACCTAGGGGCAGCAACGCCACCTCTGCGCCTCCCGCCGCCCGAAAGAAATTAGAGGCATAAAATAGGAGTAAGGAATAAATTAGGAAAACTAGAGTTTGGATTGTTTAGGAAAGCAGAATCCAATGTATAAGGATATCTCTCTTAGTTGCTTGGAATACAAGTCCTATAGGGACTATAAATATAGGGAGGATGTAATCAATCTAATCAAGCAAGAATAGAGCTATTGCTCCTTCCTCTATCCCTCTCCTTTCCCCTCTGTTGCCGTCGCCTCCTCTCTCCCTCTCCCTGCGCCGCCCCTCTCCCCCACGCCCTAAGCCCTAGCCACCACCTCCATAGCCGCCACACCCCCTCCCCCCATCACGCCTGTTACAATAGCAGTGTTGATAATGTCCATATTTAATTACCTCATAGAAGTCTCGGCTGAAGTCACCACGTATGAGATGGCAAATCACCCTATATTCCCGATGCAAGCACTCCCCAACAGTTTGTGTTCTCCCTTCTCTTATCTGAATTCCAAGGCACAAAACAAATAATGAAACAACTATATTCTGGTGCACACAGCTATATATATGGGGTGTGGTTTCTAATGGATACCGATCTCAGAGTGATTTTCAGACTAGTAGGAGAAGCCTTCTTTAAATACTGGATTGTCCTAGCAACCCATTCATCAGCCAAATTTGAGGCCACTTGCTCCTGACAGGATAAATATGTATTTAATAATTTGTCAAGACAGAAAAGGTGAACGCATAGAAACCTATATTTACTATAACAAACTCACTAGAGTGGATATAATTTCTTCAACTGTGCTTTTAGAAAAGCATTTATTGATTATTTCCAACCTGGAGTGCGCCAGAGATTGAAAAATTAGTGACATTATCAGTGGGGCATATTTCAGTCATTCAATCAGAAACACCCTTACCTATTCAAGGAACTATTTTCTTTCAATGATGGCTGTTGAGCAAAATGATCGATTGTACTACACACGGCAAAAGTATTGGAGGTGTCCAGCTTTTTGAGGGATTCTTGGAGCAATGGTAGTCTCTGGTAAATTAACAAAGAGTATTTACTAGGAGTTGTTGACTAATATACGACATACATGACTTCAATGATGCAGGCCTATAAATTTGAAAGCATTCAATGCTATATATGAATAATGTCAGGATTTATGTAGCATGTTCCAAAGAATAATAACCATAAATACAACAGCAAACATCATAACCGGAAGCAAAAATTGGCAGCCCAGTGAAATTTTAAATTACAAGTGAACCTACATTTGACTGGACAAAATGAGTAGCCAGACCACATGCCAGCATTTCAGCACCATCCAATCTGGCACCAGCAAGAGCAACATACTCGCCTGTAAAAAATTAAGATAACATTTTAGTTAACAGTATCTCTCAAGATACCTTTACCACCAACTAGAAGGCTGACCTCACTAAGTACAAGTAATTAACAAAATATGAAACCAAAAATCAAATAGAATACAAGAAACTTGGCCACTCTTTATTTCTTTATATAATTATATCTTCATAATTACTTACATAATTGCATAGATCATTTCCTCAAAAATCTAGCACACTTGCTAAAAATCATTTGTAAAACTGCAAACTAAAGAATAATCCGAGGATGCATAGTATTCCGTACTGTTAATAATACATAGAAACATTAAATAAATTGCAATGATAAATATTAGATAACCATAGAAGCCAGGAAGCCGAGACAGAAAATATGTGGCCCCTACACCTGGAAGGGAACCAAGAGCTGTTTCTGGCATTGCAAAAACCTGCAGGAATATTTGAAATGTAAATGACCCATATTTTGGCCCTTGAAAATGCTACGATTTTCTAATAAAAAATAAAGCGAGATTCTCAATATTCCAAATAAGTAAAAGAACTAATATCACTCATCAAGCTCACAAAAAGGAAAGTATATATGCACCATAACTGAAATCTAGTCCAATAAACAATTAAACATTCAGGCGTAATATCCAACAGAAAAGGTAGTGAAAGGCAGTGATCCTGGGTCTTTTTTGTGATGAATACTATGCCTGAAAGTTTATATTCAGCAGAACCTTAAACAAGCAGATCTCGAGCTGCATCATGACACGCCAACTTTTTGTGCTTCAAAACTACTGGCTATCTTGAATAGATAAGTAAAAGTGACAACGTAAGAAAAATGTCACTTGATTTTGGTTTCTAGTGTATACCGTGTTATCAGTGGCAACTCGAAATCTTCCATGTAAAGAAACACCAGCACCTCCACCCATGACAATTCCAGTAAGAAGAGAAACCTATAGTTAAATTGTCTAAGCATTTAATTTAGAGGCAACGAACAGAGAAGTGAATAATTAGAATGAATTAATGTGAAGGGATGCAGCTCACCTGAGGTTTGATATATGTTGCACTCATGTAGTTTAACAAATATAGATCTCTGAAGAAATCAGCACCCCATTTCCAGCTTTCTGATTTAAGAATTATACACACAACACAGTCAACAAAACATGTAGAACAACCTTAGACCATTTGAAACATGTAGCATGCGTGTTGAGTCAGGTCACATAATGTAACACCACTGGTGTTACGAGCTTGCTTAGCACCTAGGTTAAGGCCTAAGAGAAATTAGCAAAACAAGTTCTCGAGTTTTAAAAATTTAAAACACACATGAAATGATAAACAAACCCCAAAAGCGACTCACTTTTATGGTTGAGAGAAATCAAATAAATATCTATGTTAATTTACTTAGTGCGTAAATGTGCTAATGAAAATTCTAATAAGAAGAATAAAATAAGTAGTTTTAATTGTTTGGTACGAAAAATAATTTCTATAAACAAAAATAAAATGTAACTTGTGTGCATAGTGCTTATGTAAAGATGATGAGCAAGTGGTGTAGATGAAAATGCAACTTTAATTTTTGAAAATAAATGTGTTAACTAATGTTCTTGGGAGCTCCAAAAATCAAATTGGGTATTAAAATCAACCTTTTCGTTAAGTCGGCAAAGGTCTGAACTTATGTTAAAGTACTATTTTTGGTGAGTTATATTGAGCAAAGTAATTAAATAGTGCTTAAATATTTTGTTCCTATGGTTTAGTATAAAGTATGGACTATTGCATGAAGTACTTGTTGGTTGAAGTTAATCAAGATTAGGCCTTTTAAAAATTGTGGCAAAAGTGTTCATGGTTGTTAAGTTCAAACTGAACTATTGTCTTTTATAAGTCTGAAAGAGTAGTAGGCAATGCCATTTTGGCATTTAACTTCTAACTAAAATGTTTAAACACTAGTTTTATATTCTTGTATTGTTGGTTGCATCTAAGTAAGCTCTTGGGCATGGGGTAGGTCGTAGTTGCGTTGGGTGTCACGTTGCTCTCTTAAAAATTCCCCAAACTTCGTTGGAATGTGTTGTAACCATGTTGTTGATGCTCTGTTAGTGAACTAGCGTTCAGCGCGACGAGCTCATGTTGGCATCCTTCTATCCCCCTCTCTGGCTGCTCTCTGGCCATGCCGATGGCTTTGCTAGGTCACTAGTAATGTTGACTTTAGGATAGGGGAATTAGTTGGGCCTCAATTCTCTCTAGCCATGGCGATGGCTTTGCTAGGTCACCGATAATGTTGACTTTAGGATAGGCGAATTAGTTGGGCCTCAATTGCGATCCTTAGTAGCTTTCGCTTCGCTTTAAAATGCGTGCATGTCACCAATAGTAGTCGCTCGGTTTGAGTTCACGGTCACCGCGGGCACAACGCTGTTGGCGCCAGGCTCACGTCATGACCGAGCTGCGGTCGCTGGCTAGCTCGTGCACTAGGCCGATGCCGCGCTACGCCCTGGCCTTGCGTTGGCCGACCCGGTTGGCTGCGGTCTGGTCCCACTACCGCGGTGTGAGTGCGCCAACATCTAGCCGTCGAGCTGCGCGCATGGTCGAGACGGAGCTATGACTGTCGCTGCCTTGCCGTCATGTCCCTCGCCTCGCCCTTCATTTTACCTACTGCGTCAAGTCTCTGAGCATGTGCCGCTGCCCGCTGCATCTAGGTCGATTACCCCGGTCACAGCGGCGATGGGATACCTCCCTTCCTCACTTGCCCTTGCTAGCCAACACTGGGGAGCCCTGCTCGAGTCTGGCCATGCGATTCTGAGCGCTTCGTGCCAAGCCTCGAGGTCTCGTCGTCCGTACACACAGGCTCGTACTGCTGCCACCATCGAGCGGAGCCACCCATCTTAACTTGCTCGGGTTCGCTCGTGTACCCTCTCCATGAGCTCATGGTATGTTGAGCCACCGCTCCTCCTTTCCTCCTAGCGCCAGTGGCTTCGCCGTATAATTCCTCGCTCTAGCGGGTAGCTTAGGAAGTAGGCTAGTCGTCTCTTCCCCCTCAAGCTCGGTCATGCCCTACCTAGCGACAATTTGGCCTTTTGCTTGTAGCCGGTCATGGGCGCCGCCGAATCGGAAGGTTGGGAGGTAAGGCATGTAGGAGTGGTAGCAGTTCGATTGCTCGTAACCCTGAGCTCGCCTTGACTCCCTCCATACGGTGCTCGCGCTATTTTGGCCAGGATGGTCATCTATGGCATGGTGACGCGTCGGTGTCCATCGCAGAGCACTGCCATCAAGCTCGGTCGTACGTGGCCAGCACCGCATGGGGTCTCTTCCACTTCACGGATGTGTTGGTTGTACTCGTGGTATGTCACTGGTGCTCGCGCACCACTTTTCCTCTCCCTCTGTCCTCTTCTCTCATTGGAACGAGCGTGCCGCCGCTGCGGATAGTTGCTCGCCGCTGCAGCTCGCACTAATGTGCCTCCGAGCCCCTAACTACCACCCATCTAGGTCTAGGCGCGTTTAGCCGTAGATGGCGACCAACCCGCCAAATGGGTCCGCGCAGGCCCCTGGTGGCCGGCGTGGATGCCCAGTGCCGCCGCTCGCTGCGTCGCCGTGCATGGGGTGGCCGGGGGTGCGCGCGACAAAATTTGGAAAAATCTAGGGGGTTAAGTGAATTCGCTAGAGAAAGGAAGAAATAGTATAAGGACTTAGTCGTGGTTTAGGAAAAGTCTGAGGGCTCATTTGCTAAAGTGCCAGCACACGGGCTCCCCATCATGGGCCGTTGGGTTGCCGGGCCGAATTGGTTGCCACCAGCCCTTCTCATTTTCTAAGCATTTTCCAATTTAGTTTCTAAGGCAAACTTATAAATTCAATATAAATTTGTGCAGCTAACCAAAAATTATGAAACTAATTTTGTTAGGTTCCTAAATCATGATCTATCTGCTAGTATATCTTGTTCACATAGTTATCTGCTAGTATATCTTGTTCACATAGTATTTTCAGGAGTTATCTAATTAAATTGAGATGCTTAATATTGTTAAGATATAAATTTATAGGAATTTTTGTAATAAATTGGTGATAGTGTTGGCTCTAAAAATTTCATAGTAAATTCCTAATATTATTAGGTGCTCATTGTAATTTTTTTAGCTTCATAATAATTAGTTTACTAAGATAGCTAATGAGCCCTAGTTCGAATATATATATTAAATCGATGAAAAGCCGAAACACCTCGGGATGGTATAACGGAAACTTTTGTTGGGAAATAACGCCTTATTCAGCAATATGGATACGTAGCCTAGTGCATTAGCTGTTAAAGCTAGCTCGTTAGCGTGAGAGGCGTAATCGTATTCTTAGAGTTGCGGTTGTCGTTGGTTAATTACATTTTCTGCGTTGCGTCTATGTATATCATAATAGGGACAACGATGGATCATGGAGTCGACCGCGAAGCGAAAAAAGATGGAGCTTTGGTGATCGTGTCGCCCGATGGAATGCTAATCCTTGGTTATATCTTGCCCGTGTAAGCCCCGCATTGCATAACCCATATTACATACTTTATCTTATGCTTGTGAATTAAGTTTTAAGGAGTTGAATCAAAACCACTTGCATATATATCCTTACCCTATGAGTCCTACTAGTATGTCGGGGATCGTGTAGATTGCTATGCTATAGGATGCGGTAGAAGTCGAGTGATTACCTATCACTCGTGAGAGATAGGAAAGATATTATTGTTGTTGTTATATTACTATCACATGGAATATATATAGAGGATAATTGGAGACCAGCCAGAATGGTACTTTAGATCTGGACTTGGTTAGGCATTCGAGCGAATCTTGGATTGTACTTGTTCCGCCTGTGTCGATTGAGGACCATCCATTGTTTGTGGATAGTAGTCGTCCACGCACTTATTATCCTGAGCACATACTTGCTTATGGGAGTGGGAAGGCTCGTTGCGCTCTTGTCGTGGATTCTAGCTCTTTCCGAACTGACTGATTGGAGACGGGGAAAGGTGGAGGTCTAAGCATCACACTGAGACCGGGTCTCAAGTGTGGGGCTTGGAGTCCAAGTTTGGATGGAGATGTGGACCCCTCGACAGGAGTGAAATGGGTTGGTATCGTTTATGCCTGGGGTACAAACAGGGTGTGTGTTTCGAGGTACCCAGCAAGGATACATTGATTCATGAATCGCCATTTCTGTGAGACAGTACGACTTGGCTATGGTCTAACACCGTAGTAAGAACTGTAATATGAAATATGGTAAAATGGTTCTGATTGCTTACCACCTGCTTGAAAGTAGCATAGGTGCTTACATAGAATGGTAAGTTAATGAACTAATGATGACTGCTAATAAAATTGAACATAAGGACGCACGTTTAGTAACGCTTCCTATAGATGCAATAACCAGCATGCCAAATAAGCCTTGCATATCCTTGGAGTGTTTTACTTTCCTCCTGTCGGGTAAGTCTTGCTGAGTACAATCAAGTACTCATGGTTTTATTCCTCCTGTTGCAGGTGACAGGTGGATGCTAGAGCTGACTCTTGTGTGTGGAAACCTCCCGGTGGGCTCAGAGAGAATTCTTTTCAAGCTGCGATCATAGTGTTTATTTATAACCCTCACTAAAGTTTTTATAAGAAAAGATGTAAAATCTGCTAGCATATCTTGTATATAAATGGCCACTATGTTAATGCTTTACCATGTCATTAAATTAATCTTTGTTTCCGTTGTAACTCTGATCATATGTTATTTTCCGCTGCAAGATAAAACTTGTGAACCTGAAATGTATAAACTCGTTTACATGTAAACAGTTTTAATCCTGCTGTTGCATTCAACTTGTTTAAGTACTCGGATGTTGTAATAAAGTGATTTAAGAAATGACTAAGAATGTTGTAAGCTTGATCTTCTCATTTATGATCTTGACGAAAAACGTGGATTTTCGAGCTCTCCCTTTGGGTGAGTTCGTCGGAACGGCATGATTTAGTGCACTCCCTTGGGTACTTAGTGTCTAATGGAGGACAAGTACCCTTGAGAGAGCATTAGATTAGGCGGTTCGGCCACACATAAGACGGTTAGAAACATGCAAAGAAATCTTCATTGAACAATAGATACCTTAGAGACATTCTAAAGTAGTTACCGTTATGTATAGACCGGACACATTCAGTAACATCACCTCCAGCACAAAATGCTCTTCCTTTCCCCTGAAAACAAGTCATGCTTCAACACAATGACAAACATTGAGATCAACAGACGGTTTCCCAGTGGTAATAAAATTATAGTTATTATCATATCAATTTAAATTAGCTAATAGAAGGAAATGAGAAACATACTGAAATGAAGAAAGAAATGCAAGTTAAAGTAAACTCTATAGCGAGTCTGACGATGCTTTAAGGAATGAAAAGTTAGATCACTAGAATACAAGCAGCTCAATTTTCAAATATTGTTCCCTTTATATTTTGCAAGATTTAGCGTGGCAACAAGAATCATTATGAATTCATAAGTTCAATACGTGCTTCAAATTGCAACAGAGTAAAATGCTTCACCTCTACCTCTGTGTATTATCTATTTGGGAGATGCTAGCTTGGGCAACTCATGTTCTCTGCGACTGTTTTGCGGCATTTTAATTTCTATTGGAGAAACACACATTTATGCCCTATTTGGCATGGCTCTAAATGGCTCCAGCTCCTTGCTACAGTGCGCGGTAGAGCCGAAGGTAGTGGAACCAAAAATAGTTGTTTCAATGGCTCCTAGTTCATTTGGAGAAGTCCGAGCATGTGAAAGCTCTGTGAGCTGAAGCCTAATAGACATCTATAATCTAAGTTAGACAACTGACCACCTCAAATATTGAATTACAATACAAACACAGTGCTATGAGATACCTTCATAATCAACAATTTAACTCTGTCATCTTTCTCAAAAACAATGAAACACCTCAGGAGTCCCTTAATCTGCAACATGATAGAACAATCATCCTGTACCTACTAATCTAAAAGTAAACACGGTACTGTAATACTAGTGAACTCTTAACATACCATTGCGGAGGAGAGTACATTAAGCTGATTTGGCCTATTCAAAATAAGTGTGCGTGTTGAGCCATGTGCTTCTACCAAAACCTAGAAAATAGAGGATACAGGGAAATGTTTTCAGTTCTGGTACCAACAAGCAAACAGTTGTTAATGAAAATTGAGCACACTACACTGAACCATCGTTTTTAAGGGGCCATTATTAGTTACAGGTACATGATGTATCTAGTTACTAGTGCTTAGTCTAAACAATGCATGCCACTTTGCATACGTCATTAGTGACGTGTGCTGAGAAACTTCCATTACTATTGTTCTCAGCCTAATGTTCTATTGAGTTCAAGGCTATTTGGTTCCTAGCTTTAATTTGCCGCAACTAAACTTAGCTAAGTGTGGCAAGCCACAAAAAGTGTGAACAGAAAATTTGGGGCTAGAGTTTTCCATGTCTAAGAGAATATTGCCATACCTTTTTTACTCTATGACATGTGGAGCCCAAAAGAACATTGGCTACGTTTATGTGCTGGAGTATTTGGATGTCAAGGAATGAATTCATTTTCCATCAAATCCCACAAAGCCAATAGAGATGTCGGATGATCTCCAAGCAGGAGTTCACATTGGTTATCCAATGTACGGAAACCAAATATTTTCCACTCATCTTCCAAAAAGAAAGGTTTAAGGCATGGTGGCCCACTATCTCCTATTTTTTTAATATAGTGATGGATATGTTGGTTGTCATCCATGGCTAGGGCCAAGGAATGTGGTCAAATTTGTGGGATCGTACTTCACGTTAAATATGATGGTTTACTTATCTCGCAATACGCAGATGACACTATTTTATTACTACACCATGATATTGCACAAGCTATGAATATGAAGTTATTGCTCTTCACATTTGAACAATATCAAATCTAAAGACAAATTTTCACAAAACTGAAATAATGTATTTCGGCAGTCCAAGTTGTGTGACACACAATATTCTCAATTATTTGTTCGAAAATAGGTACTTATCTCTTCTGATACATAGGAATACCAGTACACTATAGAAACTCAACAATAAGGACTGAAAATTAATTGAAGAAAGAATTTAAGAAGGGATTATGTAGATGCAAAGGAAAATTACTGTCGTTGGGTGGAAGGTTAGTCCTGATTAGTTCAGTCTTGTTTAGCCTACACATGTTCATGATTTCTTTCTTTGACATCCCAAGAAGTGTTCTAAAGGAAATAGAGTATTTTAGATTGTTGTTTTTTTGGTACTATGATCAACTGAAAAAATAGACTTGCTAAGTGGTCTGTTATCTGCCAACCAAAGGAACATGGAGGTTTGGTATACAGAACCTGAATTTATAGAATAAATGCTAGGTTAAACAAATGGCTTTTCAAATTGACCAATGAAGATGGTATTTGGCAGGAGCTGCTAAGAAATAAATAAGTTACATTAAAGACTAAACATTGTCACGGGTTACAACAACCTGATGATTCTCATTTTCGGATGGATCATTGGGAGTGAAAGATCAATCCATGAGCTTAGGGAAATTCAAATTAGGATATGGTACTGAAATGAGGTTTCAGAAAGATATCTGGTTGGTTGCACATCCTCTAGACGTAGTTCCTCTAAATGTTTCTAGACGTAGTTCCTCTAAATGTTTCTAGACGTAGTTCCTCTAAATGTTTCCTTCAGAAGGGCTTTAGTCGGAATTAAGTTGGTTGAGTGGAATAACTTTGTAGCAAGAGTCGCAAACCTTAACATACAAGTTGGACAAGATAGGTTCTTCCTCATTAAAAATAGTGGCGAGCTCACAGTAAATTCCATGTATAAGCGCGTGTTCAGTTCCACCCCAAAATCCCAAAAAGTGCTACAGTACCTGTCACATCGAATGTTTGCGGCCTGTGCATGGAGCATTAAATGTAGACGAAAAAAAAACTAATTGCACAGTTTGGTAGGAAATTGCGAGACGAACGTTTTGAGCCTAATTAGTCCATGTTTGAACACTAATTGCCAAATAAAAACGAACGTGCTACAGTAGCCCCAAATTCCAACTTCCTACAACTAAACACGGCGTAAATACCTTGTCGATACGGGCATTATAAAGTCTTGCAGGATATTTGGCGTTAAAATATACCACTGAAAATTAATTTTGTTGTGACTCATCAAGAGGGGGTGATTTTAACTAAAGACAATTTATGAAAGAGGAATCAGAATGGGAGCAAATCTTGTGTGTTTTGTAGTAGGGATGAAACTATTGAACACCTCTTCTTCGAGTGTTTGTATGCTAAGTTCCAGTGGCGGGCGATACACTTTGTTTTGGGTCTCAAACCCACTTTGAATGAATGGATATACTTCATGATTGGCACAAACAAAAAGGTGGATCAAATAAGACATTGTTATTGATAGGTGGTGCAGTCATTTGTTGGACATATGGTTAGTAAGAAATAATATGGTTTTGATAAATGCCAACCCAAATCTCTTTTCCAGGTTTTTACTCAAAGGACTATAACATTGGGCACAATTGCAAATGTGTGTGATGAAACCAAGGATTCCAGCTCCCAAGTTTGTCAGACGTTAGAAATGGCGGCAGTGCGATTCTTTACTTCTTTTTAATGGCCAAATAATGCTAGGATTGATATTTCAGTGTGCTTGATGAGCACATGTGTTGCTCAACTTATGTAATAAATGGTTTGATTCTCTTGGTTACAAGAGATTAAGCCGAATTAATTATTTCATCCAAATAATAACTCAATGGATAAAAAGCTCAGTTTTAATTTTTTGGTTAGCTTCTTTGTTTTCTAACTTTGTAAACTCGGATCCTTCTTTTCCCTACTTTTTATATATAACCAGTAGGGGCTCACACCTCCTGATCCCTACTACAAAATTTGGTCAAAACCAGTTGGCTAAGTTTAATTGCTGACTAAACACCTGCTAACTTGGTCAAAACTTATCCAAAGTGAAGTTTGGAAAAATGAACCAAACACCACCTTCATTCATGGAAACACTGTATTAGAAAAAAACTGGGCGTCTGGTGGCCTTTTGGCCTGCAATGGATGGGGACGGGTTCGTGCTGTGGGCTGTGGTGGCAGCAGAGGCAGAAGCAGCAGGTGAAGTAATGGGAGCAGAAGCGGAGGAGAAGAGCAGCACATGGTCTCCACGCAGAGTGAACGAACTGGGAATTACCTGGTCTGAATCGCCACCTGCAGCACCGCCGGTGGCTGGCAGAGAAGCCATCGGTCTCTTCCTTCCTTGGACGAGATGACGAGCAGGCAAGCGGCTCAAGGCAGAGATGAGGATCGAGTGGCTGCATTTGCTCAAGATGACAGGATTTCATTCTTATTTATAGGAGAGGCAAAGCACTATGGACAGTATGGCCCTCCTATGTACGCAGATAGCTCTATTATCAAGGCTATAGAGAATTTCTCAAGCTACAATTTATATGAAATTCCGTACCAGACGCCCTTCAACTGTTGAAACTGGACATGGTCTTATAGGTGCTTTTATAGCTTGTTTTCTATATTCGAAAAATAATAAAAAGAGACTCATGCATCATAGGTCCATTATCTTTTGGGTTATCTTTTGCTGTTAACCCCCTATGGTTCCCCGTCCCTCCCACTTCGCGCTCCATCTTCCTTCTTCCCCTTTTACCCTCTCCCATTCTGAACATCGCCACTGCTGCCGCGCCTCCCTCAAATTGACAATAATGGCTCAAGAATGCAGCTTCTCCGTTGTAGCTGGAGGAACTAGTACGCTGATCTGTTCCTCCAGAGCAACAGCACACTACCAATCAGGTTGGAAGCATGGTAACGACCAGGATTCGCAAGCAGCAGGAGAATAATGGATGGGCCTTTGAATCTGGAGTACAAGATCAGTATGTAAATCCCAAGGGCTGCTATCTCCAACCGCCCTTTGACAGCAACGTTCAGAACTGGGTGTGGCATGGGATGGGGTTGTTTCCGAACTGCTAGGATATATAGATTTTGTAGACCTGGTCTCTATATATGTAAACAGGTCAAAACAGGATCAGTTGACCTTTGCAAGATTGCGCGCGCCAAGAATCTGTTGAGGGCATCGCGATTCGCGACAACTTATTTTCTGTACTTAAGGTATCATCTTCTCTATGTAATTCACCAGCTCGGACAGTAAAGACAAAGCAAGTGGACTGAGTGCGTGAGCCCTGTTGGTTTCATGGGGAAGCAAAAAAAGCGCGAGTGAATGAAAATGCTGACATTATCACACCTTGTTTCAAATGCTTTGAAACTTTAAAAAACACACTTTCTGAGCTGAGCAGAGGATCTAAATGACATTCTGATTACATCAGTAAACACTAAAAAATCGAAGCAGCTGTTGGCTTGTCGTTTTAACATGTGGTTGCGCGGCCATAGTATTCATTGAAGGCATCACGGCAACGCTTGTACTTGAAATAAAGGTATCAACTTCTCTAAGTACAGATTCAGTGTCCCATGGAGTTGTGTGGCATTCGTTTAAGAGTTGTTAGTACGAAATTAGCCATCAGCTTGGTCAGTTTAGACAGCCAATCCAAACAGATAATCTCTGGCATTGGAGCTACTACATTTTAATTTTCTACAATTTGTTTTGAAAGTCATGGATAGAGAAAATAGTCATGAAACAGTTGCTTACAAATTGAACCACCCCAATGAACCACAGCAAACGCTCCTAAATCCCATGCCTGGTTGTCACAGATCTGCTTCACTAGTGGACCAGTTTTTTTGCTTCAGTTTTAAAGATATTTTTTAGTAAAACATTTAGCAAATCAACCCCTCATGGTAGACAAAAATACTTAAATAGCCATAATGCCCTTCTATTTCTCTTTTTTCCTCCTCTCCAATTTCTACTTCTTCGTTGTTATCCCCACATTCCATCACACGTACCCGCCCAGCCCCGGCACCCATGCACCCCGCCGACGTCGTCATCTCCGGTCATGTGTGCTCGTGTGCTCGTGCACCCCGGTGGCAGCCGAGCCCACCCTCCATAGTGTGTGAGGTCAAATCCGACCTCTGCCCACGCTGGGCCATTGGTGCAGGTGAAAGCTAGGAGAAGCTGCTAAGAGAATATGTTTTTAGAGCTTCACCTGTGAAACTATTTGAAAACTACACTACTACAATATTCTTTTCCCAAGCGGGCATTTTGGATTTTATGAGGCAGGCAAAGCGTCCGCCTCTGCCAAAAGGCCTGCTGAATGCGGCTTTACAGAGGCGTACGGAACGCCCGTCTGCGAAAATGAATTAGGAAAGACAAAAAAAAAATCTGTGGACAAGCCCACCGAGCCCATCCATAGGCCCGCCGATGATCTGATCGTCTGTTTTCCATGTAGCTAGTGCTTTCTTCAGACGATAGTCAAGAACATATGCATATTTCAGAACATGCTGGCAGCTTCATCTTCTTGTGCTGCACAAACGAAACTATTAACCTGTGAAACTAATAAATATTTAATGTATTTATGTCAATGGCAATGATGGACTAAAATAATCCATGACCAACCATGGTTGTTCGTTTCAAGCTAAGTGTCAGTTGAGATGATATGCGACCAATTTGTTTCCACCGGCCTCGGCACACAAAAGGAGCCTGATGCTCACGCTATATTTCATTGCACTAGTGAAACACCGTAAGTACCTCTATCAACATGAATTAGTGCGATCATACACGTGTCAAATCAAACGAACAGGCCAGTGACCAACCTTGAGACAATGAAAACGACGTGCATGTTCCGGACCACAGCAGGAGAGAATCTTGGTTGCATGAAAACGCTTTTCTTGGACGCCAGTGGATGGAGGATGGGACGGCGACAAGATGCAAAAAAGATGTCTATATGTGCACTTCCCCTCCTGCCGTAGACAATGCAATGACGTGTACTCCATGATGCAAGCAAATATTTATATAGCCTTCATTGCATGTTTTATATTTATTCTCTAATATGTTCACCATGAATGAGGATATTTTGGGAGTTGGCTCGATCTAGATCTAGATGAAGAGAATGTATAAGCGTGAGAAAAAAAAAAAAAAAAATGTGTCCTTATTTGTTTGTAAATTGAGAAGAACTAGTGCTAGCGAAAACTGAAAAGGGCAGTGATCTAAGAAGAATCGAAGTAGTATTTATACGTGAGGTGCAGGCTTATATCTTACACCCAAAGGAGAATATTACAAGGAATGCGCAAGAAAGGATCAACAGAGCAACAAGTAGAAGGAATACACCATCAAATTATACATCCATAAAGCAAGTACGGAGGTCAAAACAAGTTGTATCTACATACTTAAGGTGCGCCCCTTGTGTAGTTCAGCTAGTCATAAGGCTTTTAACCCTTGACTGTTGCCTAAATGAAGAAAATTATACCAGTTCATACAAATAATTAGTTAAACGTAGGTTGCACAAATTTCTGCCACTACTGCAAAATGATTTGCACAGACATAGCACTTAATTAACATAGGCGGACTAGGTAAGCTACCGCTTGTGCAGTTTGCCAGGAGAACCCAAGGCCCGCCTTTGTACATAACACTTAATCAAATGTAAAGGATATACATTATGGCATCTCTAAAAGGGCACACTAAAGGTGCCCACATCTATACCTTAGGGCAGCTCCAACAATCGACTTTTAAGCTAGCTCTAAGTATTTATTTTCATATTTTAATAACGAGAGAAAAGCTAGCTCTTCATCAATAGCTAAGCTTTTGAACACATTTCAAGATTACGTAAGACTTTTGTGCAGTTTGCCAGATGCCCAGATGAATGCACATGCAACGCTTGTTACGCTGTCAACTACCGATTGCAGGGCGGCTGGACATGTGGGTCACCGTGTTACTTAAAATGTGATTTATAGGGACAGGCGGTCCAGAAGCTACAGTGCAGAAAAATATTCGATGGATGCGCCCCTCAACAACTATGTAATAGTATACTAGCTTTCACGTGATTCTCCTATAATATAGCATCGATTTCACGTTTGTGTACCTGATCACCAAATAACGGGAGATGGCCACATCTAGATGGACAAACCGACAAAGTGTGTGTCGGTGACAAAAAAAAAAGAAAATATTTCCTTCACTATTAGACCTGGCAGTGATCAGACAATATGTGTTTTCAAGATTTAAACTCGAGACCTCAACATTCATATTTTCTAGAACATCCATACCAGTTAAGTTACACAACACATGTGATTATTCAATTGATGCAATTTTTTAACTACACAATTTCAAATCTTATATTGTATATTTGACACTCCACAAATGATCTCAAATACAAAAGTTGTTACTGTAAAGTTGTAGATCCCATCGAGCAATACAATTTTAATGTTGACTTTGTCTCCGTTTGACACTGTTAACCATCTCAAATCGGATCCAAGAACTTATATTGAACATTTCGACGTGTAAATCATCTCAAATAAAAAGTTGTCAAATACAAGTTTTTTACATCTATATGAACTCTACAGTTTTGACATAAAGTCTGTCTTGATCCAACCTCATATGAAAAGTTATGATTGTTTTTTTGTGAAAAACAACCTATCATTAGTGGTTCAAGTCACGAACCCGTAGTGATACGTGAACTATCACTGCCGTTTCGTGGCTATAATTAGTTCAGTGTGTTCTGGGGTAGTGCTTATCTATTTGCATAAGTAAAAAAAAATGGAAGGGGAAAGATTCGGTGCAGCTACTCGTAGTAAAAGGTACAATACAAGAATATACTTTGGACAATGCGTACTGCTCCTGACTCGTATATGACAACATATATGGGTGTCCACATAATTGAAATTCTTGAAAGCAACATTGCTTGAAGCTATTCAAATTACTGGTTTTCATGCAAAGTACCCAATAATATCCAAATACTCAATCACTATATCTAAGCAGCCATAGTCCCGTCAAAGTAGACCAAATTTCAATACTCCCTGCAATCTGAAACAATTGCACTCACAACATAAGTAATCACTAACAAAACCTCACAAAACATCCTTCGTCTTGGGCTTCTCTCCCTTAAGGCCTTAACAAGGCATCAAGTACCAACCACACCTGATTATTCATGGACATCTGACCAAACTTGTTATGCTATTAACTTCTCAACACTCAGGCTTGTTAAGTCTCCTGTAGATGTCAGCTATTCTGTCAAATAAAAAAAAAAACAGAGTAGCGGGTCTGTAGATGTCAGCTCGATCTACGATAGATTTTGGGGAGCGGGTCTGCAAGCAAACTGTTCATTCATATTGGTCAGAAGTCCAGGTTCAGTGTTCATGTGAGGCATGCACGCATTTGTTCGCAAGTTGTACTCCCTCCAATCCAAAATAAATACAAATCTTGCTTTTGGACACAGGTCAAACTTTTTAGTTTAACTAAATATATAAAAAAAGTATTATTACTGATGATGTGTAACAAATATAATCATATTGATCCTGGGTCTACTTTCATAATAAATCTATTTAAAGATATAAATGTTGTACTATTTTCTATATATCTAGTTAAAATTAAAAAGTTTGACTCTTGAGAAATGAGACGTGCATTTATTTGGAGAGTCAAAGCATCTCAGGTTTGACCAAATTAAAGAGAGAAACACAAAGATTTATGACATCAAATATGTATGCTATGAAAATATAACTAATGAAGAATCTAATGATACTTAGTTGTTATCATAAATGTCAATATCTTATTATATAAAGTTTGTCAAACTTGAAAAACTTTGACTCTCCAAGATTCTCAAGAATGACTTACAATTTGGGACGGAGGAAATAGTATGTAATTTTTATGCAGGTTGGACAGTTTAGAGTTTACACTTTATTAGACTATGGATCGTTATAGCTAATCTCTGGAATTGCTGGTTCCTTATTTTTAGCGTTTCTCGCATTTTCTTATTGAAAAAGATATGTATCGTGAATACTTCAGCAAACGATGGCTTACAACTTAAAACAAACCCAATGGGACACGGCAAATTAGTTTATATAGGCACCCAAGTTGCTAATTCATATGAGAAAAAACTAGACCTGAGTAGACAAATTAAAAACAGTGAAATCGAAAAACTACAGTCCTAACCCTTCCTTTGTGACTATTTTTGAGCCGTCACTATGAGAGCAAGTATCTATGATGGTCTTTTCATCTCATTCTTTAGGTCAAATGGGATCAAGACGGAACAGAAAGAACAGAAGGGTTTGATGAAGGTGAGGTTGCGGTCTGATCAGACTTGTTCATGGCCATCTGGTGGTAGAATGGATAAAACAGGATTGGCAAGCCAGTCAGGATGGTATATACCTCCATGAAAAAACTAGCTATCAAGAACGTGGACAGTTCCTTCCCAATGGCCCTACATATCAATTCATCGAATCGATGTAGCCATTGCTTCACTGGCTTCGCACCGGGAACTATATTGAGAGAGTTCTTGATGACTTTCCATGAGACCCTGGCATATCGGAGGTCTTCCAAACAAAGACATCCCAGTTGACGTGGAGAAAGTCCATGAGTATGTCTTCCTAATTAATGAACAGTGTTGTTCTGACTTGCACATTAGCTGAGTCACCAAGGTCAATCCCGACCGCCTTGGTGTCCTCAATGGGCTTGGAAGAGGTAGAGGCTAAAGCCTTGTTCGAGTTAGGGGAGCACATGAAAGTGGCTATGACCATGGAGGCCACCAGGCAGCACTCCTGCTCACATAGATATGCATGCAAGAAATTGGTCCTGATGGTGATAAAATGTCGTTGCGGGCCGACATCTTTAATATAAGATAAGTGTAGTTGGGCATGGCCATGAACTTTGCATAGTATGGTTGTCCTAGAATGACAAGGCATGTGTCTAGGAAGTCCACCACCTCAAAGGTGAGGGTCTCCGTGCAAAAGTTGGTGCGGTTGTCAAAGGTCAAAAGGAGGTCAATTTTTCCAAGTGTCATCACTTGCTTACTGTGCATGACGCCATGGATGGTTGCTTCGATCGGACGGATGCACGAGTGAGGGATATTCATGGCATCTAGGGTCTTGTTGTAGAGTATGTTGAACTATTTGTCGTCATCCATGAGCACCTTTTGTGGGTGCTTGTCTCTGATGTTGGGGTCAAACACGAGAGGAAACCTTCCTCGTTGGGGACATGGTTGGGGTGGTCCAAACTGTCAAAATGTGATGTCCGAGTAAGATAACCATAGGAATGTGGGCACTGGCTAGACCACATTGACCTTTCGCATGGTGAGCGTCTATCATCAGCTTCAACTCAGATGCAGCAGGCTCCCAAAGATGATGAGGCACTTAGATTTTCCATACATGCTGGTTGTTTTGGGCTATGCCAAGTTTAAAAGGAATCTCAATGTTCTATGCCAAAAAATACAGAGAAGATAGGAGGTTGAGGACCCATAATATCTTTTATTTTGGTACAAATTTAAACTCTGCATTCATCGCTAGCCTGGGGATCATGCTTCTTCTTGCCTATGAGAGGCTTGAGGTCACCGCGAATGAAACACTTGAAGAGATCACAATCCGTGTAGGCATGCTTGACATGGCACGCGTGGTTCAGGTATGACCTCTCCACTACCTTCTCGAAGTGGACAGATGTGGGTTTGCCACTCTATTTGCTAGTGCGATCGGCTGCCCCAGTGAACTCACTGCTGTGGTAATTCTTGCCTTTCTTCCTCCTCTTTTCTCGACAGGACGACAATCTCCATAATCCCCTATTCCTCCTCATGCTTGGCCATGCAATTGCCCTTATCGAAGTTGGTGAGGATAGCCTCTTCACCCCTGGCATGTGTAGGAGCAATGTTGAGGACCTCCCCTATGGTGCATGGGTTTGAGCACCCAAGATTGTGAACAAGGGACTCGCAAGTGGTGCCATGGGTGAAGGCATTGATGACATTGACATCAGTGATATCCAAGACCTATTTCTCTCCCCTCCCTCCCAATCATTCACATCGTCAAAAAAACCTACTTATTTCTGTATGAGAGTATATATAAAACCGCTGACATTAGCAATGTACTTGTCGAAAGGATATTACATTGGTTGTGCCCAGATCTAGCCCACACAATAGCTACAGGCAAATTGACAGTTAGTACCTCCTTGTAAGTCTTCTATATACATAATCCAGGTCAGCTCGATCTAGGATATATAGATTTTGTAGAGCTGGTCTCTCTATTTGTAAACCGGTCAAAATAGGATCATTAGGCCTGATGGTTTGCGAGATTGTGCACGCCAAGTATCTGTTGAGGGCATTGCGACAACTTATTTTATGTACCTAAGGTATCAAATTCTCTAGGATATAGTACAGATTTTGTAGAGCTGGTCTCTATATATGTAAACCGGTCAAAAAAAAGATCAGTTGGCCTGACGGTTTGCGAGATTGCACGCGCCAAGAATCTGTTGAGGGCATCGCGACAACTTACTTTATCTACCTAAGGTGTATCGGCTTCTCTAGGATATATAAATTTTGTAGACCTGGTCTCTATATATATAAGCCGGTCAAAACAGGATCAGTTGACCTGACGGTTTGCAAGATTGCTCATGCTAAGAATCTGTTGAGGGCATCGTGACAACTTATTTTCTGTACTTAAGGTATCAGCTTTTCTATGTAATTCGCCAGCTCGGACAGTAAAGAAAAAGCAAGTGGAATCAGTGCGTGAGCCCTGTTGTTTTCATGGGAAGCAAAAAGAAAGCAAGTGGATGAAAATGCTGACATTATCACACGTTGTTTCAAATGCTTTGAAACTTAAAAAACATACTTTCTGAGCAGAGGATCTAAATGGCATTCCGATTACATCAGTAAAGACTAAAAAATCGAAGCAGCTGTTGGCTTGTCGTTTTAACATGGTTGCGCGGCCATAGTGTTCGTTGAGGGCATCATGGCAACGCTTGTACTTGAAATATAGGTATCAACTTCTCTAAGTACAGATTCAGTGTCCCATGGAGTTGTGTGGCATTAGTTTGAGCGTTGTTAATACGTAATTAGCTAGCTTGGTCAGTTTAGACTGCGCACTGTGGATCCATACACATAATCTCTGGCATTGTATCTACTGCATTTTTTATTTTCTCCAATTTGTTTTCAAAGTCATGGATAGAGAAAATACTCATGAAACAGTTGCTTACAAATTGAACCACCCCAATGAGCCACATCAAACGCTCCTAAATCCCATGCCTCGTTGTCACAGCTCTGCTTCACTAGTGCTTCAGCTTTAAAGCTATTTTTAGTAAAATGTTTGGCAAAACAACTTCTTATGGTAGAAAATTTGAATGAGTTGATCACGGGCCTTAGCCATTTTTGGCCCGAGCGCTTGAATGCGGGCTTGCCTCTCTAAGGCCTCGATACAACGCTTTTTCTGCTGCAGCTCCTCATGCATCTGATTCAAGGCAATGGGGGGCGTTCTTCAGCCCCATCGTCGTCCCCTGTTTCTTGTCGACTGGACCCTTGGAGTGTTCCATGATGGCGGCAGTTCCATCATGATAAGGGCGCCTGCCAGAATCGTCACGCCAAGAGACAACGTTGTTGGAATGATCTCCCAGCCAATAAGCCCAACGGCCTATTGGGCCTTGGTCACGCGCCCTGATCGGGGGCGCCCAACCGTACATGGTTGGTGGGCCCCCGTCGCACTGCTCTATATAAAGTGGTGGGGGCCGGCGGCTCATAGTACGAGGTTCGCCGTGAGCCACTCCGACCCACCAACAAACCTTAAGTCCGATCTCAATATGGTGCGCAGCCAGCGACGGGAAGCCGCCACCGTCGGCCTCACTGCACCGCCACTGCATCGCCGGACTTCACCAACTCTTCTCCGACCATCGCTGCCCGTGCGCAGAGCTTCACCGACCGAACGAGATGGCCGGATCCTCCTCGACGGCGCCCTCCGATGGTCTGTACACTCCCATCCACTCTCCTCTCTCTATCACTCTGTAGTACGGTTCGTTAGGATTTCTACTTGTTCATCCCAAATACAAAGAACCACCCGACTAGATGCTACTCTAGGTGATCTTTGGGATTTAACAATGGTATCAGAGCCCTGTCTAGTTCGTAGATCTAGATCGAGGACAGGAAAAGAAAAGAGAGAAAGATTGACCGATCCGGATCGAATCGGGAAAGAACAGACCGCAACCCTAACCCTAATTGTGATCCCGAATCAACAGCCCAAATACAAAGAACCACCCGACTAGATGCTACTCTAGGTGATCTTTGGGATTTAACAATGGTATCAGAGCCCTGTCTAGTTCGTAGATCTAGATCGGGGACAGGAAAAGAAAAGAGAGAAAGATTGACCGATCCGGATCAGATCGGGAAAGAACAGACCGCAACCCTAACCCTAACTGTGATCCCGAATCAAGAAAGAAAGGACAGATTGGAAGGGGTTTTCTCCTACATGGAGATCCACTGCGCCGTCATCACCGCCTACCGTCGCACTGGACGTCGCGCGGGATGAGACCGCCGTCGCGCGGGACAAGGCACCATCGCCAGGCTACTCGGCAGTGGCCCGCTCAGCCACAGGCGAGCGCACGCGCCGACGAAAAGCCCAACGGCGGCGCCGGCTTTGCACCTCCAGTCCGCCATCATGGACGGCTGCTACTCCTTCCATGGCTGGACCGCGAGCGGCGCTGTGAGAGAAAGGGCAGAGGTTGATGCTGCATGAGACTGATGAGGGAGACTGATGCGGTTGAGGTTGATGCTGTGAGACTGGGTAGTCATGGCTTATATCAAAGATATCCCTCCAGTCTCATCAAAGATCGACTTGGCCTTCATCTTGGTTGAGGTTGACTGGGTAGTCACCACACCATGTCCCAAAGAACCTGTGGCACTGGTGAGGGAGACTGATGAGACTGATGCTGCATGGCAGAATAGAGAGCGGGACTTTGCTCCCGTAAAGATGTCTTTTGACCTTAAACATAGAAAGTGGGTCACAGCCAATAAGAAATGTTTGGCTATGATAAAGAATACAATGGAGCCTGCAATAGTGGGCTCAATTCTAGACTACACGGTCATAGAATACCTAGAAAGAATAAAGAGTCAGTTCACTGGATCTTTAAAGACATATGCAACCCAGTTGATCAAGCAATTGGTGACAGAAAGATACTCTAGTGGCGGCAGTGGCATTAGAGAGCACATACTGAAAATGAGCAATTTGTCATCTAAGCTCAAACCAATGGATTTGGCTCCCAAGAATGAGTTTCTTATTCATTTGATTTTTGCTTCTTTGCCAAAAGAATTTGACACTTTTTATGTTAATTACAACGTACAGCCCGAGAAATAGGATTTAGAAAAGCTCATAGCCATGTGTGTGCAGGAGGAGGAAAGAATAAAAGTTTCACAGGGTGGTACTATCAACTACCTAAAAGATAATAAGAAAAAGAACTATAATAACATCTCTTCCTCCAAGTCACCTAGAAAGGGTCCCATGCAACAGTCTCAGAACAAGCAATTCCCAGTGGATAAAGATCAATGTCTTCATTGTAAGGGCAGAGGACATTACAAGCAAAATTGTCCCGATTTCCTCAAGATGATTATGAAAAAGAAAGGTGAGAACATTATTACGTTCGTAAATAAATCCTTGTATGTCAAGTTTTCAAAATCTACTTGGTGGATTGATTCAAGTGTAACTATTCATGTTGCTAATTCTTTACAGGGATTCCGTTCGATGAGAACTTTACAAAAAAAGCAAAAGTTTCATTAAAGTCGCAAATGGAGTACAAGCAGATGTTGAGGCCGTTGGCGATCTTCCGCTAGAGCTTGCTGATGGCTTCATACTTTTTCTTAGAGATGTTCTTTATGTACCTTCTTTGCAAAGAAACTTGATTAGTGTTTCAAAGTTGGACCATGATGGTTATGATTGCCATTTTGGAAATGGCAAATGTCAGATATTGTTTAATAATAGATGTATTGGTCTTGCCTTCCGATAAGACGAGCTTTATTTGTTATCACTTCGTGAAAATGTGAATTCCGTATGTGATGTGAATGAGAAAGTATCCTCATCAAACAATGCAAACAGAAAACGAAAGAGAACTCCTAATGTATCGTCAAAATTATGGCACTGTCGTTTAGGCCATATTTCGAGGGGGAGAATAGAGAAACTAGTTAAGAATGAAATTCTTTCTCCACTGGAGTTCTCTGACTTAGAGCAATGTATAGAATGTATTAAAGGAAAGTATGTAAAGAAAATTAAAAAGGATGCCAAACGAAGCACAAGAATTTTAGAGATAATTCACACAGACATATGTGGTTCTTTTCCTATGAAAAGTGTGGATGGTTATGATTCATTCATAACATTCATAGACGATTACTCTCGTTTTGGCTATATTTATCCAATTAAAGAAAGAACAAAAGTGTTGGATAAATTCAAAATATTTAAGGCAGAAGTTGAAAATCAGCATGATTTAAAGATTAAGATAGTCAGGTCTAACCGTGGGGGGAGTACTACGGTCGACATACCCCATATGGACAAGTTCTTGGACCTTTTGCAAGGTTCTTACAGGAAAATGGTATAGTCGCCCAGTATTCAACATCGGGCGAACCTCAGCAGAATGGAGTAGCTGAAAGGCGTAACCGTACCCTGATGGATATGGTGCGTAGTATGATAAGTTACTCCACCTTACCGTTGAGCCTATGGATGGAGGCGTTAAAAACTGCCATTCATATTCTCAATAGAGTACCAAGTAAGTCGGTGCCCAAAACACCGTATGAGTTGTGGACAGGAAGAGTACCCTCACTAAACCACTTACGTGTGTGGGGGAGTCCTACTGAGGCTAAAGTATTTAACCCAAACATTGGGAAGTTAAATCCCAAAACAGTAAGTTGCCATTTCATTGACTACCCAGAAAAGTTAAAAGGTTTTCGTTTCTACTGTCTAGATAGACATACAAAGTTTGTGGAAACGAGACACGCTGTCTTCCTAGAGGATGAAATGATGAGGGGGAGCATGGTAGCTCGAGAAATTGATATTGAGGAGAAACGGGTGTATGCACCCACTCCGATGGTTCAAGAGCCATTTTTCGAGCTACCTGCTGCTGCTACACCTACAATGCAAGATGTTGTGGTGCCAGCACCTGTTGTTATTCCTTCTATGGCAACAACGAATGAGGATGAGGAACCCATGGTTCAGAATCCTACAGAACCTATTGCCACACATGAGGGGGAGCAACAACAGCCTCAAACAAAAAATGTGCCAAATGTGGAGACCCTTAGAAGGTCTCAAAGAGTTAGAAGATCAGCTATTTCTGATGATTATGAAATCTATAATACTGAAGAGTTTCATATGGAGGGTGATCCCACTTCGTATGAAGAAGCCATGAGAAGCGAACACTCATCAAAGTGGTTGAAAGCTATGAAAGATGAAATGGAATCTATGGGTTCCAATGGTGTTTGGGATTTAGAACAAATTCCTAAAGGAGCCAAAACAGTAGGCTGTAAATGGGTCTACAAAACAAAATATGACTTCAGAGGGAATATAGAAAGGTTTAAAGCATGACTTGTGGTGAAAGGTTTTACACAAAGAGAGGGGATAGATTACATTGAGACATTTTCTCCAGTCTCATGTAAGGATTCCCTCAGAATTATAATGGCATTAGTGGCACATTATGATTTAGAATTACATCATATGGACGTAAAGACAGCATTCCTAAATGGAGATTTAGAGGAAAATGTTTACATGGCACAACCAAAAGGTTTTGTTGTAGAAGGAAAGGAAAGAATGGTTGCCGCCTAAAGAAATCCATTTATGGATTGAAGCAAGCTTCAAGACAGTGGAACTTGAAGTTTGACAGAACAATAAAGAATTTTGGGTTTAAAGATAATGTTGAGGACAATTGCATTTATGCAAAGTTTAAGAATGGGAGATTTATTTTCCTCGTTCTGTATGTGGATGACATTCTACTTACTAGTAGTGATGTGAGTCTGCTGCAGGAGACAAAGAAGTTTTTGTCCTCAAAGTTTGACATGAAAGACATTGGTGAAGCATCATATGTTTTGGGCATAGAAATTCATCGAGATAGAAGAAAGGGGGTATTAGGACTGTCACAAAAGGCATACATAGAAAAAGTATTAAAGAAATTCAGTATGCACAAATGTAGTCCCTCACCTGCTCCTATAGTCAAGGGCGACAGATATAGGGATTTTCAATGTCTCAGGAACCAATATGAGATCGATTAAATGAAAGCGGTTCCATATGCTTCAGCTGTCGGAAGCTTGCAATATGCTCAAGTATGTACGCGCCCTGACTTGGCATTTGTTACCGGGTTACTTGGTAGATTCTAGAGCAATCTTGGAATGGAACACTAGAAATTAGTAAAGAAAGTCTTGCGTTATTTGCAAGGAACAAAAGGCCTCATGATGACGTATAGAAAATATGATTCACTCCATATAGTGGGGTATTCAGATTCTGATTATGCGGGAGATGATAGAAAATCCACGTCTGGATATGTATTCACTCTCGCAGGGGGAGCTATTTCATGGAAAAGCTCAAAACAAATTGTCACTACATCGTCCACAATGTATGCCGAGTTTGTAGCGTGTTATGAGGCAATGGGGCAGGTGAACTGGCTAAAGAAGTTCATACCCGGTTTGAAGGTGGTTGACGACATCTATAGACCACTAAAGTTATACTGTGATAATAATCCGGCAGTACAGTATGCTCACAACAATAAATCAAGTGGTGCTGCCAAACACATTGACATAAAGTATTATGTTGTGACGGATAGAGTTCAGGATCAAATGATAAGTCTTGAGCATATAAGTACCGAAAAGATGCTCGCAGATCCGCTTACAAAAGGCTTACCACCCAACGTGTTCAGAGAACATGTAGCCGGCATGGGTTTAAGGGAAAGCCTATGATTCCTAGACTATAAAGGGCCCAAAAGTTAAAGTATCTATTTCAGATCAGAGACGTGCATTGTAGCTGTTAAATCTATCAGCGATTGACCGTGACGATGAAACATGCTCTATGCATCATCTGTGAAGAAATGAGAAAGGAGAAAAGGATTGAAGTTTAAAGTTAAAGATAAAAGTAATAGTGTGAGATCAAGGGGGAGAATGTTGGAATGATCTCCCAGCCAATAAGCCCAACGACCTATTGGGCCTTAGTCACGCGCCCTGATCGGGGGCGCCCAACCCTACATGGTTGGTGGGCCCCCGTCGCACTGCGCTATATAAAGTGGTGGGGCCCGGCGGCTCATAGTACGAGGTTCGCCGTGAGCCACTCCGCCCCACCAACAAACCCTAAGTCCGATCTCAACAGGGTGCGCAACCAGCGATGGGAAGCCGCCACCGTCATCACCGTCGGCCTCACTGCACCGCCACTGCATCGCCGGACTTCACCAACTCTTCTCCGACCATCGCTGCCCGTGCGCAGAGCTTCACCGACCGAACGAGATGGCCGGATCCTCCTCGACGGCGCCCTCCGATGGTCTGTACACTCCCATCCACTCTCCTCTCTCTATCACTCTGTAGTACAGTTCGTTAGGATTTCTACTTGTTCATCCCAAATACAAAGAACCACCCGACTAGATGCTACTCTAGGTGATCTTTGGGATTTAACAAATGTAGCTCCTAGTGGTGGTAGAGTAGGTTGTGTGGTTTGATCGCCCGAGCTCCGGCGGTGGAGGTCTCGGCTATGGTTCCGTTGGCGGCTAGCGAGGGTTCTTTCTGGCCCTTCCATGGCGGCATGGTGATTTTTTAAAAAAAATATATATGTGGTGCAATGGGGTCCCCATGGACAACGCCAACTGTGGGGGCTTCGCTTGGCTACCTACCCTCGTTAGAGAATAGTGCTGAGGAGGCCGAGGGTGCCCCATAGGAGATGAAGCGCGAAGGTTAGACAATGCAGGGCTAAATGGAGTGGTAATAAATATAGGAGTAAATGGCCATTAATTCATCATCCATTGCTGTTGTACCCACTGGTGTTTATAGGGCATACGCGGGGGCACGATGAAATTACAACTCGTCCTCAACTGGTTGATAAGCACTCTATAGGGGTACAGGGGGGTTACAGACATTTGATGCCTCCATCCCAACTACTCCTTTTGATGTCGTTCGAAGCTCTTGGGACCGCGGTTCTCCATCTCCCTCCAAACGGCAGCGAAGCTGGCGTCACATCGGTCTCCTTCAGCTAGCAAAGCCTGGTCCTGTAAGGATAGAGAGTCAAAGTTACCCTCGCCGGGGACGCCGGTGAGGCAGACCCCGTCAGACACATCTACACTTGGAGATGATGTGGGGCCGAAAGACGTTGAGGTTCTAGCCCCCCCCCCCCCAAGGCTTCTACAGAGGTAGGCCTTTTAATGGGACCGAAGACCCACCTTTGTACATCGATCCATTTACAGAAGCGCCAATCATGTTAGGATGCTCTCCTCTATAAACTAATTTACAGATGTGGTTTTGCCCGTGTCCATGAATCATTGAAGCACTTCCAAAGTGCACTAGGTATTTCAGAACACACGTAAATTTAGGTTGCTTCTAAAAATAAAAGGTGTTGTCTCCAAGATTTTTTTTGTAGTAGTACATTGTGCACGTGATAGATATGTCAATAATTTTGAAATGTAAAATAATGAATACTAACTGTATTTATATATTAGCCATGTTCGCTTCTCTTATAATCCGTATTTTTCAGCATGTTTTTTCAGCCAGAATAATATTTTTCTCTCATAACAAATCAACCGGAACAGTGTTTCGGCTTATTTTTTCAGCGAAGCGAACGGGGCCATTGACACCCTAAATGATCCCATCCCAGGTCCTCAAATGGTGTAACGAAAATCAAGCCCACGGCCCACCGTTGCCAAAAGCAACGACAAGCCCACACACGCTGGCTGTTACTTGCCTTGGCGTATCGTACTGCTATTACAAGAACACGTTTCGGGCTGCTGCTACCGCGCCTGTCCAGCCCAACAGGCCGAAACCCAGTTTAGGGTGCAACATATTACTCTAGCCCCTTAATGATTAGGAAAAAATCTAATTGATCTCCCTGATCTATCGTGGATGTCCGGTTTTCCTTACTGAACGACAAAACCAGTTTGTTTGACCTCACTCATCTTTTAAAACCATTTGTTTTTGCAGCTTGGGTAATTTTGGTAGTGGTTTTGCTGATGTGGCGCCACATCACAAGGAGTAAATCGGACTAAGTTGAAAGTTCACGGAGTAAATCAGACTAGAAATGATTTTTAAAAACAATATTCACAAAATATTATCTTAAAAATAAAATTCTAAAACAATTAACCAAATATTTTTACATGGGAAACTATTGTAATTAAAAATCCTAAAATTTAGTTTAATCTAAAAAATTTGCTTTCCCTCGAAAAATTATGAAACTAGTTTTAGAATTTTTTTTTTCAAAAACCATCGTCCATCCTATTTAATCTAGGCATCATAAGATAGAAAACAAATTTTCTACCAATTTTGTATCAAAAACCAGATTTTGTATGATGTTTATAAAACATCTTAAACTAGTTCCTGCATTTTTTGAGTTAAAACCAAATTTTATGATTTTTTTAAGATTGAACCAAATTTTATGATTTTTAATTTAATTATTTTCCATGTAAAAATGTTTGGGCAATTTTTTTAAAATTTACTTTTACGAAGTTTTGGATACTTTCTTTTAAAAATTTATTGTCCAATTTACCTGCCTAAACTTTTGACTCTGATGTGGAAAATTGGATGACCCCGATAGTTGGGGGAGGTAAGTTGGACTTTCCCCCTTAATTTTTCGTGCAATCTGCATCATGTTCCGGTGACGCATGACCATTCAAAAGCGCCTAGCTAAAGTATTTGTATTTTTGATGTATGTCGATGGAGACGTCACCTACCATTGAAAGCATATCATCGTTAAATCCCAGAAAAAATCCAGAAAAATACAAGCATCCATGTCAAATCAAGGACTTTGAATCTGGATGAGCAGGTTTCACCGTAAGAAAAACCCAGCCAACTGAGTTCGCTCAATGCTCATGCTCAGTTAGGACGAAACCTGGCCCTGCATATTGCCGTCATAGTCTTCGGCTCTCCATGAGGTAAAGCAAATTGGTTACAGGCCTCCGCAACAGAGCTTATATAATCGTAGTTTATTGCATATTTCTTCTTAGGTACAGACACCCGTGGATATTATCATAGTTTAATGCATATGTTACATTTCTTCTTGGTACAGGCATCCATGGGTATTTACTGCCCGCATGAGCATCGGTATGGGCACAAATTGGGTAAAAAAAAATTCTGATGGGTATGGGCAGGTGATATCCATCGGTACAAACACATTTTTATCCCTAATTAAAAGATCAATGCAAGCGATGGTCATTCCATTGCATTGCAGTTCAATGTGCATTCCAAAACGCACGAAACTAGACTTCGGATTTATTTTAACACAACAGTAATTTCTTTGCAGTAATGATCTATCGCTTCGTTCAAACAACACGCTAAAACATATAAATGGCGTACCCAGTGCAGAGAGCTCCCGCGCTGTGCGGAGTCTGGGGAAAGATGTTAGTGGCAGAGCCTTACCCTCGCCAACACGCAACAACATATCTGAAACAAAAAGAGAACAGTGTGAACTACCGCAACTACTCTCCGTCTCTCATTTATGCCGAGTCCATGACACATTCAATTGCGTGTTTGCAGATCCCAAACTACCCAGAACTACGCTCCGATTACGCTGCAGCCATGATGCATTCAATTGCTTGTTTGCAGATTCCAGTCATAGTCGCTTCTGGTCCATACACCTGCGGTGGATTTTTCAAAACACAATCAGCTCATATATGTGGACTGCTGACAATGATTCGCAACTACCAACAACAGACGGTTGAATATTCTTTTTCACATCTATTTTCTGAGCTAAAGGCTTTTCATCAAAAAGTTTTCCAATATGCTTAAAGGCAACTAGATCAGTACCTCAATTGGAACACCGAGTTCTGCACCAAGCTTGCGCATTTTGGCCAGTCCAGATTGGTAATTTGGACCACCACGGCGAACATAAATGTGCATCCTTGAAGCCTTCAACTTGGATTCCTGAAAGTGAATTGTGTGGCGATTGGTGAAGAATCAATTAGGTTAACAGATATGAGTGGTGTCAAACATCAGCGAGGATTCTAAAGTGATTGGTCTTAGGTACCTTCTCTCTTAACGCCCGGATGATGCCATTGAATGTGGCAGCAACATCAGTGAAGTTAGCTATGCCACCTCCAATGAGAAGGGCTCTCTTGCGGCCATCAGGATCAGCAGTTGCACACTGCATTTAATTGTATAGTTAACTGATGATCCTAACCTTGTTCCGACCAGATGATGGTCCTAAGGTGGAGTTAAGAGCAGCATTGACAAGGTTACAGTGTTTGCTTACATCAAGTACAACTCTGGCATAATTCAAAACCTCCTCCTCGTTAGGAGCACCACTATACTCTGCATAGTTTCCAAGCTCTGACGCGTATCCCAGGTCTCCAACCTGGTGCATGGGGAAATTAATTTCATCATGGCAGCTAAATATAGGTGAATAGTTTAACAGGCATCAAAGTGAAAAGCTTTTTATGTGTAAATAAAATAGGATACAAATTGATGCTTACTGTATCAGCATATATGACACTAGCACCACCACCAGCAACCATTGTCCAGATACGACCTTTCGGGTTCAAAACTGTGAACTTCAGAGAGGCACTTGTCTGAAATAACAAGGTTGGAAAGTTAACGCACAAGTCAACAAAATATACTGCAGATCCAGTATTTCTCATGGAAACTGATTATTTTAGAGGTGATAGACCTCAGAAACAAAATGGAAAGATAAAAACATAGCCCTGAGATCAATACCTTCTCATCTAGTTCATGGATGAAACTTTCTGTAGGGCTGAGTACTCTTCCAAAAGGTAGAGGGAATTCTATACCTCCCCACCTGCACAATTGATAAGTAAGAGTAAATCCAGAATGACATGAAGAAATGGTGTCCCTGGGGGAAATCTGAGACTCACTTCTTGAAGTTCTTGAAAGCTGCTGTGTCATCTAGTTCTCCTCTCATGTCCAGAGGATATGGCTCCCCGTTGACCATGGTGAATGGATTCATCTCAAGAAACGAGAAATCCAAGTCTGCAGATGGAGCAGAATTCTTATCAACATGGCAAATCAGGAAATATAGCGACATGTACAATTTTTAATTTACTACATCTGGCAAATGAACATTTCCCAAATCTGTGGTACCTTGGAAGACAGCAAACACTCCTTTAATGAAGTCACCAATTTTTCCGCGTGCCTGATCAGCAAACAAAAGGAGTACCTCCAATGTGAGAAATAGATAACATGGAGGTATGGAGGTTAGAACTAAGGAGGAAAGCAACAAGTACCTCCAGTGGAAGGGTCGCAATCAATGGAGCACATGAATCAGGTGTCATTGGCTTCTCAGTAGGAAGAAAAATCGTCTTAACCTTGTCCCAGTTCTCCTCGATCTCAATCCCTCCACACTCTGAGAAGCTGATGGTGCTGCCCAACCTTTCTGAAACAATCGAAAGGTAGTACTCTTGATCATGGGGCACAAATGGCTCGACGATGAAGGTCGTGATTGGAGCCTTGCAGCCGCCCATCTCAACCTGAAAATTATTGGATCACGAAAAAAGAAAATCAACTCATGTAGCATGTCGAGGAAAAGCCTTTTCACAAAAGCAACCGCTATACCTCAACTCCCAGCCGCTCCTTGACAAACTCCTTGACTTGATTGAAATCCAAGTTGAGAGCCACAAGGCCGCTCTTCCCACGCTTCCCAAACAGCATGTCGGGCTTCACCACTAGCTTCATGGTTGACAGCCATGGCTGCTGGCTCAGAAGCTCTGCAAAGTCTGTTGACTGTGTGATCTGTCATTAAGCAAGGTACAAAATTCAGTCTTTACTTGTTTTTGTCAATTATTATCTGGCGACATGACACTGTGTCCAATCATCATCAGTAGTATAAGACTGGAACCACCCAGAGTACAATTTTATACTAATTCAAACCGGGGATCTTAGATTTCTTTTGTACAGTTGCTTAAAATACCCAAATACCCCAGATTCAACAATCTGAGCTCCCCTGTCGCTGTCCTACGGATCCAAGCTGCTTTAGACGTAATAATTTAGACACGCCTGAATAAGCAAATCACACTACACGGCCAAACAACCACCAGATCTGGCCAAATGAATAGTTCAACTTATAGACTCTTCCTACCTATCACACCTACTGACATATTGGAGTATTGAACTGCAGCAAGCAACAATAGCTCATATCAGTTGGATAAAAAATAAAAAATCGCACCTTTTCAGGCATAGCACCAGCCTGCGACGAAATGGATCTTCACTCAACCTCTGTTTGTCCAGATCCCCATCCTAATTCCTAACACGCCACATTTCCAAATAATGAAGGCAATACCCTCGAACCATTCAGTGCTAAAAACCGAGGAATGCGGCTGCTTAATCCGTCGGGCGCTCATAAAAACCGGATCTTTACACTACCCCGGGCAAGATCACGTGAAACCGAGCACGCGGCGGCAGATCCAGTCCGGGAAGAGTCAGGGGGAATATTCAGACAGAGTGGAGGAGGCCGGGAGGGAGGCGACGCGGACGCAGAGGCACTGACCTGGGCGGAGAGGATGGTGAGGTCGATGCCGGCGAGGCGCTTGAGGTGCTCCTTGAGGAGGCGCTTGGAGTCGTACTCCCGGATCTTCTTGCGCGCCATGGCGAGGGACGGAGGGAAGGAGAAGGTGTTGGACTGGAAGGTGGGCGGGTTGGTGACTGGCGCTGGGCGGGCCGGGTGCACGTTACTAGTCGGTCAGCGAGAGGGAAGAACAGAGGATGGTTTCATTTATATATACCGAGAGATTCAGAGGCGGCTTTGCTAATGCTGGGGTTAGATGGGATCTAAGTACTGGTCGTTACACAGAAAGAGACACGAATTAAAAAAATAGTATATTCAGCACAGCACAGCACTGCAGTGCTAAACATTATAAAAATCTTAATTGTCCATTAAGGAGATCTTACTAACACTGTTGTCTGTTAGACTGTGTGTTGCAGTGATATTAATTGTACATCAACAAGTCCTCTCTCTCTCTTTTTCCTTTTGAAGTCCAAAACATCGAGGGTGGAAACTGTGTTCTTAGGGAGAAAATGGATGGAAATAAATAAAGAAAGAAGTTGAGCGCTGTACTACTAGTACAAGATCGTGTGTGCGTGTGTCAAATACCACGTGCAGGTAGTATCATCAACTCGTGTGTTGACCTGATGGCGGTTGTACCACTAGTAAGCGATGTTTGACTAGATGCAAATATGAATTGCTCGATGCTTCTTATTTTGGTCAAAAACGTGGTTGACATTAGTGGACACGGCTGGGTCTCAAACATTTATGCATTTCGAGTGGCACAAAAAACATACACTAATATATATGTATAGTAGCAGTACATATATATATATATGAACTGGAATGGCACCTCGGTCAAAATCGTCAAGCTTTGTGACCAGGCGGCGCACATTGGTCTGTACATGTGTTTTCCTTTTTTCCCTCTTTCTGTCTGATGAGAATTCGATGGTTGGTTGGCTTTGTGCTGAATTGCAAGCGAAGGAAGGGAACAATGCATTTGGTGTTTGGTGGCAGGTGCGGCGAGGAACGGATGGACGGATGGATGGGCCTGCTGACCGATGAATGAATTTTGTATGGGCGCAATGCAATGCTGGTAGGCTGACCGGTAGATGATGCATCTGCATGCAGCGGTAGTACTGTAGGTTGGTGTCAGTTGGTTAGGCAGCTACCGTTTGCTGTGCTCTGCTCTGCTCTGCTCGCTTTGTAGCCACACACGCAACCTACACCGCGCACCCAACACGCCGACACGTCGTCGATGCTTCCCCTGGCCGCAACCGGTGCATGTGGGCCTGTCTGGGCCTTTCGCGCGTTCCACCCTCTCGGCGTACGACGAGCAAACAAAAAAGGCCCAATTTGTTTTTTTTACAGCGAACAGGCCCGTTTTGGCGTGACCTGAAGGAGGAGATTCGGTGGGAGCACTTTGCGCTCCGATGATCCCAACGGCAATTTTTGCTCCTTTATTCATGATGATGAATGAACGACCATTAATTCCCTCGGAAAATAAAATGAACCACTATTATTTTTCTTACGAAATACCCGATACAGACGCAGACTTTTATATGCATGAGCGTATACTCACCTCTGTAAACGCGCGCGTGCACACACGCTCGACTCATATGAGCATCTCTAAAGAACTGAGTTTGATCGCTAAAGCTCGGGATTGATGAAGTCACCATAGGCGCCTACATTCAAACTTCACACATCGGAGGGTCTTGCAAGACTAGTGTACACAATAGTGTGTGTAAGCACCGAGTGCCAAGAGTTATTCAAACATCACTAAATACTAAGCCCAGAGCAAAGCGTCAATATACGGGTCTAACTAGACTAAGCACTTTGCAAAACACTAACCAATTCACCTAATTTTCCCTAAAGCACTATGGTGGCTAAAGTATCTTAGAGATGAGCCTCAACTCACTAGCAACGATCCTCAACTCCAACAACACTCAAATGGCGGGATTGAGGGGTATATGTAGCCTCTACCCTGAGATGATATAGCCGTTCGCAATAGACTACACTCGTACAACGTTCAATAGAAAGCTCCCGTGACACCACCAGAAATTTGGGTTCCAGCCACGTGTACTAGCCATTGCCGACCATTGGGGCGGACACCTTTTCTCCTGTGATTATAGGAGAATTCCGGTGGTGACTAAAACCTTCTGTGTAGCTTCAGTATAGCTCGCAATTGTTTGGTACCTTCACAAACCTTCTGTAGAGCCACTTTTTCCTCTGCATATTGTTGGCCTTGAGCCGAAGCTCCGATGCTTCCCAACACACACCACCGGAGAAATCCATCGGGTGTAAGATGACTGGATCGTTCCCTTTGTACACTAAGATTTTCTTTCGGTGCTCTTCTCAGGCCTATCACCGGACCTTTGTGTTGCATATAACTAGTGCAGGTTGAGCTTCATTTCTTCACGTATTCTCGTCCGGGCTTCACGTATTTCTTGAAAATATGAAAGTGATATAAGTAGATTCATATCAAAATGTAAGTTTATAAAAGTATATATTGACTATATTTTATAGCAAAAAAATAGTGGTCAAAGTTGTTTTTGAAGGCCGTGTCTATATCCAAAACGAGAACATGGAGGGAGTAGTCTTCAACATAACTCCTTGGCATTGCTTGAGGTGTTTTATCACTTGGTCTTCATGTTGCCTTTTGTCCAAGCACGTCCTTGCATCCATTTGACTAAATACCATGTATATTAGCAAACTACATTAATCCAAACGATCATGTTGTCAAACAATCACTAAAACCATATATGGCACTAGGTAGGTACCATTTTCCTTACAACAATCGAATCTATCCTCGTTGCATCGTAGACCCGACCCTCTAGCTCGGTGTTTAATTACATCCTAAGCTAAAATCAAATTATGGTTGTTTATGTTTACATATGGATGGTATCAAGATCAACAATTTAGTACAACTATCATCAATGTTGGATCTAGGATTGCTATAAAAGGAGTCTACTACTTCCTCTTTCTCCTCTTCTTCTGTCTTTGACCTCTTTTTCTTCATCTTCCTCCATTTTTTACTATTCCCAAATACCACCATTGGTCCGAAAAATTCCTCCTTTCCTCAAGAAAAAAAAAAATCAGCCACTTCCTTGATGAAAGGGAGAACCCCTTGTTCCCAAGGGGCAAGGTCCTCCAAACTTGTGTTGTTTCACGGGTGATGCAACAGCTAATCATCCATGACCGCTCGGATGGTATTCATCAGCATCATTCGAGCTTGCTGTGGCGAGGCTCCACATTGACCACACCATTTTGGCCCATGGTGCTTGAAAGTTATCCTTCTAATGACACGTGAAAATGATTCTTGAATTATTCTCCGAAGGACATACCAATGATTCGTACATAGCGGAAAAAATGTTTCCTTAGATTTTGAAACTCAAACAGAAAGCAAGACCAACAATTTGGTTTTAGTGTGGTTTTTCATCATAATGACACCCCCACACATACATACTCCCTCTGTTCCGCTTTAAAGGTCGTTGTGGCAATCCATTCAATCGTCTACATTCACAACATAGTAGAGTGAATCTGGACACACAACGTAGTAGAGTGCATTCAATCGTTGCTGCACCTAGTAACAACCTAAAGCGACCATTAAAGCGGGACAAATGGAGTATATTTCTTCCACGGATGGGTAGCCAAACAATCTCACGAAAGTGAAATTCTACAAAGTATAGAACCTGGAGAAAACAAAAGTGGAAATAAAAAAACAGAGAGAATCCCAAGCACCGACAAACGGCGCCTAATCATTGTTCCGCCCCTTCGATGATTTTGCTACTAACATTTCGTTTTCCCGCCACACTCTCCCGCGCAATACGCAGCCCTTCTTCTTTCCCTCCACTTGCCGCTCCAGTTGGTCAATCAAAAAAGGGAAAGGGGGAAACTATCCTAGGGTTCAGCCTCCATGGAGTTCGACACCCCCGCCGCCGCCCTGGCCGGCGACGAGCTGCGGCGGCTCCTCGCGGCCACCCTCAGCCCCGACAAGGCGTCGGTGGACGCCGCCGCCGCGGGGCTCGACGCGCTCGCTGCGGACCCACGCTTCCCCCTCGCCATCCTCGCCGTCGCCGCAGGTACCCCCTTCCTTCCTTCCTTCCTTCCTCCTTCCTCCAGCCGCTGCTTGAAATTGCGTCTTTAATTGCTCTACTTGGAGCTCAATTTTGGGGATCTCGGTGTGTGGATTGTGTTCCCAGCGTCTAGCCGCTTCCGGCTGGCATGGGATGTTCGCTTGTTTCACTGTGATTCCGTGAAAAATAGTGCCTTTTTCCCTTCGAGAATTAATACCTTGCGTGGCTCTACTGATGCGATTGCTAGTTCCGAGTGTCCGATGCGTATGAGCTACAGTAAGCTGGCACGCACAGCACCAAAGATCCTCCTGAATTTTACTGAAAGATGGCACTTACCATGTCTGGATTCTGTTTATGCACATGGAAAGACCAAATTTAGGAAAATCTTAGATTGTGGGACATGAATGAATCCACCAACTATGGCCATGGGTATAATTCAATTGCTTGCAAGTCATATGCTTTTTACTTGGGAAAGAGAAATTCCTTTTAAACATAAGCAGAAGTTAGTTCTTATTAACATGTGAAAGTTTGGTGATTATGTTCTTAGTTCTTACTATTTGTGATGTGGTTATAGGGGACGGTGATCAGGGGATGAGAGTCGCTGCAGCGACATACTTGAAAAATTTTACCCGCCGCAATTTGGAAAGCCGTCTGTGTTCGTCTGAGGTTTACAAGGAGTTCCGTGACCAACTTGCCCAGGCTTTGCTTCGAGCGGAACCTGCAATTCTTCGAGTGTTGATTGAAGTTGTAAGTCTTATACTCTTATATATCCCTCAAGATCCCTGTGCTTAGAACCCTGTTTTGTATGTTTTAAGGTTGTTTTACTAACGGCTTGCAATATCTTCTGAACAGTTCCGCCAAGTTATTGAAAAAGATTTTGTCAAGGATAACTTGTGGCCTGAGCTTATCCCTCAGTTGAAATTAGTGATCCAGAGAAGCAATCTAGTTAGTCCAGGTCAGCATCCTGAGTGGAATACCATTAATGCTCTCAAAGTACTTCAATCTGTTGTGAGGCCCTTCCAGGTACATCTCTTGCTTTCTATGCTTCTGGCAGTTTTTGAAAACCACCTGTTTCTCCCTCGGGTTTATCTATAGAAGCATGAACATATGATTGTGACTTTGACGGCTATACAGTGTAGCCCTTGTATTATACACAGTTACCAATTTCTTGTTCAGAGTGAAGTTACTAGCTTTCCTATGAATGAAACTGAAAGCTGATTCCTTTATTTTTGGAGTTCACTATTTTATCCTTATTCCCTGGTATACTCTGTTGGAGATGCTATACTCATAACTTAGCATTTCAATACACTAGTAAGTCTAGTATACTGCTATCAGACTTGTACTGTCCACACTAATTTATTTGGTTCTATCCACTAATGTTCCAGAATTCACCCATAGTATTTTAATATGTTCCATATTTAATTTTTGTAATTTATGTGTCATCTTACAGTATTTCTTGAATCCAAAAGTTGCAAAAGAGCCTGTTCCACAACAGTTGGAGCAAATTGCAGCAGAGATTCTTGTACCATTGCAAGTGACATTCCATCACTTCTCTGACAAGGTATTATGTTTGTGCACTCTGTTTTTAGTTAAATGTTACAGCCAGTTTGATCTTTTCTGTTGACCATTTATGGTGTGTGCAATAGGTTCTGTTGTCACCTGATGGGACTAACTTGGAATATGAGCAGCTCCTACTTATCACATGCAAATGCATGTATTTCACTGTAAGCCCTGTTTTTATTTCTTATTCCTTTTGTATTAACAATATCATCACGACATTTTCTTGAATCATGAACGTAATTAAGGCGAAGAAGAAAGCCACAAATTTGCTATCAGAAAACTAAGTATCATTTGCAGGAATATATTTAATATTGCCAATTATTAAACTCTGGGAAGGTAAATCAATGAAATGGTGGGTTGAGTTGTTTAGCTTCATGTCTGTTTATGGTGGTATTATAGGATTGCTATATTGGGCTTGGCTTTGCCATTTTGGTCTCTAAATCCATTAGTTGCTTCTCTGTGCATTGACACTTGTGGTGCAGCACCGCAGCTTATCAATTTTGTGGCATGCATTCTGTTAAGTGCTAACTTTTTCTCATGGGTATCTAATTGTTATAATCTTGCAGGTGAGGTCATACATGCCATCTAGGGTGAAACAAATTTTGCCTTCCTTTTGCAAAGACATGTTCTGTATACTAGATTCTTTGAACTTTAATAGTCCTATTGAAGATGGACCTACCATAAGGCTCAAGATTGCAAAGAGGTGTCTCATTATATTGTGCACACTTGTTACACGTCACCGGAAACATGCAGATAAGTATGTACTTTGGCCTTTACTATTCTTCTTTTCTAGCATATTTTCCATTTTACCTATGCAGCTATGCTCCAATATTTTCTTCAAAACTTATGCTCCGATGTTCTCAGCCAGATGCCACATATTGTCAACTGTGCAATCAAACTATCGAAACAAAGCATTCACTTAAGTGTAAGTTCTATATCTCAAAGAATTTAATTATTTGTGCAAAAAGATGGAGACTAGCATTCTGAGTCAATGCTGACATTCCAGATTAATGATTGTTCCAATAATTGTTTATAATTCTTATTGGATTAGATTTAGATCCTAAGATGGCCAAATGATTGCAGAAACTTGACTCTCTCCCCAATCGGATTTTTTCATTAGCATTTGATGTAATTTCTCGAGTTTTGGAAACAGGACCGGTAAGTATCTGCACCAAATAGTTGAGATGATAATTCTCTCAAATGTTCACAAATTGATGTCCATCTGCTCCCTTGTTTGAAGGGATGGCGACTAGTTTCACCACATTTTCTTCACTTCTTGATTCAGCAATTTTTCCAGCATTAGCGTTGAATGAGAAGGTTAGCTCCCTATCTTTTGGTCATAAATAACACCATACCCAATATGCACTTCTTTTGTCCTAAGTCCTAACTTTTGTCTATAATAGGATATAGCAGAATGGGAGGAGGATACTGATGAGTATATGCAAAAGAATCTTCCTTCTGAACTTGTAAGGACAGGATTCAGCGTTTCTAGTTTTTTTTTCTGGTGTTCCTTCTGTTGCTGATATATTTATTGGCAGGATGACATTTCAGGATGGACTGAGGATTTGTTCACTGCCAGAAAAAGTGCAATCAATTTACTTGGTGTTATAGCTCTGTCAAAGGTTGTGATTCATTTTTTATTCTAGTTTGTTGAACACACATAGTACTGAGTTCAGGCTGAGCAAAACATTTTAAAAGATTGTTTTGCTATATTGTAATCCCGATTTCAGTGGCTACATGCACAATCTTCCAAGTTCATACACATTTGCTATTTTTCACTGAACCATGTAGTTTATTGAATTAAAATAAAATGCGGAGCTGGTGCTATCATTTACTTACATTCTTTTTTGGTTTCAGGGTCCACCAGTTGCACCTGCAGCATCCAAGCGGAAGAAAGGTGATAAAAGTAAAGGGAAATCTGAAAGGAGCTCAATTGGGGAGTTATTGGTCATCCCATTCCTGTCAAAATTTCCTATACCTTCCCATGGTGAAGATGCATCATCAATGGAAGTGCGGAAGTAAGATCATAAGAATCAGTTGTCTTTATCATAAAAGAAAGGATTACAGACGTTTAGACATAATACTATGTTTATTTACTTTACTCTTATCCTGATGTACTAAAGGGTTTCATTTCAGTTATTTTGGAGTTTTGATGGCATATGGAGGCCTCCAAGATGTAAGATTTTTAAATTATATCCTTCTAGTGTCTTATTTTATGATTTTTTATAAGAAATGCTAATTCATTTCAGTATCCATCTTGCAGTTTCTGACTGAAAAGAAAGATTTGACAATTACATTGATCAGGAACCGGATTCTTCCATTATATTCTTTGGATCCATGCAGCCCATATTTGATTTCAACGGCTAATTGGGTTATTGGTCAGCTTGCTATATGCCTACCAGAGGTTACATGCTTTCCCTTTTTTTTAATTCCATCATCCCATAGGACATGCTGGATCAAAGAAAAGGCTTCATGTAATATGTATATTCCTGTACATTATATATTTGGCTTTCTAATTCTTGTTTGCTTACCAGGACATGAGTACTAGTATTTATCAGTCCTTAATGAAGGCGTTGACGATGGAGGATGTGGAGGACATAACTTGTTATCCAGTTTGTGCCTCTGCTTCTGGTGCTATTGCAGAACTCATCGAGGTTAAGAGTCAATGCAGTATTTTCCATTGTAGTCTACTTGCACCTGGAAGTATAAACTGATATATTTTGTCTCTGATTTTTTCAGAATAGTTATGCTCCACCTGACTGGCTCGTTCTTTTGCAAGTGGTTGTGAAAAGAATAAGTACTGGAGATGAAAATGAGTCTGCTCTTCAGTTTAAGCTTCTGGGCACAATAGTTGAGGGTGGACAAGAAAAAGTTCTATCCCATATTCCTGAAATTGTGTCTAACATTGCTAATACTGTAATGGAGCTCCTGCCCCCTGTCCCAGATCCTTGGCCTCAGGTAGTAGTGCATCTTTCTTCTGTGTGGTCAATATTTTGGTACTTTGTGCAAGGAGGTTAAATCACCATGCCTGCTTTTGATCTTATGATCAGTTATTACTTTTGTATTAACAATATTATTTCTGGCCTTTGGCAAATTATGGATTAGCTGATTCAGTATACATTTTGGTACTACAAATTGGACATAAGAATCTCAACCTACCTTGTAAACTTCTTTCAATAGAATAATTAATACGATAAAAATTCATTTGCAACTACTGACAGCTTACTTTTTAAAAGAAATGCATGTTTCTCAGTCGTGCTCGTATGATCACCTTTCATCATGTCCCAGTATTCCTGGTGTATTGGATTCCTTGAGGAAATCCCAACAACACTATTTAATATATCTGCTATGTAGGTTGTTGAACAGGGTTTTGCAGCCCTGGTAGCAATGGTTCAAGCTTGGGAGAACTCTGCACCAGATGAAAACAAGACACATGAAAAGAGGGTCTGGCAGTCAGGCCAGTCTGCTATTGCTGAAACAATTTCATTACTGTTACAAAAAGCTTGGTTGTTGCAAGTTGACAATATGGTATGTTAGGTTTGCTGTTGACCTGTTGTCTTAGTATTCATGCAGTGAAATTTGCTTGACTGTTTTCAACATTCATTTCAGGAGAACATCGGTTCTGCATTGCCACCTCCGTCATGTGTAAATGATGCTTCTGTGTTACTTGAGTTTGTCATGAGTTCTGTTACTTGCATGGAAGAAACTGCAAGTATGAAGGTCTTTGAGCTGGTAGCTATATGGGCTGACACTATTGCTAACTGGGACTCCTGGGAGGAGATGGAGGATGAGGGGGTTTTCAACGCAATTAAAGAAGCTGTCAATTTCCACCAAAGATTTGATCTTGACGGGTTTTTCCTGAAAATGCTTCCAACGCAGACTGAAAATGCTTCACAGAGTTCAGTCATTGGTCGGGTTTCTAATTTTGTGACAAGGGCAATTGCAGCTTACCCATCTGCAACATGGAGGGCATGCTCATGCATCCATACACTACTGCACGCTCCAAATTTCTCCCTTGGAACACAAGATGCTAGAAAGACTATTGCTGAATCCTTTGCACAAGCAGCATTTTCCCGCTTCAAGTCTATATCTGACAGTCCTGCTGGGCTATGGAAACCACTATTGTTGGCAATATCTTCATGCTACATTTGTTATCCAGATGCCATTGAACAAGTCTTGAACAACTTTGATGGTAATGGTTTTGCAATCTGGACATCTGCATTGGCACAAGTCTCAAGCAGCTCATTCAATCCTGGCCTGTCATCTGAATCCGAGATCAAGTTAGCCGGTAAGTGCCTATGTAGTACTGATCACTGCATTGTTTAACTCTGTTGATATTTTCTCTGACATCTTATGAATGTGGGCCAGCTTTTAATTGTTTGTTTCCTTGATGCAGTGCTAACATTATCAACTGTGACTAACCATCTCATGTCACTTTCCATGGGTGGCACCAAAGTGTTACAAGACTGCTATGTATCACTGATGGAATCTTGCATTCAGCTGAAGGAAGTTCAAGACAATGGGGACAATGATGACGATGACGGTGCTGAAGATCTTGATGATGACGATGAAGATGAAGACACCGAAGACGATGATGAGGTAACAGAAATGAAGACACTGCTTTGTACCTTTTCTTGTCATGCTTAAGCACTCCGCTCAAGATAAAAAAGAATAATGCAACTAGGATTCGGACGACGATGATGTGCGGGAAGAAACAGAAGAGGAATTCCTTGAAAGATATGCACTAGCTGCTGTGGGTGAGTCAATCGAGGCTATCGAGGAAGGAGACATTGATGAAGAAACCCAAGACATTGAATTGGGTAAGTTTCTTCATCTATTACCCCAATCTTTTTTTTTACCTTAAACATGTGGGGATAGTTTCGTGACCACTTGCCTCTTGAGTAAACGCAGGCTCTCTGGATGATGTGGACATACAAGACGTGGTTATTTCCCTGATGCAGAAACGTCCTGCTTTGCAGGCCCAAACGTTTCCAGACAGCCTGGTTGAAAGAATTACAGAAACATTCCCAGAATACCAACGGTTTTTCCAAGTCCATCGACAATCTTAGAGTATAGGAAACATGTGCAGATTTTTCTATTTGATATGTTTGTATTTCTTGTCATTTTTGTTAGCTTAAGTATTTTCCCTTGAGCTCTGTTCTGAGAGGTATTTTCTTGTCAGATATGTAGTGACATTTCACATTCTTATTTTCCCTTGATGTGAGATGTGAGTGATAAGATATGGCGTGATGATGTCCGAGGGTTACATATGTGCTGTGGGCATAATTGTATAACATTATATCAGTTCGTCCATCTACCATTTTCAAATTTTTGCTATGTTTTTGCACTGTCGCCAAACATGTATGGATTGAAGGAGAAAAGGGAAGGGGAGTGGAGAGGAGTGGACGGGGATTGTGGTGGGGCTGTTAGATGTTCTCGGGAAAGCTCGTGGTGGTGCTCATTTGGAGCTCGAGCTCCACGGGTAATGGCGGGGGTACCTCTGGCAAGAGCGAGACGGAGGAGAGGGATGACATGTGGGTCCTTGGGCCAGTGAGACAGTGGGAGGGAGAAACGCATGCTGGCTTGATTGGTTTCTGGTCCACCAGTGACCAATTTAGCAACGGAGAATGTTGGGCATGGGGAAGGAGTTGGGCTGGTGGATTTGGGCCCGAGAGAACTAGGTCAGGCCGAAAAGAAAATAAAAGATTAAGAGAAAAGGTTTGGGTTGGTTTTGATTTGAATTCGGCCCAAGACAGGTTTTTAAGGTTTAATAGTTTTGCAAACTAATTTAGAAACTTATTTTATACTATTTGAATCTTGCATCTTCTCAAACTTTAAAACTTGATTAAAAATAAATATATTTGGAACTTGTTTCAAACCATTATCTTTTCATACTTTTCAATCATTTTTGAATGTCTTTTTATTTTTTAACTTCCTTATCAAACCTTTTAAACTATATTTTTACAAATCATTGAAAACTATTTTGATGCTCTTTTGAGATATTCTTAACCCTGTTTTTAAATAACCATTTAAGGCATTTTGGATCCAGTTTTAAATAACAAAAATAAACTATTTCTAAACCACTTTGAAACTTAATTTCACAAGCGTTATTCTGATTTCTGAAATATACAACTATTTTGAGGAATTAACCCCCCCCCCCTTTTTAAAACAAAATTTTCAAATTAGTTAATACACATTTTCCAACACTTTTGGAACCCAATTGTGAACTTGTTACCACACACCAAAAATTAATGCAAAGGAATCAAATAGAACAAACAATTAAATTAACATTGTAAAAAAATTACAAATTCGCATTTGTGCCACTTGTTACTCCACATTGACAACAAATTTTAGAAAATAATTAAAATCATTGATTTCATTTAGTGTTTTCTAGTCACATCCCAAAATAGAAATTTTAGGGGCGTGACACATGTTCTGACATCTAAATCTGTTAAATTTACAACACCTCATAATCACATCTAGTGGGAGAAACACTGAAAACTTGCTTATTAGTTGAGGACTTGAGCCTTTTCTTGGATAAATCAGTGTTGTGTGCTTTAACTGTCAAAATTGGGTCACCATGTTTCAAGAAACTAGTTAATCTGATTTTACCAAAGTGCAAGCCTAAGATGTGGGGATACGCTCCAATCTTGTGTACGTTCTCAAAGTAGCCATACATCTTCTACTGATACTTCTTGTTTGTCCTCTCATGCTCTTGTCTTATATCTTTATTACTATGCAATCTCTTGTATGGTGCCTCAATTTCTTGCACTTGAAGAGAGTAATGGGATCCATGATCTTCTTCATGTGCTGCTTGTTTCTTTTCCCTTCCTTGGACTTGTTACTTTCATGATGAGGCAGGAGACAATCCTCATCCCTTCTTAAACTTCTTCACCATGTCTTCATAGTTATCTTGAGAAGGTTGACTATTGCTCTTGCCCTTATGTAACACCCTAGCCCATTAGTAGCATGTAGTAGTTGTGAAGTTAACCCTTGTGGCCCAAGTGTGGCTCATGTATGGTTGTGGTGGTTGGTGGGTTTAGTACCACCTTGGAAGTTTAGGAGGGTGAGGGCCAGTTTATAATCCTTGTCATTCCAAATGTAACACCTCCAGGTTAAACCTTTTGCATGAAGCGAGGTGCTACGCATATGCAGGCCCATTCCACGTGCGGAGCTAGGCCATATCACTACTACAGAAAGTCAATTCACCGCCGGGACCTTCACCAACGGTTTTGAGATAACCAGCGGTGATACATATCACCGTCGGCTTATGACCTATGGGGCCCCTCCTGGCCGAATAACCGGCGGTGATGAACGCTTTCGCCGCCGGCTCGGCGTATGATCCGGCGGTGAACACAATCTCGACCTTTACCGCTGTGTCATTCGCCGAACCGGCGGTAAAGGTGTTGTCACCGCCGGATGCTGGTCCTATGTTCGACGCCGGAGAAACCGGTAGAGGTAACAATACTTTTACCGCCGACGCCAAGATGGTCGTGTGCGCTACAGTTAGATTCGGCGGTGAAGCAGGTTATCACTGTATGATCCGGTGGTGAAGCAACCATTGTTTCAATGGACGCGTTGGGTATGCTGCTAGGCGAGGCGAGAATTGATATCTGCTGATGAACTCCTCTGGTAGGACGCTACATCTACCATACCGAATGGCAAGGGCAGGGATGAGATGAACTTTTCTGCTGTCCATGTTATATGCGATGATGGTTCTTCCCCCCCCCCCCAACAAAGAAGGGGAACCGGACATGCTATGGTGGTGCACCGCCCCTCCATGGTGGTGACCAATAACCCAACGGTCCTGTTGCTGAAAAAGATGAACTGAACGCATCCATGGAGTTCTTGCCACAAAGTTCGCCGGCAAAACGAAAACAAAAGGGAAACGGTCATACGGTGTTGGATTGATGCAAATAAGAACTCTAGCATGTAGAGAACGGCAAGACAAAACTCGTGGTGGTGGTGGTTTATGTCAGAATGCGACGGTTTTATCGGTAAAGCTCATAAAAAACCTAACTTTTTCGAACTTCGGCTTTAGATTTGGGATGGTTGGAGTGGCGGCTGCGAAAAAGGATTGTGCTTCTGGAAACCTCACATCGAGCAGATCGCCGGCATATATATATTGATAGGGGTTGAGGTTGGTACAAAACAACATATTTTATTCTTTTCGGAATTATTTAATTTCATGAATAAAATAATCCTAGCAAAGTCTCGAATTATTATTTAAATCGCAAAAAATACTCCGAAAGCTCCAAAATTTTGGGGAAAATTCTCAGAGACATTTTGGAATACGAGGAACCCAAATAATGTATTTGAAGATCATGATAAGATAATTTGGAGTATATAAAAATTAGATTATGCTCCTAGAAAATTGGGAACAAATTCCAGAAAAAGCCGGAATAATTTTCGAGAAGATTTCAGAGATGGGTTGATGGATGGTGAACTGAAATGAGTGATTTGGAGGAGAAGGAAAAGATTATGAGAACTCCAAACAAGAGGATTGCATGACATGGGTTATGTGAAAGTAAGAGAAATAACCATTGTTTAATAAAACATGGTGTTTGTAAATAAAGGACCTAATTAGCTTATGCTGGTGATTTTTATGCTCACCTAATAGTGCAACAGCAGCCATGAGAATTATGGGACGACATTCCTTTCCTCTTTGGAATAAATTGCTTCGACACTTGTAGCCGTCTGTGTCAGTGCAATTGCGGCCACTTGGACAATGATATGTTTCTGGAAATTGTCATTCGATGATATCTGTATATAGCTGTGATAATAAAAAAACTGTCATTTGTCAACAATACGATAAGTTGTGCTACAATCACATGTACAAGATACGTGTAAAATATAGGAAATTAAGCGGCAAAACCACGAAATACGGTTTAGAGAACTGACAAGGAATTAAACCACTTAAGACTTCCAAATTTCGCAAAATTGTCCCACCTATTTAAATGAGAAGTTTAAAGTACTTGTTGCTATTTCAGAAATTTGGTTACTAGCTAGAGTATATCTGTAAGACAAATAATTAAATGAATATAGAGTATGTTGGGTTCGTGACTTGAACATTAAACTTTCAAATGAGAACCTTGTAATTAGTGAAGTAATGCTATTTTATTTTGAAAAGGCAAGTAATAATCTGTGCTCACGCATAGGGCATGAATCTTACAAGAAGTAAGCATTAGTAATTGTGTAGTACCTCTGACTAATAAAAAATACTTATCTCTTTGTTTAACAAAATATTATACATACAGTAAAATTTATAGTACAGATATAGATATGTCAACATTTTAATTAAAATGTATAATAACTTATACAAATTATATGTCATGGTTAATAATAACTTTAAATAACTCGTTGTTATCGTTAGTGTATATATACTACGTGATAAGCCAAAATAAGCCAACAGAACATCTCATGGATATTATAGGAACATTTAATGGAATACAGTAAATAAAGAATTAAAACATAAAAACGAAAATGAAACCATTCATTAGATTAGGATAATAGATGATAAATGATAAAAGGAAATGAGTGAAGAAAAATCCACATAAAACAGAAAAGGAAAGAGAAAGTAAAAAATATAATAAAAGAAAGAAAAATGAAAAAAAACATGAAGAAAGCACGCCTGGCCCTCGGTCGTGAGTGTGGCCGTGTGGGTCCCCGTCTCTAGCCTCCAGGTGCACCATGCTCTCTCCCCGTGTACTATGGCCGTGTGGTCCAATAGGATTAATTTACCATTATTTTTATTTTTATTTCTGAGAAGATTTTTTTAGGAGAAAAAAATATTGATCTGACGTAAAGAAGATCAAGCGCTATATCCTTGGGCCGCAGACCACTTATTTTCAGCACATCCAACGCTTATGGACCTACGGACCGGGCTTAGAACATCCGGGCTATATTCATCTGTGGGCCGAAATAGTAAAGTGTGCAAGCTGATGGGCCGGCGTCGCTACGACGGTACTAACAATGTGCTCTGCTTTACTACCTTGGCATTTTATACCTCAATCATCTATCTAGAATCCCCTCAAAAAAATCTATCTAGAAATTAACATTAGAACTTTGACTCCGTACTGAACAAGTGCTCACAACTGAATTATTTCTTTCTGTTTCCCACTGTTTTGGTAGGAGAAACGATGAATCCCGAGGTCCCAGTTTATTGATTAGCTTTATATATTATTTATTTATTGAAGAGTTCATACTGCTAACACTGTACTTACAGATCAAGTTTCTTGACCGATTGGCCTCATATTCCACTGTGACGAGTGGTGCAGCTACGTATACTTCCTGGTATTCCTGGGAAGTGGGAACTCAACATTTTCTCCAAAAGAGTCAGAGTAATAATTTGCATAGCGAACTAGGAATAACCACCCTTAGATTCACACCCTGAGGTATATGGAAGACATAATTTGTAACCCCAGAAGTGCATATACAATCAAGGAAGGTACAATGGCAGTGTCCAGATAATAATTTTATTTGCTTCTACTAATATTGTTACTTCTATAAGTATAACCTAGTTATATGTACGGCAACACTATTCTACACCCTGAGGTATATTAATATTCTAAACCTAGTAGTTAAAACTGACCGTGAAATACTAAAATAGAAATGAAAACGGTTCAGTAGTACACAGTACGTACTGGCGTGTGAGCTGTTGAATACTACTGAAATTTTGTTCAGTATAACACTTGGCTCTAGAATGTTGTTGAGTATAAAATGCCGCGCACATAAAACCATTTTCCACATAAAATGGAATTATTACACTACACAGCAAAGTAGTTGACAAATTATATATCCCACCCCTGCCAATATAGAAAATTCAAAATATAGTACAATTGCATGGATAAATCCATACAAGCTTTTTTTGCGAAACATAGATCCATACAAGCTTTTTTTGCGAAACATAAATGCATACAACAAGCTGGACAAGTAGTTATATATAGTGCTGGCGATGATAACTTCAAACATTTATAGTACTATATATAAAGTAGCTAGCTTTATCAGCTGATCACCGGGCAACTGCTTGCATTGATTTCTTCATCAAGGTATGTACGAGCCTTTAACTTACCACAAAACATGAACCACCTTAGGCTGTTACGGTCGCTACCTGCTTGCATTTATTGATTAGCTCTGCTGCTTTCTTCAATTCATTCACGACCTCTGCCATTGTCGGTCTCTCATCGACATCAAACCTGAGACATCGGATTGCCAGATCACCGATCTTGTCAAGGCACTCTAAGCAATGGTTACATTGGTGAGCACCGCCATCATGAGATAAAATGTCGCTGTCGTACATCTCCCTTGCATCGCCCTTCTCTTTACAAGACTTGACAAAGTCCATGGGGAGGCTATTGATTTTGTCTTCTCCATAGTTTACCGTCTTCCGGGTGATCAGCTCAAGGAGAACAATTGAAAAGCTGTAGACATCACTCTTCGCCACAAACTGATGCGTCTTCATATACACCGGGTCTATGTAGCTCATATCTGCAGCCACAGCCCTGGCATAACTACCGATTGACAAAAGTTTGGACGATCCGAAGTCGGAGACCTTGGGCTTGAGGTTTTCACCAAGGAGGATATTGGCAGACTTGACATCACCATGTATGCGGTCACGATCCCCATGTGAGTGCATATAAGCAAGAGCTTCAGCAGAGCCAATGGCAATGTCGAGTCGTCTCGGTAGCATGAGCACCTTATTATCCCTTTGGACATGAAGTAGGTTGTAGAGGCTCCCGTTGCAGATATAATCGTAGACCAGCACAGGGATATTTGTCTCCAAGCAGCATCCAACAATGCGAACCAGGTTTGGGTGATCTATTTGGAACTGGAAGATGATCTCGTTCACAAAGTCACCCCGTTGCTGATGTTGACCTCCTTTCTTCTCTTCAAAATTAGAGCGTTTAACCGCAACTGGCTTATTGTCATCAGTTCTTCCAAAGTAGACGGTGCCGAAGGCACCTTTTCCGAGTAGGGTTTTGTAGTTCTTTGTTATTTTCTTCAGCTGCACTTCTGTGAATATGACGATGCCAGCTGCTTCCTTCAGTACTTCCCCCCCATTTATGTCGAAGCAGGCCATCTTCGCTCGCCGTTTTCGATCCTTGAAAATGAACCAAAGTAGGAGCACCAGAAAAAACATTGCGACAAATGTTCCTACAAACACAGGGTGTAGCAGGGAGCATTATATACTACCGTTTGCATTTGTACGTTAAGGAGAGATGTGATCAGCCCTCTCTTCACAACTTTGTTATTTGACATCACAACCATAATAATTAAAAACTATCCCACAACCAAAATATTTGTTGTGTGCTACGACCGTAAAATTCTGAGCTCCATTTTATTGGATGTATAAATAACTCATAAATCCTAGCTAGTTCCTTCTATTTCCCTACCCAGCAAAAGTATAGCATGACATGGATTATGAAAAAACAAGCGAAATAACCAAAGTGTCATTTAGTGAAACATGGAGTTGCTAAAGAACCTAATCAACTTATGGTGACTTAATTATATGCTCACCTAATAGTGCAACAACACTCATGGGAATTATGGGACGACATTCTTTTCCTCTTTGGAATAAATTGCATTGACACTTGTAGCCTCCATCTGTGTCAACGCATTTGCTGCCACTTGGACAATCATTTGTTTCTGGAAATAGGCATTCGTTGATATCTGTATACAATTGTGAACATCAAAATAGTCATAATTCGTTAGTACTAGAGTACTTGTACATCTGTAACTTTGAACAATCAAATCATAAATAAATCTAGAGTTTGCTTCGCAACTTGAACATTAATAAACTTTCAAATAAGAACCTTCTAATTCGTGAGGAATCTGAAAACTGTGAAATAATGCTTTTTTATTTTGAAAAGACAAGAATCTTAGGAAACATAATCATTACTTATTGTTTAGTACCTCTGACTAATAAAAAATAGTTATCTCTTTGTCTATCAAAGAAACATATGTGTAGTAATGTTTTAGGTTCTTTCTAATAAGGACAGAAGTGATAATTTAAATGCTGATTTAAGGAATTACCTATATTATTTATCATAATAGCTTGTGAATGATTAGATGTAAATTTTGGTTCTTACTGTTACATGTGGGTAATTTAAATATAGATTCTTGGGCTACCTTACATTCATTTACACAATCTCTGCCACGCTGCATAATTAGTAGAATCTAAACGATTGATAGCTAGACGACGTTTCTCTGGATTTTTTAAGAATTTATTTGATTTATCTTTTTTACCCTCTAGCGGGCCTCATGAGGATTAACTTGGAGGTTCCAACTCGAGACTGCTACTTCGAATTTCAAGGATTTATTTTTTTTCCTATATTTGCATGTATTTAGTTGAAACATGAGCTTAAGTTATATAAGCTCTTGTTGCAATCCATTTCTATGATAGCATGAATCTATACTTTACTTTTCAAGTTTTAATCTGATTAAGGCAATTTTTTATATACATGTTAAGTTGACACTCTACTATTTAATGTATCTTTTATTTAAATTTCTTAATTTTATCATACTTAAAAAGATTATAGATCGTAGGTTACCTTCTTGTTTCTTACAATAGCGTTAATAGTCCATCACTTTGCACCGCCACACTCAACATATTGAATATCTTGTATAATAGATTTATATGCATTGTTTAATAAACCATGAGTACTTATAATCAAAATACCAACACTACTACAAAAAATGATTTTAGGATGCATGCCATTTTATTTCCAGAGGAGGACAAAATTTTTGGTGTCTCCCAGAACCAATTTTAAGAGGCACTCCAATAAAACCTATTTCTGTAAATTGATTAATAGAGGTTGACCTCTTAAGATGTCAACCACTTTAGAGGTAACACATCTCAGCCTGATATCGAGTTGAGAGTATATAATGCAAGCAAACTATCGGGTTCATAAATTCGGGGTCCCTCATGGACTGGCTTTCCAGCAAAAGCTTGGCCCGACAGACATCGTTGCGAACGACGCATAACTCTTGGGCCGGCCCAAACACCTAAACAAAAGGCCAGAAGGACAATCCAATCTCTGACCGGCCTGGCCGAGGAGGAACGGCGCCCGCTTCTGACTCCGGCCCGCCTCTCCGACTGGAAGGCCTCACAAAGGAGGAACAACGCTCGCTTCCGTCACCGGCCCACCTCTGGACGGCCTCTCCGACCGGAAGGCCTGGCCAAAACACCACTTCCGACTCCAACCCGCTTCTCCGACCGGGAATGCGCTGGACCCCTGCTTATAGCTCCTCTCCGACTGGCGCAATCAGAGGCGACTGGGACCGACCGACCGGGGACGCCCGCTCGGCAAGGACCAGGAAACAGATGGAGAAAGTAAGGCAGGACACTCAAGTCAACCGCAATACCAAGGACCGTACCCTGTACACCTGCAGGACAGTACCCTGCGACCTCCCTGGCATGACAGAACCGAAGCAGTGTTGTAGGCGCTGACATTTTCCCCTACAGTGTTGTGGGCGCCATCAACTCCCATACCAGACAAATACGGTAAGGCTCCCCCACGTGCCTCTGAGGCATCAACAGTGTTGTGGGCGCCGGCATTTACCGTACCAGGCAAACATGGTAAAACCCCTTGCATGCCTCCGGGTATCAACAGTGTGGCAGGCACCGACGTCTGCCATACCTGAAGAAGACGACGCAACCTCCCACGTGCATCTGACATTAAACAGTATTGTGGGCGCCTACCATCATCTTGTACCTGCCGGCATGGGCAGCAAGACTTAGCAGCATACGTACTCTCTCCCTCACACTTGTAAGGCCATCCCCTTCATCTATAAAAGGGGATGAGCTCTCTTCCAACAAGGGAGGTCGATCAGTTCACTTACATTGATTCACTCTCTGTGACTTTAGACACTCTAAGGTTATACCGAGCACATGCTCAAACACTTAGCACATAGCGGGGCTTCCGTCACTTTCGGCCCTTCAGACCAGAGTCCGACCAGACCTCTTGTACCCCCATCTTTCTCCCTTCCATTTGTAACCCCACAGCAAACTTCAAGCACCTGGGATCAGGAATAAAGTCACCGACCGACTCAAACTGGACGTAGGGCACGTTGCCTGAACCAGTATAAACCCTGTGTCATTGAGTGCTAGGCCACCTCCGATCACAACGTACAGCAAAACTACAAATATTTATATGTTGGTCACTTTTCTGCACCGACACAAACCCTAGCCTCCATCTTGGGCTCTCTGGTCTCCATCCAACTCTAGTGGTTCTGAAAATTATCGGGCTCTCTGGTCTGCTTCCTTCGCTCATGGTTTTAAAGATGACGCTGGCGGCAGAGGTGGCCCCCAAGGCCCACGTCTCTGGATATAGGGAAGACGGCGTCTGCCTCACCACCATCGCATGGCATCTTCAACTCCTGCGGTGGCGTCTCCCACCTTCCTGCGGCATCATCTACTCCAAGATCTTCGTCATGCTCCCCCTCCGCCGTTAGATCTTCAGCATGCTTCCCTCTCGGGAAGTCCTTCCCCGGCAGCACTCTTCTATTACCCTGCATCTGCGAACTACAGGTACTTGTTCCCCGGCGGTCACGTTCTCTCTGTCCTCTCTCCGTCTCCCTCACTCTCTCTTCCTCTCAAGGCAGCCTATGAGGCATCAGCTTCTAGGTCCGGTGTGGCTCCAATGAGTAGGAGCAGCTGAGGGCCAGAAGCGGGTGGTGGCATCGACAGGCACGACTGGTGTGGCAGCAGAGGACCCTGATCTGGCAAGATCCGGCCAAGGGAGATGCTGAGTAGAGCACCCTAGCCTTGATTTGTCGTAGAAGGAGGATGACGAGGCGATGGCTTAGACCATAGTGGCAGGCTCAGTAGTTGGCTCAGCGGTGCACTCAGCTCCAGCCCCATTGTGTTTTTGGATTAACACGCGTTACACGCCTGCCCCTGGAAAATCTGATTAGAGCAAGCCCAGCAAGCTACCGAAACACACTACCTATTCCACATTTGGGTAGTGGAGGCCAAAAAAGATACTCCAGTGGGCTACGTATCAGACTACCCAAATATATTGGCCCAAATTTTTTTCCCTCCCACTAACTTCTGTTGGCCTAACAGATGGGCACCTAAAAATTGTTGGACAGTTTCTCTCCCCCGCGCGACCAGGTACGCCAGCATCCCTGCTGTTGTTCCCATCACCGGCCACCACATCTGAGCACGCCGAGGGAAGATGCGGCATCTACGACGGCGGTCACACCTCCACGACCATCACAGCCAACTCCTCTCCCTTGCAACTGCGCCTCCACGACGGCAGCAGATCTAGCGCCCCTCCTACTCCATGGCCTCCTCTTCCAGGTAGGCATCTCTCCTCTCCCCGGCAAGCGCCTCCTCCACCACGGCTGCGACTCCTCATCTTCCCGCTGGTCCTGCTGCAGCCCCTTTGAGACCCACCGGCCGCGCCTCCTCCAGACTAGACCCAGCAGTCGCACCTCCTCTCCATCACCGCCGACCACTGCCGGTTGCGTCTCCTCCCTGCCACCACACCCTCCCCGCTAGCTGTTCCCCAGAAGCCATGGCGAATGCGCATGGAGAGGCCAAGTTTTTTGTGATGGATTTGGGAGGCCTGTTTTAGGTAGTGCTGCAGGAAACCACAAAAGTGAGTAGTAGAAATATAGGTGGCTACCCAAATATAAAAGTCGGGGCCTGTTTTAGGTAGTAGTGCTGGAGACGCTTTTAAGATTGATGTACAGGTGGAGGCGGACAGTGCCTCATCTCTGTAAATCCACAATATCCGCCTCTGAAAATTGTTTCCCATCCGGTGCAATATTCAGTAAAAATGTATAAACTTATTCAGAAAGACTTATAAATATTATTCTCATGGAGTATTAATATAACTTAAAGTAAATTATCAGTGTCATTGTTATGTGGTTTGTAAATTGAATATATTTTTCATGCTTGATATGTTATGAAAATAAAGATTTATCCTTATGGATACATGTTTACTTGATCTACATAGCGAAACATAGTATTGTGCTTACTTTTATTCTGTGAGAATTAACGTTATTCTCCCTTGAAGCCTCTAATTAGTAATAATTAGTAAGATATCATAGAAGATCCACGTAAGTAGATTACTTACTCGTGCATCCACCAACGATGTAGGGGTTGCCCTGGTAGCCATGGGTACAATTGCAGAAGTAGCCAGGGCCATTATTGGTTGAGTCGATGCACTCACTGTAGTTGCTGCGGCAAGCGTACTCATGATCAGGCTTGTTGGGTGCCTGAGCGCAGGAGATGTCAGTCGTCGAGCCGTTGTCGCGGATGGCCCAGTCGAGGAGCAGCGGCATGGTCCAGTCCACATGCAGAGGCATGGTCTGGTTGTTGGGTATGTACGTGGATAGAAGGTCGGATGCCTTGAAACTGTAGTTGCCCTTCTCTACGATGAAGGCGTAGTCGCAGGGGCAGAACTCCTGGTTGGTGTGCGACCAGCCACCGCCTGTCGACATGGTCATGGTGGTGTCCGTGAAGCCTGGCGGGATGTCGACGTGGCAGCAGCCTAGGCTCGCACAATCACCATCCCGTGGGTCCGTCGTGTCATTGGTGACCGCGACGCATCCAGCATAGTATTTGTACCGGAAACGGCCGCTATGCCACCGCACGCCACTGGCATATACAAAGGTATTGCAGCCCAGCACGAAGAGCTCATTGCCTGTGCTAGAGATGCGATATACGCCTTCTGGGTTGAAGTTGACATCGCCTGTGTAGCTCCCAATAACATATCCGGTGGAGTTGAAGCACTGCCATGCCACCGGAAGCAGCACCCGAGCCTCTGGAAACGGCGACACAGATAGGTGCAGCACCTGGATGGTCTGGTCAATCTTCGCTAGCACTGGAATTTCGCCGGCACTGCCGTTGTTGATGCAGTCGATCTCGAACCCTTTGCGGGAGCAGCTGGTGCCGATGCCGAATGGGAACGGTATCTCCACGCCTCCGCAGAGGCCCTGGCAGCCCGGAATCGTGGAGAGGCTGTCCACGGTGGCCGCCGTTGCGGCAAGGAGCAGCACAGGCAACCAGAGTGATGACATTGGTGGCTTTGCTGAGTGATGGCTGGATTACTTGCTACTAGTTTGATGCGTGGTATATATCACCGAGGTTAGCCTGCTAGGGTTTAAATAGAAGAACTAGAGGTGTAGCAGCCAGCCAAAGCTCGCCAACTTATGAGAAACATCCAGGAAAGTGCAACGCCAGGACAAGGGTTTTAAGAATCAGACGGTCCTGCAAAGCAACTGTCTTATACTGTTATTGATGGCTACATCAGCTCCACTGAGAGAGAAGGACGACGATGGATGAACCAAGCGTTTAGTATTTCTGTTTGTAGACCTGCCCACAGGTCATCATCCATCGGTCGGTCAGTTGTGCATATGTACTAGACGACTGCCCACAAGTCATTATTTTTATTTGTTGGCTCCACCTACTACTGCCAGTAAGTATGTATCTTCCTAGAGCATCTCCAAGTATTTCTATAATTTACTTGCTAAACCATTAAGTTTAGTAGGTTCACAAAATAAATAGCAACCACAATTTTTCTCCGTGTCCAAAAGTTTTTCTATACTAGCATCCCAAATGATTTTGCATTGAAAACTCCCAAACTTTTTCTAAACCAACCAATCCTTTTTTATACTTTCTGTCTTACCCCTTTTTCACCTGAAACCCTATATTTTGTAGATACCACATACTTGACGAAGTTATTCTCAAGTACTACATTCCAAAGTGGTCATCACATGAATTGGACACGACATTATTTCTATTTGTTTTTTTTACTTTTACAATTGCACTCATTTTATTTGACCAATTCCCCCTGTTGTATTAGACTAAGTATGCACTGTGCATCTTGCTATTACTAGTTAGAGGGTGCTTCCACGTTACACTAATCCACATTTGATTGTTAAGAAAAAACATAAATCCTAGTTTGATAATATTCCCGGCCCCAAGCTAAGTTCGTGTCCTATTGTTTAAATAGAAGAATGAACTGGGGCAACTGTTCGTGTGAAACTTCAAGGAAAAATGAAATGTCAGGACAATCGATTGTCCTTCAGCACGTCTGCCTTATTTGGCAACATCATATCAGTCCCACAGAGAAGACGAGCCAATAAGCTTGTAGTTTCTTTCTGTGGTAGACTTAACCCGAGCTGGAGTCATCCATGAGTTGGTCAGTCGTCATGTATACGTACTAGATGGCTGCATGCACAACTACTAGAGCATGTTATATATTGGTTCGTCATATGTATCTACCACCTCAGCATGCTCATACCATACACACTGCAGTCCTTATCAGTGTCTCTCATTAGCACAAAAATTAAGCAATCATTACACCTTGCTTGAGAAAAACTTTACAATATACATGCACTCTAGTACTACTACACTCCAAAGAGATGACACGAATCCGACTCAGCATTTCTATTCTCTATTTGTTTTAAACTTGTAAAAGTGCAGTCTTATTGGTCAACTCCAGTTTTAGACTGATAAGTACTCCCTCCGGTTCTCTAAAGCAAGTCATTTTGGACATCGACACGGTCTTTAAGAAACAACTTTGACTGCAACTTTTTGCTATAAAATATTTATAAAATATAGTCAATATATACTTTTTTGAAACTACATTTCGAGATGAATCTACTTACATCACTTTCATATTTTCAAACTCAACCCAAAAAAAAGTTATTTATAGTCAAAGTTTAAAATGTTTGACTTAAGACAACCTCAAAACGACTTGCTTTAGAGAACCGGAGGGAGTATGCATCAATTACATGTCAAGGAGGCTCCACAGGGAAAACTTAATGTTATTGATGACATTCTTGCCGTGTTGTTGTTGTTGTTTTCTGAACTGTAACTTGGTGTTATGGTGGAGAAAATTGTTTTCTCGGTTTGTCTTCAGAATCTTATAATCAGGTAAAGGAGCTGGTAGTAGTTCTCCATCGCCCTACGTATAGGAGTTCTCTACACGTCTACATTCTCCAATGGATGGAAACGATGATCAACTTGTTTACAGCCGCTGATATCACATTTTAATCTTGCAACATTATTGCGCAGTTTACCACGTAAGGCTCTGAACCAGCCAATAGTATTGATTGCTTTTAATTTTTTTGTTGATTCAAAATGTAGGCTCTGGGGCCTAACAGATTCTGAAGCTAGCTTATAGCCTGGCTCTGGGTGAGTGTTCATCCCGGGCTAGAGTTGGGACAACTGTATGTGCAGTGGCTCGACCAGAGCTCCCCTTGGGTCGGGAATCCCCGTGTCGTGGCCGAGCCCCAAGCCCCGAGCAAGGGCATCCTGAGAAGGGGCTTTGTCTTTCTTGGCCCGCCCTTCGATATCGAGACTCTCTCGGTGGAGGGCCACCTATCACTACTGGAATCTCGCTTTTTTCTGTGTGTGCGAAAACACACAGAAAAATGCGAATACTGTCAGAAAAATATTTTTCTGACGGTGTACCCTCAGAAAAATACCCACAGAAATATAACGACAGAAAAATTCAATTGTTCTGTGTGTTCGCCGTCAGAAATAATTTTTCTGTGGGTGTTACACGCACAGAAAAATTACGTTAGCACAGATTAAATTTAAATGTTGTGTGCGTTAATCCTCACAGAAAAAAAGAACAGCCCGACAGAAAATGATTTTTCTGTGGGTGTTACACGCACAGAAAAATTACCTTAGCCCAGATTAAATTTAAATGTTGTGTGCGTTAATCCCCGAAGAAAAAAGGAAAAGCCAGACAGAAAAATGATTTTTCTGTCGATGTTGTATCAATAGAGGCATAGAGGCACACTCACAGGAAATTTTTTATTTTTCTGTCGGTCTCGGTTAACGCACAAAATAAGGGTGGTCTAACAATGCATCCAGCATTCAAATTTCATATATCAAACTACTTAATATCAAAACATATAATCGAACTGCGTTAAAGATTGATTGCAGTTTCTCAACAACAAATGTGTTTAACCACACCATTGAAGGTGATTCTGCTATAACAGAGCAGCTCAATACAACCAGGGAAAAGAAAGAAAGCCCATCAGCGCACACTATTGTATGAGTCGTGTAAGTACAGCTCCAGTTCTTCTGGCCAGGTAGACAGGTTCAATCTCCTACCATTACCCATGAATCTGAAAGTCACAAGGCTTCAAATTAGATAGAAGCTAGAAGCAAGCTCATCATTCCAAAAACTAATAATTTATTTACTAAAACAAAGAATAAATTCTCAGCATGAACAAGGAATGAAAGCATGAATTATCAGCAGGAAATTCAACAGCTGAAATTAGTAAGTGTTTTTGCTACAAACATCAAGTATGAAGTCATCACCGCAAATGATGTGTGGGTGCTTCAGGTCCTAAAGTTTATGGTCTCCAATGGCAAACTAGTGACCAAAAATGGCTATAGATGTATAGGAACCACATCAATTCATCTTGGATACGCATAAGCTACGTGTTTCAACACAAGCAAAAGATGGCATCATCATGCAAGACCACAGATGATGCAATCAAGGTAATATTGACACCATACCCAAAAAAAGAAAAACAATGTGACGATAGTTAAACGGATGATAATACCTACAGTATGGGAAAACATAGAGGCAGCCATCATCTTCTCCTCCCGCAAGCAAGCGAAAAGCCCGCTCGCTCTAGGTTGGCCCCGCCTGCGCACTTCCTCTGTAGTATGTTGGCCGCTGCCAATAAAGATTCATGACAATAAGACCAAGCGGAATGATGTACATCCACCGCAAAACAAACAAGTCGATCAAGGAACATGCATACACACACACACAAACACGAAGATATTGAACGACATATGCCGCAAAAAAAGTTGATCACTAAATACAAAAGAAAAGAACTTACTTTGGTGCCATTAGGAATTAGTCATTGCAGCGTGCTTAGTCTTTCATCTCGCATTCCTCGCTCCAAATAGAACTAATAATGCTATGCCGATATCATGAGAACACAACATTACTACGACACAATTAAGCAATGAGGTATACTGAGACATATATAGCAACCGGATCATGCGGACATTAAATAAGAAGCAACATCCACATCATTTGCCAAATTGCATATATTCAATCAATTATGCACCCAAGCCAAAGACAGACTTGTATGGCATCAATACATTCAAAATGGTTTATGGATTCTCAAGTAAACATAAAAAGTTGAGGTTCCTTGTCCATCTAGCCCGCTCCAGGACATATTAAGCATTACATAACTTCATATCTAGAGCAAGTTCAAAGGTGACCACGCCAAATGAGGATGTGTCAATCCCCACTAACACACAAGCACACTAAACATGTCTATCTAGCATTGAAGTCAAATAGTATTTCCTCGATTTGTCATGTGCATACCATGACTACCATCAGATAAAAGTGTCACAATTGCCTAAATCTTCACTCCACTAACATGTCTATCTAGCTTCAACTGACTAGGATAAGGGCATAGCAACTACACACACCACTACCATTTCTAGAATAATTGTTAAGTAGTGTTGGTGCACATTTACTCAAAACCAAAAACATCACCACGATAACTAACAATTCACAATTCCCATGGTTCACCACCAATAACAAAATAAGGCAGAATGGGTTCTGGTTGACTTACTACTTCCGGGTGGGTGGGAGCTTCTTGGTGCGCTTGTAGTAGCGGGCAAGGCGGTGGATCCTGCTCTCAACAAGAATGAGCCTGAATTTAGAGTCCTTGTCCTTCCTGTTCCTCTCAAGATGCTTCCTAATCGCCACCGCCTTCTTAATGAGGAAGTAGAGATCCTCGGGATCTCCGCGCCAACCCTACACGCACACATCCGATAGCATCAACACACCACACTTCAGACGCCAGACATACGAATCGAGCAAGCGAGTCACAAGTTCTCACCATGGGCCTTGAGGATGCGGAGGATCTTGCTACCAGTGGACGCTCTTGACGAGAGGGATACCGTGGCTTGGGTCACGGAGCAGGACGCCAATCTGCGGCAGATTCGGCCCTTCTTCGCAGCCTTGGTAATCATCTCCTCCACCGCCATTCCACATCGTGCGGCGCGCGTCAATCAACGCCAATCAACAAACCGCAACGCCCAAATCGAACCACTCAGAATGAAGGGGGCAAACAAATCACCTCGGTGGTGGCAATCTTGAGCCAGTCGGAGGAGTCCTCTTGTACTGGCAATACCGATGACGAGATACCCTTCTGCGTCACGAGACACGCACACGCCATTAGAACACACACGAATTCAATCGGGGAACAACACTAATGAGTGGAGAAGGGAGAGATGCTTACCCGCCGTCCATGCATACGCCCCATCAAAATATAAGTCCGATCAAGGAGTAGGGAGAGATGCTTACCAAAGAATTATTTCGGCTACCCCAAAAAAAAGTATTTTGGCGTATGTGCCTTGACCATCTCTATTATAACTTACGTGACTTCTTGTTGCAAGAACAAAGATAGTCTCGACGGATGGATGAGCAAGTTATAAGGTTACATTTGATGAATGATGACACTCGAAACATGCTAAGCAAGTAAAGGAACTCTAGAAATTTTCAATGACAAAAAAACTACCTTTTCCATTTCGGAAGGAAAAAACAACAGCATGTTTCTTATTATGATCGCCAACTGCAGGTAACTAAATACTCTGCAGATCAAGACCTTGGTATATTACTCGCTAGAATTGAAACTTGTTTACAAGTATAAATTACTACTCATTGCACCCATCAGAAGTTTAACACCATATCACTAGGGCTGGTTGTACTGGTAATTGATAAATGTACAGAGCAAATATAACATGTAAATAAAAAGGGACCAATGCAACGAAATCACTCACATACAGCAGGTTGCTAGTAGAGAATAGGAATCATTTAAAAGACTCTTAAAGTTACCTTAATGCGTTGGGGCAAACCAATCCAAAATTCCAGGTTTGGAATGGCCTACAATATAAGAAAAGAGTAAGACAAGTGGTTCAAAAGCATCATGAAGTGTAATGGATGGAGTGGATTCCTAAGGTAACTGCTCACAGAAACAATTGAAGGCTGATCTAATCACAATTTCAAGGGAATGTTCATTGTTTACAAGGGGGAGATATGATTCACTTGTAGTTTTTATTAAAAAAAGATTTGATTTATTGATAAATTTACATTCTTTCTTCACAGTTTGTTTTACCGTGGTTGTTTAATTAAATGCATTTCTTTCACAATCCCATTAGAAATTGGGAAACCCAATCGAACACATCAATTTCCACCAAATCCAAGTAGAATGGTCAAAACAGTTATTTCATAGCCAGGTGGACCTTGTTGTCCACAAGCAAACAATATTTTCACTGCCGGTACGTATATTCAAGAAACATGAAGCTGGAATCAAATCAATTACGAGATTAAACTTGTGGTCTCGCAGATTGATTTTGATAAAACTTGAGTACAGTTCAACATTTTGAGGAACAAGTTGTCTCTAAACAGTGGGCTCAGCTACAGTCCAATTTTATTTTGAAATCCTGCCTTGAGGAGTTGGTCGAACTCAAGACTAATACAAATTTTAACAAATTATTAGTATAAGTTTTCTTGAGACCATTCCCAGTGCTGGGAACATTAATGAAAAGTTATCTAGCACAAAGTTAGGACGAAATGGTACTTTTCCCTACAGCAGGAAACAAAAATGCGCACACGCATGCAGATGTATCAGTGAATTGGTAGTTGGGTTAATGAGATTTTTCATGTAACTCTAGTGATTAAAGCTATGGATCAGAGCTTATTGATGAGAAACCATGAGAGTTACAACTAGCCTTACCAAGCAAATAACATCATACTCCATATAATTTGACATAAAACGAATGAGGCATATAAATGGAGGACTCTTGAAAGACAAGCTTTACCTCTACAGAATGAATGCCCAGGAAATAGTATCTGTAAACTGCTCCAATCAAAATGTACCCTCCAAGAAGGCACAGAATTCTGCAGAAAAATTAGATATTAATCAAGCTGAGAACTGCTAAAAGAAAAAAGTGTGAAACTCTGCGATGATGAGAACTCACAAACAAGACTATAGTTTTGTATTAAAAAGAAAATGGGCACCCAAATTCAAGGTAAAATAGACATAAACCAGGGAGGTTAGGGGTGTATACCCACACCTTCCAGTAGCTGAGCTAGATTCAATTTCTTCCTACTGCAGAATGCAGATTAATTGGCTAATATAGCAGGTTCCAGGTTCACATAATTATATGCAGCTCAAAAGAACATACGTCATGAACGAAGTGCTTAACCATCCCCAGCCACTTCCAGAAGCAGAAACAGACCTTGCACAATCAGAAGGGTGTTTAAGTGTTGTAGCCTGTGAGGTACAATTGTGTTAATGTCTTAAGGAAACAAAACTGCTGTAGAAAACTGCACCATTGCAATTTTTTGGTACCCACATAATCACATAGACCAGAGAAAATGTGACTACGTACTCACTTTTTCCAGAATATAAACTGCAATATCCTGTCGATAAAAACATGCTTTAAAATATTGTGCTCTGGTAAAAAAATGTATTAGTCAAATACTGAAAATAGGATAGTACAGATTTTTCAACATGTATTGCTCTGGTGAAAAAAATCAGTACTAGTTATATTAACAAAATTCAATCCACATCTTACAGCATACACATGGGACTAGATCAGATCTGTTCTGAATACACATAACCAAATAGCTTAAATTAGGGTTCGTTCTCAAATTTGCACAAAAGGGAAGAGAAGGAACATGCATACCTGGCTTGTGTTGTGGGTGCTTGTCGTTGGCAAAGGGCTCACCTCGGCCACTGGAAGGAGGCTGCACTCGGAGCTGCAACTTCCCTGATGTGGTTGCGCTTGGAGCTGCAGATCTGGACGTCGGGCTGAGAAGGGCCTCCAGATCCACCATGCTCGGGAGGGCCCGCACGCCGTGAGGGCTGTGCTCGGGAGGGGCGGCGCACCGTGAGGGACGCGCCCAGGAGGGCCGTGTCCGGGAGGGGCGGTGCGCTGGGGGGAGGCGCCCAGAGAGCCACGCCTGGGAGGGGCCGCGCGCTGAGAGGGCCACGCCTGGGAGAGGGACGGCGCGCCAGGAGGGCCGCACCAGCGCGTCGGCCGCGCTACGAGAGGGCTGCGTTCGGGGGTCGGGAGGGGAAGCAGCGGAGCTGGGGCGACGAGAAGGGGGCTGGCGGCGGATGGGTGGAGGAGGGTTGCGGGGGTGAATGCGGAAGGATAGGAGGCTTCAGTGGGTTGCGGGGATTTAAGTTTAGGATTATTTCTCTGTGCGTACGTAATTTTAATCTGTGGGTAACATAGAAACCTACAGAATAATTGATATTTTTCTGTGTGTGTATTATTTTTCTGTGCGTTTTAAAAACACTCACAGAATAATTACATTTTTTCTGTGTGTACTCTCACGCATAGAAAAATGATATAATTACTTTGTGAGTTTTCGTATTTTTCTGTCGGTATATTTTGGAACCGACACAAAAATTACAATTTTTCTGTGTGTGCCGAAAAAAACGCACAGAAAAATTTATCACCCACAGAAATATTCGAGTTTCCAGGAGTTTCCAGTAGAAACCTACAGAATAATTGATATTTTCCTTTTAAACATAAGCAGAAGTTAGTTCTTATTAACATGTGAAAGTTTGGTGATTATGTTCTTAGTTCTTACTATTTGTGATGTGGTTATAGGGGACGGTGATCAGGGGATGAGAGTCGCTGCAGCGACATACTTGAAAAATTTTACCCGCCGCAATTTGGAAAGCCGTCTGTGTTCGTCTGAGGTTTACAAGGAGTTCCGTGACCAACTTGCCCAGGCTTTGCTTCGAGCGGAACCTGCAATTCTTCGAGTGCTGATTGAAGTTGTAATACTCTTATATATCCCTCAAGATCCCTGTGCTTAGAACCCTGTTTTGTATGTTTTAAGGTTGTTTTACTAACGGCTTGCAATATCTTCTGAACAGTTCCGCCAAGTTGTTGAAAAAGATTTTGTCAAGGATAACTTGTGGCCTGAGCTTATCCCTCAGTTGAAATTAGTGATCCAGAGCAGCAATCTAGTTAGTCCAGGCCAGCATCCTGAGTGGAATACCATTAATGCTCTCAAAGTACTTCAATCTGTTGTGAGGCCCTTCCAGGTACATCTCTTGCTTTCTATGCTTCTGGCAGTTTTTGAAAACCACCTGTTTCTCCCTCGGGTTTATCTATAGAAGCATGAACATATGATTGTGACTTTGACGGCTATACAGTGTAGCCCTTGTATTATACACAGTTACCAATTTCTTGTTCAGAGTGAAGTTACTAGCTTTCCTATGAATGAAACTGAAAGCTGATTCTTTTATTTTTGGAGTTCACTATTTTATCCTTATTCCCTGGTATACTCTGTTCGAGATGCTATACTCCTAACTTAGCATTTCAATACACTAGTAAGTCTAGTATGCTGCTATCAGACTTGTACTGTCCACACTAATTTATTTGGTTCTATCCACTAATGTTCCAGAATTCACCCATAGTATTTTAATATGTTCCATATTTAATTTTTGTAATTTATGTGTCATCTTACAGTATTTCTTGAATCCAAAAGTTGCAAAAGAGCCTGTTCCACAACAGTTGGAGCAAATTGCAGCAGAGATTCTTGTACCATTGCAAGTGACATTCCATCACTTCTCTGACAAGGTATTATGTTTGTGCACTCTGTTTTTAGTTAAATGTTACAGCCAGTTTGATCTTTTCTGTTGACCATTTATGGTGTGTGCAATAGGTTCTGTTGTCACCTGATGGAACTAACTTGGAATATGAGCAGCTCCTACTCATCACATGCAAATGCATGTATTTCACTGTAAGCCCTGTTTTTATTTCTTATTCCTTTTGTATTAACAATATCATCACGACATTTTCTTGAATCATGAACGTAATTAAGGCGAAGAAGAAAGCCACAAATTTGCTATCAGAAAACTAAGTATCATTTGCAGGAATATATTTAATATTGCCAATTATTAAACTCTGGGAAGGTAAATCAATGAAATGGTGGGTTGAGTTGTTTAGCTTCATGTCTGTTTATGGTGGTATTATAGGATTGCTATATTGGGCTTGGCTTTGCCATTTTGGTCTCTAAATCCATTAGTTGCTTCTCTGTGCATTGACACTTGTGGTGCAGCACTGCAGCTTATCAATTTTGTGGCATGCATGCTGTTAAGTGCTAACTTTTTCTCATGGGTATCTAATTGTTATAATCTTGCAGGTGAGGTCATACATGCCATCTAGGGTGAAACAAATTTTGCCTTCCTTTTGCAAAGACATGTTCTGTATACTAGATTCTTTGAACTTTAATAGTCCTATTGAAGATGGACCTACCATAAGGCTCAAGATTGCAAAGAGGTGTCTCATTATATTGTGCGCACTTGTTACACGTCACCGGAAACATGCAGATAAGTATGTACTTTGGCCTTTACTATTCTTCTTTTCTAGCATATTTTCCATTTTACCTATGCAGCTATGCTCCAATATTTTCTTCAAAACTTATGCTCCGATGTTCTCAGCCAGATGCCACATATTGTCAACTGTGCAATCAAACTATCGAAACAAAGCATTCACTTAAGTGTAAGTTCTATATCTCAAAGAATTTAATTATTTGTGCAAAAAGATGGAGACTAACATTCTGAGTCAATGCTGACATTCTAGATTAATGATTGTTCCAATAATTGTTTATAATTCTTATTGGATTAGATCCTAAGATGGCCAAATGATTGCAGAAACTTGACTCTCTCCCCAATCGGATTTTTTCATTAGCATTTGATGTAATTTCTCGAGTTTTGGAAACAGGACCGGTAAGTATCTGCACCAAAAAGTTGAGATGATAATTCTCTCAAATGTTCAAAAATTGATGTCCATCTGCTCCCTTGTTTGAAGGGATGGCGACTAGTTTCACCACATTTTTCTTCACTTCTTGATTCAGCAATTTTTCCAGCATTAGCGTTGAATGAGAAGGTTAGCTCCCTATCTTTTGGTCATAAATAACACCATACCCAATATGCACTTCTTTTGTCCTAAGTCCTAACTTTTGTCTATAATAGGATATAGCAGAATGGGAGGAGGATACTGATGAGTATATGCAAAAGAATCTTCCTTCTGAACTTGTAAGGACAGGATTCAGCGTTTCTAGTTTTTTTTTCTGGTGTTCCATCTGTTGCTGATATATTTATTGGCAGGATGACATTTCAGGATGGACTGAGGATTTGTTCACTGCCAGAAAAAGTGCAATCAATTTACTTGGTGTTATAGCTCTGTCAAAGGTTGTGATTCATTTTTTATTCTAGTTTGTTGAACACACATAGTACTGAGTTCAGGCTGAGCAAAACATTTTAAAAGATTGTTTTGCTATATTGTAATCCCGATTTCAGTGGCTACATGCACAATCTTCCAAGTTCATACACATTTGCTATTTTTCACTGAACCATGTAGTTTGTTGAATTAAAATAAAATGCGGAGCTGGTGCTATCATTTACTTACATTCTTTTTTGGTTTCAGGGTCCACCAGTTGCACCTGCAGCATCCAAGCGTAAGAAAGGTGATAAAAGTAAAGGGAAATCTGAAAGGAGCTCAATTGGGGAGCTATTGGTCATCCCATTCCTGTCAAAATTTCCTATACCTTCCCATGGTGAAGATGCATCATCAATGGCAGTGCGGAAGTAAGATCATAAGAATCAGTTGTCTTTATCATAAAAGAAAGGATTACAGACGTTAGACATAATACTATGTTTATTTACTTTACTCTTATCCTGATGTACTAAAGGGTTTCATTTCAGTTATTTTGGAGTTTTGATGGCATATGGAGGCCTCCAAGATGTAAGATTTTTAAATTATATCCTTCTAGTGTGTCTTATTTTATGATTTTTTATAAGAAATGCTAATTCATTTCAGTATCCATCTTGCAGTTTCTGACTGAAAAGAAAGATTTGACAATTACATTGATCAGGAACCGGATTCTTCCATTATATTCTTTGGATCCATGCAGCCCATATTTGATTTCAACGGCTAATTGGGTTATTGGTCAGCTTGCTATATGCCTACCAGAGGTTACATGCTTTCCCTGTTTTTTAATTCCATCATCCCATAGGACATGCTGGATCAAAGAAAAGGCTTCATGTAATATGTATATTCCTGTACATTATATGTTTGGCTTTCTAATTCTTGTTTGCTTACCAGGACATGAGTACTAGTATTTATCAGTCCTTAATGAAGGCGTTGACGATGGAGGATGTGGAGGACATAACTTGTTATCCAGTTTGTGCCTCTGCTTCTGGTGCTATTGCAGAACTCATCGAGGTTAAGAGTCATTGCAGTATTTTCCATTGTAGTCTACTTGCACCTGGAAGTATAAACTGATATATTTTGTCTCTGATTTTTTCAGAATAGTTATGCTCCACCTGACTGGCTCGTTCTTTTGCAAGTGGTTGTGAAAAGAATAAGTACTGGAGATGAAAATGAGTCTGCTCTTCAGTTTAAGCTTCTGGGCACAATAGTTGAGGGTGGACAAGAAAAAGTTCTATCCCATATTCCTGAAATTGTGTCTAACATTGCAAATACTGTAATGGAGCTCCTGCCCCCTGTCCCAGATCCTTGGCCTCAGGTAGTAGTGCATCTTTCTTCTGTGTGGTCAATATTTTGGTACTTTGTGCAAGGAGGTTAAATCACCATGCCTGCTTTTGATCTTATGATCAGTTATTACTTTCGTATTAACAATATTATTTCTGGCCTTTGGCAAATTATGGATTAGCTGATTCAGTATACATTTTGGTACTACAAATTGGACATAAGAATCTCAACCTACCTTGTAAACTTCTTTCAATAGAATAATTAATACGATAAAAATTCATTTGCAACTACTGACAGCTTACTTTTTAAAAGAAATGCATGTTTCTCAGTCATGCTCGTATGATCACCTTTCATCATGTCCCAGTATTCCTGGTGTATTGGATTCCTTGAGGAAATCCCAACAACACTATTTAATATATCTGCTATGTAGGTTGTTGAACAGGGTTTTGCAGCCCTGGTAGCAATGGTTCAAGCTTGGGAGAGCTCTGCACCAGATGAAAACAAGACACATGAAAAGAGGGTCTGGCAGTCAGGCCAGTCTGCTATTGCTGAAACAATTTCATTACTGTTACAAAAAGCTTGGTTGTTGCAAGTTGACAATATGGTATGTTAGGTTTGCTGTTGACCTGTTGTCTTAGTATTCATGCAGTGAAATTTGCTTGACTGTTTTCAACATTCATTTCAGGAGAACATCGGTTCTGCATTGCCACCTCCGTCATGTGTAAATGATGCTTCTGTGTTACTTGAGTTTGTCATGAGTTCTGTTACTTGCATGGAAGAAACTGCAAGTATGAAGGTCTTTGAGCTGGTAGCTATATGGGCTGACACTATTGCTAACTGGGACTCCTGGGAGGAGATGGAGGATGAGGGGGTTTTCAACGCAATTAAAGAAGCTGTCAATTTCCACCAAAGATTTGATCTTGACGGGTTTTTCCTGAAAATGCTTCCATCGCAGACAGAAAATGCTTCACAGAGTTCAGTCATTGGCCGGGTTTCTAATTTTGTGACAAGGGCAATTGCAGCTTACCCATCTGCAACATGGAGGGCATGCTCATGCATCCATACAATACTTCATGCTCCAAATTTCTCCCTTGGAACACAAGATGCTAGAAAGACTATTGCTGAATCCTTTGCACAAGCAGCATTTTCCCGCTTCAAGTCTATATCTGACAGTCCTGCTGGGCTATGGAAACCACTATTGTTGGTAATATCTTCATGCTACATTTGTTATCCAGATGCCATTGAACAAGTCTTGAACAACTTTGATGGTAATGGTTTTGCAATCTGGACATCTGCATTGGCACAAGTCTCAAGCAGCTCATTCAATCCTGGCCTGTCATCTGAATCCGAGATCAAGTTAGCTTGTAAGTGCCTATGTAGTACTGATCACTGCATTGTTTAACTCTGTTGATATTTTCTCTGACATCTTATGAATGTGGGCCAGCTTTTAATTGTTTGTTTCCTTGATGCAGTGCTAACATTATCAACTGTGATTAACCATCTCATGTCACTTTCCATGGGTGGCACCAAAGTGTTACAAGACTGCTATGTATCACTGATGGAATCTTGCATTCAGCTGAAGGAAGTTCAAGACAATGGGGACAATGATGACGATGACGGTGCTGAAGATCTTGATGATGACGATGAAGATGAAGACACCGAAGACGATGATGAGGTAACAGAAATGAAGACACTGCTTTGTACCTTTTCTTGTCATGCTTAAGCACTCCGCTCAAGATAAAAAAGAATAATGCAACTAGGATTCGGACGACGATGATGTGCGGGAAGAAACAGAAGAGGAATTCCTTGAAAGATATGCACTAGCTGCTGCGGGTGAGTCAATCGAGGCTATCGAGGAAGGAGACATTGATGAAGAAACCCAAGACATTGAATTGGGTAAGTTTCTTCATCTGTTACCCCAATCTTTTTTTTTTACCTTAAACATGTGGGGATAGTTTCGTGACCACTTGCCTCTTGAGTAAACGCAGGCTCTCTGGATGATGTGGACATACAAGAGGTGGTTATTTCCCTGATGCAGAAACGTCCTGCTTTGCAGGCCCAAACGTTTCCAGACAGCCTGGTTGAAAAAATTACAGAAACATTCCCAGAATACCAACTGTTTTTCCAAGTCCATCGACAATCTTAGAGTATAGGAAACATGTGCAGATTTTTCTATTTGATATGTTTGTATTTCTTGTCATTTTTGTTAGCTTAAGTATTTTCCCTTGAGCTCTGTTCTGAGAGGTATTTTCTTGTCAGATATGTAGTGACATTTCACATTCTTATTTTCCCTTGATGTGAGATGTGAGTGATAAGATATGGCGTGATGATGTCCGAGGGTTACATATGTGCTGTGGGCATAATTGTATAACATTATATCAGTTCGTCCATCTACCATTTTCAAATTTTTGCTATGTTTTTGCACTGTCGCCAAACATGTATGGATTGAAGGAGAAAAGGGAAGGGGAGTGGAGAGGAGTGGACGGGGATTGTGGTGGGGCTGTTAGATGTTCTCGGGAAAGCTCGTGGTGGTGCTAATTTGGAGCTCGAGCTCCACGGGTAATGGCGGGGGTACCTCTGGCAAGAGCGAGACGGAGGAGAGGGATGACATGTGGGTCCTTGGGCCAGTGAGACAGTGGGAGGGAGAAACGCATGCTGGCTTGATTGGTTTCTGGTCCACCAGTGACCAATTTAGCAACGGAGAATGTTGGGCATGGGGAAGGAGTTGGGCTGGTGGATTTGGGCCCGAGAGAACTAGGTCAGGCCGAAAAGAAAATAAAAGATTAAGAGAAAAGGTTTGGGTTGGTTTTGATTTGAATTCGGCCCAAGACAGGTTTTTAAGGTTTAATAGTTTTGCAAACTAATTTAGAAACTTATTTTATACTATTTGAATCTTGCATCTTCTCAAACTTTAAAACTTGATTAAAAATAAATATATTTGGAACTTGTTTCAAACCATTATCTTTTCATACTTTTCAATCATTTTTGAATGTCTTTTTATTTTTTAACTTCCTTATCAAACCTTTTAAACTATATTTTTACAAATCATTGAAAACTATTTTGATGCTCTTTTGAGATATTCTTAACCCTATTTTTAAATAACCATTTAAGGCATTTTGGATCCAGTTTTAAATAACAAAAATAAACTATTTCTAAACCACTTTGAAACTTAATTTCACAAGCGTTATTCTGATTTCTGAAATATACAACTATTTTGAGGAATTAAACCCCCCCTTTTTAAAACAAAATTTTCAAATTAGTTAATACACATTTTCCAACACTTTTGGAACCCAATTGTGAACTCGTTACCACACACCAAAAATTAATGCAAAGGAATCAAATAGAACAAACAATTAAATTAACATTGTAAAAAAATTACAAATTCGCATTTGTGCCACTTGTTACTCCACATTGACAACAAATTTTAGAAAATGATTAAAATCATTGATTTCATTTAGTGTTTTCTAGTCACATCCCAAAATAGAAATTTTAGGGGCGTGACACATGTTCTGACATCTAAATCTGTTAAATTTACAACACCTCATAATCACATCTAGTGGGAGAAACACTGAAAACTTGCTTATTAGTTGAGGACTTGAGCCTTTTCTTGGATAAATTAGTGTTGTGTGCTTTAACTGTCAAAATTGGGTCACCATGTTTCAAGAAACTAGTTAATCCGATCTTACCAAAGTGCAAGCCTAAGATGTGGGGATACGCTCCAATCTTGTGTACGTTCTCAAAGTAGCCATAGCATCTTCTACTGATACTTCTTGTTTGTCCTCTCATGCTCTTGTCTTATATCTTTATTACTATGCAATCTCTTGTATGGTGCCTCAATTTCTTGCACTTGAAGAGAGTAATGGGATCCATGATCTTCTTCATGTGCTGCTTGTTTCTTTTCCCTTGCTTGGACTTGTTACTTTCATGATGAGGCAGGAGACAATCCTCATCCCTTCTTAAACTTCTTCACCATGTCTTCATAGTTATCTTGGGAAGGTTGACTATTGCTCTTGCCCTTATGTAACACCCTAGCCCATTAGTAGCATGTAGTAGTTGTGAAGTTAACCCTTGTGGCCCAAGTGTGGCTCATGTATGGTTGTGGTGGTTGGTGGGTTTAGTACCACCTTGGAAGTTTAGGAGGGTGAGGGCCAGTTTATAATCCTTGTCATTCCAAATGTAACACCTCCAGGTTAAACCTTTTGCATGAAGCGAGGTGCTATGCATATGCAGGCCCATTCCACGTGCGGAGCTAGGCCATATCACTACTACAGAAAGTCAATTCACCGTCGGGACCTTCACCAACGGTTTTGAGATAACCGGCGGTGATACGTATCACCATCGGCTTATGACCTATGGGGCCCCTCCTGGCCGAATAACCGGCGGTGATGAACGCTTTCGCCGCTGGCTCGGCGTATGATCCGGCGGTGAACACAATCTCGACCTTTACCGCCGTGTCATTCGCCGAACCGGCGGTAAAGGTGTTGTCACCGCCGGATGCTGGTCCTATGTTCGACGCCGAAGAAACCGGTAGAGGTAACAATACTTTTACCACCGACGCCAAGATGGTCGTGTGCGCTACAGTTAGATTCGGCGGTGAAGCAGGTTATCACCGTCGGATTACCGTATGATCCGGTGGTGAAGCAACCATTGTTTCAATGGATGCGTTGGGTATGCTGCTAAGCGAGGCGAGAATTGATATCTGCTGATGAACTCCTTTGGCAGGACGCTACATCTACCATATCGAATGGCAAGGGCAGGGATGAGATGAACTTTTCTGCTGTCCATGTTATATGCGATGATGGTTCTTTCCCCCCCCAACAAAGAAGGGGCACCAGACATGCTATGGTGGTGCACCGCCCCCTCCATGGTGGTGACCAACAACCCAACGGTCCTGTTGCCGAAAAAGATGAACTGAACGCATCCATGGAGTTCTTGCCACAAAGTTCGCCGGCAAAACGAAAACAAAAGGGAAACGGTCATACGGTGTTGGATTGATGCAAATAAGAACTCGAGCATGTAGAGAACGGCGAGACAAAACTCGTGGTGGTGGTGGTTTATGTCAGAATGCGACGGTTTTATCGGTAAAGCTTGTCGAAAACCTAACTTTTCCGAACTTCGGCTTTAGATCTGGGATGGTTGGAGTGGCGGCTGCGAAAAAGGATTGTGCTTCTGGAAACCTCACATCGAGCAGATCGCCGGCATATATATATTGATAGGGGTTGAGGTTGGTACAAAACAACATATTTTATTCTTTTCGGAATTATTTAATTTCATGAATAAAATAATCCTAGCAAAGTCTCGAATTATTATTTAAATCGCAAAAAATACTCCGAAAGCTCCAAAAATTTGGGGAAAATTCTCAGAGACATTTTGGAATACGAGGAACCCAAATAATGTATTTGAAGATCATGATAAGATAATTTGGAGTATATAAAAATTAGATTATGCTCCTAGAAAATTGGGAACAAATTCCAGAAAAAGCCGGAATAATTTTCGAGAAGATTTCAGAGATGGGTTGATGGATGGTGAACTGAAATGAGTGATTTGGAGGAGAAGGAAAAGATTATGAGAACTCCAAACAAGAGGATTGCATGACATGGGTTATGTGAAAGTAAGAGAAATAACCAATGTTTAATAAAACATGGTGTTTGTAAATAAAGGACCTAATTAGCTTATGCTGGTGATTTTTGTGCTCACCTAATAGTGCAACAGCAGCCATGAGAATTATGGGACGACATTCCTTTCCTCTTTGGAATAAATTGCTTCGACACTTGTAGCCGTCTGTGTCAGTGCAATTGCGGCCACTTGGACAATGATATGTTTCTGGAAATTGTCATTCGATGATATCTGTATATAGCTGTGATAATAAAAAAACTGTCATTTGTCAACAATACGATAAGTTGTGCTACAATCACATGTACAAGATACGTGTAAAATATAGGAAATTAAGCGGCAAAACCACGAAATACGGTTTAGAGAACTGACAAGGAATTAAACCACTTAAGACTTCCAAATTTCGCAAAATTGTCCCACCTATTTAAATGAGAAGTTTAAAGTACTTGTTGCTATTTCAGAAATTTGGTTACTAGCTAGAGTATATCTGTAAGACAAATAATTAAATGAATATAGAGTATGTTGGGTTCGTGACTTGAACATTAAACTTTCAAATGAGAACCTTGTAATTAGTGAAGTAATGCTATTTTATTTTGAAAAGGCAAGTAATAATCTGTGCTCACGCATAGGGCATGAATCTTACAAGAAGTAAGCATTAGTAATTGTGTAGTACCTCTGACTAATAAAAAATACTTATCTCTTTGTTTAACAAAATATTATACATACAGTAAAATTTATAGTACAGATATAGATATGTCAACATTTTAATTAAAATGTATAATAACTTATACAAATTATATGTCATGGTTAATAATAACTTTAAATAACTCGTTGTTATCGTTAGTGTATATATACTACGTGATAAGCCAAAATAAGCCAACAGAACATCTCATGGATATTATAGGAACATTTAATGGAATACAGTAAATAAAGAATTAAAACATAAAAACGAAAATGAAACCATTCATTAGATTAGGATAATAGATGATAAATGATAAAAGGAAATGAGTGAAGAAAAATCCACATAAAACAGAAAAGGAAAGAGAAAGTAAAAAATATAATAAAAGAAAGAAAAATGAAAAAAAACATGAAGAAAGCACGCCTGGCCCTCGGTCGTGAGTGTGGCCGTGTGGGTCCCCGTCTCTAGCCTCCAGGTGCACCATGCTCTCTCCCCGTGTACTATGGCCGTGTGGTCCAATAGGATTAATTTACCATTATTTTTATTTTTATTTCTGAGAAGATTTTTTTAGGAGAAAAAAATATTGATCTGACGTAAAGAAGATCAAGCGCTATATCCTTGGGCCGCAGACCACTTATTTTCAGCACATCCAACGCTTATGGACCTACGGACCGGGCTTAGAACATCCGGGCTATATTCATCTGTGGGCCGAAATAGTAAAGTGTGCAAGCTGATGGGCCGGCGTCGCTACGACGGTACTAACAATGTGCTCTGCTTTACTACCTTGGCATTTTATACCTCAATCATCTATCTAGAATCCCCTCAAAAAAATCTATCTAGAAAATTAACATTAGAACTTTAACTCCGTACTGAACAAGTGCTCACAACTGAATTATTTCTGTCTGTTTCCCACTGTTTTGGTAGGAGAAACGATGAATCCCGAGGTACCAGTTTATTGATTAGCTTTATATATTATTTATTTATTTAAGAGTTCATACTGCTAACACTGTACTTACAGATCAAGTTTCTTGACCGATTGGCCTGATATTCCACTGTGACGAGTGGTGCAGCTACGTATACTTCCTGGTATTCCTGGGAAGTGGGAACTCAACATTTTCTCCAAAAGAGTCAGAGTAATAATTTGCATAGCGAACTAGGAATAACCACCCTTAGATTCACACAGGCCTGGTAAATGGAAGACATAATTTGTAACCCCAGAAGTGCATATACAATCAAGGAAGGTACAATGGCAGTGTCCAGATAATAATTTTATTTGCTTCTACTGATATTGTTACTTCTAAGTATAGCCTATTTATATGTACGGCAACACTATTCTACACCCTGAGGTATATTAATATTCTAAACCTAGTAGTTAAAACTGACCGTGAAATACTAAAATAGTAATGAAAACGGTTCAGTAGTACACGGTACGTACTGGCGTGTGAGCTGTTGAATACTACTGAAATTTTGTTCAGTATAACACTTGGCTCTAGAATGTTGTTGAGTATAAAATGTCGCGCACATAAAACCATTTTCCACATAAAATGGAATTATTACACTACACAGCAAAGTAGTTGACAAATGCTGTGAAATAATGCTATTTTATTTTGAAAAGACAAGAATCTTAGGAAATATAATCATTACTTATTGTTTAGTACCTCTGACTAATAAAAAATAGTTATCTCTTTGTCTATCAAAGAAATATATGTGTAGTAATGTTTTAGGTTCTTTCTAATAAGGACAGAAGTGATAATTTAAATGCAGATTTAAGGAATGACCTATATTATTTATCATAATAGCTTGTGAATGATTAGATGTAAATTTTGGTTCTTACTGTTACATGTGGGTAATTTAAATATAGATTCTTGGGCTACCTTACATTCATTTACACAATCTCTGCCACGCTGCGTAATTAGTAGAATCTAAACGATTGATAGCTAGACGTTTCTCTGGTTTTTTTAAGAATTTATTTGATTTATCTTTTTTACCCTCTAGCGGGCCTCATGAGGATTAACATGGAGGTTCCAACTCGAGACTGCTACTTCGAATTTCAAGGATTTAATTTTTTTTCCTATATCTGCATGTATTTAGTTGAAACATGAGCTTAAGTTATATAAGCTCTTGTTGCAATCCATTTCTATGATAGCATGAACCTATACTTTACTTTTCAAGTTTTAATCTGATTACAGCAATTTTTTATATGCATGTTAAGTTGACACTCTACTATTTAATGTATCTTTTATTTAAATTTCTTAGTTTTATCATACTAAAAAAGATTATAGATCGTAGGTTACCTTCTTGTTTCTCACAATAGCGTTAATAGTCCATCACTTTACCCTGGACCAAAAAGCAAGCGCTCGGACCGACGATTCGTAAGATCTACATTCTCCCAAAACCTACTCGCTTCCTGATTCTTCTTATCATACAAACCAACCTTCGCCCACCAAAAACGATTGAATGACAACGAGGGAAACTTAGACTTAGCACGTGCCCATGACAAGCCAGAAATAAACGTATCCTGACGATTCAACATCAGGGGTAAAACATCCAATACCTCACACGCAGGCCCCGCAGGAACCTGCACAATGAAGGCAACAGTCAATCACCAACCAAAAATAGACCCCTGTAAGGGGACAAACTATTTTCCAAAAAGGCACCACCATCCTAACTACGACGCACACGCGCGTCAAACCTGCCCGTTGTATCAACATCCATGGCTTCTGAGGCTAGCGCTCCTTCAACTCGTGCTTCCTCGGTCCCGGGGCCCACGTCAACACCTTCGCGACCAGCCCCAGCAGTGACCTCGCTGGCAGCCACCACGCCGACAGCAGACGCCGCGCCCCTCGTGCTTGTCGAAGAGGTCCCTGCCTCGCCAGTTCCACCAGCAGAGGTTGGAGCATCCCAAGGCTGCATCAGCTAACAAAATGAACAAAATCATAAGTAGAACAAAAAAAAGGGGAAAGGAACGAAAAACAACAACAAGACTAAAGCCACAACATACCTCGTGAGTGCCAGCCGCCGCCTCATCAAAGGCCAGAGCCCGACCGTCGCCCACAATCCAAAACTTCGTCAAGAAACGCGCCACAACATTCTTGCAAAGCCGGTCACTAGCCGCACCTCGCACATCCTCCAAACTGGGAAAGCCATGGTTAACATGCCCAAGCCTCTTCGAATGATCACACCCAGCGGCCTGAAAAAGACCGCGCAATGGCGAGGGTAGCCCCACAAGCCCCAAAATCAGCAATGCAGTCCAACAGTTGAGAAAACTGGCCTAGCTCTGCCAGAAGCCATGCGGAGAATGCAGCAGGATCAGCCTCGGGCAACACCCCGCTTGACTCTGTGCCACCCTTAACAAAAGTGTTATCAATGGCAACCTTTGCCTCCTGCATACATGAAAGCAAAGCGGCACATGAGCCATCCAATTTTTTAGTGTTCTCCTCCGCCAACTCCTCAACATTTTTGCGAGAATCATTAGCCTTCCTCAAATCCGTGTCCTTTCTTTTTAGCTTCGTATTAAGGTTGAAATTACGACTCAAACAAGCCTCCATGTCGTCAACCAAAGCTTTATTCCTCGCAATCGAGGCCTCAAGCGACCCAACTTGCCCAGACAACTCCTTGTTTCTTCAGATCAACCTTCTCCTTCTCCAATGAGGCAATTTGCTCCTTCAGCTCAGTCTCAACATAACCATGGCGCCGAGGTGCAACTCGAGCGAGCATGATGGCCCTAACTCTAGCCACCTCGACATCCTCAGTCAAATAATCCACCAACTCAAGGGACATCAAAAACTCCGCCTCTAGCATGCAAATCAGATGATAGGTCCCTGCCAAGAATCGATGCTCCTCTTCAGTCCTGATAAGATGGCTATCGCGAAGGTCAGGGTTGGTGAAGAGGTCAATCTCGAGCTCATCAAGACCACATGAGACAAAAAATGCCTCAAACCATCATGGCTAGCCTCGCCAAGAGCGTGCTTACCCGCACTTCAACTCTAGGCTCATCTTCGCTTGGTAGCAACCTCGCGTCCCTCGCGCATGATATGCACACGACCATGGTGGGGGCATCGAACCAGATCTGATTGGGATAGACTCAACTTCCTCTCCCCTTCACCTTCGCCAAACCTAAAACACGAGCTCCTCGGAACCAACAAGCCGAGGGTTACCTGATTCCTCGGGCCCTTCATCGTCTTCATCATCATCATCACCGCTCGCGCCAGACTCACTGTCGCTGCTAGAGGAACTAGAACAATCAATCTTCACCTCCTCAGAACCCTCGCAACCCTCTTTCTCCTCACCATCATCACCATCGTCATCCGAAATCACATGCAAAATAGGCGACGAGATACTTGGCATCTTGCGGCTAGGCGGAGCCCCCAACAACGCTTGGCCGTGGCGCTAAAGAAATCATAGCGGCCCGGCCTTGCCATCGACACGCATTTAAGCAAAGAACCTTCAACACGGCAACACGATCAACCTTAGATCTCCCAGCGCACCCACGACCACGCCCACCTTGCTTAGACGTACTCATGAGCGGGTCACTGGCCCTGGCTCGCTTCCTCGTCTTACCAACCTTGGCATCTTTCAGCTCCACAGACGGCCAATCTGGGTAAACCAACCCAAGCAAATCGAAGCATCAATTAACACGATGACGATCGGCCAAGGCAATCTTTATCGCCTTATTATCAGCAGCTCCAAGAGCCCCGATGAGTTCCTCCACAGCCTCCACAACCTTTTCATACACGACCTTAACCCCAGCAGCTGGGGTGTTACTCTTCCGCAGCACCTTCGACCAATCCTGCTTGACATCCAGGCCAAGACCCTTCAAACCACGCGCCCGATACTTCTCATCATCCTTCACAGCAAGCCACGATTGATTAGCCCTCAGAGGCAAAACCTTCGCGCAAACAAACTCCTTAACCAGGTCATGCGCACACTGATGACACAATAAATTACAGAACGCATCCACAACGGTGGCACAACCATCACTCATGATACCCTCTGCAGTCACACTATCAAGCCTCAACAACATCCCGCAAAGACTAGGCTCGCCTTCCATCCTAATATAGAACCAATTTTCGGTCCAAGGCGAAGCCCACTTGTTCTTTTGGGCCTAAACAAGAACCTCCGCACCATGACGATACACGAAGGTATAAACACCAAACTGCAAATGCACATGATTACCATCAACAGTCACCTTCCGAGGCTGAGGGTGAACACGGTGAAGTCGCACGAAGCCCTCAAGATCTGGCTCAACACCTTGAGACTTACAACCCCAAACATAGATACTAAGCTTCACAAAACTAGAGGGGGTTTAGCTGATGAAACTTAAGGTTAAACCTTTTCAGCATGCCAACAATAAGAGGATGCGACGGAAACCTCAAGCCGGACAAGAAGAATTCCTTATAAACAACAACCTCATCATCACAAGGATCGGGAACAACCTCTCCCTCAAACGGCCTCGTGAGATCACGAGCGAACCAACCAGCCTTCGCAAACTCATCCAAGTCACTCAGTAACCCTCGATAGACCAAACTCGAAGCTCATCAGAGCATCCAAAGCGGAGTCGGTGACCTCCGAATCATCAACAGCCTCGCGAGTTTTCTTCACCCGAGCCATCAATCTACAAAACGCTAACAAACTCACAAGACAAAAATCAAAAGACAACAAATACAAACGAACAAGCAATTACCTCAACAGTAGCGGCGAGGCAAATGAAGCCAAACAAATGCATGAACACCCAAAAAAAGCGACCCTCGCAATAATCGAACCTTTGCTCAAAGAAGCTCACCAAGACAACTAGCCAAACAATCGAGACAAGGCAACAATGAAAACCCTAACCCACCACAAGTATTTATAGGCACCTAGCACCCGCGCCTAAGGAAAGAAACCGGTGCAAATCCCGAAGATTCAGGAACCACTCCCCAAGAAAAACGTGAACAGAAAACACCCAACAATCCCAAACCCCATCCAAAACCCACAACGAACCCATTTACCCAAACCAATCAAAGGCCTAGCTTCGGTCGAGCACGATAGGGGCGTCGCTGGACTGGGGCCGCAATCTAGGTACCCACACGTGCCCCCTCCCCAAGTTTTAACGTTGCTCCGACCCATCAAGCTGGGCCCGAACCACGAGGGGCTGCTGTTGGGGGGAGGTACCCCCGGCACCGCTCCTCCCCTAACCCCAAATTGAAGCTGGCTCGGTTTATCCGACCTTGTCCTGGGTGTCACCCCCATGACGAGGGTACCCTTAATTAATTGGTTCATCTCATCTGTAGGTTCAGTGCACGCTCAAGCTCAGGCTGCTACTGGAGGAGCGTGGCGAGAGGGTCGCGGGACGGTGACAAAAGAGATCAACCCTCATTGGGGGGGCCAAGGTCATTGTCTCTGTTCGGAGGAACTGGACCCAGGAGTGGTTGGCTGAGGAAAGGAGATTACCGCCGTACCCCTGGCTTTTGTGTAGCGTATGCTAGCTAGGGTCTAACCCTGATGTAATTTCACCGTGTCTCCTGGCATGGCCTATAAATGCTCGGAGCGCTCGTGTAAAGAAGGGGTTGAACTTTTCTGGTCAAATTAATAGGCATTTAATCCATATTATTTCCTTGCTTGCTAGTTCCCTCGTCTGTCCCTCCGCGATGGTCTAAACACTTATATGTGGGAAACCCTCGGCCTCTCCCCCCGCATCCCTCGGCGAGGGCGAGAGTCTAGGAGTGACCCCACAGTAGTAGAAGCACGTCTCATCTGAGCACGGCACGATCGCGTGGCAGTAGTCTGTGTGATGATCAGCCATGCATACATATATACCATCGGCGGTCATTGTTCGGATCGTGAAGTCTATGAGGACCAGCGTAACACCCTGTATGTTTTTCTCGTACTAAAATTCACTAAAATATGCACTTTTAGAGTTTCACAACAAATTAAAACTTGGCTATTTGATTTTATGCAAAACCATTTTGAAAATCTTTTTCCACAAACCTTGCATTTTTTGAGTGCTTGTGTGCTTTTCTGGAATTTAGTTCCGGCACCAGAAATATTTCCTTAATTTCCAAAACACCTTTTCCCCAAAAACTCGTGTACGCCGGCCCAAATTCCCTTCCCTGGTTGTGCACCTGTACTAGGTCTCCGTGTGGTCGCGTGGACACCAGCCACTGTGTCTGATGGAAGCAAGCGCGCAAGAGCAGCACGAGCAGCACACGAGTGCGCGTGGGAACTGCGCCGCCACTGCTCCCATGGCTGCCGGTAAAGTTCTCCCTGGCAAGATATTTTCGCCGCACAAGCACCACGCTGGCCCAGCATTCGCGTCGTCTTCCTGGTGTCCGATTCCTAGTATCGTCTTCGCAGCTCACGCCGCCGCCGCGATTCCCGTCGCCGCGCCATCAGGTTCGCAGCTCTCGTGCGCACGTGTGGACGCTGCACTACTGCCGCCAGCGGCACTCAGACAGCAACCGCCGCCGTGTGGCCACGTCGCAGGATGGCAGAACCAGCTCGAGCCCGCGTGCGCGTGACCGCCGCTGCCGCACTGCCATGGCTGCCGGCAAAAAATCCTCTGCCCACTGAGATTTTTCATACCGCCACCGCCTTACTGTTAGACGAGCTTGGCTATAAATAGTCGGCCAGCAAGCTGCCTTTTTGCCCATCGAGCTCCGGCTTCGACCATTCAGCCTTCCGAGCTGGCTCCCTCTGAGCTCCTTCTGAGCACCGCCTCCCTTCTCCTCGACGCAGTCGGCCAGGGCTGTTTCGGTTCGCCGGCACCGCCGCCTGGCTCCGGCATCGCCAAGCGCCACGCTAAGCCCCGGAGCGAGAACCCCTGCCTGAGAACAGCGACGCCTACACCCGAGCGATCGGAAGCCGCTTCGCCGACGCTGTGGCCACCATACCGCCGGAGCCGGACCACATCCCCGCCGTCGCTCTGCTCTGCTCCTCCCCTCTGCTTACTGTCTTTCTCGGTCGGACTGGACACAGGAGCCGTGAAGCGAAGACAGGGATAAGCCGTCCACGTCGCCAGGACCAATAGCACCGCGGCACGGCCACTTTCCGGTCCCACGTGTCATGGACAGTGCCTCCACCCCTTCTCTATTCTTCTCGGTGTAGACCCGGCTCACATAGACCAAGCAGTAGTACGGGGCCCACAACACAGCACCCAAGCCGGTCTATAGAACAGTGCTGGCCGCCCAGCCCACCAGCCCTGGCCCATGCGTCAGTCTCAAGACCGAGTAGGAAGGCGCTATGAGCACACGGGTTGAAAACGTTACCAGCAGAACAACTATTCAAACGGCAGCCACTGTGGAGTAGCCAATCCTGGTTCTGCTTATCTTCAATGGTACCACGACGAGAATATTCAGTTGTACCTCTCTGTCCGGCATCTCCTGACTATATGTAGGCAGACACATCTCATGTCTAGATCATCTCCAGCAGTTCTCTGATACCTCCCCTATCCATGTTCTAGATTCAAAAGCCAAAACAAAAATTCGGAGTCTACCGAAATGGATGAAATTCAGAAAAATTCGGACTGGGATTCAGCTGTTTGACCAGTCAAAAAAATCATATTTTGACAAAATTTTGACTCAAATTCATAGTTGCAACCAATTACATAAACGGAACTGCTATGAGTTCCAGAGTTGCCAGCCGCCAAGGAGAGGAGAAAACGAACAGGTCTAGGTTTCCAGAGTGAGTTCGGTGCTTCTCAACGAATGGGATATATCTTTAGACTGTTATGGGCCTTGGGCTGAGTCAAAAATTCAAATTGGGCCGAAATTTTTTAACCGATTTCATTTTGTCTCCGGCCCAACCGAGATGGACGAATTTCACCGAAATTCGGCCATTCGGGACGAATCCCAGAACCTTGCCCCTATCCCATAAAACTATTATATCGGGGAAAGTTATGTTTTTTTTCTTGCTCCAACAGTTTTTCAATACCTCTTTCTTTTTTGGGTGGTCACTAATATTTTTCTCATCTTCCCTCAAAGAAAGGGAGAGATACAACTTCCCCAATACCATGGGTACCATCTCAACTACCACTTTTCAGCCGTATTTTCTCTTATACTCATGTGGGACCCACTTTTCATATGGTTATTGGGAAAATATATTGGGGTACTGCTGCAGCATCTCCCCCAGTAAATCTCGAAAGTGATATTGGGCTACACCAATACCATCTTATTGGGAGAGTTGTATCAGAGACTGCTGAAGATGCTCTTATCCAGTAAGTTATATGCACTCTACTGATACATAAATAATATCTTGATATCTCAATGCAAGTCAAATATTTAATAATTTAAAAAAAATCTGACAAGCTCATTTGTGCGCAGTCTTAGTCATCAGTTCCGAGTAAACGGATGATGGTATTGGATCCAAGACGACACGTCATAGAAATATAATTAAATTCCTATCTAGAAAGACGACAACTCAGATGCTTAATAGATATCACATTATTGTTTTTATGAACTCCCGTAGTAACCATGTATTGCTGTTGATGCCATGTCTATGATAGTTGAACTGGACATTAGATTTCTGTGCTATATAAGAAGATATCACGTTAAATCCATAGTATATGCTCCCTACGTCCTGTTATACAGTGTATTTTTAAAAATTTAAGATAACTTAAGAGAACACTCAAATGACGCAGGTACCCATGAATTATTCGAATTAAGGAGTTTCTCCTCAAATCATGATTTCCTTTTTAATAAATTTTGCCAAATCTAGACACAGTCATTATGTAGAATGCATGCTTCAGTACAAATTATATAAGTAACAATACACTATAGTGCATATGACTTCATTCACCCTGCTACTTAATTCTTTTTTATATTAGAAAAAAACATGTGGTACCTAATTATTGCGCATCATACTGTCCATTGAAAATGTACTTCTATATTGTGTAATGGTAGATGGAAAAGGTCAAGCAGGTTGGCACAAATTTTGGCTTTTGCCACGGTAGTTGTCTTTGCTTTCAAAAAGGTCTGGGAAAGTGTGCATTGGCACCCTACTATTCCAAAAGTCCAACCATAAATAGCAGGATCCAACATTGTTTATATTAATCCTTGGCATTCCTTTGAATTTGTGCAGCAGCTTTAGGATGTCCCGCCAATTTTATTCACTGTTGGTATTAAATTAAATATGTCATTTTTGTGTCTTTTAAAGGTTCAAACCTTGGTGTCTCACCTTTTTTTTTTTTTGGATTTTTCCAGAAAGAGTAGCGTACCTGGCGTGCGGCGTTTAGTGGTAGCACGTTTAGCGTGGCACTAGAGGCTAGAGAGCCTCCCAATCTTTTCTTTGCATGTGTGGACACACACACGCGTGTGTGTGTGGTGTGTGTGGTGTGAGTGTGAGTGAAGTATGTGGGTCGTGTGCGTCTAAGTTGTACCTAATCGAAAAACAATACTAACGTACATAGAGGGATTGGTGCTGCCACAAAATGCAGCATTTTCTGATCTTTGACTGTACTTAAATAGAAGATCTGAGACTCAAGAGACAAGCACAGTAACTAACACCACCACGAACATGCGCACAAGCTATACCAAAAGAACCCAACTAGCCGAAAGCAAAGCACAACAATAAGATATATACGGACTCCCTAATAACCTCAACTGACGAAACTGAAACAAGGTAGTCCATAGGCACAAAATTTAACTCCAATTTTGACGTACAGATAGCTTCAGTAGTCATCTTCACATTTTGGTTATACCCACTTTGCTCTAATCTTGTCTGTGTGCCTGAACTCACAGGTGAGTGCCACGGTGCCATCCATCCTCCTGAGCACAAACCTCTCCACCAGCAAATAGCACCCAAACTTGCTCCAGTGGCCCAGGCCGTCGTCGCGCCTCTCTGTCCGCTGGATCCTCTCCTCGTCGCCATTGCCGGTGGCCGCAACCCACCGGCCTCCCTTCTCCACCTCCCACCTCATCCTCTCCCACAGCACCATGTCCAGGCCCACAACTCCCACGCAGGTTGTTGCCGCCGCCGCTGCTCTGAACCACATCGCACCGCCATCCGCTTGGGGCACGCCTGCTTGTACCGCTGTGGTGCCGCTGCCGCCTAGCAGTGCCGTGAAGCGGCGCACAGTTGCAGTCACCGTGATTTCGGCCGCCTTGGTACTGCTGCTCCCTTGAAGGTGAGTGTTCTCGCGGCTGTATATCAGTTCCCAGCTCTGCTCCATCGTCATCTTGTAGAACATGCTCTTACGGACCTGGTCCTTCAGGCGGCGCTCCCCGTCGCCCTTCACGAACAGGAACGGGACATACCATCTGCCGACGACGACGGCAACGGCAGGAGGGGACACCGAGGCTCTCGAGGTCAGGCATCCGGTCTCGGAGAGCAGAGTCAACCCCTCGCGCGTCGTCGGCGAGGTCGTGGTACTTCGGTTTCGCCATGGCGACCACCGTCCAGCCCTTCTTCAAAAGGTAGTCTGGCGGGATACCCTCCGAGGCGACCGCCGCTGCCTTGAAGCCTTCGCGATACTGCTGCACCTGCATCTGCTGGTAGACGTCGCCGTGGTCAAAGGCCCTGGGCTTCACGTGGGTGGGGAATGAGCGGAAGCAGCACTCCGTCCGGTCCTCCTCCTTGAGCACGCCGACACCTTCCTGCACGGATGCATGTCACATGTCAGTCAGATGGTAAGTGAGATTGAGACATCGATCATCGTCGGCCGAGATGTATTATGTGCTCACCTGGTGTGCTTTGCCGTAGACCTTGACGACATAGTAGCGGCCGGACGACAGCGGCTGGCCGATGACGGGCAGGGAACATGACATAGTCAGGTGGCGCCACATACTTGCCGGCGCCCGGAGCCCTGCCGGAGTCGACATCTAATACCATACCTAGAATCTCCGAGATAACATCGATACATTTCCCGAAACCCTCCAATGGATCAGAGCTGTTGCCCTGCCTCACGGAGAGCTGCCTGTTCTGAGGGAATGGGAGACGGCGCACCCTGGGATCTAGGCACAGGCCACAGCAGAGCGTACTCGCTTGCTCGGTAGCCTCGTCGAGCACGACGAGGAACCCTGAGCCCGGTCCTTCAGGCGGCGGCTCTGCCGTGGCCTTGGTGTCGGCCAGGTACCTTGACAGAGGCCTTGTTACGTACATTTCTTCTCCTCTAGCTGCTCTTAATCTGGTTGGCTTTGTCGTCTCAGAGATGGATGTGCATGGCAAGAACTGTACGTAATGGTTCTATATAGGCATTTACGATGTGGCAAGCACCTCCTTGGAGTCTTGGTAGGCCATAGTTGGCTGCAAGTAGGGATGAGCAAATGCCAACTCGATCGGCAACTTGCTGGTGCACACATGGATGCCAGTTACGTCCCTACCTTGCATGTGTCTCTAAGACCACCGGGGAGACCACCGAGGAGATGTATGTACCATATAAAACGCATGAAAGCAACGACCCTTCTTGTATGTAGTGACCTCGGGACATGGAACGAAAGTAGCAACACTTCCATACAAATATATAGCGCCATCAAGTGTTGTTGCTTCTGTGTTCACGAGAATAATTTCCATTTTCCCACCATCAACTTGCATGGTAGTACGCGAACTGAGCGTAACTTAGCTAGTTGAATTTATCCACTCTAGTTAAGTCATCGACTTGACGCTGGTGCTCGCATTTTCTTAGACTTATTCTAGAACTAGGTAGCGTGCCCGTGCGTTGCTACGAGACAACTAAACTTTTGTACTAAAAACACACGGATCGCACGATAAGATAACAATACTGTGAAATTATATACCGACGTTAAAGTGACATGTAATCTGGAAAGCAAGCTCGTGAAATGGAGTTGCATGACGTTCTCCTTCCGTGCCGCCCGGTGTTGTCTTTGCGTGCTGCTCGGCTCATCTGCAATGGAGCAGTCTCCCCAAGCAAGAGACATTGCGAGCAGCAGTACACTTGCTGAGGGAGGGGAGTCGATGCACGCGTTGATACTGGCGGCGAGGGAAGGCAAATGTATATTATGTAGCGAAGAATTCGATGGGTTTCGTAGGTGGCACCATTATATGCAGTCGAGGAACCCTTTGCAACCAGGCGAGGACGCGGGGCGGGGGTCGTGTGATCACGTGGCGCGCTGATCGTGGGTGGGGGTGGTCTTGGCGCGGGCGGGCGAAGACGTGAGTCTCAGGCGGGCGATGGTGTAATTATAATCTGATAGAAATAGAAATGTTAGACTGTGATTGAGCACAATTGGTTTTGGTTTCTATCTATGTATGTCTTGATTGAGTGAGATTGGTTTTTGTTATGTATCTCTTGATTGAGCGAGATTGGTTTTGTGAACTAAACCAACTTTTCTTCACACACTTACAAATGAAAGGTTAGTCCACAAGTGTTATCATTAATTACCAAAACCCAAACAAGGGCCTAGATCTTTCACAGAGGCAGCAGTAGGTTGAAAAGAATAATTGAGCTTTTGCCTTGAATTACAGAAATCACAAGCAGAAGGGGAGGAATCTCCTAGCTTGTACTTAGGGTTCTTAACAATATAGCTTGAGCCACTTTCAAATTTTTCCGAAACAAGATGAAAAAGTGATCCGAAGATCATCCAGTGTCATCAAGGAACAATACATTGCCCCAAAACCCATGAGAATTAAGATGCACTTGTTAATCCTAAATTAGGCTAGAGTACTAACAAGAGATCTATCTGTTAGATTCAGACAAAGGCTGAGGCAATACAAATATTATTTTGACATCATTACCAACACTGACAATGGAACCTTCAGCGAACAAATAAAATAGTAGAGACAAAACAAGAAAAATTGAGTGTTCCACTTGACGTTGCTGCTCTGATTGCAATAAAATTTTGAGTGTTCCACTTCAAACAGAATAGCTTGAGGCCTGTTCGCTTCTATTATAATCCGTACTTTTCAGCTTGTTTTTTCAGCCAGAACAGTGTTTTTCTCTCACAACAAATCAGTCGGAATAGTGTTAATGATGACTTTATGAAGGTGGAAACATCTGTAACATAAATGGTGTCTCACTTGTAGAGTGCTGAAATGTTAAGCTAAGGATAAATGGCTATATCATTGTCTGAGATAGAAGACAGGAGGAAATAAAGACAGTTACATAAGCTGGCATTCATAATAACTCTGAAGTCGGGTTCTGCACCACCTCTCCTTCTGCATCCCTCCTTCCCTCCCTCAAGTAAGCAAGCCGCTGCCCGCTGCAACTCCAACCAAATTCATTTGTTCTCATCTATCTCTCCCGCTTTTGATTTCCCATTCTGCACATCATCATGAAGAGGGAAATTTGAATCTCCAGCAAAGGGGTGGTGCCCAAGTCAGGATTACTTACCTAAGAAAGATTAATGAACTGTATCACAGAGTCAGGATTAGATCACTGCTTTGACAATCTAAGATGGTTCATCTGAAAACAATAGGGACCAAAAAATTAGGGCGCATGATAGCAAAATAGGAGCAGTGTTCCTACCAGATTGAATGCATAGATAATAAGAGAACCTACCTTGGTTAGTGCTTATTTCAAAAGTTATATATGGAGAAGCTACAGGTCACATAAGTGATAGCTGAAAATATGAAACAACCGAAGATGCACAACTAATTTTTTTTTAATAATAATGCATAATTGATTTGATATGAAAGGGATAGACAAAATGTCCTACTACTCCTATTTTTGGTACACTCAAGATGAATAGAAAAATTAAAATTATTTAGAATTGGCACAGTGTCCAAATCTCAGTATTTTAAACTATATATGCCTTAAATTAATGCAATAAGCATTAGCATGGTACAGATAGACCTTGGGACGCAAACAACTATACAGAAATTCCATTTTGTCTGTGAAATTCAGAGCAACAAGGGACTGTCTGCCAATGAATAGTAATGAACCAACAACTAATAGAGTAGACCCTCTCGTCCAGCACTTACAGAAATAGCTTGCAAAAAACAACACGCACCTGCACAAGCTTGACAGAGAGCTGAATTTCTGAAGAGTGATCTGCATATATATATATATATTAAAATTTTAATAATACATTAATTGAATATTATCAAGCACTTGCCAGTGTGCATAAACAATTGAAGCGAGGAAAAAACCTTAACTGCATATAGATTAAATAATGACTGTGTTCAGGTAAAAAAAGAATGAACAATTGACTGATTTGATTTGAGGAAAAAGTTCAGATAAAGGGATTTATGATGAGCTCTGTACACTGATGTTTTATCCTTTCTCTTTGACGAAGGTAGCATGTCTGCAGCACTACGGATGTCAAAGTTGTTGGCAATGGAATGCAGTAATGAATAACAAATTCTCAAGCATGGATATTAACACATATTCAGAGATGCACTTGCTGAGTGTGCTTGTAAGATGTACGAGTATCTAATTGTGCATCAATTGATTCATATCTCAGCTAGACATAACACCACTGAAGTTACAGGGATCCCAAACACTAAGGGGTCCTCATTAGTCATTACTGCCAGACAGCTCATTTCAAATGTCCTTATGCTAAAAACTCAATTAAAATACTATGCCAACCAAATAGTGTGCAGATTAACTAAGCAATTCCACATGGCAGCCTGGTAGATATGTGATCAAAGTGCTTAGTACCTAATCAGTGCTTAGTACCTAATTAGCATGACTGAAGCATGTCGTCAGACAATCAATTGATCTCTGAGATGACTGAGAATCGCTCTGATACACATACATGAAACAGTGGCCACTTCTTCAAATGTCACACTTGTAATTAGATTAGATCTGAATACAAATGACTCTAGGGTTTGGGTGCTCAGTTCGCAGAGCACGAAGGGAAGAGAAGGGTGGGCATACCTGTTGGTGCTCGTCACTGACGAAGGGGCCCGACGTGACCTGAGCACCTTCGTGCGGCAGCTGCACCTTCTCCTTTTCAGTGCTCCATCCTAGGAGCAGCGAATGACGCCCATGGATCGGGGATGAGCGAGGTGGCGGCACAGGTCGGGATGGCCTTGTGGCGGTGGCTCGGTCCTCGGGAAGTGCATTTATTTAATCTATTATTTTAAGACTGAACGTGTGATTGTTCTTCGGTGTCTTATCAGTCACGGTCTCTGGCTCTGATGTGGCCTGTCAAAAAGTCGAAGTTATCTTCATTTTGAGTAGAGTGACACATCGAAAATAGTTGGATACCTTAATCTGGTAGTCCTGGTTTTGAAGAAGCACCTGTCTGACATAGTCTATGTTCCTGAATCAACAGAGAACGGCATCCAAGTTGGTTTGCATTTGCATATACAAAGATATGTCAATTACTAAAAAAATTCTTTTTACAACTTCCAAATATTGGTATGAACTCTGAAGATCAACTTTTATGAGCAAGACAGTATGAGTATCTGTTCAGGAAAGAACCAGGATTATTTATTTACAACCGTACTACTCCAGCATCAATTGCTTTATAAATGCTTTTCATAGCTCAAGAGTCTGCTTCAGCTATTACTACACCTGGGGATAGCTTTCAACTGTTTATAGTGAAACAATAAAATAACTATATCTAGTAGGAATTGATCACCCTAACAAACAGTTGGTCCTAGGAAACATATAATGAAACAGAGTTTTCATAACAATGGATGACAGTCACTTAATAAACAGACACATAAAGCCTACTCCATATATATGTTTCATCTTAGCAACTGCTGCAAATATTGTCATAGGAAAAGGCCCGTACATGGAGCATCCGACTGCATAAGTTTCATCTGAGCAACTATTGCATACACACGGATCATGTGCAGCACCAGGAACTGCCGTTGTCGATTGCGGAAGGGCTCTGCACAGTGGGGGAGGCAAAATCTAGGATGGGTTTGAAGTCAATAGAGACAATTTGATGGGGAAGTCAACTCTATATAAGAATACGACAATCAGACTGTAGACGCAATCCACTACTGGATGGTAGCAGCTTGTTTCTGGTGAGGCATAATAGCTAACACTATCTAGTTTGTGATGAAACAACTGATTATATCAACAATATATTGTTAATAAATATAATAATCAGTAGTTTCGTTGATGATGGATTCTCGTAATATGTTGTAACATCATCATGTTTTTCATAATACTATGATCTCTTCTCTTTGGACACAAGGGCAGGGTTTCTGAACTTTTTTTTAGAACAAACATAGCTACCATAAAATCATTCAAAGGTGATAGCTCAGATTTGTCGAATCCAAAAAAAACACGAGTACATGACGACCATACCTGTTGGCGAGCACGCCGGAGCTCCTGCTCCAACTGGCTAACTTTCAGCCTGCTATTCTCAAGTTGTTCAACATAGAGACAGAAAACAGAAACTAAATACAGTCCTCATGCACAAGGAAAATACTATCTACCATCAGGTAGATGAAACTACCTTCTTTCTTAGACGGCTTTTCCTAGCAGCTTCACGGCTTTTCCTATGCCAGAATCAGAAGCTGTCCTAGTTCCAACTGATAAGTAAACAAGCTCAGTATATCTCAAGAATAAAAGTAACATTACTTGAAAGCAAGCTAATTGCTTCTGTTGACACAAGAATGTAATCAGAATGAATTACATCCACATTAGTAATGCACTGACCATCTCACGTGTTTCTTTCATGCTTTTCTTGGTTGACCTATATCTACGTCAGTCTGTTGCATGATATATAAATTAGCCAGTTTATTGTGCTATATATCTGAAATAAAATCTGCAAATTGGCCTTCGATTAAAAGCCTACCAAGTGTCTCCAAGTTCAACTTTGCGATGGTGTTTCACAAGTGGCAGTAACACCAAAAAAAGCAAATTCAACAACATACGACCATATTTAGCTAATACCACACCTAGTTGATGTCTGCAGTTAGATATAAGACATCTCAACCTGAAAATCTAAACACATAAGACCATATTTAGCTAACTTCCTCAGCTACAATCAGAATGGCATGTTAAGTATATCAGCTGAAGATTAGGAGAGAAGTTCAGACTTCAGACTATTGGACTGAGACCTTCAGTATAACAATGAGGACTAAGGACAAGCCAGTAGGAAAACTCTATTGCCGTAAAAGTTCTAATAAATCACATCCATAAAAACACCCTAAACGCCCTAAATCGCATCTGCGAGAACACCCTAAGCACAGATCCTAACTCGTACAACGACTCAAACCATGGGAATTCTAATGTTCCACTCTACCCAAGGGCTCGTAAGAGAAGAGTTTGAGATCACAGGAGGGAGGGAGGAGTCGAGATAAGCGAAAAGGATCGCAAGAGCGAACCTCACACAGGAGTGATAACGCCGCCCGAGGATGACAACGTTGGACCCTTGCCATGCCCTCTACTCATCAGCTCCAGCGTCAGATCCTTCACCGTGCCGTACCCCCGACCTCCTGGTATGAATCCTCCTACTGCATCACCATCACCACAGAGAGACCGAGAGAATACATAGTGAGAATCCTGCTAGGGTTTTGTGCCTCCCGAGAAATGGAAAGGAAGGAGGCAAGCGAGGTTACCTTTTCGAGCGATGCTCGGATCGTGGAGTTGGCGGCGCGTCGGCGGCGGCGAGGCGATCGTGGAGGCGGCGGCGGCGGCGGCCCGGCGTCGAGCGATGGAGCAACTCCAGGAACCGCGCGGCCGGCGGCCGCGAGCAGTGAGGTGGTCAGCCGGCGATGGTGGTAGGGCGGGGCAGGGCGGCGGTGCGGGGTGGTGGCGTTCTGGCGGGCGCTGGTGGCAGCGGTGGCCGCTCCTCGCCGGCCGTTCCTGGAGCTCCCGCCGAGCGGGCGAAAGCCTGAGGCTGAGCGGGTTTTGCACCCTTGGGGTGGCAGTGAGGACGCGGATCAGGGTGGTGCGAGGATGATGGCGCAGGCGCGAACGGCGAGGTCAACCGGCGGCGGTTAGGGTTAGAGAAACGCCGAGGAGTCGCGTGGGTGCGCGGGCGGGCGAGGGCATGGGAAGGGGAGCGTGGGCAAGAGAGGCTCCGGGCGGGCACATTATTTTTTTCAGCGGAGGATCGCAGGCGGTGACAGCACCCGTGAAGTTCTTGTCACATGGGGATCGCGGTGTGGGCGAATTTGACGAACCAAAACAAATGTCGCACCAAAAAAATGTCCACTCTTTGTTCGTTTTAGTTGTAGGAGATTTAATACCGTTGTTATTGTACCCACACACAGCGAGGCTCCTATTGTGACCATCACTTTTGATATATGCCGGTTCAATCTTAGTTTTCCGGAGGTGTTTTCAGAGAGGTAAGATGAGTATGCCTCTATATATTGAGTGTTTGTGTCTGTATTATGATTCACAAAAAAAATATCATGGTATTATGATTTTCAATCTATAATAACTACAAAACAGGGTACGTTCTCCAACTATAAAAGCCAGATAAATTTGGTCATCACCTATATTCAGAAAGGATTTCTATTTTAGAAAAAGTAATACTGACAGTTTGGTTCTCGAAAGATTAATCACCAATTAATTTTGAATTAGCAAAATATGAAAAATACTAGTCTTAATTTTTTTCTAAAATTGTTAACTATTTGTTGCTGATCTATTTAGATGTATCTAGAATTCATGTGTTTGTGCTTATAGTGTTTAATTGCTTGTAGTCATTCTAATTATTTATTTAAATATAATTCTTTGCAGTGTACAAGACTTGGCGGGGACTGACCAAGAAGCACACGTGGCTGTAGAAATATGTGGAATATGACACCAACCTCAAAATACATACCATTACTCCACTACATGTACAGATGTATAGATCGTATTTACTAATAGTATGTTTTAAACAAGGAAGTGCCTTAAACATCATATAACTAACTAGTCTATACAATCAAAACAAGGTAGAGTGAAAACTTATAATTTAAATAAATAGTAGTTATGGTTACAAACTATGACACACTGGGGACAAGGACTAATACGATCCAAATAACTAAGCACGAACACATAGATAACATTTTGAAAAAAAAATGGATACTAGTTTCATGTTTTGTGTTTAAAATAAATTATTATGAACTTTTAAGTATTAAACCTTATTTTTATTCAAATACAAAATGGAAACCCAGCTTGAAGTGGTTTGGTTTTGATTGTTGTAGTGTATCTGGTACCCGATTTCATTGTTTGAACACTACTATAAATTTGGTTTTAGGAGACTGGCCTTTTTGACCGAGGTGGGTAACAATAGGTATACTCTTCACAAAGAGGTAGTTACTAACTTCAGAGGCCTCAGCCTGTTCATTTATGGAGATAGTTTGATAAAGATTGTATCCTAAAATTGATGAACAGAGATGGACCACCTCACAAGTCCACCTCCAGAAATGGGATTCACATGTCCACAGGTGCAATCATCGCCTCTGAAAATGAGCCTCATCCTCACTTTTCTTCACATCTCTCAAACTGCCTCAACCTCTCTCCTATCTCAATCTCTGACCCTCATATTCCTGTGGCCGGACACGATTGGTAGTAGAGCCTGTGACATCCTGCACCACCCCCTCCACTGGTGATGACTGGAACGACGTGTTAGGGCGTGGGTGGGCCCTGTGTGGCAGATCCGGCGGGGAGAGTGATTAGTTCATTGGGTTAAGGCGAGGCAGCAGCTCCATCAAGGACAGCAGTGTGGATGGGTAGAGGTGTCGGCTGGTCAGCTGGCTTGGCGGGCCTCGTTGACGGGCTCACTGGTTTTTTTGTGTGCGTTTTTCTAATCATTAACAGATGCACGTGTCTAGAAACTATGATTAAGTAGTACTAGATGCTATGTTGCTATCCTGATCTGATGGCACTATGTGTTCCTTCGTTTCTATGCCACAAATACTGGTAAACAACATATGATCCAGTAGCCTTCTTCACTCCTAAGCGGATCATCTGGCTGCCTCTGATTTCCCTAGTTCTTCTCTGCTTGACACCGTATGACAGCAAATCTGATCAACAAATTCGTTGAATGCCCCGGTGGAGAATCTTCAAGAAATCTGAATCGTTTCTTCTTTTTGTTCAACTCAGGGTAAATCTACCAAAAAAATAATGTCCAATGACGGATTAAATCAATCAACGTTTTACACTTTGTCCATTTGATATCGTTGTCCATTGTGTCAGAGAAGGGGAAAAAAAGGAGATACATTTGGTCTCTTGCTTGGACTACTTTTGGCACATTGTTGATGTATTGTTCGGCAACAAGGATTCATGGTGAATGCTTTATTACTTTTAGCAAGACTTAGGATGAAGATTAAAATCAGCCCAGTGAAATATCCCTAGACACGGGAAATATTGAACTCATTAATATAACTTACTCGTGCTACTCAAAGCAATGGCATAATTGAGAAAGCAAGGATTTATATTAGGCGCAGAGTGACGATGACTAAAAGATGCTTTTGCGCTATTTTTTTTTTTTGTGGCGTGAGGAACAAGAACACAAGGTTTCTTCATATAAAATGACTTGATGAAGTCATCCGGGGTACCCATGCATACATCATATCCATGCAAGTGCAATATTGCATTGTGTCACATATGGTCTTGTTGCTTGTGGGTCGTTGCACATGCATGGAAGATTTGCTGACCTGTCTACTCTTCGGTAGCTAATGTTATGGCGACCTTATTAAGAAGCTGGGAAGATGCTGCAGGTAGTAGCCCACTTGTGTTTTGTTTTCACCCTTCCATGTCATATCATGGGTGCTGGGCGTATGGGTACGTGTAATAATTATATTCATGTTGAGTGGTGCACGGACTGTTGGAGATTCTTGCCCTGAGCAACTTGGATGTCTGAATCGGGTAGCAGCCAACGTCGGCCAGCTGGGTACAGTGGACACTAGCAGTGCCACTTGCCTTGCCTGGACCACAGGTGTCCCACTCCCACACACCATGAACATTGTGCGCACTGCGTTGCTGAAATCCTATTCGGGTCGGATCGGGATGGATACGGATTCGGATACCACTATTTATCACATTTTAATTCGAATTCGAATACGAATATAAATATTGTCGGATACTAATGCAAAACGGATATCTCAAATTCGAATTCGGATTCGGATATCCACTTGATTTTAAGATAACATGTATCCATTTGCTTATCGATAGCTTCATAGTATAATAAAATCATTAAGGACGAAAGGATTTAAAATATAGCTATATAACACCGTGGATAAAGATAACTACCAAAAATAAATTATTTTAATCAATATTTTAATAATTAAATATATAAAATATAAGAAAATTATAGATTATATATATTAATTACAAAATTCAAATAAATAAAAATAAATTTTAAAATTATATAAATAAAATAAAAAAACTAATTAATATGATTAGCCATATTAAAATCAATTAACTTATGATTTATATATCATTAATAATATTAAAATTACTTATCCTTAGATAACTTTTAAATAATAATACATATCATCTATTATATTAAATTTATTTTCATTTACATAGTTAATTAGTCATAATTGTAAGATTGAGATGGTTTCAAAATAATTTGTACTTCGCAGATACGGATAATATCGGATATTTCACATTTTTGTCGGATACGGGCGTGGAATCGGATAGAGAATAATCTTGAAAAACAAATACATATACATCCATTTAGTATCCATATTTAAATCGAATACGAATACAAATATTTATATTTACACTAAAACAGATACGGATATTGGATGTTTCGGATATCTGGACATCCGGATCCATCCTTACATGTGAGTCGAAAATGTTGGAACAGATGCATTGCTACTGTATCTTTCAAGCAGGACGTGGCCTTCCAGACGAAGCTACTGTACCAAACATGAATGTTTGCTGGATCTTTAAACGCGTCAGTGAAGGACTGAAAACAACGACGAGAGGAGGTTGAATAAGAGCCTCAAATTTCTTTTCAAATATTTGGCCGTTGTCCCAACCACCAAACGCAAGCAAGTTCCTGAAACACAAATAATAAGTCAACTGGTGATGAGAGTACCTCGATCGATTCCTCGGAACTGTAGAAAACCAACACAACAGACGGAACGCGAAACAGAGCTCAAACGCACAAACCGCAGACGAAATAGCCAGCTGAAAAATCGATCCGGAAATTTTCGGTCTGAAGAACAGCTGAACTCTTATGCGCAAACGGCAACGGAAGGGACACTGACACTGCAGCAGCGTTCGACCGATTCCAGGCGCAATCAACAGAGGGATCGAGAACGTCGGGCCAGGTAGCAGGTGATGGGACCAACAGGAAATAGAAAAGGACTTTGCTCTCAACCGTGAATATTACACCAAGCAAAATTAAATATTCCACTAATTAACCAAAGATTGCTTGTAGCATTTCACGGATGCAAAAACAAAAGCTTTTGACCAATCACAGACTGAAGGAAGCAAGCACGGGCTGCTGCCCTTGCTGCTACTGGATTCTACGCTCTTGCACCTGAAGCATGAACAAGCAAGTACGGAGGGAGTCTGACCGAGCAGCCTGGGAGCGGCGGACTGCTTCCTGGAGTTCGACTCCTTCTCACGAAACCGCCAGAGAACAAACACAGGGAGAGGGAGAGCTGCTGCAGAAGCTGTGCGCCACCTGCAAATCGCTCGGCAGGAAGAGCAGCCAAGCTGCTGGGCGCAAGCGTACGTACTGGAGCAGGGAAGCATACGGCGGGCGTCCACCTAGGCCTGCTGCGAGCGCTGCTCAATCGAGCGTGCACGGCGCCTGAGCACACGGTGCTGGTAGCGCTGCTGCTAGGATCCACGCGCTTAAGCCCCCCATGCTACCACAGAACGGACAGGAGACCGACGAACGCAAGAACAGACGGATGAGAAACCAATCAAATCACCATGAATCGCTCTCAAAATTTGCACAGATCAAATTCACCGTGCTATGAACCTAATCCCCAAAAATCATCGCCTGAGATTGACCTAAACTCCGGGAAAAACAGATCGAAGCCATGCACGAAAATAGGGAAAAATAAGAACGAAAATCACAGCTTTAAAATAGAAATCCCAGAGGACACGAGGAGGATTTGGGCCTCCATTCCCACTCCAAAACACAAGAATTACACCACGAATTTTTCAGTTCACGTGACCTCTCTCAGGAACACAAGAAAAGCTAACCCTACGTGGAAGGGGGGAATAAGAGAGTGGGGAGGGGTGGAGATGAGAGCTCCCTCGTCCTATTTAACAGGGCTATTATACAATCTCAGCTTCGTCGCTATATATTTTGAGTCGAACCCCTTAACCCAAGGGCGCTATGGTCCAACCCGAGGTAATCTTCATCCGACGACCACCGCGCCCTTCATGAGATAGATTCGCCTCGACGCGAACTCCTTGATGCCGCCACGTGCCGTCCGTTCCTCCTCGGAACCTCCACCCAGGTTTTGAGGCCCAAACCCGTGAAACCGGCCACCGATGGTTTTGAGGCCCAAACCACCAAACTGCCCGCGAGTAGCGTACCCCATACGCGTGCCCCGCCACTCGACACGTGTCACCGCCGTCCTCGACCGACCGGCCACCGAGTCTTCCAGAGCCTCCGCTCGACTCGCACGTCCTTCGTCTTGACTCGGTCAACACGGTCACTCCTCCATGTACACTTGCACTTGTCGATGTTCCCAGATGTGAGCCACCGCGCCTGGTCACCCAGCCTCCTAGTCCCTCAGTCCAAGCCTCACGTCCATCCTTCACCGCTCCCGGTCCATCGATACGGCACGTCCCTACTTGACCTTCATCTCGCCGTCGACCACCGCCTCCGAGCTCCATACCTATGCATCACAAGCGAAGAGACACGTTGCACAACCCAACTCACGTCATGGTTCGTTCATAAACTCAACCCAAGACACGAATCACGTTGACAATTACTCATCACAGATCCGAACCACAAGTACACGTATGAACCTTGTGTTCGCAATCTGGATTGTCATGTGACGACTAGTTGTTAGCAGCAATTTCGGTGGAGAAGGGAGAATTCGGAGGCGGCCAGAAGAATTGAGGTTGGGGGTCCGATGTATGTATGATTACGTAGAGAGGAGTTTAAGCATACATCGTACATTCCCCTTCTGATGATTTGGCCCAAACACTGTCTTGTTCTTCTTCCTGGGCCTAGGCTTCCTCGGATGATTCGGCCCATCTTCCATCTCGTTGCCTGCTGCCTCATCCGTCTTGAGTAATGGACAGCTACTCTGGAGTCTGGACATGCCACTACGGTATGACTAATGGCTCGTTGCAATTACGAGTGTTGTTGATGCCTTGTCTCAAGCTCTGCTTTGACACAAACAGAAGCCACCAAAATTCTACTGGTGCAATATTAATGCTCTTACAAAGTTGGGATATGAGTGTACTGGATGTGGTATCGAAGTGATAAAAAAAACCTTTTTTCTGAAATAAGAAAATATAATGGAGGCACAATACATACGCCCCCTTTAGTTTAGTCCAACTTAATGCGTCACAAATTTCATTGCACGTGCTTGAGAGACGAATGTGAAAACGTCGCAGCAGGCTATAATGCCTGTTAACAAGCATAGATGTGCCGAGGGTCATACCCCTCTTGCCAGAAGGCCTAGGCGATAATGGCTACAAACATGTGCGTAATTTGTGAACTAAAGAACGTTGGGTCAAAAATTGCCTCCCCACATCCACGTTCCCTTTAAATACATTCCATGGGGCAAACGCAAGGAGTTCCCTGTTTCCTATTTGGGTAAAGCCTGGCAGTTTTAAAAATAGTTTATATGGTTTTCTAAAAACAGCTTCAAAATAGTTATAGAATCTTTTTCATAAATTATAGTTTAAATGGTTTGGAAAAAAGGATTTTATGAAGGATCTCTAAATGAGTTTGAAAAAGGGTTTACAAATACATGAGTTCAAAATCAGCTAAACAAGAATTGTACGTCTTCTCCATGTTTTAATTCTCAGGAGGTTTTATCACTACTAACATTCCTGAAAACAAGATTTGGAAGATTATTAATTTTTCAAGACTGTTGATGGCCAAAATCAGCCCTGGACTACCCAAAACTGAGCCTAGAAAGTAGAAACACAGCTTCTCCCTTCTTTTATCTATTTCTTCATTTCTCTTTTGCCATGTTTCCCTTGTCCATCGGGCTGACTTCGCCAAGGTTTGCTAGCACCTGCGCAGCTGTGCTTCCTTTCCAATCTTGCTGGGCCACCAGCCCATTTTGAATGCCCATAACAAGAGCAGTTTAGCCCACCAAGTCACCCTCAATTTCTATGACAAGTAGAACCCACCTTGGCCTCCTCTCCTATGTCGAACTGCCACCAATCATTCCCTGTAGAGGCCCCAAACCAATCTGGAATCATGCGGAACACACCAGCACCCGACCGACCCTCTATGTTCTCCTGCCGCAGCTTTTCCCCATTCAATCATGCGGAACACGATGCTCAGCCATGAATGGAAGCTCTGCCAACTGCCATTACCTCGTCCCAGGTACCTCATGCCCAGACACAGCGCAAGTCTCACAGCCACCTCACCTTCCCACTCCTCTCTTGCTTAGTGCACCAATTGAGACCACTGCACCATGATCCTGTTTGGGTCGAGCTCCCAATGTCTCCATGCAAGGTTCCTCCTGCACCAATTCCTGTTGCTTTGCATTAGCTTCCCAAGGAGGAGACGCACCTACTTTACTACTTCTCATCAAGAGTCCACATGTAACTGCCATATCCTATATTCTTGACGCAGCTCACCGCCACCTCCTCTTTGTTCTTGACATGGCCTGCCTCCAATGGAGCCAGGAGCCTACCATCAGTAGCACCACCGAAGAACTCACCATCGTTCCCACTCTCTGACACACCTCTCCTCACTGAGAATGGTGGTCTACAACTCCATATCGGCATGCTCGAGATGAAGCTTGGTCGCACTGCCCTGGACTTGGCCGACCTTTTTGTCATCAACCACTTCTTTGGATGGTTTGATCCTGACCGTCCAATCTTAGATTGTTTTTTTTTTTTAATTTATTTTTTGCACTACTATAGGAATCATTTTTAGCGACGCCACCTTTCTCTATCAGAGGCGGTTCAACTAGCATTCTGCCTCTAACCGCGCCGCTGAGCACTGTAGCTCCGTGACTGCCACTGAAGATACATCTTCAGGGGTGGTTCTATTAAGAAAACCGCCTCTCATAGACGTCCATTTTCAGGGGCGATTACGTTAAGAGAACCACCCCTGAAAATGGATCTTCAGAGGCGGTCCTCTTTAGTCAACCGCCTCTAAAAGTGATCTATTTTCAAAGATGGTTCGTTAAGAGAACCGCCCCTACAAATACATTAACAGAGGCGGTTCTCGTTGATCAACCGCCCCTAAAAATGCCCCCCCCCCCTAAATACCCTTTCTTCCTCATCCGAATAGTATGCATGCTGAGCACCATTAACTCACTTGGAGGGCGAGAAATAGCAAAAATAGAGGGGGGAGGTTTTGCCCTTTGAACCTTTGAAGGAGTTGCGTTTGAGAGGTGAGATAGTGGCATACCTAAACTCTTTTCAAACTTTTCATGTTCATTTCTTTCACTTAGAAATCTAGAGAGAGACATGCATGATGTTAGATTTTTTTTTATTTTTCCTAGCAATTGAGACTTATTTTGCCCAACTTAATTACTTTGGCTCACATGAACTCTAGTTAATTTCTATATTTACTTTATCATTTTTTAAGCTTTAGGTCTAGAATAATGTAATATTTGTGTAGAAAAATAGACATCAATTGCTTCAACATTTATATGCGAATAATACCTTCATGCAAATATACCTTTTATTTTTTAAGGGCACATATGAACAGGTCATGGATGTACACGAAAAGAAGGCACGCTTTGATTAAGCAGACAAAGGATATATATTGTCCCTGTGTTGATTGTCGGAACCATATAGTATGCTGAGATCCAAATACGATAAGATCACACTTGGTAAGAAGGGGTTTCATGGAGAACTACAAGATTTGGGATCATCATGGTGAGAGACGTACAGAAGCAGGCAACATGGAAGGTACAAATCCACCAAAAGTAAGGGAAGATGACGATGCCCATTGTGTCATGATGCATGATGGTCTAGGAGATGACGCTGCAAGCGGTGGTGGTGGGGAAGGCTGTGGTGGGGAGGATGATGGTGACGACAACGAAGAAGATGATGAAGAAGACTTCCTGGACGACATGTTGCGCCACGTAGAACAAGAATTACTATTGAAAGAGCTAGATAACTTGGAGACGGTGCGAAAGGCAAGGGAAGAACGTTTGTACCTAGAGCAAAAGGGTTGTGAGAAAAGGTGGTTGTTGCTACGTTTTGTGCTAGACATACTGATCTTGAAGGCTAAGTATGGCTGGTCCGATAGAAGCTTCAATGACCTATTGACTCTGTTGGTTGCTGTGCCTCCTAAGCCAAACTTTGTGCCTACCAACATGTATCAAGCGAAGAAGCTTATCAGTCCACTGACAAAGTGTCCGAACCATTGTATCCTTTATCGTGGGGTGTTCAAAGACCTAACAAAGTGTCCAGACTGTGGTGCTAGTCAATACAAAGTAAACGAAGACTGCAGTGAGGGTACTAACACTGGGAAAAAGAGAAAGAAGGACGGAAAGAAAAATGATGCTTCTCAGAACATTGAAGAGGAAAATAACACCTTAGCAGTAGATGATACTAACCAAAGAAGAATTCCTGCATTGGTTATGTGGTATCTGTCACTGATTGATCACTTGAGGCGTTTGTTCTCAAACCCAAGGGACTCAGAACTCATGCGATGGTGGTCTTTGGATGAACGCAAGAAAGACGATGGAGTGCTACATCAACCATCCAATGCACAATAGTGGAAGGACTTCGATGCCAAGTATCAAGAATTTCATGAAGATCCGAGAAACGTCAGGTTCACTTTGAGCACTGATGGAATAAATCCTTTTGGTGATAGGACCAGCACACACAGCACATGGCAAGTAATCCTGTTGATCTACAACCTTCCTCCATGCTCGGAATGCTTGATTGACACTGCCGCTCAGTTCCTGGAGGGATCCTAAAATGTACTGTACATGCGTCACCAACGCTTCTTAGTGGAAGGACACAGGTACCAAAGCAAGAGGATGATGAAATACTTCATTGGTAGTACTATTGAGACAGGGCATGCGCCAGAGAGGTGGGACGGGCATTACGTGTATAACATGGTGAAGAACATCAAAGTCACCTATGGTAAAAAGAAAAAGGATGGAAAGATCAATAAGAGAGATACGCCTCCGATTGACGACATGCCATTTAAGAAGATATCAATCTTCTTCAAGTACCTGCCTTACTAGCTGGACTTGGCCATGCGCCATTCCATCGATGGCATGCACATGAAAAAGAATGTGTTTGAGAGCGTCATTGGGATATTGATGGACATTAGGGCGAAGACAAAGGATGGACTGAAGTCACGGGAGGACCTAGTACATTTGGAGTCTAGACCGGAGCTTCACCCAGAAGACCCGGGGAACGGAAGACACTACCTTCCTACAGCCAGCTACAACCTGACAAATGATGTGAAAAGAGCAATCTGCCTGAGCGTAAGGGGCTTAAAAGTGTCGACAGGTTTCTCCTCCAACATCAAGAGACTAGTCTCGATGAAAGACCTGATGTTAATTGGTTTCAATGCTCATGATTGCCATATGATGTTGACATGTTTCCTTCCTATTGCTATTAGGGCTATAAAACCCGCATACGTGAGGATGGTCATCTCCCGGATGTGCTACTTCTTCAACCAAATTGCGCGGAAGGAGATCCATGAGGAAGAATTAGGTGACTTAAAGCATTTCATGGCGGAGACTATGGGCCAAATTGAGCTATGCTTCCCACCATCATTTTTTGATATAATGCCGCACCTCATGATGCACATGGTTGACCAGGATAGGTGGCTCGGGCTTATGTACTTGAATGAGATGTGGCAGTATGAGAGATTCATGTCTATTCTAAACTGCTATGTACACAATCGTGCTCACCCTGAGGGATCCATGATAGAGAGATATTATGCTGAAGAAGTCATCGAGGCTTGTCAAGATTACTTGCGGGAAGAGGATAAACATGCACTTGGTTTGCCTATAACTCGTCATAAAGGTAGGTTGGCGGGGAAAGGCAGCAAGGGTTGGAACACATTCATCGACAAGGAATACACTCAAGTGGAAGAAGCACACTCCTATGTGTTGCAATACCTATCGATGATGGAGCCATTTATCGAGAAACACACTGCACTCATAAGAGCAGAAAATCCAGGGCGCTCGGAGCAATGGATCGTTCATGAGTAGAAGCGTCTGTTTGGCAAGTGGCTTGGGGAACAAGACTTATCGAAAGGGGAAACCTTACAGAGGTTGGCTCAGGGGCCATCATCCCAGGTCACATCTTGGCATGCATATGATGTAAATGGATACACATTCTACACCAAAGCAAAGGACCAGAAGTCGGTGACTCAAAACAGTGAGGTTCGTAATGAAAATGTCGATGCATTTGGGGAAGTTCACACACACTATGGTTTCATAGAGGACATATGGGAATTGGAGTATGGACCAGATATATAGATCACTATGTTTCGGTGCCAATGGGTCAAACAACTGGGTGGCATTGAGGTCGAGAAATTTGGACTCACACGTGTCAACCTCGACAATGTAGGTTACAAGGATCACACATGGGTGCTTGCTACTCGTGTGGCACAGGTCTTGTATTATGCTGATCCCGAGAATCCAAAGAGGCATGTTGTTATATCTGGGAAACAGAGGATGCTAGGAGTAGATGGCGTAGAGGATTTGGAGGAGCACAATCAGTACTGTGAAATGCAACTATTCACAGACCTACCAAACAAGATCAAGCTTGTAGAAGCACAGGTGGAAAAATCAAATATCATTCCATACATGCGCACTGATACGGAAGGCAGAGTTGTAATAGCTTAATTATTCATTTATGTCTCGAACATTTGTAATAATATTAAGACCATGTGGCACATTAATGAACTGATAATTTTATATGTATATTTATTTTGTTGGCTCGTGCTTTTTAAGAATTTGTCAATAAACAAAATGCAAAATATTACTACGGTAGGGGCGGCCATGTGAAGGGTAGAAAAAATCGAGCCATAGCACGGTTCGGCCACCACTTAGTCACAAATGCCGGACAAAGCGGTCAGTTACTTGAATTTTAAAAATGCAGCAGCAGGACAATCTGACCAGAGCAGAAACACAAAGGCCGGACATTACTGTTTGGCCAGACAAGGTGGTCAGTTACTTAAATTTTAAAAACAGGGCAGTATGGCAGTCCGGCCAGAGCAGAAACACAAAGGCCGGACAATACTATTTGGCCTGACAATCATTTTCAGCAGCGGTTGTTTTAGGAAACCGCCTCTGGAAAATGTTTGGCCCCCCTTGTTCGCACGTGAACATTTTTAGAGGCGGTTTCCTTTAAATAACCACCTCTGTTGCTATTTTTAGGGGCGGTTATCTTTACATAACCACCTCTAATGTCTTCTGGAAGTTACCTACGCGTTACACGTGTCGTTACACGTGTGCGGTAACTTCTCTTCTTTACCCCTTACATGCATGTGTTACTTCTCTTTCCTTTCGACAACATCCGCACTCGTTGAGACCGAGAGCGACGATTTGCCGGCGGCAAGGAGGCAGCACTGGCGACGTGGACTCCTCTTTCCCTTTCCCTGATCTGGTAAGTGACTGCTCTTCTTGATCTAGATTATTACCAACAAGTTAAGACACAAATGGTGGTATTTTTTCACTGATTTCGTGTATTTATCTTGGTCAAAATCATGCACGTCCATAGGGTACGATAGTGTAACTAGCACATGACAAATCGTGCACGTGCACAGTCTAGGACAAAATAAATAATATTTTTAAAAAATGTTATATATTTTGGGATGGCCGGAGTAGGACAAGAATATATAATATTTTAAAAAAGTTATAGAGGAGGTTATTATTTTTGTGTTAACATAAATTTAGGAGAAGAGATGGCCAGACAACTGCCTCCCCCAAATCTCGGCTTCATATATGACAATGGATTCCAACCAATCTTGTTGTATGCAGAGCACCCATATCCAAGCATAGTAAGGAACATGGTTTCAGTAAAATAATATGTTTTAAAGACACCTACTCATATATCTTGTGTGTCAATAGATCTTATAGAAATAGGAATACCATCCAAGGCACTATGGTGTGCCCCGCAACCTTATCAAGTTTATCCTTACTACCATACGACTTCATGTTAGAGGCGAACATTCCATGCACAATATGTACAAGCACGTACACTGCTATGGCATTGTGGGCTATAGACTCGGTATTATCCACCCATAGCATGATCATGCACGAACTCCCTCCCCACTACACGTCCCAATACTCTCCGTCACATGACTATTTCTTCAAAATCAAGCCCACTATACAGTCAAATGCTTTCCATCTCCCTAGCCCTGTTTCTCTATAAGTAATGTCTACCTAAACCATGGCTACTATTCATGCTACTCAATATTTCTCAAGATTGATCAACCATTTATGTTTCCAAAAAAAAAATTTATTATGAAAATATATTATGTTCTTCATTTAATGGTAACTACCTTGTACATTTATGTTTCCAAATAAATATATTATGAACATATATCATATGATTAAATTGATGGTAACTACCTCGTATCATAAATGTTAGTAACCTTTCATGTATGTTTGCTCATAGTTCAAAGCATTTGACATTTTAATAAATTGAGAGTTGCATTGATTATGGTGCGGCGAGAGTTTTGTGTTTCGCGTGTTTGGTTACTAAACATTCATGGAAAAAGGTGTGTAGGTATTGGTTTTGGTCCTAATAGTACAAAGTAATAAGTTTAACCATAGACTAAACAACCACGATCGACGAATAGTTGCCGAACTCATTATGCCCATGGTTGGACAGTCTGGCCACCTTATAAATGACAAGGCCAGACTATAGTAGTGTTGTCCGGCCAGCCCTATGTCTCGCACATGAAATATCAAGAGCCAAGGGACAATCGCTGCCACTAGAGTGTACAATTTGTGTGTCTACAGATCTTATACAAATAGGAATACCACCCAAGGCACTATGGTGTGCCCCGCAACCTTATTGAGTTTGTCGTTACTAGCACATGACTTTATGTTAGAGGGGAACATTTCGAGCACAATATGTACAAGCACATACATTGCTATGGCATTGTGGACCATAGACTTAGTCTTATGCACCCATAGCATGATCCTGCACGAACTCCCTCCCCACTAAGCGTTCCAATACTCTCCGTCACATGACTACTTCAAAATCACGCCCACTATACGGTCAAACACTTTCCATCTCCCTAGCCCTGTTTCTCTATAAGTATTGTCTACCTAAACCATGGCTACTATTCATGCTACTCAATATTTCTCAAGATTGATCAACCATTTATGTTTCCAAATAAATTTATTATGAAAATATATTATGTGATTCATTTAATGGTAACTACCTTGTACATTTATGTTTCCAAATAAATATATTATGAACATATATCATATGATTAAATTTATGGTAACTTCCTATCATAAATGTTAGTAGCCTTTCATATATGTTTGCTCATAGTTCAAAGCATTTGACATTTTAATAAATCGAGTGTTGCATTGATTATGGGGCGGCGAGAGTTTTGTGTGTTCGCGTGTTTGGAGACTAAACATTCGTGGAAAAAGGTATGTAGACATTGGTTTTGGTCCTAATAGTACAAAGTAACAAGTTTAACCATAGACCAACCAACCATGATCGACGAATAGTTTCCTAACTTTTCATGCCCACGACAGGACAGTCCGGCCACCTTAGAAATGACAGGGCCGGACTATATTAGTGTTGTCCAGCCAGCCCTATGTCTTGCACATGAAACATCAAGAGATAAGGGACACTCGCAGCCACTAGAGTGTACAATTTGTGTGTCTATAGATCTTATAAAAATAGGAATACCACCCAAGGCACTATGGTGTGCCCCACAACCTTATCGATTTTGTCGTTACTAGCACACGACTTCATGTTAGAGGCAAACATTTCGTGCACGATATGTACAAGTACATACACAGCTATGGCATTGTTGCTATAGACTTAGTCTTATGCACCCATAGCATGATCCTACACGAACCACGAAATATCAAGAGACAAGGGATAGTCGCTGCCACTAGATTAGACATAACTCTAAGATTACTCTAGGTGCAAGGACTAACACTGAGATTAGACTTAGTACAATTGCAAGCAAGTTTGTTTTGTTGGAGGCATCCAAATAGTTGTAGTTACCTCCTGCATGAAGTGGTAAGCATAGCACCACCAAGTCTAGTACCAGGAGTTGTACTTACAAGCAATGCTAATAACTAACATTACATTAACTTCCAAATTATCCAAACTAAAAAAGAAATGACTAAAGCTTGAGCTAAGATAATGACATGCAGGACATCAAATGCACTCTGCCTCATCTTCTTATCAGGTGCTGCAGGCTCAAGTGGTGGTGGTCTGAGAACATCCTGTCGACCATAGAAGGCTGCAAAAGCTTCTTGTTACGTCTGGTATTTTTTGTGGCAAGCTTCCTTGAACTTATCCACTTCAGCACGTGCATCATGCTAGTTGGAGTAGACAGCAGGGTCCGACCATGATGCACAACATACCATGGCAGAGCTTGCTAAGCTATCAAATATATTAGATTAGATTAGAAACAAAAATTGAAAGTTATTTGTTAGCTGCATATAAAAATAAGTAGCAAGAAACACATCACTAGCAAAGAGACATATATGTGCTCACTTCATTGGTTAATTAATGAACTAGTTTGCAGCAATAAATTCACCCATTTAATTGTGAAAAATGATTTAAAGTAACACATATTGTTACTCCAAATTCACCCATTAAAAAAATTAAAGAACATATCTATACAATTATGCAAAATAATAAAAAGAAAACTCCTAAAATTTTGTTTAATTACTGGACTCCATTATTATTTAAATAATCTCTAAATTTGCATCTACATATATTATTACACAAGAAATATTATTGTATGAGATAATTAATAAACTAGTTTATATCAAGGAAAATATATCCATTAGGTAAATGCAAGAAGTTAATATTAATGAGAGAAACAAATATGTCAAAACATGTAATAATACCAGATATAGCTTACTAGGGCGTGGAGGAGGCTTGGAGAAGCATGTGGAGGTGGCTTGCCGGCGTACCGAGGAGATGTGAGGGAGGACGGCAAGGTAGTGGGTGGGTTGGGGGCAGAGGAGCAGTGGGGGCAGCGGATGGGGTGGGGGTGGGGGGGGGGAAGGAACGGCGACGGCAGGCCTAGGTGGTCGGCCGGGGAGATTTGGAGCACCGGGCAGCGACAATGGTGGCTGACGACGAGCATGAAGGCCAATAGGGACGACATGTCCTTATCCACTGGCGAACGGGGGCAAATTCATCCAAAGGGTGCTAAAGTTTTCGAAACGAAACATAGGACTGTCCGGCCGAGTAAAACATCAACAGGCCGGACAAGGAGAGCAGCGGTATTTTTTAGTGTAACTTGGTAGGACAGTCCGGCCATCCAAAGTTTGATCGCCATGGACACAAGTCCTCGGCCACCCCTGCTATGTATTTTTAGGGGCGGTTGCTTATGTCAGCCGCCCTTGAAAAAGATCTTTAGTGGCGGTTGCTTCTGTTAGCCGCCTCTGAAGATCATCTTCAGCGGCGGCTAACTTAAGAAAACCGACGCTCAAGATCCTTGCCCTTTATAACGCAACGCCAAAAATTTTCTAAGTCACCGGGCGGGCTAGAATTCAATAGTGTAGCGAAGCGCTGCAAAAATTTTCGTGCGCGCCTTTTCGCCTACTCCATCCAATGCCGTCGCCGTTGGAGTTCCCTGGCCATCCACCACCCCAGCGCTCGCCCATTCGGTGCTCCCCCGGCGCTACCCCTGGTGCTCCCCCGACAGAGGTCCCCGGCGCCGGAGGTCCCCAATGCTTCCCCAGCACTGTGGGCTCATGCCTCATTGGTGCCCCTACCGCCGAAGGCCCCCGGTGGTCCCCCAGTGCTCCCCAGGCGCGCCCCCGGCTTCTTCTCTGCTTCTGCGCTCCCTCGACCCGTCGTCCGTCTGGCACTCCCCATCTTCCACTCCGGCCACCTGTTCATCTACCAAAGGTTGATTCTTTTTAATCTTCTCTGTATTAGACAAGAAATGGTACATAACATTTGATGTTTAGATACTAGTGTTATATGCATGAGTAGCGGATATATATATATATATATGAAGCAAAGGAATGTACTAAGTAATTAAAATTTACAATTTTTTTGCATTTGTATTAGCCATGTGTTGATTTTGCTATATGTAATCATATTCATATGAGAATGATGATCTTGTTTCTAAATATTTATAACAATAATATGCCCTTTGGTCATGACTTAGATAAATTCATCCACATTCGTTAGCGATGGATAAAGAAACGATAACAAATGAAGCAGATAAGTTGGAGTGGTTGTCGGACAACGACGGCAACGACACGTCGTCGACCTCATTGGAAGAAGCTTCGGATCCTAGTCCTAGGCCTAACCGCTGGGCTTTGAGGGCCAAACTTGAGTACCCAGAATACGATCCGACAGAGGATGTAAGCCTATACTTGCTATCAGTTGACCACATTTATTTTTCACATAAGTGTGTGAGCATTTTCCTTATTTTTTTATATCTATAGGTGCATGTGTCTACCGTATGCCTAGGCAAACCATAGAGCAATCACAGACAGAGATTATAGTTACATCATCTGCTCCTCAGAGAGAGAAATGGAAGCAAGGGCAAAGAATGCGGAACAAGTTCCCTAAAGGACATACTATTGTTGTAGAAGTGGTTAGCCCTATCGGCGAGCCCATACAACCTGATGGCGTACGCTCCCGCTTTGCAAGTGTGATAGGAGCGGCGGTCCGGGACATTTTGGATTGCTCAATACAACATTAGAACAATGTGCTCGATAGTGATAAGACCAAGATATGGAAGAAGATGATGGGGGCATTTAGTTTCCCTTCTGATTCAGAAGAGCTCGTCAAGAAGTTGGCAATGAAATAGGCGGCAAAAAGTTTCCAAGGTTGAGGTCCCAACTAAATACTAGTTTTCAACTGAAGGGTCGTACGCCGTTCAAGGAGTTTGGGAAGATCAAACCTGATCAATGGCAAAGGTTTTGTGAACAGAAGTCCGCACCTAAGGCCTTAGCCTCGAGTGTCTTGAACAGTGAGGTCGTGAAGAAGAACATTCACCCTCACCATCTCGGCTCGGCTGGATATGGCCCAAAGGTTAAAAAGTAGAGAGCAGAGGCTGAGGCTGCTAGGCAAGCTAGTGTTCCGTATAAATATGAGAACTTTGATGAATGTGCAGAGCACTGGGTTAGAGCTAGGGAAGTTAAGAACAAAGAAAGTGGGCAACTAGTAATCCCTGATGCACGTACTGAAGCAGCCGCGGAGGCCATAAAGGCACTTGCTCAGAAGAAAATGCAAGGCAAATTTAAACCCAGACGGGAGGTGGATGAGCTTAGTGTCGTCCTAGGCAACAAGGAACACCCTAGCCTTGTGCGGGGTGTCTCCTCCAAGCTGGGACTTAAGCATGGTTTTCCACAGGAGGTGAGTAGCTATAGAACAAGACAATGCTACAAGGACGACCTTTTTGACACCCTTTGCAAGAGGGCCGACACATATATTGACGAAAGGATTAATCAGTTGAAAGCTTCACAAGGTTTGTCTACAGTGGAGCCAACATCATCTCCAGTGCCAGTGCCAAGTAGTGTTGCATCAATCACGCTTGAGACTTTTCCTGTGGACACCATTGATAGGCCTACACCGTGTGCTCTGCACATTCCATACAACAGGAAGGGGAAGACGATAAAGGTTGCCAGCGGAACTGCTTATCCAGGACGCACTATGCACAACAATGTACTTCTAGATGATTATGCCAGGGTTGAAGTGCTCTTGGTTTCTCTGAATCATCTCGATTATGAAGTTGAGATCCCTTCTCCTGGTGGTGAGACGGTCTTGGGCAATATTGTAGGCTATTTCATTGCTTGGCAACGACGAGATATTGTGCTATTAACCACCCTGTTAGGTGCACCTTCTGCTTCGCGTCAGCTGCAATTGCCTTAGGTAGAGGAACAAGCAGAAATAGGCCCCACGGGTGAAGCATGTGCGTAGTTGTCACTGACATATGAGCAGCAGATGATGGATCCGTTCATGGATGTTTTAGTAGTCTAGGCAAACCCCAATCTCAGCTTCTCCTATGAAGAATTCATGGAAGATATCATCGCAGGAAGGAGAGTACCTGAGTTTGAGGAAGCATGCAATGAAGAGGCACATCAGAACCAGACTCAACAAGAACACAACAAGTGAACAAGTGTTAGGGGGCAGCACTCTGCCATCTCTGCCACTGCCACCCCACCCCTATCAGAACCGCTTCCGTAGGGAGGAACTGCTGCGCCAGCACAGCCACCGCCACCACCACCGCCAATACCACCACCATCGCCACCCCAATCGGCACTGCTTCGTAGGTACAAACTACTGTGCCAGCACCACCACCGCCATCGGGCTCCCAACCTCCTTCGCAGCCACAAATGGTTACTTGAAAGGAATTAGAATAGAGCAACTATTCATCATTTCCATGTTAGGAGATTGTCCTCAGAGTCCTTATTATTTATTTAGCTCTTAAAGTAAACTAGACACACTTTACACTTTATTAATATAAATAACTATAACTATTTATTTTGTTTTTAGTTTTTTTATAAAGCAAACCAAATACAATAAAACAAAGGAAGAGAAATACTTAGCTGGATACACGGGAGTGCCTCTTCCCCAAGCTGGTCGTTGCCGTGGTTCCTTCATCATTTATTGATGCTGTGCTCTGGAGGTTTGCCTCCCCCATACTTGAATTATGTTACCTTGCATAAACAACATGTGGAGACAAGCACCAACAAAACACTAGGAGGATCTTAGCAATACTTTAGTAGGTAAACATGGTTTTTAAGGGTTTTTCATAGAGTAAAGAAGAAGAGCTGAATTGAAAATGTTATTTAAATTCTATAAAGTTAATTATATCCAATTCTTCTTCTGGCAATTGTGTGTCATGGAAAACTTTTAAACGCTGACCATTTACCTTGAAAAGCATACCTTCATCATTTTAAAGTGTGACTGCTCCATGAGACGATGTGATAATTACCTTGTAAGGTCCTTCCCATTTGCTTCGTAGTTTCCCATGTCCGAACAACTTCACTCTGGAGTCGAAAAGCAACACCTTGTCACCTGGTTTGAATTCCTTCTTTTTCAATCTTTTGTCATGCCACCTCTTTGTCCTCTCCTTGTAGAGTTTTGCATTATGATATGCTTTTTCTCGCCATTCCTCTAGCTCAGAGAGTTGCATCTTTCTCTTCTTCCTAGCTACTTCAAAGTCTATGTTCCACCTTTTTCTGGCCCAATGAGCTTTGAATTCCAACTCGATAGGTAAGTGACATGTCTTCCCATAGACAAGTTGGTATGGTGACATTCCAACAGATGTTTATAAGCTGTTCTGTAAGCCCATAGTGCTCCATGTAACTTATCTTTCCATGTTGTCCCCATCTCATTGACAGTCTTCTGCAGAATGTTCTTTATTTGCTTATTTGATGTTTCTGCTTGTCCACTAGTTTGAGGATGATATGGTGTCACGATGTTATGACGGACCCCATGGTTGGATAAGAAACATCAGAACCTTCTATCAATGAAGTGAGGACCTCCATCACTAATTACCATGTGTGGAACTCCGAAGCGTGGAAAGATGGTCTCTGAAAACATCCTCTTGGCGTTATTGGAATCTGCAGCTCGACATGGTAAGGCTTCAACCCACTTTGAGACATAGTCGACTGCCACCAGGATGTATTCGCACTGTCGATATTTTGGAAATGGCCCCATGTAGTCGATTCCCTAGACATCAAAGAGTTCTAACTGGAGGTTGGTGGTGAGTAGCATGGCGTCTCTTGCATTGATATTCCCATGTTTCTAACATGGGATGCACCTCCGTATGAATTCTTTGGTGTCATCGTACATGGTTGGCCGGAAGAATCCACTTTGACAGATCTTAGCATTAGTGCAGAATGCCCCATAATGTCCTCACGGTGATGAGTGGCATCTTTCAATGATCTTGATTGCTTCCTCAGCAGGAACACACCTCCTGAGCAGTCCATCAGAGCAAACTCGGAAGAGGTACGGTTCATCCCTTAGGTGGAGGCTAGTTTCATGGATGAGCTTCCGCTTATTCTCTCCTAGTGGTACATAACCTACAACCATAAAATTAACAATATTCACGTACCAGGGGTCGGATCCTATGACCTTTAGGAGCATGTCGTCCCACAGAAAATCACTGATGGGCAGCTCCTGTGGATTCTCGAACTGCATTCTTGACAAGTGATCGGCTCCATAATTTTCTATTCCTTTTTTATCTTTAATTTCTAAATCAAATACTTGAAGCAAAAGGATCCATCTTATAAGCCGAGGCTTAGCATCTTACTTAATAAGAAGATATTTAAGAGCAGCATGATCAGTGTAAACAATAACCTTAGCTCCTACTAAGTAAGATCTAAACTTGTCAATAGCAAAAACAACAGCTAGGAGCTCTTTTTCAGTTGTTGCATAATTAAGTTGAGGTCCTGATAGAGTTTTACTAGCATAAGAAATTGCATGATGCTTTTTATCTTTTGTTTGACCCAATACTGCCCCCACAATATGATCACTAGCATCACACATGATTTGAATGATTGGTGCAGAGATGAGTGATTTCTTAAGGATTTGAAAAGCATTTAAACATTCATTATCAAACTCAAAGGGAGTATCCTTGGCTAGCAAACTTGTAAAGGGTCTAGCAATATGAGAAAAATCTTTCATAAAACGGCGATAGAGCCCTGCATGACCAAGGAAACTTCGTACCCCTTTGACATTTGTAGGAGATAGTTGTTCTATTACTTCTATCTTAGCTCGGTCTACCTCTATCCCACGTTCGGACACCAAGGGTCCAAGCACTATGCCCTCTCTAACCATGAAATGACATTTTTCCCAATTAAGGACTAAGTGTTTTTCCTTACATCTTTGCAAAACACTGTCGAAATTTTCTAAGCAATCATTGAAAGTTTTCCCATAAACAGAAAAATCATCCATAAAAACTTCCAAGATTTCTTCTATCATATCAGAAAAAATAGATATCATGCACCTTTGGAACGAAGCTGGAGCGTTGCACAAACCGAAGGACATCCTACGATAAGCATAAGTTCCATAGGGACATGTAAAAGTAGTTTTGCTTTGGTCATCAGGATGGATCGGGATTTGATGATAGCCAGAATACCCATCAAGGAAACAAAAGAAAGAATACTTTGCAAGCCGTTCCAACATCTCATCGATGAAGGTTAATTGGAAGTGATCTTTCTTTGTTGCCTTGTTAAGTTTTCGTAAATCAATGCACATCCGCCATCTTGTGACTGTTCGTTGTCGAATTAATTCATCTTTTTCATTTTTTACCACAGTCATGCCCCCTTTCTTCGGTACAACTTGTACCGGGCTTACCCACTCACTATAAGGCACGGCATAGATTATCCCTACATGCAAAAGTTTCAACACCTCTTTCTTAACAACTTCTCTCATCGCATTGTTAAGCCTACGTTGGGGCTCCCTAGAAGGTGGATATGCTGGATCTATGGGAATGCGATGGTTGCAAAGGGCAGGACTAATCCCCTTGAGGTTTTCGAGTGAGTAGCCAAAAACAGAGCAATGCATTTCTAAAACGGTAAGGAGCCGGAGGGTCTCGCCCTTAGAGAGTTTATCACTAATAATCACAGGAGACTCCCTATCATTATTTAGAAAGGCATATTTCAAACCTAAAGGAAGGGGTTTGAGCACAATGGGAGGGTTTTGGAGGCTCTTGAGTTTCATCTAGAGGGAAAGGATCTCGCGGTTCTTCTTCGTCTTGGATGAAATCCTAGGCGTCTTCTTCAAGATCTTTGTCGGAAGCTTCCAGGAGAGAAGCTGCCATAATCTCCTCCATTGGATCTTGCTCGAGACTCAACTCTGTCTTAACATGTAATGAACGAGTAATGGGAACAGACAGGTTTATGCTCTTCCTGAGACTTACATTTATACTCCCCTTTCTTCCTTCATGTAGGAGTCTCTCTATTGGATGCCCTATCAAAAGATCGAACTCCCAAATATCAAAAACATTAAACTAAGATACACCTTGGTTTCGTATACTTTGATAGGGATGAGGTGAAAAATTCCTTTACTAGGAAGGATTTGCCGTAAGAGACTTTTTAAGAGTTTGGTTGTTGGAGTTAATTGAAAATTTTCAGGAAGGGTATGTGCAAAAGATTTAGACATAAGATTTACTCCTACAACCGGATTATGAAGAGCATCGAAGGAGGTTTTATGAATCTGACAACGAATGGAGGTAGAGGGAGAATCTAAACGAATAACTTCAGGAGAAAGCTTGGATTCTCCCAAACACTCATTTCTTACTATTGTCATCAACTCCTTCATAGTCTTTTTAAGGAACTTCTCTTTGGTTGGGTCAGGAAGATGCTAGTTAGGTGCTGATGGTGCTGAAGATTTCCTTATTGCATAATAATTCGAGGTGTTTCCAAAATCGGAGAAGAGCTCATCCTCAAATTCAGACATATTTTCAAAAGGCGGAATTTCTTCCTCCTTTGGTGGTTTGGGAACTTGGAGGACAATTGAGGCTTCAAGTGGTGTAGTTAAAGGCTTAGGCTCAACTATCACAGGTTCTTCCTCAAGAATTTTCTCAACTACATCTTCTGGGCTATCGTCATGAGCGCTGGTGTAGGGGGTGTTTTCTAGGATTTTTCTAAGGATATTTCTCCCTTCACTAGCAGTGCAATGTAAGAAGGCACCTCCAGAAGATGTATCAAGAAGCTGTGCGGTCTCCCCACTAAGACCCATACAAAAGTGTTGTAGAAGCATATGGTCTTCAATGGCAAGGTCGGGGCCAGAATTGACTAGGTCGTTAAAACGTGCCCATGCCGCACCAAGAGATTCTTTTTCTCTCTGTTTGAAAGACAGAACCTCTATTCGAAGGATAACCACTCTAGAGATGGGAAAGAAAGATAAGCAAAAGCTAGAGCATAGAGCTTCCCAATCTCCTTATACACTCACTATGGTTCGGGTATACCAGTGTTTAGCTCTTCCCGTCAAAGAGAACAGAAATAGCTTCCACTTTAAAGTTTCATGTGACATGCCTGCTATTTGCAAGCATGGACAAGTTTGCTCTAACTCTCATTGGTGGGTATATGGGTTTTTATCACCTTCTCCTAAGAACGATTGTTCCTAGACCAAATTTATTAAAGACGAACGCAACTCATAGCCAGATGTAAGGATAGGTTTCAAAGATTTCGGTGGCTCTAGTTGTGCGCCCGTGGGAGCAGCGAATTGATTGATATGCGTGATGTTATCCATGCTTAAAGATAAATAAAATAAAAGATACAAGGACAAACCTGGTTCGACAAAATCACAGCAACCGTTTCCTCGGCAACGGTGCCAGAAAACTTGTTGACACTTGTGGAGGCACACAGAGATAAAATCCACAAGCGCACGTGTATCGAAGTAGTTTTCACCCAGAGTATTATCGAGTATCGTATCCATGGGGAAACGTGTGTGTGTTGTCTAACAAGTTTGTCCAGGGATAGCAATCAAGGTTTAAGATATAAGTAGAGAGGATTCCTATGGTTATGACTCTATGCAAAGCAAGGCTTATGGTTCTAATGTTCACTTTGGGACGCCGCTTAAACGGTAAAGCACCGCTAATAGATAACTCTACCGACACGACTACGGTCCTCCTAATTTAAGAACCTGCTCAATTCGATGTGGACTACAAAGGATAGACGAGGCTGTCACCTCCCGCTGCTACCACACAACCAGAAAGCAGGGAGCAAACACAGGTAGCCGATAGCCTAAGCACCATGCTTATGCTAATGATTACTACTCTAATCAAGCTAGCAAGAACTAGAGCACTCAAAACAACTGTGAACCTGTGAACAAAACTTACTTTAAACAGAAATCAATTATCAGAGGTATCTCAGATGTAGACTTAGAGAAGCCTAGATCTGCCAAAGTACAAGCCGTAGAGGTAGCACCGATAGGCCAGTACTCCCTCTAAACTCTTCCCTCACTCTCTGGCTCACTAATTCTATTGTAAGACTAGATCCTATAGAAGACTAATCTTCTCTTGAGAGCTGGCTCTGATCCTGATGAGGAGGATATGAATTAGGATTTTAGCATGGCTCTAGAGACGGGGGCAGGGGCTGGTATATATAGGCCGGAGCATCAATTCTGGACCCTCGGATCAAACCGACTTGAAAGAACTACGTAGATGCAATCTAGGAGGCAGTGGAGAACCGACATTCGAAGGAGGGGCTGACAGGTGGGCCAAGGGCTGATAGGCTGCCCTCCGCTTCGGTGGTTTGCCTTCTGAAGTCTTCTAGAGTCTTCCCACATCGGTTTCACTATGGATAAACATGATTTGCTTTGACGAATAGGTCCTCCTTGCCGGTTTTCTGGATAAACCCTGCTGAAAACATAGATTCTCCAAAACTTATGGAATTTGTCAGTTTAACCCCTAAACCTATGTTGGTGATCCTTTTCATGCATTTATATAAGTTATGTTGATGGTTTATGATTGATGTTAATGACCGTCAATAGTAAGATCGACTACTATTTTTTTATGCTATTTGGTAGATGGTTTACATTGACACTATTATCTTTTTTGTACTGATGCAGCGATCACTTCATCTTAGCAAGCATCAATTTGAGAGTTGGCAGGATTTCCATCTTTGACTCTATGAGAAAAGATAGAAAATTGTACCAAAATTTCATCAACGTGTTACAAACGTAAGTAATTGTAGTTCATTACTTGTGACACTATTTTTCATCCGATTATCATTATAGTGAAAGTGATGATTTTGTTCCTTAAATAGCGCGTACAGATGGTACGTTAAAGAAGGTGGGGTGCATGACCTAGCGAAGAAGAAGATGGATGTTTGTGTAAATCAATGGGTACGACCATTTTCTAACTCAAATAGCTTCTCATATTCCTTATATAGAACAATGTGTTTCACTGTATTATTTTTTTTGCATGTCACGACCTACAGTGCTCGAGGCAGCATACCTGAAGTGTGCTTTGTGGCTACTATGTATGTCAATGGATGAGAGCCAATAGGACTTACCACAATAACCCTAAAGACGTAAGCTGCTCTATCTAACCATATCATATGCATATGTTCATTAATATGAATCTAGCTAATCTGTTCCTTTTTTTGTGTAGCATGAAGTAACGAGGCCAAACGAAGTAATTACCCACAGCGATGTTTAACTTGTTCAAGAAGATTTCTGCAAGTTCATGGTGCGGGAGGTTCTTAATCCGAAGGGCTTATTCTATGATCATGACTCGGAGTATGCAACACATCCCAAGTTTGAGTCCCTTCGCCTAAAATGCCTGTATCCCTTCTTTTCATTCTTTCGGCAGGAGCACAATTAATGTTGACTTGTAATTTGTAATGTACAAATATTTTGTTGATCATGTGTGTATAACTAGTGCACTACTGTGTATTTATGAAGTTAATTTGAATCATTGGCAATCGGGAATCAAATTTGGTGGGAAAACACGATTTCAAATTTGACGGGAAATTTCAAATTCAAAAATTTCAAACTTATTTTCAGAGGCGGTTGATAACACCGTCCCTAAAAATACATTTTCAGAGGCGGTTGCATTGCCACAACCGTCCTTGAAAAAACATTTTCAGGGACGGTTGCATTGCAGCAGCAGCCCCTGGTAATTCATTTTCAGGGCGGTTCATGTATTGGAACCGCCGCTGAAAAAGAATTTTTAGAGGCGGTTTGCCTACTGCAACCGCCCCTGAAAATGCATTTTTAGAGGCGGTTCTTTTAATGGAACCGCCCCATTTTCAGGGGCGGAGATCCTAATAGAACCACCTCTAGAAATGCATTTTCAGGGGCGGTTAAAAGCCCGTCGCTAGAGATGCCCCATCTTCACTGACGGTGGCATTGCAGCGGTTGGACTGACCGCCCCTGAAAACCTATTTTACCCACCTCTAAAGATGTTTTCCGTAGTAGTGTTGCTACAATTATCATGGTAGCCATTCTTTTTGGCTAATTACTATAACAACAGATGGGTATTATTGCTTTTTTTGACAAAATGATCGTTGTTATATAAGCATTTGAGGAGGCCTGAACCCACAGTCTAGATGAATTCCCTGGCAATGTTTTCTGATACTACTACAAAATTACAAGCGGCACCATAACAAGTGTGAATCAAGTTGTATAGAAGCCAATAACGCAGGGGGAGCTGGACTTTGCATGCTTAAACTGACCATACCTATCGTTGTTGCACCAGCACAGCTGCACAGATAACAGGAGCGATGACCTCGACATCGACGACCTGTGGTCTGTGTCGTCAACGCTGGCTGGTTTTGTTATGTTATCGCTGGGAGTGGGCATCCTATGGGACCTGTGGTGCCCTGTCCTATTACCCAACTTTGACCACAATGCCCCAGAGGAACCAGCTAATTAGGTAAATAAAACTTGTTAATTCCACGCTCTCTGTTGCAGCAGTAGTTACATAGATATTTTGTTCAAATTAAACAATATAATTTTGACAACCAAATTTTCATTTTTTTATATAAACAAAATTTAAATTATTCAGTAGTTGAAAGCTTGGAATGAAGTGGAGAGGTAAAAATTTTATTTTTCAAAATTAATAACTTCAATCAACTGTAGGAATCATGTATACACTGTTAAAATCGATCTGGAGTGGTGTCGCGCAGCCAGATCCCTGACATTCGCATCTCATGCTTTGAGCCCCTGCACAGCTCTAAGGTCCTTTCCTCTGCCTCTGATACTTATCGCTAGAGGAGTCTGAGAAGAAGGGATGTACTTGTGCATCCATGTCACGTGTTCATGGCACGAACACTATCATTGGTAATTTGACTCCTGAACATACTGCGGTTCACAGGTTGATTAGTTCAGGTATCAGTTTCCTATAACACATGCCGGTATCTGTAGATGACCTTGCCGGAAGCACAACAGGGATCCAATATATGGTACGTCAACTGCAATTACTGGCGGCTATCTTAATATTACTATTTTCATGTATCCTGCAGTACTCAAATTTGAGGAAGCAAACTAGCTCCTAGCTATATCTGGTTGTTGACATGTCAAAAATAAAATATTTTCTAAAGAAAATGGAATTAGTTACACAATACAATAATGTACTTCACAAATTATTTCAGCCATGCAAATACATAAAATAAAAATATAGTGCAATTGCGTGCATAAACACATACAAGCTGGATATGTAGTTATATATAGTGATGAAAGATAAATTTGATCATTATAGTACTATAATGTAGCTAGCTTGACCTGACAAAGCACTTTCTTCATCATGTTTCATACGCGCCTTTAACTTAGCTCAAACATGAGCAACAGTATGCTGGGAGACGATGGCTAGCTGCTTGCAATTATCCACTAGATTGGCTGCTTGCTTCAATTCATCCACTACCTCTGCCATTGTGGGTCTATCGTCAATGTCATACATCAGACATTGGACTGCAAGAGCACCAATCTTGTCAAGGCACTCTCCACAATAGTGACATTGATCACCATCATGAGACGAAATGTCGCCGTCGTACAATTCCCTTGCATTACCCTTCTCCTTAGAAGACTTGACAAAGTCCACGGGCAGGCTTCTATCTTTCCCATACCGGACCGTCTTCCGGGTGATCAGCTCAAGAAGAACGATTCCAAAGCTGTAGACATCACTCTTTGGTACAAAACGATGTGTCATCATGTACATTGGGTCTATGTAGCTCATATCTGCTGCCACAGCCGTGGCATACTTAGCGGTTGACAAAAGCCTCGATGACCCAAAATCAGAGACCTTGGGCATGAGGTTGTCATTCAAGAGGATATTGGCAGTCTTGACATCACCATGGATGCGGTCACGATCAGCATGTGAATGCATATAAGCAAGAGCTTCTGAAGAGCCAATGGCAATGTTGAGGCGTGTCCTTAGCAGGAGCACCTTATCCCTGTGCCCATGAAGTAGGTTGTAGAGGTTCCCATTACTGATATACTCATAGACCAGCACAGGGATATTTGTCTCCAAACAGCACCCAACAAGGCGAACCAGGTTTGGGTGTCTATTTTGGAACTGGAAGGTGATCTCATTCACAAATTCACCCCCTTGCTGAAGCTGACCTCCTTTCTTGTTCTCAAAATGAGAACGTTTAACCGCAACTCGCTCCTTCTCGTTGATTTCTCCCAGGAAGACGCTGCCGAAGGCACCTTTTCCAATGGGAGTGCCGTAGTTGTTTGTTATTTTGTTCAGCTGCTCTTGTGTGAATATGGCAATGCCAGCTGCTTCCTTAAGTACTTCACCCCCATTTTTGTCAAAGCAGGCCATCTTCACTCGCCGCTTTCGATCCATGTAAATGAACCAGAGTAGGAGCACTAGAAAAAAGATTGCCACAAACGTTCCTACAAACACAGTGTGTAGCAGGTAGGATTAAATTTCAATTATATCTATATATGCATTTGTACGTTAACGAGACAAAGTTATGAGCCCTCTGCTGACACTTTCCTTATTTCTATCTTGCTTTCTGATATCACACATACACATGTGTGTGTGTTTGAATACATGGTGAGTTTTTTCCAACTCCTAGGTGTAGCTACTCCCATCTTCAATAAACAGCCATGCGTATGAATACTCGTTTATCAATTTGAGTATGTTTAGATACACATTTTAAGATACTCCAAATCTTACTATGTAAACAAAATTTCAGAGAAGCACATATTTTTTAACATATTGTTATAATACCATCATATTAATATATAAAATAAGTATAACCACATATTTTGTGTATACTTGCGTACTTGACATATATACTACTCTAGACGATCTAGTATGACCACATATTCTATATACATACGCTTCATCAGGCCATATACACCCTAAATCTTGAGATACAAACATGATAGTGGCTACACCTCCGATTAAAAAGAAATTTACATATATAGAAGTACTGTTCTGTAGCTGGCTATATAGAATGACTTATTCTATGGCCACTTTGAGTTACGATAATTACTATACTTATTTGAGTTATATATATATTATGTGCATGTATGTATATACATGCATATACACGTACATATATTTGTGTGCTATATTTTATTACAATGTAAAAATAACCCCTAACCCTAGTTCCATTCATTTCTTTCATCAATAGAAATATAGCATGACATGGATAATGTGAAAAATAAGAGAAATAAGCAATGTGTAATAAACATAGAGTTGCAAAAGAACCTAATTAGCTTATGCTGACTTTTATGCTCACCTAATAGAGCAACAACAGTCATGGGAATTATGGGACGACATTCCTCTCCTCTTCGGAATAAATTGCATTGACACTTGTAGCCTCCGTCTGTGTCAATGCATTTGCTACCACTTGGACAAGGATATCTTTGTGGATATTGGCATTCCTTGATATCTGTACATAGTTGTCATAATCACAAAAATGTCATTCGTCAACAACACAATAATTTGCGCAATAATCACATGTATAAGGTAAATAGAATATAGGAAATAAAGCGGTAAAATCTTGAAACTCTTTTTGATTAAAGAAAACACGAAGTACGGTTTAGAGAATTGAGAAGGAATTAAACCACCTAAGACTTCCAAAATTTCAAAAAATAATCCCACCGATTTAAAATGAAAATTTTAAAGTAGTTTGTTGCTATTTTAGAAATTTGGTTACTAGCTAGAGTATATCTGTAGCTTTGAACCTCCAAATAAGTAAATAAGTCTAGTTTTGGGTTCTTAACTTTTACATTAAACTTTCAAATAAGTAACTTCTAATTAGTGAAGTAATGTTATTTTATTTTAAAAGTCAAGTAATAGTCCATCAACTCGTGCTCGCGCATGGGACAAGAATCTTAGGAGATGTAAGAGTTAGTTATTGTTAAGTACCTCTAACTACTAAAGATTAGTTATGTCTGTGTTTATCAAAGAATTATATATACAGTAAATTTATACAATCAATATAGATATGTCAATATATTAGTTAAAATGTATAATATACCTAAAGTAATAATATTGACATGGTTAATAATAATTTAAATAATTTGTAATTATCATTAGTATGTATATTAGTTGTTATAGAAAGATACTTTTATGATTGCTGAAAAATGAGTCCATATGTTTAATAAACCACGAGTACTTCAAATTAAATTACCATTACCGAGTTAAAATGTATAAACAACTTATTTACAAGAACTTATAAAATTTATTCTCTTGGAGTATTAATATACTTAAAGTGAATTATCAGTATCATTGTTATTTGCTTTGTTAGCCAAATATTTTTCATGCTTCTATGCTATTAAAAAAATATCTAATTGATACACAATTACTTGGTCTATATAGTCGAACATAATATTGTGCTTACTTTTAACTTCATAGCTATTGAAGTGTGTAATTTAGAGATATATAGCATCCTCTATGGATATTGATTTTTTCATGAAACTTATATTAGTATGTTTATGTATATTTGAGGATTTTTTTTATGATGATTGAGTTGGATAATTTAGAAACAAATTAAAATGTGTTACTTTATATTTTCTTTCCTAAATGCATATATGGCTAATTGGAATGCAAATGTGGCGTGTTACTTTGCATTATTTTTGATAATGACAGATAGAGATAATTTTAAAAATTAGGTGGTTATTTAAAATTATTTTTTTTATAATTGCAGTGGTGAGTAATTTAGATTGAACAATAGGGGGCTATTTAAATTATCTTCCATAATTCCAGAGCTTTGTATTTTAGATGTAAATTGTGGGTTTTTATTTTGAATCGTCTTTCATAAAGATAGAGGTGAGAAACTTAAATATAATTATAGGGGGTTATTTTGAATTATCATCTTTCATAATGCCAAAGGTGGGTAATTTAGATGCTATGATTAGGAGTACTTTACATATTTTCAGAATGATAGAGGTCAGTATTTTTTATATAAAATACAATGGATCCAAAGAATATTATTGATGACGATTATTAGAGTCTATCAAATTAATGATTAATTGTTTTTAATTACTCTATGAGAATATCTAGAATATAGTGCATGGTGAGAATTCAGGCGCCGTTAAAGCCTAAGATAAGATACAAGATCCATGTATCAAGGCTACTTACTCGTGCATCCACCAACGACGTAGGGGTTACCCTCGTAGCCTTGGGTACAATTGCAGAAGTACCCAGGGCCATTGGTTGAGTCGATGCACTCGCTGTGGTTGCTAAGGCAGGCATACTCATGATCAGTCTTGTTGGGTGCCTGAGCACAGGAGATGGAAGTCGTCGATCCGTTGTCGCGGATTGCCCAGTCCAGGCGCAGCGGCATGGTCCAGTCCAGCGGGATGGTCTGGTTACTTGGCATGCGCGTCGTCAGGTCGGATGCCGAGAAGTTGTAGCTGCCCTTCTCTACGATGAAGGCGTAGTCGCAGGGGCAGAACTCCTGGTCGGCGTGCGACCAGTCAGACCAGGTCATGCTGGTGTCCGTGATGCCTGGCGGGATGTCGACACGGCAGCAGCCTAGGCCCGCGCAGGCACCATCACGGGCATCCGTTATGTCATTGGTGACGGTGATGCATCCCGTGTAGTACTTGTAACGGAAACGGGCGTCATACACCCTCACGCCATTGGTGTAGGCATAGGTGTTGCAGCCGAGGACGAAGAGCTCATTCGTTGTGTTGGAGATGCGATACACGCCCTCTCTGTTGAAGTCGACATCACCGGAGTAGCCGCCAGTGACGTATCCGGTGGAGTTGAAGCACTGCCATGCCACCGGAAGAAGCACTCGAGCCTCTGGAAATGGCGACACGGACAGGTTCAGCACCCGGATGTTCTGGTCAGGCGTAGGTAGCACGGGAATCTCGCCGGCGCTGCCGTTGTTGATGCAGTCGATCTCGAACCCTTTGCGGGAGCAGATGGTGCCGATGCCGAATGGGTATGGTATCTCCACGTCTCCGCAGAGAGCCTGGCAGCCCGGTCTCGCATCGGGGAGGCTGTCTGCAGTGGCTTCCTTTGCTGCAAGGAGCAGCACAAGCAACAAGAGTGATGACATCGGTGGCTTTGCTGAGTGATCACTGGATTTTTTGTTTCTCGTTTGATGCATGGTATGTATCCCCGAGGTTAGCCTCCTTGGGTTTAAATAGAAGAACTAGGGGTGTAGCAGCAAGCCAAAGCTAACCATCTGATAAGAAACAGCCAGGAAGTGCAACGCCAGGACAACAAGTCCTGCAGGAATCTAGGGTTTTAATAATCACATGGTCCTGCACTGCAACTGTTTTATACTGTTATTGATGGCTACAACCAGCTCCACTGAGAAGGACAACGATGGATGAGTCAAGCGTTTAGTATTTCTGTTTGTAGACCTGCCGACAGGTCATCATCCATCGGTCGGTCAGTTGTCCATATGTACTAGACGACTACCCACAAGTCATTATTTTTATTTGTTGGCTCCACCTACTACTGCCAGTATGTATCTTCCTAGAGCATCTCCAAGTATTTCTATAATTTACTTGCTAAACCATTAAGTTTAGTAGGTTCTCAAAATAAATAGCAACCACAATTTTTCTCCGTTTCCAATAGATTTTCTATACTATCACTACCGGACAGAGCATCTTTGCCGCGGGCCAGAGGATTTGCCGAGGGCAAATGCTCGGGCACTCGGCAAAGAGTCTTTGCCGAGGGTCTGACCCTCGGCAAAGAAAAGCCCTCGGCAAAGACTCTTTGCCAAGGGCCAGACCCTCGGCAAAGCCAAGCACACGGCAACAATAATTATTTGCATCTGACGTCGCAACTTGCTCGAAACATTCTCAATTTTTTACCACAGCCTACACATGCGATAACATGACACCTCGACAAGTTTCATGATTTTCAGACTTCGTATGGACTTTATATAATTTTAAAACACTTTTCCGGCAAGTGGCTCGTCATGTTAGGTGAAGAAGATGCGCGAAATTTGATGTGAGTTCGTGGATAGAGACTCAACATACACCAAATACCATGAATAACATTTTTCGAAGCACAAGATTACAATATTCAATGCACTTGCAGTTCAAATTTGAATTATATATAAAAATTCAATATAATCAAATTAATCAACCAAATATAACAAAAAAAACTAGAAAAAGCACCAAATTTTAACATGAAGTTGTAAACAATGTAGGCGGGCCCAACAAAAAATTTGGGATAAAAAAACAAAAAAAAATGAAAATTTGCCGAGTGCCAGCTTGGCACTCGGCAAAGACTGTCTTTGCCGAGTGCTGGCCCAGGGGCACTTGCCAAAGAATTTAAAAAAAAAATAAAAAAACCTTTGCCGAGTGCCGCTGGGCCTGGCACTCGGCAAATCTTTCAACCTAAAGGCCCAGAATGGGCCGGCTAACCCCCCCCTCCTCCTCATCTCTAGCCGCCCCCAGCGTCGCCCGCGCCGCCCTCCCGCCGACCCGCCCCGTCCGGCGCCCGGCCAGCCTCCCTTGACCCAGCAACCCCACGCCCGCTCCCGTGACCTCGCGCCCACCCCGTGACCCACCCACCCAGGTCCCGGGTCCCCGCCGCCCGAGCTCACCGGCACCCCGGGATCCGAGCTCCCCGGGGACAGCGACTCGGCCGGCCCCGAACTCCACCGGCCCCGCCGTGCCCTACGGCCGGCCAACAGAGGGAGAAGGAGAGGAGGAAGAGGAAGAAAGAGAAGGGGGAGGAGGAAGAAGAGGAAGGTGCCGACCCGACCACCCGTCGATCCTCGTGCCGTTCCCACCGCCCGTTGATCCTCGCGCTGCTGCGGTCATCCCCGCCGTCGTCGTCGGCCCTCGCTCTTGCCGTTCTTGCCGCCAAGGAAAGCCCTACCCTTGTAGTGTTAGTAGTAGTAGTAGTAGTAGTTAGTAGTGTTAGTAGTAGTTAGTTGTAGTGTTAGTAGTAGTAGTTAGTAGTGTTAGTTGTAGTAGTTAGTACTGTTAGTTGTAGGGTTAGTAGTAGTAGTTAGTAAGTAGTAGTGGTTGTTAGTAGTAGTTAGTAGTGTTAGTTGTAGGCTTAGTAGTAGTAGTAGTTAGTAAGTAGTAGTGGTTAGTAGTAGTAGTTGTTAATCGTTAAGTAGTTCATAGTATTAGTACTGTTAGTAGTTAAGTAGTTGTTAGTAGTAGTTGTTAGTAGTAGTTGTAGGGTTAGTAGTAATTGTTGTTGTACTATTTCAATACTTTCATCTGCATGGAAAGAGAACTAAAGTACATGGCTCCTCTTGATATATTTGTGGTTGTTGGCCTTCGTGCCCATATTTGGTATATATGTGGTTGTTGGCCTTTGTGCCATGTTTTTTGCAGGTTTTGGGAACCTCCCCGTGCAGGGGAGGTGCTGCCGAAATTTTGAGTCGACACTAACCATTTTTGCCCTTTTTTGCAGGAGGACCTATGGGAGGGACTCGGCGACCCCGATCGTCTTCGTCGGCGCTGCGGGTCTTCTTGCACCGCGTCGACTTGCCACTGCATCGACTCTCCACCGCCCCGCTACCCTGACCTCACCGGCACCCTAGGTATAACCCCTCTATCCGTATGTGGTCTTTGGTCGCGTAACCTAGTTAGGTGTCTCCCGTCCGAAAGAGATACGGTTGGAGGTATACAGATCTTTGTATATCTGCGACCGTATCTGTTTCGGATTGTCCACGTTTTTTGGACAGCCCGCGGATGCGTAGATGGGTTAGTTTCCATGGTCCGCTCGGGTCTGAGATGGTGTTTCGGCATCACCCTGTTGTTCTCCGGATACACACTCTCCCTTGCAGGACGTGCATCGGGAGAACAGCGGGGAGGTGCTGCCGAAATTCTCTCTCGGATAGGGAGCGGAGCATGGAAACTAACCTCATCTACGCATCTGCGGGTGGGATTAGGACCTATCCTCACCTACTAGAGAGTAGGAACACCGCGTAGATGCAATTGATGGTTACATTACTATGTGCTATATATGTGGAAGGATGGAAGACCATCAGTGGATGTACACGGGCCGGAGAAGCAGGAGTGACTTTGACATTGAGTGGGTGAATGGGACAAATGCTTTCTTGGAACATGCATGGAGCTCGGGTGTAGCTAAAGGACATTCTAAACTTTGGTGTCCCTATAGCAAATGTGACAACAACAGAAGGGTAGACAAGGTGACCATGGGTAAACATCTTGTGTACAATGGTTATATGGCTGGCTACCACCTGTGGATCCACCATGGTGAAGCAGATCGTATAAGAGCGAAGGTGGTGAGACCACGCCTCGAGGCTTTTGATGATGATGCTGGAGTAGCAGACATGCTAGATGACAGTCACCAAGCTCACTTCGCAGAAGGACGTGAGGAGGAGGAGATGGAGGAAGCCGTTAAGGCCTTCTACGAAATGTTGGACTCGGCACAGAAACCCCTTCATGAGAGTACAATGGTTTCTTAGCTGGATGCCATTGGACGTGTTATGGGGTTGAAGGCCGAGTTAAATCTGAGTCACGAAGGCTTTGATAAGATGTTGGCCGTGTTTGGCAGCATGCTACCAGAGAAGCACATTCTGCCGAAGAACTTGCACGAGTCACAGAAACTACTTCATATGCTTAAGATGCCATATGACAAGATACATGTTTGTCCGAAGGGGTGCATCTTATTTAGGAAAGATCACAAGGATGCAAAGTACTATCTGAAGTGTAAATCCTCAAGGTACCTAGAGGTAGACTCTGGAGATGGCCAGAAGAGGCAGCTTACGATCCCCGCGAAAGTCCTACGGCACCTTCCGTTTGTGCCGAGGATCCAATGGCTTTTCATGACCGAGGAATCCGCGAAACAGATGACATGGCATAAAGAAGGTGTATAGTACAAGCCATGGATGATGGTGCATCCGTCCGATGCCGAAGCATGGACGTACTTTAATGACAAACATCCTGACAAAGCAGCTGAGGCTCATAATGTACATGTCGCGCTGGCAACAGATGGGTTCAATCCTTATGGACAGTTGTCTGCCCCATACACATGTTGACCCGTGTTTGTTATCCCCCTGAATCTCCCCCCCCGGCATCTCCTTTCAATGGCATAATGTCTTCTTGTCGTTGATAATTCCTGGACACCTGGGGAGTAATATGGGTGTGTACATGGAGCCTATGATTGATGAATTGATCGACGCTTGGGAGAAGGGGGTATGGACATACGATCGAGCTACAAAATCATCCTTCAAGATGCATGTTTGCTACCACTACTCCCTGCATGACTTCCTGGCGTATGAGTTATTCGCCGCCTGGTGTGTCCACGGGAAGTTCCCGTGCCCAATATGCAAGGAAGCTGTGAGGTCCATTTGGTTGAAGAAGGGTGGCAAGTATTCGTCGTTCAACAGGCATCGTCAATTCCTCCCTTCTAACCATCCATTCAGACCAGACATCAAGAACTTTACGAAAGGTGTTGCAGTGATAGACCCTAAACCGCGCATGAAGAGTGGTGCTGAGGTGCGTGCTCAAATAGATGCTCTTGTGCCCAATGAAGGAGGTGGTTTTGTGGGATATGGTGAGGAACATATGTGGACTCATAAGTCCGGCTTGACGAGGCTCTCCTATTTCAATGACCTTCTTCTGCCACATAACATTGATGTAATGCACACTGAAAAGAATATCGCCGAGGCACTTTGGGGAACTCTCATGAACACTGACAAGTCCTTGGTGTTTTGTGCAGGAAATGGTACCCCGGCCTTGTGAACGTGTCCGAGGACGTGTGGGAGCCAGCCTACACGTGGGACAGGTACCAGTTGGCCCCTGACGACAGGTACCGCAACAAGCAGGAGTGGGTACTGGTGGAGTTTTGGGTAAGTCTCTCTCGCACAAAATTTTCATTGGGCAAGTCTTTTATTGAAATAATGAATGGATACATCGGTTTTGTATGCAGAGGTATTTCAAGCCGGAAGAAGGACTTGAGGCCCGAGCGGATCAGGTGGCTGCCGCAGCCTATAGGAAGTACGTCACCGACATGCACCACGAGGCGCGCATGCAGGCCCACAGAGACTACTATGCCGTGGTGTTGAAGCAGTCCATCAGCAAGCCTGATGCAAGACAGGTGGAGCTATCCCGGGCCCAGTACCTTGAGGTAGACGAAAAACATTAATAATGATTCATTTTGAGATTAAGTCAGATTAATTTTATATTTTTCTATGTCAAATAATTGATGACATGTAGGTGATTCCCTGGTGGTGCCGATCCCACTCCGTGTGCTGGGAGATGATCGTGGACAGGTGGTTGTCCAACGACTTTGCTGAGAACCACGCGAGGCAGCGGGACCAGCGTCTGCTGAGGCGAGGTGCTACTCACCATCAAGGCATCCGCAACCTCCCCGCCTACAAACAAGCATATGTAAGTGATTTCTTTTATCTTATTTGACACTAAGTTCTGTCTTATTTCTCACCATCTTGCTGTCTTACTCGCAGGAGGTTGCACACCCGGGCGTGGAGGTCTCGGACTTCTCTGCATGGGCTATGTCCCACATGGGTAGGGCGTCTTCCTCTGTCTCCTTCGACCCGTCTGCCCCGCGCGAGGTGTACATCGACCCGACCGTGCACACTAAGGTCCAAGAGTACACCTCAAAGGTGAGGGAGGTCCATGGGGAAGATTACGATGTGCGCACTGAGCCCATTGATGCAGAGACCATCATGAGGCTAGGAGGAGGCAAGAAGCATGGGCGGTTGTGGATTGCAGACGGCGCCATCGACTCCACCACTATTCCCTCTCTCGACGTGCTCCGAGCATGGAGCATGAGCTCCAGCCAGCCCATACGCCCACGGCCTACTCCGTCACTGCAGCGGGTCGACGGTCTCGAGGTATGTCCTGTTTTACTCATCGTACGTTCATCTTTGCACACCTAAGTTACATTTGCATTACTGAAACATTGAAGTTTGTATTGCAGGCCGAGCTACAGGCCTAGAAGCTCGTGGTCGAGGCTCAAAGCGCGCAGCTGTAGGCCCAGAGGGAAGCGTTCGCGGCCCAGGAGAGGAGGATGCAAGAAATGGAGGCCTTCATGCGGAGTGTCCAGCAAGGGGTTGTACCTTTGCCGTTGGCAGCTCCTCCACTGCCTACTTCTACAGCCACTGCTGTAAGTATGAAAGTTCACTCTTACTAGATGCTTCCTTGACATACAACCATGCTTGACATAGAAACTTACTAGATGCTTGACATAGAAACTTACTACATGCTTGCACTAGCTATGACATACACCAATGCTTCACATAGAAACTTACTAGATGAATCTCACACATGCAACCTCTTATCCTTTTTGCAGCTTCCGTCGGCGGGTTCGAATAACCCCGCTCATGCGTCACCGAATGATGGAGCCTTTGCTTCACCATCGTGTCATAGGCCGTTTTTTTGAGGAGTTGTGCTTCGTCATGTGCTTGGACTTGAGCTTCACTTGTGGTTGTGACTTGTGCTCGGACTTGATGAACTGTGGTTGTGAATTTGTGACTTGTGGTTGTGATATTTGACTTGTGGTTGCGATATGTTGTTATTTGAGTTGTGGTTGTGATATAATGTGTGAAAATGGTTTCGTTGTGATATATATGTGATTATTGTGATGTTTGTGAGATATATGTGACATGTGATATATATTTGAACTGTTTGTGTCAGTGGAATGGAAAAAACAAAAAAAATTGCAATTTCGGTTGATTTGCCGAGTGCAATGGTCATGGCACTCGGCAAAGCTGGGAAACTTTGCCGAGTGCCAGGACATTGCACTCAGCAAAGATTTTTTTTTTAAAAAAAAGCAAAAAATCTTTGCCGAGTGCAAAGCTGGGGAGGCACTCGGCAAAGAGCTTTTTTAAAAAAAATTAAAAAATGGCTTTTCCGAGTGCTCGCCGGCGTGGCACTCGGCAAAGAGTTTTTGAAAAAATAATAAAAAATGTCTTTGCCGAGTGCCCTAACTGTCGGCACTCGGCAAAGGCGCCGTCAACGGAGCAGCGCTGTTGGCGGCTGCTTTTCTTTGCCGAGTGTCGCCGTTGGCACTCGGAAAAGGCTTTGCCGAGTGCCCGACAAATGGCCCTCGGCAAAGAGCCTCTTTGCCGTTAAATTTTTTTCCGAGGGCCCTTTGCTGAGGGCGGCGCTCGGCAAAGCCTTTGCCGAGGGCTTTTGGGCCTTTGCCGAGTGCCCTGGGCCCTCGGCAAAGAGGGCGCCTCCAGCATCCTAAATGATTTTGCATTGAAAACCCCCAAACTTTTTCTAAACCAACCAATCCCTTTTTATACTTTCTGTCTTACCCCTTTTTCACCTGAAACCCTATATTTTCTAGATACCACATACTTGACGAAGTAATTCTCAAGTACTACATTCCAAAGAGGTTATCACATGAATTGGACACGACATTATCAGTCCCACAGAGAAGACGAGCCAATAAGCTTGTAGTTTCTTTCTGTGGTAGACTTAACCCGAGCTGGAGTCATCCATGAGTTGGTCAGTCGTCATGTATACATACTAGATGGCAGCACGCACAACTACTAGAGCATGTTATATATTGGTTCGTCATATGTATCTACCTCCTCAGCATGCTCATACCATACACACTGCAGTCCTTATCAGTGTCTCTCATTAGCACAAAAATTAAGCAATCATTATAACTTGCTTGAGAAAAAACTTTACAATATACATGCACTCTAGTACAACTACACTCCAAAGAGATGACACGAATCCGACTCAGCATTTCTATTCTCTATTTGTTTTAAACTTGTAAAAGTGCAGTCTTATTGGTCAACTCCAGTTTTAGACTGATAAGTATGCATCAATTACAAGTCAAGGAGGCTCCACAGGGAAAACTTAATGTTATCGATGACACTCTTGCCGTGTTGTTGTTGTTGTCTTCTGAACTGTTGCTTGGTGTTATGGTGGAGAAAATTGTTTTCACGGTTTGTCTTCAGAATCTTATAATCAGCTAAAGGAGCTGGTAGTAGTTCACCATCGCCCTACGTACAGGAGTTCTCAACACGTCTACATTCTCCAATGGATGGAAACGATGATCAACTAGTTTACAGCGGCTGATATCACATTTTAATCTTGCAACATTATTGAGCAGTTTACCACGTAAGGCTCTGAACCAACCAATAACGATGCTTTTCCAACATCATGTCCGATTGTTGTAGGGGCAGAAAATTATGGTAGAATCTACCAACTGTTAGGCATTAGCCACTATCCCTGAGTACGTTCAGCGCAGAGGTCACAAAAGTTAAATACCAAATGGTTGAACACAATCATAGTACTGGGTGTTACATATTGTATCATATCATCAACCATTGCTGCATGAGCCAATGGAGGGTTGTACCAAGGGGTGCTCCTGGACATCTGCTACGTATGTGGTGAGCTGCCGAGGGCGTCAGCCCTTAAGGGTGGTGAATATAACACCCCAGCACATTAGTAGCATGTAGTAGTTGTGAAGTTGGTCCATGTGGCACATGACAAGTTGTAGTTGGTGGGTTTAATACCACTTTGGAAGTTTAGGTGGGTGAGGGTCAGCTTATAATCGTTGTCGTTCCAAACATAGCACCTCTTGGTTAACCCTTTTACACGAAGCAAGGACTAAAGTGTAAGAGAGGTACTAAGGGTATCCGGGCCCACTCCACATGCAAAGTTGGGCCACAAAAGAAGATTTTGGACGTGGGGTGTTATTACAATAACGACAAGAGTAGGTTAAGGGGGCGAAGAGGGAAAACCAGGAGATAAGAGCGGCTATGGAGTTCCTATTGACTGTGGAAAGTTACGAATTGGAGGGGAGATCTCATGGGTTCGTAACCATGTCAAGCATCGTGTGGATATGATGAGACAAGATGTCCAAGTTGGCACACAAGAGGCCTGCTGGTGGATACGACGCCAGGGACTCGTTGTCCTCCGATGAGGTCTCGTTGAAGAGATGGAGCTCGCTGCTATGGTCAGCGTCATAGTCTAGTCTCCCGACGCTGAGGGCCATGCTAGGGGCAAAGACGTTGCCGGTGGAGATGATCTTGTGGGAGAAGCGCACTAGGGCCATCGGAGGGCGGTGATCACACATGACGCTACCACCTATGTAGCGTGCTAGCTGTCCTGGGTTCGTAATGATGGCAAGCATCATGTTGTTCGACAGGGGTCGATGTGTGTGCCTCCAGTGACCTAGGGCCTATTTGCTAGGCTACGCGAGGGTGGACAGTGAGGACGGTCTAGGCTAGCCCTGATCTGGACAGCCCGAGGTGGAGCAACTAACTGTGTTTGGTATTCTTGCAACAAATAGACTAGCCCAACACGGGCTCTTGTTTGTCTACCTGCACCACCGTGGGCCCCAAGCCGTGGCATCAACCCTCACAACAGACCCTCCACATGGCCCAAAAGTGCACCACACGAGCTGAGCTCACAAAAAACAATGTTGAATTCCGTTTCCCCTGGTGTAGGTTTTTGGTGCATTAAAACTCATGCCAACCCGTCGCAAAGCTCCATCCAACTAATCAAACACGTGCTAATGCAGCCCTGTGGCTTGGTTTAGCCTTTGGTTCAGCCTACAAAAGAGGCCCTTAAACACTCAAAAAACTCAGGGGCACAAGCGATTTATCCAGGTTTGGGCCTCTGAGCCCTATGTGCAGCAGTTTTGGTCTTCTTCGTGTTTGGAATGCTCAAATGAGAGTTCTTACATTGGACAAATCAAGACAGAAGTGTAGGGGGTAGCACAAGCTCATCTAGGGTTGCTCGAGCACTAGACTGAGCAGTTTTCTAGGAGATCGATTGGTCGCTCTACTCCGGTCCCCTAGTGTTTTCTTTGGTCGAGCACTTCTATCGGAGCCCACGCCTCCCCTAATATACCAATGAGGGCATGGGAGTACAAATTGGGGAGTTCACTGCCTTAGGGGCTTCTTGCCCTAGGTTTCGGTTTCCTCCTCATTGGTTCCACTTGTCCTTCTTTGTCTTGTAGCTACGGGCCGACGAAACTAGAACCGCTCCCTAAGTCTCTGCTACAGCCTAGGGCTTGACCGCCAGGTGCTGTCTAGTACAGCAGAGCCTTCCTTGGGTGAGCCTTCTCCCGATATCCTTGGAACGCAAGGCCTCCCCTTGTGGAGTGTTGCTTTTTTATTTGAACCTAAAAACTAATGTTTTAAAAAGGACATGTTCCAAGCTAATTTTTTCAGAAACTAGTCCTGTTTTGTCGCTCTAAGGGTTTGTGCGGCTTGTAACTTCAGTCACACCATATGCCTTGATGTGACTAACTTACATTGGTACACCGGCACTTATAGAGAATACTTTTTGTGTAAGCAACTAACATGGCAGTATATTGAGTCGCGTCTTCTGAATAACGTAATTGGCCGTACATAATTCACGCTAAACACCATGGCGTGACCATACTTCTCTCCGTTATTAGCTTCTTGTTAGCATACTTCTCCCATTAGCATCTTGTTATCTTGTGTCTGTTAGTTCATATAGGACTGTTTTGATTGCTTTTAATTTTTTTGTTGATTCAAAATATAGGCTCTAGGGCCTAACAGATTCTGAAGTTGGCTTCTAGCCTAGCTCAGGGAGAGTGTTCATCCCGGGCTAGAGTTGGGATAGCTGTGTGTGCAGTGGCTCGACCAGAGCTCCCCTTGGGTCGGGAATCACCGTGTCGTGGCCAAGCCCCAAGCCCCAAGCAATGGCATCCCGAGAAGGGGCTTTGTCTTTCTTGGCCCGCCCTTCGATATCGAGACTCTCTCGGTGGAGGGCCACCCTATGGGCTGCCGAGCCATCTCTTATCCACCAGTGGGTGCATGTGAGGGCACCCGATCGGTGTAGCTCCTAAGCATCGGCTGATTCGGAGAGTCAGCCGGGGGTTTAGTTAGACTATCGTGTCCTCAACCTGTGGACTTAACATACCCCAATGTTAGACTCTCGTCAGGAGATTTACCAAACTTTACTTTTAATAAGTTGTTTCACCAAACTGTTGGAGTGGTATTTTTTTCTCTTTTTTCCAAAAAAATTAAAATAGGGAGTTCATTTAGGAAGCTCCTGGAGTTTCTCCTGCAATATTCTTGCTCAATCGACGTCTCTCAATAGCCAATAATTTAGCATGGATACTGCGTACTTGAGCAAGTATATTATCAAGAGAACTACAGGACAAAGAGGTTGCACGGACACAACAGTATTTCTATTTGTTTTTGACTTTTACAATTGTACTCATATTATTTGGCTAACACCTCTTGCATTTCCTTTGTATTGTGCATCTTACTATTGTTGGTTAGAGGGAGCCTCCACTTTTTGTTAATCCCCACTAGATCGCTAGGGCAAACATAAATAAAAAATTCCCACAATAATCATAAACATCTGGCTTTTAATTTGGTTGAATCAAACCACCATCATCAATAATAGTCATTAGATCTATTCTATTTTTTAAAACAAATTATTCATCTCTTCTATTTGGCCGTGTGCGGTCGCAGAGGGACGGACAGCCAATAAGTGTGTAGTGTCTTTCTGTGGTAGACTTAACCCAAGTTGAAGTCATCCATCAGTCGGTCAGTGGTCATGTATACACTCTAGATGGCTCCATGCGCAACTACAAGAACTTGAGAAATAAATATGTACCTCATCATCCTTGGCATGCTCATACCTACACGCTGCAGTCCTCATCAGTATCTCTCATTGGAACAAAAGCTAAGAAATTATTATACCTTAGTTTGAGAAGAACTTTACAATATATATGTACCGAAGTCTTAGTACACTCCAAAGAGGTCACATGAATCCGACTCAGTATTTCTATTTTCTATTTGTACAAGTGCAGTCTTATTCGGTCAACTCCAGTTTTAGATGAAAAGTATGTACGTCAATTGTAAGTCAAGTCTCCATAGGAAAAATTTCTTGTAGTGACGACACTCTTGCCCTGTTGTTGTTGTTTTCTTTTCTGAACAATATCTTGCGTGGTGTTATGGTGGAGAAAATTGCTTTCTCGGTTTGTCATAATCTGATAAACTAAAGTAGCAGGTAGTAGTTCACCATCACCCTTCGTATAGGAGTTGTCAACACGCATGCATTCTCCAATGGATGGAAATTATGATCAACAAGTTTACAGCAGCCGATGTCATATTTTAATCTTGAAACACTATTTAGTAGTCTACCACGTAAGGCTCTGAATCAACCAATAACGATGCTTTTCCATCATCATGTCCGATTGTTGTAGTGGCAAAAAATTACGGATGCCAATGCAGCCAGCAGCTGAGGTTGTTAAGTAGTCTATCTCACCTTACTAAACATTAATGACAGTACCATCCATGGTAGCATCCCGAATCTACCAGTTTACCACGTAAGGCTCTGAACCAACCAATAAAAATGCTTTTCCAACATCATGTTCGATTGTTGGTAGCAACCAATATCATCATTCTCAAGCTTGACTTTTAGAAAGCTTTTGATAAAGTGGAGCATGAATTGATGATCCAAATTATGGAACTCAAGGGCTTCCCGACTAGGTGGCTAACACAGATGAAGATGATCTTTAACTCAGGCACTTCTACTGTCCTTCTTAATGGGGGAAGTTTCTGATAGCAGAAGAGTTAGACAAGGTGACCCCATATCCCCGTTGCTCTTTGTCCCGGCAGCAAATTTTTTACAAACTTTATTGAATTCAGCCAAGGCCCAAGGTATGCTCACTCTACCTGTGGATTTACCTCACAACCAGGACTTCCCAATTCTTTGGTTTGCAGATGGCACTTTAATTTTCATGCAAGGAGATACCAGAAAACTCTTCTTTCTATCAAAGGAAATCCTATTTGCAGAGGCACATGGTTACAACAAGCACTTCTCAAATGGAAACAAAAAAAAACAGCTCAGTGGCCCATTAGGCATCGTTGTCTTCGTCATCTTCCGAGACGACCGCACCATTACCTGATATGCAACTGTGCTTGCTATGTTGACAGAGACAAACAATGGCTCATCGGCTCTGTCTCCGGCTCCAATTCCCTTTATTTCTCTGCGCATGAGATAGAACCATCAAATCAGTCAACTAGATCAAGATCAGGACACCAGCAACATAGATAGGTCGAGATAGAGATCAGGACACTAGCGACACAAACATATTGAGATCGAGATCAGGACACCATAGTGACACGGACACGAACCTCAAACAGTGGTCGATGGATCCATGTCTATCTCCAACTCAACTCTTCATCTGGCATGAATCGAGGGTGGGATGCAGCCGCCGACCTCCATCTAGGCGGGTAGGGTTGAGGAGGACGGCATCGAGTGGGAAGTCAAAGAGTGCCATCCGGATGGAGCCCTTGAAGTCGTTGATGTGGGGACGAGGTAATTCGCGTGAGGACAGTAGTGGGGAACAGCCTAATGAAGAGGTCAAGGTACTCGACGCGGGGGTTGGAGGTTCTTGCACACAACCGCTGCTTCTGCCAGGCCCTCACGGGCCGAATCTAGAAATTACATTGCTACTTCCTTAGAGAGAGGGGGGGAGGAACCAGCGAAGCCTTGGGGCAAGTGGTTGCAGCAGCCACGACGGCTTCCAGAAGGGATGTGTGGGCCGGGTGCGCTGTTGGGAGTGTAGTGTCACCTGGGAGTGATGGGGTGTCAAGGACCTGGGCGCCTAGGGTTGGAGGCCCTTGGCTTCTCAGTTCATAGCTCGAACCAGGTAATGGAGGTGCCAGGGTTTTTGCCTGACTACCACAACAGGGGGTGAGATTAAGAATAGTAGAGAGAGGGGAAGATTAGGGAATAACTTCTTTCTTACTTCCTTCAACGAGTACAGGGTACATATAGGAGCTCTGCTCCATTGCTACTTGTGCCAGCCATTAACTACTAGCTGGATAATTAATTCCTTAATCTCTTCAACTTCTACTTAATTGCCTTATAGACTGCAGCCCCTCCAGTCGCCTAAACCGCCTTGGGTTCTTCCAGGCCATGCGTCCCCTTGGGGACTGCCCCGGCTGCACCTCGTGTTCGAGGCCGGCGGCTTTACTGTCGGCACCACATGACATCTCTCCCCCCCTCGACGAGCAGCTCGTCCTCGAGCTAGAAGCTTGGGTAACGCTCGGTGAAGCTGTCAATGTCCTCCCAAGTAGCGGAGGCCGAGGGCTCGCCTTGCCAATTCATCAGGACTTGGCGGACGCCTCGGGCCATCCTGGATCGTGATGCGCATTCTGGAACCGGCTGTGTGGTGCCATGATGTATAAGAGGCAGAGCCAGGGGGGTGGCCGGGGGAGTACCCACGAACTTCTTTAGGAGCCCGACGTGGAAGACATCGTGCAGCCGAGCGGGGGGAGGGAGCTTGAGGCGGTAGACGACGGTGTTGATGATGGCAGAGATGCGGTACGACCCATAGTACCGGGGTCGTAGCTTCCCTTTGGTGACGCCGTGGAGGGAGGCCGGGGCGCGATGGTGGAGACGAAGCCAGACCCAATCACCCACGCTGTAGTGAACGTCGCGGTGATGCTTGTCGTAGAACCGCTTGTAGACAGCCTGAGCTTGCTCCAGCCGGGCCCGGGCATCAGCCAGCATTTCATCGCGTTCAGCCATGGTCTTGGCCACCGTAGCCACCCTGGTGTCGCCAGGCTCATAGGAGCCGATGGAGGGTGGCTCACGGCCGTAGACGAGCTGAAATAGCGTGGCCTTGAGCGCGGACTGAAAAGCGGTGTTGTAGATGTATTCCGCCCAAGGCAACCAGCGCAGCCACTGACGGGGGCGATCGCCAGTCAGGCAGCGCAAATACATGATGATCACCTTGTTGGCTGCTTCTGTCTGGCCATCAGACTGCGGGTGGAATGCTGTCGTCATGTGCAACTTAACTCCGCGCGAGGCGCAGCAGCTCTTTCTAGAAGATGGAGGTGAACACGGGTCCCTGTCTGAGACAATGGACTGTGGGATACCGTGCAGGCGCACGATGTTGAAGAAGAAAGCTTGCGCCACGGACTCCATGGAGTAAGGATAGGACAGCGGAATAAAGTGCCAATATTTGCTGAATCGATCAACAATGGTGAGGATGACGGATTTGCCTCCCACGTGCGGCAAAGCTTCGATGAAATCCATCCCGATGTCCGCCCAAACTGCTGTTGGCACCGGCAGGGGAAGAAGAAGGCCTATTGGGTGCAGGTGCTCAGACTTGTAGCATTGATAGGTGGCGCACGCTCGCACATAGTCCTGGACCACAGCACACAGGTTTGACGAGTGGAAGTCACGGCGGAGGCGCTGGAGTGTGCGTTGGACTCCTTCGTGGCCGTCATCGTGAATGGCAGCGATGAGTTCTTGGAGAAGGGGGGCGCCAGGCGGGATGTAGAGGCGCCCCTGGAACGCGACCAGCCCGTCAACGAGGGACCAGGGAGCCGCGCGCTGGGAGGAACTGATCTCCTCCTTGATGGCAACCAGCGCGGGGTCCTGAATATTAGCTTGTCGCAGGCGCTCGATGAAGTCAAAGCGCGGTTCCGAGAGCTCCAAGATCGCTGCCTCCGTGTCATGGTGGGACAGTGCGTCGTCCACCGTATTGGTGCTGCCCGCCTTGTATTCCACTGAGAAGTCGAAGCCCAGCAGCTTGCCCACCCAATGGTGCTGGGGAATGGTGGCCAGCCGCTGATCCAAAAGAAATTTAAGGCTGAAATGGTTAGTACGTACCAGGAAGCGGTGTCCCCAAAGGTATGACCTCCTATGGCGGATGGCCAGCACCAATCCAATCAGCTCCCGCTCATATGCCGCCAAGGATTGATGTCGAGGGGCAGTAGGGCGGCTGAAGAAGGCGATGGGGTGCTGATCTTGTAGGAGAATGGCCCCAAAGCCATGTGTCAAAGCGTCGCACTCCACGATGAACGGCTGCTCGAAGTTGGGCAGGGCCAGTACCAGTGCTGTAGTGATGGCCGTCTTGAGGGCAACGAAGGCTGCGGCCGCTGCCTCATTCTAGGTGAACCCCTCCTTCTTCAGTAGGGCCGTCAGGGGTGCTGCTATGGCGCCAAAATCCTTGACGAATTTGCAGTAGTACCCCGCAAGCCCAAGGAAACCTCAGACCGCGCGCTCCGATCGAGGCTACGGCCAATCAGCGATAGCCTGGACTTTATCAGGATCCATGTCCACCCCCTGTGCTGAAATGATGTGCCCTAGATACGTGATGGAGTCAACACTGAAGGCACACTTTTATCTTTTGACGAACAGTCGGTGTTGATGTAGCATAGTGAGGACAGCGCACACATGGCGAAGGTGTTCAGCCAGGGAGGCGCTGTAGATGAGTATGTCATCGAAGAAGACGAGGACGAAGTGGCACAGGAAGAGGCAGAGAACGTCGTTCATCAATGCTTGGAATGTTGCTGGGGGGTTGCACAGCCCGAATGGCATGACGAGGAACTCATAGAGCCCATCGTGGGTTCTGAACGTCGTCTTCTCCACGTCGACTGGGTTCATGCGAACCTGATGATAGCTGGAGCGGAGGTCTAACTTGGTGAAGAACCGGGCACCATTCAACTCATCCAAGAGCTCATTGACCACTAGAATGGGGTAGGCATCCTTGACTGTAATAGCGTTGAGGGCCCGGTAGTCGATGCAGAAACGCCACGTCCCATCGACCTTCTTAACTAGCAAGACCGGGGAGGAGAACGCCGATGTGCTACGCTGGATAAGCCCTATTCCAGCATGGTGGTGCATTGGTGCTCTAGCTCGTCTTTGTGTGAAGCGGGGTAGCGGTACGGCTGGACCGCCACCGGCGAGGACCCTGGGATAAGGTTGATGTAGTGATCCCGGGATCGACGCGGAGGCATGCCGGTCGGCTCGGTGAAGACCCCGGCGAACTTGTCCAGCAGGGCTGGTAAGAGATCAGCCCCGCTGCACGCTCGTAGAGAAGGGCCGGTGCCCTCGACGATGCCCGTCTAGCACACCCTGTGATCTTGGTGCTAGAAGGACATGGTGAGTGCGCTGAAATCCTAGAGAATCGGGCTAAGGGAGGCCAGCCACTCGGTTTCGAGGACGACATCATAACCAGCCAGCGGTAGTGCGAAGAAGTTGGTGGAGAACGGTTCAGCGGCGATGGAGAAGGGAACAACACGGTAGATGCCAGGGCACGGCACCCGTTCCCCATTTGCCTCTGTGACCTTCATGTTGCCGCGGGGTTGAAGCCTGAGGGAGGTGCGTGCCGCTGCTTCCTCGGACACAAAGTTGAGGGTGGAGCCCAAGTCCAGCAGGGCCAATAAGGACGACCCGCCCAGCTGGATGCGGACCGGCATGGTCTCGCTGGAGTGGACGCCTGCCATGGCCAGAAGTGAGATGATCGGGATGTCATCCGCAGCGTCAGTCTGCTCAGGGTCGTCGTCGTCATCGGCCTCGGACAGATCGAGGAGGAAGATGTGCTTGCAGACGCGGTTGTGACCCCTGCCAAATTTCTCGTTGCAGTTGAAACAAAGGCCCAATCGGCGCCGCTCCTCCATCTCTGATTGGGACAGCCGCTTCACTTGGCAGCCTTCGACGGTGAGGGAAGGGGCAGCTACACGGGATGGGGGAGCTGGCAGGGCTAGCTGTGGTGGTGGCCCCGTCAAGAGGCCGCGCGTGGCCTGCCGTGGCGCAGGCGGAGCTGGAATAGCAGCGGTTTAGTACTGCTCGCGCAGCTCCAGCTTGCGCGCAAGGCTCATGGTGATGATGAGGGACTGTGGATTGTGGACTTCTACGTCGAGGCTGAGCGGTGGCTGCAGTCCTGCCATAAACGCTTGTACGCGTTGTGCCTCCGTGAGCGTGCCGATGCGAGGAAGCAACGCCTCCAAGCGGTTCTGGTACTCTACTACCGAGCTCGTCCGCTTGCACGCCATCAGCTCACCAAGGGGATTGGAGCGGATCGGTGGCTCAAAGCGAAGGTTGAGGAGCTCGGAGAAGCGGCGCCAAGACGGCGTACCCTCGTCCTGCTGCACTTGGATGAACCACATCTGGGCGCCGTCTTCCAGCTTGTATGACGCCATGCAAACTTGCTCCTCAGCTGCAATACGTTGTTGATGGAAATACGACTCACATCGGTTAAGGAAGGCCAGCGGATTAGATTTCCCGTTGAACTTGGGAAAGTCCAGCTTTTGGAACCGAGGTGGACGGTCCCCGTGGTGGTCACCGTGGCCCGAGCCGCACGATCCTGAGCCGGAGAACACCTGTGGCTGCGCCTGCTGTTGAAGGTCGCTGATGGAGGCGTTCATTGTGGTGGTGAGGGTCTGGATCATCTTGGCCAGGTCAGCGGTGGACGGCTCAGCCATTGGCAAGGATGTGGAGGCTGTTGAGGCGGTGGGTGAAGCAGAGGTTGATGGCGAGGTGGCTGTAGGGTTGGAGTGCGGGGCGGAGGTGGAAGAAGATCACCGGCTAGCTGATACCAAGTTGTCAAGGACCTGGGCGCCTAGGGTTGGAGGCCCTTGGCTTCTCAGTTCATAGCTCGAACCAGGTAATGGAGGTGCCAGGGTTTTTGCCTGACTACCATAGCAGGGGGTGAGATTAAGAATAGCAGAGAGAGGGGAAGATTAGGGAATAACTTATTTCTTACTTCCTTCAACGAGTACAGGGTACATATAGGAGCTCTGCTCCATTGCTACTTGTGCCAGCCATTAACTACTAGCTGGCTAATTAATTCCTTAATCTCTTCAACTTCTACTTAATTTCCTTAGAGACAGCAGCCCCTCCAGCCACCTAAACCTCCTTGGGTTCTTCTAGGCCATGCGTCCCCTTGGGGACTGCCCCAGCTGCACCTCGTGTTCGAGGCCAGCGGCTGTACTGTCGGCCCCACATGACATGGGGCAGCGTGGAGTTCCGCCGTGGAGAGAGACGGGGCATGTGGAGCAAAGGGATCGATACTTTAGAGGTGGGCCTCTTAAGAGGTTCGTCTCTGAAAATAGAGCTTATTTTTAGAGGCAGACATCATAGGAGGCCCGCCTCTGTAAATAAGTTTTCTAAGATGGACCTTTTTTTGCATTGCCTCCATAAATGGATTGACTACCTCCAAAGCACTTAGTATTTTTGGAGACAGAGATAATTTCTGACCACCAATAGGTTGTCTCCTAAAATCAAATTTGTAGTAGTGTATAACCCTGAAGCTGTGGGATTATGTGGACACGACAGTGGTACTGGTAGATGGACAAACATGTAAGCTGTGGTAGATGAAACATAGGAAACTGTGGGGTATATCGAAAACCAGGCATTTATAATTTGCTTCCACTGTCTGGTCAAGTTACAACCCGACATTGGCATATTACTGCCATTCTATGGCCTGACCCTGCACGGATATTGCCCATATAACTTCTAGTTGGTGGTTCTAGAAGATAGGCTGTAGCCGGTAGTGATATATTACTGTCGGATTGAGGCTAGGGCTAGCAGTGATAGGGTGTTCATTGCCTGTTAGGATCCCTACCATTGTTTGTATCTTAGGCTGCTTATGACCCAGAAGTAAAGCAGGATCACGGCCAGCTCTAGCACACCCGACAGTGATGGGCTGGCAGGGATTATTGTGTTTGCGGCGCTGACCCTTTCTGTATGTATGCAGTACTCATTCGAGGATGCAACAAACTCCAAGATAGGTCTAGTTCATAAGTCAAAATAAAATGTTATGTGAATTAAGTTGAATTACATACACAACAGATTGGCGGATATATTATCAAACTTTTCCCACTTCACAGTGCATAAAACCATACAAGCTGGACACGTAGTTATATATACAGTGATTGATACTAGACGTGATGATGAATACCATACAGTAGCTAGCTGGTGCTTAACATACCATGTTGCTTTGCCTTTTTGACCGAGGTACGTCTGCCTACCTCAAAACTTGAGCCGCCAAAGTCTGTGAAGTTCCTTTGGTGCTTGCATGCATCTACTACCTCTGCTGCTTCCTTCAATTCATCCACAACCTCTGCCACTGTGGGTCTTTCATCCACATCTTCTTTGAGACATTGTACTGCGAGAGAACCAATTTTGTCAAGGCACGCCATACAATGTTTACATTCAACATAGTCGTGAGATAAAATGTCTCTGTCATACATCTCCCTTCCATTGCCCTTCACCTTACAAGTCTTGACAAATTCTATTGGGAGGCTATTGATTCTATTTTGGCCATACTTGACTGTCTTCCGGGTGATGAGCTCAAGGAGTACCATGCCAAAGCTGTAAACATCACTCTTGGCTACAAAACGTTCTGTTTTCATGTAAAGTGGGTCCACATAGCTCATATCTGCTGCCACAGCACTGGCATACTTATCGATGGACAAAATCTTGGATGATCCAAGGTCGGAGACCTTGGCCATGAGGTTATCATCTAGAAGGATGTTGGCAGACTTAACATCTCCGTGGATGCGGTTCTGATCACCATGTGAGTGGATGTAGGCAAGAGCTTTTGCAAAGCCGATTCCAATGTTGAGGCATGTAGGTAGCCGGAGTACCTTTTGCCTCGCAACATGGAGGAGGTTGTAGAGGCTTCCGTTACCTATGTATTCAAAGACTAGAACAGGGATATTTGTCTCCAAGCAGCACCCAACAAGGCGGACCAGGTTGGGGTGGCTGTTTTGGAATTGGAAAGTGATCTCATTCACAATGTCGTCCCCGCCCCGGGAGTTATATGTGTCACGAAGTTCTTTGTCTTTTATGGTTGAGCGCTTAACCGCCACTCTCTTGTTGTCGTGAGTGGTTCCCATGAAGACCATGCCGAAGGCACCTTTCCCAATTAGTGTGTCATAGTTATTTGTGATCTTGTCCAACACTACTTCTGTGAATATGTTGATGCCAGCTGCGCCCTTCAGTATTTTACCCCCATTTTTGTTGTAACACCCAAAACTTTGCAATCTTTCAAAATAGTTAAAATTGATTTATTTAAGCAATTATATGTGCATTTCAAATTTAGGAAATAATATTTTTTTTTGAAATTAAAAGTAAATATAAGGATAGAAACATGTTGATGCATTCACACTGCTGCACATTTGTTTTTGTAATGATTAGCCTTGGCTAAAATTTGAATTGAATTCAAATTCAACTTGAAAATGAGTTTGGAAAAAATTATTTGGAAAAAGAAAAGGAAATTTCTTTCTTTCTCCACTCCCTTCTTCACTTTCGGCCTATTGGCCCAATTTTCCCCACTGGCCCAGCTTGCTCTGGCCGAGCCGGCCCGCTCGCCCTCCCCTCCCGTTCCTTCTTGGGCCGGCCCAACTCGGGCAACTGCAGCTGCCGCGCCTCCCTTCCCTCTCAGCCGCTGACGACCCGGCCCCGTGCGTCAGCGCCTTCTCCCTCCTCCCGCAACCACAGCGGCGGTCAAGCCGCAACCGCCCCGCGCCCGCTCCTCGCGACGTGGGCGCGTTTCCGCGCGCCCGGCCCCTATAAAACGGCGCCGAGCCCTTCCTCGCTCCCTCTGCTGTCCCCCCGCTCCCTCCTTCGCGCTCGCCGTGCACGGAAGACGCAACCGCCGCGACATCGAGGTCCGCCGTCCGCCCTCCGCGTGGTCCGCCGTCCCCGAGCCGCCTCCGACCTCGCTTGCTCCCGCAGTGAGAAGCCCCTTGCTTCCCTCTACCTCCCCGTGCAGTTTAATTCTTGTTTCATGGCTTCTAGAGCCCATTTCGCGTGCGGCCGTGAGCTCTCGCCGCCGGCCATGGCGACCCCGCGCCAACCGCAACCTTCGGCCGTGCTCTAGGCCTAGACGAGTTCGCCTGCTTCCCATCTCTCTCCCTGTGCTCTCGGTTCTTCGAACTGTGGCCCGTGGGCCGAGTCCGCCCGCGCCGGTGACCTTCTTGCCGCCGTCCATGGCAACGCCACCGCCGTAGCTATTGTTCCCAGCCGGCGCCCCTTTCTCTCTCCCTCCCATCTGTTCTGAGCCACCCATCCATGATCCAACGACCCAGAACGTCCAATACCCCTTCGCGGGTAACTTTGCTAAAGAGACCCCCTGGTTTCGCCTAATTGAACCTGCCGTCCATAGCACATTTTCCTGAGTACGCTTTCTCTTTTTGAAAACGTAAAGTATATTGTTTTAGTCCAAAATACGTTTTCAGTATTTCCAGAAATGCCACTGGATTTGTTTTGCTCATAAAAACTTCGTTTTAGCTCCGAATTGACCCGTTCAAATCGCGTTAGGTTCGCAATTAAGTTCTCTACATGTTAACACCACTGTTAACCCTGTTTGCAACATTTAAATTTTGAGGTTAGGTTTAGTTAAATAAATTGTTATAGGAAATCCCGTTTAAATCATAACTTTCACGTTTTAGCTCCGTTTTTCGTGAACTTCGCGTTGATGTGATCGTAGCGAGACGTAGATTCTTTTCATAAACATTTTATCTTGTTTTCTTTACTGTTGGTGTACTGTTCTAACCATAGGATTGTTTGCTTTGCATGAATGCCTTTGGAATGTTGTATGTAGCCGTGTTGGTCGTGTTCAGACAGTGAGGAGAACGTTGGAGACCAAGAGTTCTTCGACGACCAGCAGGACCAGCAGGAGTTTGCTAACCAAGGCAAGTATAGCATGGGATCTACCTTGATGCCTATTCACCTTTATTAATTACTCATTTGCACGTGTCTAATTTTGATACCTGTAAGGACATCCTAGTGACCGATTATCATGTTCCTTGTCTCCTATGGGTTATATGCATATGGGTAGTTTGCTAGTGCTCAATGTAAATGAACATGATCTACATAATGAATGATGGTTCTATGAAACGAAAAGGTAAAATTTGTGTTGAAACAACTGAATTATAGGGCGATCGAGCAAATGACTTTTGATCATGATGCTTTCGGCCCTCCATAAGGACTTATCTGTCGGCAAAAGCTGGGATTGACAGTGCAACCGTGAGGGTCATATGGCTTTGACTTTAGCTCAGTAATAGGACCTTTTCTAGCTTGTTAGAGGTTACCTTTATGGCGCAAAAGGGGCTTGCCACGTTGGGTATAGGACTGCCTCTGTTCCTATGTGTATAGCCGCGATGGATATGTGCCATAGGAAAGGGGGGTTCCTACATCTGCCTGCCGAGGAAACCTAGCGGCCATAACTTGTTAGAGAAACCTATGAAATGGCTTGATAGTGTACCCTGCCCGCTCACCTTGGCAGTGATATGGGAGTAATTAACCTAGGCATATGGGAATCACGACTCACGGTGAATGTGCACCACCTCTGCAGAGGGTAACAAACTGTTATAACAGCCGTACTCACGGTCACTAGCGGCCCGAAAAACTCACAGAATAATTGGTTACTTATTGTTGTTCATTTATGATGGTATACGATGATAACATGATGCAAATGGTTCTGATATATGATTATGTGGGTTGAAAAGGGAGCTTAAGCATAACTTGATAATAAAATCTTGACTTACTAAAAGTGCTAACTGCAGTAAACCAGTGTCATCTTTTTGAGCCTCATGAACCCCATGTTATCTTGTTGAGTACGGGATGTACTTACGCTTGTTTTCTTTCATTATTTGGATAAAAATCCCGGATGGGTAACAGATGACAATGTGTATGAAGAGTTTCCTGAGGATTATTAGGCTTGTGGTCAACCAGTTGACCTTCCCGGTGATGGAGTTCCACGAGAGAGTTATCTTTTTATCTTCCGCTGTGTGATGTAAGACTATGTGATGTTATTAACCGTGATGTAAGATACACTGTGATGATACTTTATATAATTTGTCAACTTGTGTGTGACTGATCCCTGGGCACACATGAGTTTAGTGCATTCAATTTTATCCTTAAAATTGGGTGTGACATTTGTCGAAGAAGGCAGTCCTAATTCTCCGCTTTTGATCCTTGTGAACGGACCAGATTAGGAGTGCCAGAAAAAAGATTGCAACAAATGTTGCTGCAAACACATGTTTCCATCAATTGGTATTAGGTTGTGACAGTATTGCCGATATTATGACATTATTAGTCAATTTGCAATCAACACATATATAAATTCTTATTAAAATCCACAAATCAACTTTCTTTTACATTTTTCCTACTATATATAACATTTTTTTTCTTATTATCATATTTCATAAGTATACATACAACTACCCATGTCTACTCCTCGACTGACAAAATTCAAATATAATTTCAGATCATGAACTTTAATTCTGGAACTTGTTAATGGATTTGATAGAATTCTTAAGAGTTTTAACACCATGTAGAAAAGTTCAAAAAGTGTAGAAAAGTTATCGATTTATTGGATTTTCAATTAGAAATAGTATAGGGCTGAACAAGTGAAACGAGATATGACCAATGTGTGATTAAATATAGCTTCACATTTGGTTTGTATGGGCAAATTGATGGCCATGTTTTTGCCATGGCCTAGTTAGTTGGCTGGTACTAGGTTCGACACCAAAATTTTGCAGCACTAAAGCTGTAGTCCTCTATGAGATGTAAAACCTTTTAGTTGAAATCGTTTTCATTCGAATTCATTCAAGGGATGAAATATTGAATACATGATCTGTCGAAGATAAAACCAAGGTACAACATTTTACATTCTATAATACCTCGACCAGTTATTGTTCTGGTCGTTTTGGCCTGTTATAGTATATGTGCTGTGGTTGTCTGGTGGCTGTTTAAAGACGTTGAACAAGTTTATAATCTTTGTGATTACAAAGGCAGCATTCCTGAGTTAGCTCTGTACTACACAGTAACGGTGATGACCAGTATAGGCTCGTTCCACATGCATGGGAGCTAGGCCGTGAGGAATTTTTTGATAGGGTGTTATATATGCACGTTAGGGATTTTGAGTTTTTAATCCTAGAAATGGCACGCACACGTATTTTTAAGCAAAAATCTGGTGCTCTATGACTTCTCCAGTGAATAACAAATTGTTTTTTAAAGCCAATATTAAATTTATAGAAAATGAGTTTTAAAGGAGTGTCATGTTATTGACTGTCCTAGAAATCGATTTCTAGAGATGGTCAGAAACATCAATATCGCCATTTAGTCGAGGTGGCAACCCCCTTTACAATCTGAATTTGACAGCCTCTTGAGGTGTTCGTGTAGTAGCATACCTTTATATCCTTTACACATTGGTCCTATATGTAATGTGGCTATATTTTGGTCAAACCTTGATTGAGCCTTAACTAAAGTTTGGCTTGGTTAGCTAATCAAGACACACCAATAACATGAGTGGAGTTCTAAAAGGTCTTATCTGCTTCCCGGTGACTTTTGTGCTCACCTAATGCCGCAATAGCCGGAGCCGGACATATGGGCTGACAGTTGTGTGCTCTTCGGCCAAATTTGCATCGACACTTGTAGCTACCTTCTTTGTCAATGCATTTACTGCCTCTTTGACAAGAATATGATTGAAGCTGGCATTCGTTGACATCTGTATATATATACAAATACAGTATGTGAACATTCAAACTTTCATTGTGACTGCACCTATTGAACAACATATGTACATTATTTACTCATAGTCACCTGAGGCTATGGTTTATTTGTAACTAATACAACATTGTTTCCATTAGTACAAAATGTCTGCAAAATATTGGCAAGTTGTAAAATTCAGAAATTAAGTTTTATTACCTTCACCCTTCGGAATTGCATTCCTTTTTGGACAGAGGTACTAAGAAAATTTCAAGCAATACCATTTCTAGCAAAGAAAGACCTTCAGTTGTAAAATAGTGTATATAATTTTTAAGAAAATAATGACAAAAGTCATCTATTTTAAGAATTATTTAAAATCCTTGAAAAATTTTAACATAGGAGTTTACTGTCATTACACAAACTTTCTTTTTTTTCTCATCACATAGTCTCTCCATTCCAAATTATAAGACGTTTTTTGTTTTCTATACTAGATACGTAACTTTTGCTGTGCACTTATATGTACACTATATTTGGATGTATGGTAAAAGCAATATAATAGAAAAGGCAAAGCGTCTTATAATTTGGAATGGAGGGAGTACGTTGCAAGTTAGATGACGTCTATGAGAAGGAAGATGATGAAACTGCCAAAGAAAAATGACTACTCCACTAATACCTATCAAGTGTGACCCACAAAGAATACTGCCAAATAAGTATCTTATTTGAAGTTGCAATAAACAAATATCGAGTGATAAATAGATGTAGTAGCTAGCTTACTCTTGCAACCATCCTTGACGTATGGATTCCCCGCGTATCCCTTGGAGCAATTGCACAGGTACCCCTTGCCTTCCCTCACACTGACGTGATTGCTATTGGAACTCACGCAGGCTCCGTCTCTCGAAGTACTACTATCAATGGCCCAATCAAGCACCATAGGGGCCTTTCTCTCACCTATCTCTACGTCATATGCTTTGTCTCCGGTACCAGTCAGATCTGTTAGGTTGAATTTGTACCTAAGAAACAGATAGAAATGCAGCAAAGCGTTATATAGTGTTAGCACAGGTGTTGCATGAATCTTATTTATTTAAAAAAACAAAAGAAAAAAGCAGGAGAGTTGCAGATTGTATTTAAAAGAAGTAAATCCAGATTGGGCAAATACAACAAAAGAGAAACAACTAGAAACCATGGCACCAGCAACCTCGACAATAAACTCAACAAAACCCTATCATCAATTAGAAACCTCCGAACAAGTGTATCCTTGTACAGTCATGGAGAAAGTTTAAGTTAATATCGACAAGATGTGAATAGTTTTATTAAATTCACTAAAAGATACACTTTGATTAAGCATACAAAGGATATATATTATTTCTATCGTGACTGTCAGAACCATATAATATAGGAGGATTCAAATATGATAAGATCACACTTGGTAAGAAGGGGTTTCATGGAGAACTACACAATTTGGGACCATCATGGTGAGAGATGTACAAAAGCAAGCAACCAGGAAGGCATTACACAAGAAGTAAGGGAACCAAATAAGACTTCATGAAGATTTCTACAATAATGCCAATCTTGTCACGATCCATGATGGTAAGGGAGATGACAGTGCATAAGGTAGTGGAATGGTGAAGACAACGAAGAAGATGGCTTCCAGGAGAAAATATTGCACACGTAGAATTAGAATTTCAGATTCACTAGTGGATAAAGATGTGCATAGTCCATGCTGTGACACCTTGTTTTGGTTCGTGACCTTGCCATGACGTCGCATTGTGTATGTCTTGCGGTTTCAGGAAAAAGGGCAGCCGTGGATCGCGTTGAAGTGGTGAGGGATCCTCCAACCCTAGTGCAGATGTAGCTCGCCTCATTAAAGGGCTGTTATTTGTTATAGTGTAAGCTCATGGGCCATGGGCCTGCCGACCCAGGTTCCCCATCGTGCCTATATGTACTCACTACTTACTGAATGTCACTAATCAATGCACCGAGTATTCCCTACTTCATTCTCTCTCATGCTCTCTCATGTTATCAGAGCAGACTACGAATCGCGACGGACTGGGCTTGGGAACGCTAGCGCGCGGGAAGAGCGACTCCAGGCGAGCGGGGCCAGCATGGGTTGCAGGTGCGCGGCGCTTGGAAGTTCGAGCCAGCGAGCGCGAGGCTCTATGACGATGAAGAAGATAGGCCGGCGAGCACGGCTCAGCGACGGAGGCAAAAGGCAGCCGGCGAGCAGGACCCAGCGATGGCAAGTAGCGGCGGCTAGGGGCGACCAGCGAGCAGGGCTCGTCAATAGCACGAGTAGCGGTAGCTAAGGTTTGTGGAAGCGGTGGAGGGCGTAGGAGCGAAACCTCTGTGATACTTGGCACTCTAGATCTCGCCCTCCACCTTTACCGGACTTTGCCGACTGACCTCACAGTTTACTCTGATGCTGATTGGGCTGGCCGGTTATGCAGTCTTCATTGGGGACAATCTTATTTGTTGGTCCTCCAAGCAACAGCCGAGTGCAGAAGCCGAGTATCGTGCCGTGGCCAATGGTGCCGCTGAAGCCTACTGGTTGTGCTAGCTTCTCTTGGAACTCCACTGCCCTGTCCGTTGCACAACCATTGTTTATTGTGACAATATCAGTGTCGTTTACCTCTCCACCAATCCCATCTAGCACCAGCAAACCAAGCATATAGAGATTGACTTACACTTCGTCCATGAACACGTCGCTCTTGGTGAAGTTCACGTCCTGCATATTTCTACGTCATCCCAGTACGCTAACATCTTCACAAAAGGATTGCCAACGTCTGTCTTTACAAGGGTTTAGGTCCCGTCTGAATGTTCGCAGTGCTCCCATTTACGATTGCTGGGGCGTGTTAGAGTGTAAGCCCATGGGCCATGGGCCTACCGACCTAGGCTAACCATCGTGCCTATATGTACTCAGCACTCACTGATTGTCACTAATCAATGTATCGAGTATTCCCTACTTCATTCTCTCTCATTATTATTGCAGGTTTGCGGACTAACAGCGATCTAGTAAAGGCATGTTTATCCGCAGTCCAATCCCCTCAATACACATGGTTGGGGGATCAAGGTGTAAATTTATGGGATGTTTGGTTTGTGTAGGGAGGCAATCCATCATCATCTCACTCTTTAGTTTTTTGTTTGGCTTACGGAATAGAATGAGTTAATCCGTCATTACCTCAATCATCACAAACTACTAAATTTATGGAATAGACATATGATGCATCACCCCATCTAAGATGAATTGATTCCCCATACCAAAAACTCTAATAGTTAATAATTTTCCACCTCAATCCCTCTCAAACCATGTAGAATGGAGTAGATTGAAGTGTAGCCAAACAGGCCCTCAAGTGAGGACGGTGGGATGAGGATGGTTGGAGACTTGGAGGTGTCTCTTCAGGTTCACCATCCGTGTCACATGAGAACGATGCGTCGATCGTATTGTGCTTTCTCATTGGGTTGCAGTACAGAGGAAGAGGAGCCACTGGCTAGAACGAACGAGGACAATCTTTTTAACAATGCGCAGGCTCTCAAGCATCAAGGTGAAGGACGTGTACGTACCATCCTTTCTCGGCCACCATGGCGTAGCTGCATGGGCTGTACTTCCAGGCACGGTTGGTGATGACTTGCCATTCAACTTCGATCTTGTTCAGGTTGCTCGGGGTCAGAATCTGGCAGCATCCGAGCCCTGTGCAGCCATTGCTGTTGCCGGCAGACTCAGCTTCATCGAGGCTAGTGCACGTCGTTACGCAGCCGCTGAAGTAGCTGTCGTCTTCCTTGCCACGGAGCAACGCCAGGGTGTGGCATCCGATGCCTGTGAACTCGTTCCGGCCCGGCGTGACCAGGAACGGGGTACCGGTGAAGTTGAACCACCAGGAGTGCTCGTCAGACACGTTTGTGGACGAGTTGAAGCAGATGCGCGAGACGCCGGTGAAGACACGCATCTCGCCTGTCTCCACAGTTATATTGATCACCTCAATATTGCTATAGTACGGTCTCGGAGGGCTAAAGCTATGGTTGCAGGAGAGGGTGAAGGATTCATCCCATGAACATGCTTCACTGAGGCCGAATGGGTAGGGAATGGTTACATCGCCGCACATGCTATTGCTGTGGCAATCCGGTGTTGGTGCTCGGGATTGTGGTGGTCTGGTGGATACATTTACAAATAATGCAGGTTTTTATTGAACATTATTTCTAGTCCCGTTCATTGTCATGATGTTGCTCAAGCTTTCATCAGTAATATCTTGAAGCTTCAAGGTCATCCTTCTTGCATTATTACTGATTGAGATAGAAAAGTCAGTGGCAAACTATGTCAAGATACAATTAAAGCTCTGAATGTTCAGCTGAGAAGAAGCAAAGATGGGTAGTCCAAACATTTAAGTAAAATGTTTGTAAAACTACTTGAGGTGCATGTGTTTGGAATATTCCATTCCTAGTTACCACTTGCTCAATAATTGCTACAGCTCATATGACACTCCTCTGACAATTACACCCTTGAAAGCTTTGTATTGGCATCCATCTCTTATAATTCTGCATAATGATAATATCAGGACCCGGAATTGTTTCTGCTTTAGTCGCTGTCACTGTTAAAAAAATAATAGATTTAGAAGAAGCTCAAACGCAACTCCAAAAAGACTGGAAAGAGTTGCCTAAAAGATGCTATTACCTTACTCCACAGCAATTCACCAGGTTTTTCATGTTAGTTGATCTCACAAAGCATTTGGCAGGAGATTTTCTGATGGAACGTTCAGTTTGGATGGATGTTCATGTTTTCTGAGATTTATATCACGAAGAAATATCATTGTTGAATTAGTACTAGACAACGAGGCCATCCACAACTCCTAGATGTAAGTGATGACTTTCTCAATCTCAAGATCTGTGGCTTAGTCTTTGGGAGGTGCACATATGTGTTGGTCAGCGTGTAACATGGAACCAGGGGGCTAGAACATTGGGCTGTTTTTATGGTGCTCTAGATTCCTCTCCCTAAGGACTTATCTATAAGTGATCATCCGGGACTTACAGTACAACTGTGAGGGCTATATGGCTCTGGCTTTAGCTCAGTATGAGGACCTTTTTTAGCTTGTTAGAGGTTACCTTTATTGGCTTAAGAATGACTTGACGAATCTGGTATAGGACAGCATCTACTCTTATGTGTATATCCGTGAGGGAGTTGTGCCATTTGATAGGGGTTCCTATATCTGTTTGCCGAGTGAATCTAATGACCCTAACTTGTTAGACGAACTTTTGAAAGGCTTCATAGTGAACATTGCCGACCTTCCTTGGTAGTAGGTTAAGAGGCTCGCGACCTCGGCCGAAAGGATAAATCATGACTCACAGTGAAAGTGTACAACCTCTGTAGAGTGTAAAACTAGTATATCAGTCGTGCTCACGGTCACGAGCTGCCTTGGAACCCTTACGGAATAGAGCATGAACACAGATGATACTGATGATGAAGATGCCCACTAATGATTACCGTTTATGCTATTCATTATTCATGTTTACCTGATCATGTGTTTATGGGCTTGTGATAAACTTGTTGCTACTCCTATGCTAAAATTGTGACAATTAAAAGCTAATCGCAGTAAACCAGTGTCAGTCTTTTGAGCCTCATGAACCCATGTTATATTTGTTGAGTACGACATGTATTTACGCTTGCTTTATTTTTTTCAATTATTTGGATAAAAATCCCAGATGGGTACCAGATTGCTAGAGTTTGGAAAAATTAGACTTGTGATCAACCAGTCAGTTGTCCATGTGGAATTGGAGTCTTCACCCGAATATCAGAGTTTTCTTTCCGCTGTTTGCTGTCTAAGATTATATCCTTTATATTAAGTATGTTATATATTAAGCATTATCTATTGACATTACCTTTATCTGTAGCTATATGTGAGATTTAACTTTCTGGGCTCACATATGGTGTGTATTTGATTTTGTCCTTAAAACCGGGTGCTACAAAACCACTCAGCACAACAAATTTAATGCACCAGCATGAATGCATAAACATGTTGCTAGATCTATGACGAATTTTAATTTCAATAAAAGTTTAAATGTGCACAAAAATACATAATTAAACCATTTTAATTCTATTTGAAGAAATACAAATTTTAGGGTGTTACATCCACGATGAGTTCAGGTTCCACGGTGGGCTTGATGGCCATGGTGGCACTCAGGATCCAAGCAAGCACGTTGAGGTCATCGAGGATCTAGTGCACCATAGTGTGCAGATCCGGCGAGCCGCAGCGACCGCACGCATGGATCTGGTGAGCAATAGTAACATCGTTCGATGGGCTGAAGTGGCCTCATCGATGGGCTCAGCATGCCTCATCGACGGGCTCGCTGGTTTTTCTATGTTATTAATAGAGGCGGGCTTATTGGACCGCTTCCATATATCTAGATTAACCATGACAATGAAGGAGATGCGGGCGCCTTGCCTGCCTTTGTTAATACTTTTTGACCAACTCTGATAATGACTACGCTAGTAGTGACCTCTAGATATCCATTTTTAGAAATGACTGTATTTTTAAGAAGCGGTTGGCAAGCCGAACCACCTCTAAAAATTATATTTTTAGAGGCAAATCTGCTTGCTAACAGCCTCTAAAATGAGGCGGTTAGAATCTAAAAATCGATTTATTGAGGCAGGCCAGATCAGATACCATTTTGAGAGGCAGATTATGATAAATCGTTTCATCTGCAATAATTCCAAATTATAAGACGTTTTGTTTTTTCTAGATACATAGCTTCTGATATAAGCATAAATATACACTATGTCTAGACATATAATAAAAACTATATATTTAGAAAAAATAAAAACATCTTATAATTTATAATGGAGGGAGTATATAAGAATTCATCCTACTCTGGTTGAGAACCCGGCCCGATGCATTCAATATGCCATCTTTTGTCTCTTGCATCTATAAGCTGGATTACATTACATAGTATAGAATGCAAACACACATGGCCTAGTTGCATGCTAATATTACTTATTATTGGGCAGCAAAACATTAACGGAAGAAAGTTCAAGGAACCGAATGGATACTGCGTGCCAAACATGAGAACCGATGGCGCAACCATGGTTTGACTAGTAGGATGCATGTTCCCCGCTCCGCATCCACCTTGTGTATAATGAGGGAATGCTGGGTGATTGGTTAAGTTGCTCGAATCTACAGGGACGATATATTTTATTTTTCGAGGCAGAGAGCCCAATCGTCTCTGCCAAATGGTGCAGTGGTGTCCTTTAATCAATTATCTGTTGTTCGTCTCTATAAAGCAATTAATAAAGATAGGCCTCTTAAGGTGCCCACCTATATTAATGATTTCAGAAAAAGAAAAGCAGCCACGAAAATAGCAAAATACTTTTTTTCTGAAAATACAGGAGAAGCACGCATAATGCATCCCAATCACAAGTCACGTGATTCCAACATGCACGCATTCACTTCTTTGGAATTGAATTTTCTCCCAACAACTACAGTACACACTCACTTATGAGTAGGAATAGAATGTTATCCTCTTATTTTAACTTTTAGAAATCTTATATTGAATATTTTGGCCCATAAATGATTTCAAATGAGAAGTTTCAATTGGAAAGTTTTGGATCTCACACTATGCCAGATTTGCACATCACTGTCGGCCTCATCACTGCCGGATTTGTGAGAATCGGCAGTGATGTACTTTCACTGCCGGTTATGAGCTTGAAAATGAGAAAATGATTAGGGCTGGGCTAAAACCGGCAGTGAAGGACCACATCACTGCCGGTTTGTGGCTTGAACCGACAGTGTTTTGGCGGGCACTTATCACTGTCGGTTGAAGCCACAAACCGGTAGTGATTTGGCTATATCACTGTCGGTTCTAGACAAGAACCGACGGTGATAAGCCTACAACACAAAAAGGCTATAGACGTCCTCTTCTTCCTCCTCTCTTCCATCCCGAGAACAGAGGCGCGTGTTTGGGCCCTTCCCTCCATTGTTGCGGTTGCTCTTCACCATGAAGCTAGCGCTTGGATTTTAAACAATGGCTTGATCTTTTTGCTTTAAGGTTAGTAACAAACATCCACTCCTTTGATTTTGTTGCTTAATTAGCTTTGTTTTGATGGCTACATTGTTTGATTCTCATTCTAGTTCTTTCTATATTCTATAGAGCACTTTTCCAATTGGACATTTGTGCAAGGCTCAAATTGTGGTGAATCCATCATCCAAACGGTTTGGTGTCTATGAACACATTTAAATTCCTAGCTAATTATTCCATGGTGGTCAAGATCATCATTGTTAGTATGTGATGCTATAATTAGTTCTTAGAAGTAGAGTAGAATAGTTGTTCTTCAATATTGTGCAATAATTGTTTTTACTATGATTTTCAATTTACAGGGCCGGGGCTACCAATTTCAATTTTCCAATAATTAGTGTACAATAATGTTTTCCAAAAACGGTACTTTCGAGCTACAATTGTTGTTCATGAAGCTCGATTTCTTATTAATTCTTTGTAATTACTGTCTCAGTATTTTTTTGTGCAGAGATGGATTGAGAGTGGATGCATCTGTCCCGAACGGACAAGCGGTACATGCATGGCGTCAGCCAGTTTATTACCGATGCCAAAGCCCATGCTGGGAATGGGAACCCTATCTTCTGCCCATGCAAAGATTGCAAGAATCATAGGAACTTTTGTCAAATTGAGTCTATACGATCGCACTTGATTACCAGGGGGTTCATGCCAAACTATACGATATGGACTATGCATGGTGAGGTTGGTGTGAATGTTCTGGAGGAAAACGATGATGATGTGGACATGCCTGACGTAGCCATCCACGATGCTGACGAGGAACCCGGTGTCAACACGGAACCTATAGCCACAGTTAATAATGTGTTTAGGAACACGCTAGCTGATGACACCGAGGATAACGATGACATTTCTCAGCTGCTACGTAATGTAGAGACCGGATGTCTTAGTGAAAGACAACTGAGAAAGTTAGAGAAAATGAGACAAGATGGCAAAACACCATTGTATAGGAATTGTCCAATGAGCAAACTGGAAGCCGACATCATATTGTTAGAGTTCAAATCGACAAACGGATTGAGTGATATAGGCTTCGATCAGTTGTTAGGTATAATAAGGAAAATGCTCCCAGAAAAAAACGAGTTGCCAGAAAAGACATACTTGTACAAGCAAATGATCTGTCCCATCGGCCTCGAGGTTGAAAAAATCCACGCGTGTTCCAATGATTGCATATTGTACCGTGGAGAAAAATACATAGACTTGGACAAGTGCCCCAAGTGTGAAGCTCCACGGTACAAGGAAGGGCCGTCAGATGAGGGTACCAAGACCAAAGGAGGTCCCGTAAAGGTCGTTTAATATTTCCCTATAGCTCCCCAGGTGCATAGGCTGTTTGCATGTGCAAAGTCAGCCAAGCTGTTGCGCTGGCATGGCGAAGAGCGTAAGAAAGATACAATGATGAGGCACCCCGCCGATGGGCATGACTGGAGGACTGTCAATACTATGTTCTATAAGGACATCGATGGAGAGGTAAGGCACCTTCGGTTTGCTTTGAGCACAGATGGGATGAATCCTTTCGACCAGGTTAGAAGCAATCATAGCACCTGGCCAGTGACGCTCTATATATACAACCTTCCACCTTGGGTCTATATGAAGCGGTCGTACATCCAGATGCCACTACTGATCCAAGGGCCAAGACAGCCTGGGAATGACATCGATGTGTTTCTAGAACCAGTGATTGATGAACTAGTGGAGATGTTTGAAAAGGGTGTGCGGGATGTTTGGGACGAGTACAAAAAAGAACATGTCATGATCAAGGGAGTACTTATCGCTACAATCACCGACCTGCCAGGTCGAGGTTCGTTGTTCGAAGAGAAGACAAAAGGCTATACTAGATGTGTCGAGTGCTTGGATGATACCGATGCGGTAAATCTGCCAAATAACTCAAAGATAGTTTATATGAGACACCGTAGGTTCCTACCTAAGGATCACCCTTACTGCAGGAACAGAAAAGATTTCAACAGTACTATTGAGAAACGCTTAGCTCCAAAATATCGAGACGGGCCTGCGATACTTTGAGAACTCAACAAACTGAAGGTTGTCCTTGGGAAGGGGGACAATGTAGTAGCAGCGCCTGATAGGAGCATTTGGAAGAAAAATTCGATTTTCTGGAAACTACCTTACTGGTCATTTCTGAGTGTACACCACTGTCTTGATCCCATGCACATCACTAAAAATGTGTGCGCTAACACTCTTAACACCTTGATGGATACCGGGGGGGACATCGAAGGATTCACTAGCCACACGTCTAGACATGCAACACTTGGGAATCAGGAAGGAGCTACATCCCGTGGAGCTAGAGAATGGCCAGTTCGAACTTCCAATTGCGTCATGGACATTGAAGAAGGAAGAAAAGCGTGCGCTTATTTCTTTGTTCAATGAACTCAAAGTCCCGATGGGCTACTGTGCAAACCCGAAGAGGCTAGTGAATATGAGAGAACTCAAGTTCAACTATGGCCCTATGAAGGCCCATGACTGTCATGTCATTATGACTCAGCTGCTCCCTGTTGTCCTGCGTGGTATCCTCCCCCCAAAGGTCCGCGCCCCAATCATAAAGCTTTGCTCGTTCTTCAACGCGATCTCAAAAAAAGTCATTGATGTGTCCACGCTAGAAAAGAGACTCCTCCTCCTCCATCTTCATCAGCGCCGGGAAAACAGAATTCTCGTCATCATCCTCCTCCTGCACCTCAGCCCAAAACAAGATCAAGGACATCCTCGCAGTCGCAGAAAAGGTCCTTGGATTCGGTCGCTAATGCTCCCAAAGTGGACCAACATAAAAGAAAAAGATCGTTCAGTGGCAGCATTACCACCTTGATGAAAGACAAATTTACAGCACACATCTCGAAGGGAGATTGTGTTAGTTTCTTCAATCTATGTGCCTCACTGCCTCCGTTTTTGTTGAAGTCCGAATTCGAAAGGCAAACACAGAATAAATATGCTATAACAAGAGACGAAGAAATACACAATAAAGATTTAAGGAACATTATGAAGTTAGTCGAAGACAACCCTGATTTAACCATAGAAGAGGCCACGAACATCTATTATGATGTACAAGGGACGGGAACACCGGCAATGAAGTATGAAAGGGGCAATCTTTTGGTTTCCAATCATGAGTATAAAAATCTGACAACATATATGTGCTAGTTACATGAATATTACATTGCTCAAGCAACAGAGACGGACGACTTTGGTTTTGAGGTTATTATCCGTTCGCCACATGTTTTCCAATATCCTCAAGAAGAGAACTTCGATGTCGAGTGGGAGTGCTTGTTCCAGCTATACCAGAAACGCTCTCTCGATGTTCAAATGTTGACACCGTGGACTATGTAAGTACCCTACACGCATAATATTACAATTAACTACTCTCTCGAGACACAAATTGTTAACTTTTGAGCACTTCCCACGATTTTATGTAGGTGTATAGCAAAATTTTTCATTCTAAAAAGCAAATGGGATTACATATGCTTCTTGGACCCCATGCGAGTCAATGAGAGGACATGTCTAGGCCTCTATGGATGTGACGTGTAAGACCTGAAACAGAGATTGATTGTTGTTTTCGACGAATTCACGATGAAGAAGAAAAGCCACATACTTCTAGCTTACAACTGCCAGTATGTGTTCTCGGCTTTTAATTTTATGCTTCTTTTTTTGTTAAGATTATTCGATAATTAGGATTCTGTGATTGCAGCAAACATTTTGTCTTCATTTGTGTTAATCTTGCCAAAAGTCTGCTCGAGGTGTGGGACTCAAAGAAAAAACCATTTCATCATCTGGATGCACCGGTGGCGGTGCTGAATTAGTAAGCAATCCTAATAACTATTATTTTCTAATCACACATAGCACTTTCTAATGTTTCTCCTTTTAATGTTGCTCAGTGTCCGAAGAAGACATATCGGGGGGACGCCGGTCCCATTCAAGGTTGTCGAAATAGAGGGGAAGTACCTATCACAGCCGACGGGAAGCAATGAATGCGGGTTTTATGTAATGTGGGCAATACTTCGCTACATCGGCGAGAAATCGGAAGAAGCCGATAAGTTGGTGTGTATAATCTTCGTTTCATTTATGTCTATTAATAATTCAACAAAATGATTTATTGTTCCTCTTTGGATATCATCTTTTTTGAATGACAGCGCAAGAAATATAAGCACGAAAGGCTGCTAGAGATGGAGATCGTCGCACTACAATCGGAGCTGGCAAAATTCATCTTAGTCGAGGTATTGGAAAAAGATGGAGTATTTTCCATTGCATAATCCGTGAAGTACAAGGACTAGTATGGTCCAGAGCGGCTCGCCAGATTATTGTAGGAAGTCCGAGAAGCATGTGTGAAGTCTAAGAACATTTCTTTTTTATTTTGAGGGATCGAGATGTGGATAAGAACATTTGAATTGTAATCATAACATTTGTAATGTTTAATATTAATGGACCTATCGTCTACGTAGCGTATATAAAGCGAAACCCGATTCCACGAAAGAATATAAATTAAAATAAATTATAAAACAATAAAATACGAACGGGCAATCACTGCTAGTTAAAAACAAACTGGCAGTGTTGTCGTAACCATCACTACCGGTTAGAAGGAAATCGACAGTGTTGGCTTGCTCAACACTGCCCGCTTGAACCATGAACCGACACTGATAGTTACGAGAACACTGTCGGTTTGATCCATGAACCGACACTGATATTTACTACAACACTGCCGGCTTAAACCATGACCCGACACTGATAGTTACTACAACACTACCGGCTTGAACCATGACCCGACACTGGTAGTTACGAGAACACTGCCGGTTTGATCCATGAACCGACACTGATATTTACTACAACACTGCCGGTTTGATCCATGAATCGACAGTGTAGACTTGCTCAACACTGCTGGCTTGAGCCCAGAACCGACACTCTTGAAGCAACCATCACTGTCGGTTGGCACTACAAACCGACAGTGTTGTTCAACTGGACACTGCAGGGTGGAGCCAGGAACCGACACTGTTTCCTGTAGATCAGTGTCGGTTTTTAAGGACCGGCAGTGATGTCAACCCCCATCACTGTCAGTATGCCACTGTCGGTTCAAAATCCGGCAGTGAAGTGGGTTTTTGAACCGGCAGTGATGTCCAGATCTGGGGTAGTGTCACCAAGCAGTACGATTCCTTCTCAAATCGCTTAAAATTTTAAAACCTTTAAATTACAAAACATGAGAATTTAGAAACAAATATTTTGAGACTATAAATATTTTTAAATAAAAAACTTGATAATTGCATAGTCGTAGATAGCGTTGACAACTATAACTGTTCAAGCCATTTGAAGGTTCTAACTTTTGAATTTTGATATCAAATGATATAGAACGAATATTTAGGACTCTAGTGACCTCAAATCAAAAGCTTGCTAAATACAAGTTTGTAGTTCATACCCAAAAAGTTCTGACTATTGTTCAACTATTTTTTAGAGATTTGCCTTTTAAGCATGCCACCTCTATTAATGTATTTCTTGAGGAGCCACAATCAGAAAGCCCGCCTCAGAAAATAGCTACCTATTAATCGATTAGCAGAGGCAGGTATCTAAAGCGATTACATCTGTAAATAGTCAATTAATTGAGACAGTCATGGTAAGATGCCCGGTGTGGTAAATGATTAATAGAGTTGGACGTTTGCCTAGACCCACCTTACCATTTATAGAGCAGTCTCTTAGAAATGTGTGCCTCTGTTAATCGACGGATAAGTCTTCTGATTTCTTTCTTTTTCGATAGTGCAGTAAAATGGTCACATGGCAGCAAGGTCGGTAGCGGGCCTGGATCAGTAGAAGCAAGAGCATCTTTCTGTGCCACGGTGCAAGGGACCACCACGTCATAGGCACATGTCCATTGTAATAACAAAGGCAACCAAACACCGTTTATTTCAGACCTGCTCATGAGTCATGACGCATGTGCTTGCATCTACGGATGCCCTCAGCCCGCGGGGATATACCATGAAGCCGTCGTCATGCGTCTAAACACACCCCAAAGCTTATACTATACATAATACCGACGCGGTTTGTGCTGTCTTACGCTTCAGAATATACGATGAAGCTTTTGTCGGGCAACCAAACACACCGCAAAAACCTTAATATACAGTCGTCATCGTCGGTACTGCAGAGCGCAAGCCAAGCCTCGTTCAACCTCATTTCAAGATATAAAATGTGCAACTAAACGCAGCACCAAGTAAAGCTTACTAGACGTCATATTATAACGACACGCTTTGCGCTGTCTCAGGCGTTGTCGTTGATCATGGCGAATCGTCTGATCCTCCGTCGCAAAGCGCAAGCCGGACATGCAAGATCGATGAAAGGCAATGCAACAGCTGCTATGCATCCTATTGTTGCTCGTCATCTTACACTGTTTGATTTTGATATATAGCAACTAGCCGGCTACTGATTCGCTGTTCCGGAATATTTTGCCCGTACGTGATTGCAAGGCGCAATTGCATGTGGGCCGCCTAATGTCAGATCGCTTTTCAGAATTCAAACACATCGATAATCCATCCATCTAGTCGTCTATTGCTAGGAGCCACGCACACTTTTTATTTGCTTTGTAGGAACCCGGTCATGCACATACTCACTCAGCCCCACAAAATATATCACAACAGGATTCGTTCTGGTCAAACTTTCATTAGTTTGAATGAATTTATAGACAAAAAATGTTAGCAACATTTGTATCTTCAAATAAATTTATTATGAAAATATAGTAAAAAATCAATCTATTGATGCTAATTATGTATCATAAATATTAATATTTTCTTATCTATATTTGGCCAAGTGAAAAAATGTTTGACTTCTCGGGAACTGAGAATGACACTTTTTATGGACGGAGAGAGTATATTACTGCAGAATCGATTTTGATAGACTCTTAATTTTATTTTTACAGATGCCATCATTTCTAGAGATGGCCCTCCTCTAAAAATAAGGACTACTAATCCAATAATAAACCCCAAAAAAACTTCCGGCTCGTCTCTCTCTCCTCACCCTGATTCACCGGCCACTTTTCTACTCTCTCTCATATACGCCCGTTGATGCCGAATCGATTCAAACACTAGCAAGGGCTAGCACGCCCGAATCTAAACATGACGTTGAACTTAGTAAGAACGTCCAAGATCAGTGAGACCGACCAGCATGTCGCTTGAGCCGATCCATCACCCGTTCTTCGCCCAGTAGACTCCTAAACACCTCCCGGAACACCCGTCAGGGAGGGGCACAGCGAGGTTGCCTACGGTCGGCAAGGCCACCTAGAACGCCACCTAATCTCGTCGAAAAAGTGACGACCAGCAAGGATATCGAGAGTTAGGGTAATAGGGGTAGTGGATGTGCTTTTTGACAATTGAAAGTTGGAATCCTCAATCGGCTGTGATGCTCTCGTTTATATAGAGGGGTGGTCTTTTACAAGTAGGAAACATTTCGGAGATGCGATCTTCAAGTTTCCCGCGACCAAAAATAGGTCTAGACCGAGTTGGACTCAACCCGGTCTCGGAACAAGGAAACTGGCCTGGCCGTTTTTTTGGAGGCTGGGCAACGCCGTCGAACGAGCCTAGCTGGTTTTGGCCGATCAAGTCCAAAACCATCTTTTCTTCATTTGAGCTCCAATTTTGTTGTTCCCAATATTTTTCTTTATCATCTTGACGTCACATTTTTGCTGTCAACAGCGCCCCTCACTTCTTTCTTCTTTCTTCCACGCCTCCATCATCCCAGACCGCAATGCCACAAGTGCTAGACCCTGAACTCATGGAGGCGGCTCATGGAGGAGGAATGCACGAGCAGCTTTGATCAGCCCGACTGATAATGTCGAGCTGCCAATAGCAATTAATAAGATTTTAAAAAAGAACAAAAGGTGAGTTAATAAAAAGGCAAAATAAGCATAAGAGCTTCAACAGCTCCTGTCCATCCTATTGCTGCTCGTCAGCTTACTGTTTTATTTTGATATGCTCCATCCGTCCCAAAAAGAATGTAAATCTCGCTTCCCGAGAAGTCAAAGAATCTTTAAGTTTGGCTAAGTTTATAGAACATGTTAACTACAATTGGATATCCAATTAAGTTTATTATAAAAATATATTTCATGACTAATCTAACAACACTTATTACATATTATAAACATCAATATCTTTTTATTTATATTTAGTCATAATTAAGAATATTTGACTTCTCGGGATGCGAGCATTGAGGTAGTTTATAGCAACTAGCCGGCTATATACTGATTCGCCGTTTGGGAACATATATTGCCCGTACGTGATTGCAAGGCCCAATTGCATGTGGGCCGGCCGCCTAATGTCAGATACTCAGATCGCTTTTCAGGATTCAAACACGTCGATGGTCGATCCATCGGTCTATATAGCTAGGAGCCACAAACACTGTTTGTTTGCTCTGTAGGCGGCCGGTCATGCATGCACATGTGCAAAATCCGTTTTAGTAGACTGTTAATTTTATTTAATTGAGGTGGTACTATTATCTCACGACTTTGCAAATCAGATAGGGGCAAAATACGTGCTCCTGCATTAAAAAATAATTTATAAAGGCGGTCGATTTAATTGACTCTCATCTAAAAATGAGGCCTATTCCAATAACAAACTCTAAATAAATTCCCCGCTCATCTCTCCCTACCTCACTTCTCTCTCCTACATCTCCGTCACCCTCGTTAGGCCTTCCACAGTGTGAGTGGAGCTTGAAACTGTAGAAGCTAGCCACGTTGTTGTGATGTCTGATCCAATTTCTAGTTGCAGCGTGGTGGTATCGCTAGTGGTGCCCAAAAGGACTGCTGCATGCTACTTTTACAGCTAAAAGCTGCTGCACGCTCCCCTCCCTATCGCTGCTCTCTCTCTCTCTCTCCACAGCACAAATTGGCACCGGCGCGACTACATTAACCGCACCTCTTTTTTCTGGCATCGCTCATACTGATTCGTTGTGAGAGAAAAATATTATTTCAGTTAAAAAAATAAGCTAAAAAGTACGGCTCCGTTCGCTTCGCTGAGAAAACAAGCCAACACACTCTTCCGGCTGATTTGCTGTGAAAGAAAAACACTGTTTCGGTTGAAAAAATAAGCTAAAAAGTACAGACTATAAGACAAGTGAATAGGGCATAAGTTAAAATCAGTACTCACAGTGGCAGGAGTGGTGCTCCAATCTTCTCTCTTTTTTTTTTGCACCACTCACGGAACACATTGCGGAAGGCCTTATTCGTCGTCCACGTTTCCACTCTCTCTATCTTTCATATGGGCCCTCAGTTCTAGTAGCTTCTATGTACCATGCATCTCTCACCCCAGCCGCCACTGTCTCTCTCTCATATCCGCCTCACACTTTGCCCCTCCACCTTGATTGGCGCGCAGCCCAATCCGTGCCCCAGCTGGCTAGGACTATATTTGACGGGAACCAATTCCACATGGTCACAATATTTGCCATGTCATAAAGACCAATTTACAAATATTATAAATTTGGTGCATCACAAATTATTTTGTTGATTTTTTAAAAACTATTATCCAAAGTGGCACGTGGGCGTAAGTGCCGAGACGGATTCCACTTTTTTCCCCCCATGTATTAGCCCACGTGGGCCTCAGGGTGGGCATGGCCCAGCATCCCTCCGAAATCCTCCATAGTGGGCCTGGGACTTGTAGTCCTCCGGTTGGCCAGCCTACTAACATACCACTAAGCTAAGCTAGGAGGGTGTTGACGCAGAGCGCCCGTGGCCATACTGAAGCCGCGGGCCTTGAGCTCACGGACAGGGCTCGGACGTACGTATTTGGTTGCACCGCTTCAGATCAAGGAAAACTCGAATACTCGACGGTGGTGGAGCCGTGAGTTACGTAGCACACTTAGGATACAAGGGGCCGGCCTGTAGTACAAACTAGCTGGAGCCCACGGGCTAGGAAGCTCTGAATGATAGGAAGCACGGAAATATAGTAAGAAATGTGCATTTTTGAATTATAGGAAAGGAGAAAATGGCTGTTACTGAAGACGTACTACTTTTTAATACATCAAGGATAGTGAGCCTTTTTTTTCATACGATTCAGACCTTGGTTGTAGCACATGAAATGCATTGAAATTTAAAATCTGCACACAAAAATGAATGAAAGAGGACAGTCAGCCTGAATTGTGTAGCGTATTACCTTTACTAATAAAAACAGTCAAATATATTAGATATGTTAGTATCATTAAATACCGGCACGTCTGAGAAAATACAATGTGGTTGTTCCAAAATTAAAATATTTTTTAAATTCTTGGTCATGGTTAGCAAATGTGGGGTTTATTCTATGTGAAAAATCTGGCAAATTAAAGGCATTTTAGGATAAGAGGATAAGGCATGAGACAAATGTCAATTAGCAAACAATAAGCACATAAAAATTAAATCATGTATTGCAGCGTGAGTTCATGGCTAAATCTATCAGATAATGCTACCTAGAGGAACTGAGCTATATGCCTAATGTGTATATTTTAGATGGCAGTCCATATTGCCCAAACAAAAAATATGTTACTAAATCAGTACTTAAATCTGGAAAAGGTGCAAGTACTATAGAAGGTACCATAGTTGAATGTATTGTAAGGATCTTAAACAGCTGTGTATATATTATATGTTAACCTCGGCGTCATCACATTCCAATCAAACTCTTTGAACGAAAACCTGTACTGCCTAACTGCAATTGATGTAAAAAAATTTGCTAACTCTGCATTCTTGTAACCTTGCCGATCCATCTGTGGCATCTCTCTTCTTTTGCTGCACCAATGAAACTGAGGATGAAAGGCAATACATCGCAAGCTACAGAGGCATTCTTTCCTGCAATCCGTGAAATGTTTCAAGTAGATGAAATGAAACAGCATGAAGGCAAAATAAAAACATCTATAATGTTAAGGAGAATTTTTTTAATTGAGAATGAGTAAAAATTTCAGCAAATAAATTCAGGCTTGATACTTCTATATCCCCCAGGTGCAGGTGCAGGTGCAGGTGCAGGTGCAGGCAATATATAACACACGATTTTGGTTCCCTGCTTAACTGCAGTGTCTTGGTCCATTGCAATAAGGCTGCAGGCAATATATTAAAGAAGCATGGAACATCATTACTCATGTATACAGTCCTGGAGAGCTAGTGAAGTGTTAGCAGTTAGCAGTTACCTTCTTTTGGTGCTTATTAGGAAGAATATATAAGATCTCTATTGGGTGACAACTCTTGCAAGAAAAACTTCGTGCTATCCTTTCCAATTTACAAAACTCTGCCTTGACCCAGAACTCCAAAGCACTTGGCCGGCTCATGCTGCCTATACTCTTTTGGTGCCATGGTCATGCTGATTGCCAAATCAATTTCAAGATTAGAATGAGTGGGATATTTATTGTATGTATGATATGTATATAACTATCTGGGAGAAATTAAAGCATACGTGCATAATACACAGAACTAGGCAAGCAAAAAAAAAACACTGAGAACCATTCTAGCTAGTAGAAAGGAATCAGTCTGAGTTTTTGACATTAACCTTGTTATTTATGTCATTAACGATCCGTTCTAGCTACATGTATACATATGTTAGTTGAGACTAATAATGAATACTAGTAGTATCTTATTTAACTGAGCATTTTATATACCGTATGTAGCAAGACAGGAAAGCAAATGAATGAGTAGTTACCGTAAAGTCAGTGGAGACTGATGCAAAGAAAGACGTCGACCGACAACTCGAGATCGATCAACGGAGCCAGTGAAATTCCACGCCTAGGCTACGATAAAGAGTCACAAAGAACCAAAAGAACAATAAATCCATAAGATTAAAATACACTCATACAGTGTTCTAATACAAGGACTAACAGGTTTTGGTTATTTACAGAAAACTAGAGAAAGGTTAGGCAACGTGGTAGGCTTTGAATAGACTCAGGCATGCAAAGAGTGAGACAGACAAGTGTGGTTTTGGGGTTTGGCTGACGTCCACAACAACCCGCCGCACGCTACCAGCATGTCTTGCTGCGCCGCATGTCTGGCGATCAAAACGAGCGCCACACATTTGGCTTGACTTGGCGCACAATCACACATGAAAGGACGCCGCACTTTCGGCATGCCCAACATGCAGCAACAACCATACACACAGGCGGCGTGCCACAGTTTGTGTTAGACATAATCTGCTGCTCCCCATCACTTCTTGGTAGGAGACTGGTCGGCTTGGCCGACCACTCCCTGCTAGGAATTGAGGATTGCACGGCTCTGCCGAGCAGTTCCTATAGCTGTAGCAGTAGTACATTAGTTGGTAGCTATTACATCAGACATGTCTTGGTAGTGGGCTGAGGTAAGCTTTGTACTGCTAGGAGTAGTTGGTGTACTCTGTACCTTAGCAGTAGATAGTTGGTGTACCCTATACCATAGAAGTAGTTAGTTGGTGGAGTAGGTAGTTGGCCAACAACTATGTACCTAGCTAGTAGAGGTACAGCTAGAGTTGTATATATTCCATCGAAAGGACAATGGAATACTCAGTTCAGTTGCCACATTCAGACCACAGAGCTCTGGTTCAGAGCTATAGCGGAGAGTTTCGGCCAACGCCGGTCCTTGTGCAGAGAATGTGTGTGAGCTGTTCTCAATACCTTCTTCTACCTCTAACCATAGTGTGTGGTCGGCAACGCTGGTGAGTGCTCGGCTCACCCGTTCCGAAGATCCAGGGGCTAACAGTTTGGCTTGTCTAACGGCTTGTCTAAGCTGTGGCAAATTATATGTAGCGCTCAAAATGTGCGCCAAACATTTCAGCGAGTTGCGGCCACCTGAACATTGAAGGGACGCTGAGCCAGCCATACTTTGCCAGAGCTTAGTTACCAAACAAACATGAGGCTAAGCACGCCACAGCTTAGGCATTGCGACTTGCGGCAAGCTCCGGACAGCAACCAAACATAGCCTACGGCTTGTGTAACGCCAGGCTGGTCTTGATTGGGTTGTGTTGATTTAGGTTCGGATGACTTGGCTAGGATAGGAAGTGGTCCATTAGGTAAGGACTTTCAAAGACCAACTTATTTTCTGAAGGCCTAGGAAGGGCTGCAAGGCTTTGCTGGCCTGACTCAGCACACGACCATGCCGCGGTGGCGAAGCAGGGCAGAGCTCAAGCGCTGTAAGTTCTCGACAAAACGCAAGTCTAGCGACGCGACGATGGCCGCGTTCTTGGGCAAGAGCAAGTACAATAATAGGCTTATAGCCAAGCTAATGCTGATGTAGAGGAGAGAAGAGAGGAGAGAGATGAGAGCTTGGCTCTCATGCAACCAACAAGCTGGGCACGAATGCATATGCAGTGGTGGGCCAAAATAGCAAGTGTTGTTAGGAGGAATAGGAAAGAGAAACTTTTTTTACAGATAAATAGGAGACAACTGTTGTATAACTGGGCTCTTGTGACTTGATTTATAGCCAAGCACTTGGCTCTACTATTGATCTCGATCTAACAGATAGCGTGGTACAATGGCCGAGTCGTGCGTGCGACTGCAGCGAGGCACAAGGGTCATGTGGGTGCGTGCGTAAGCAGGCGCGCCGTCACTCAGCTTGATTACGCGCGTGCGCTTCAGGGGCCATGGCAGCCACGCACATCGTGCAATGGTGCCGCGCCATGTATGTGAGATCATAGTGTGGAAGCAGAAAGCCCGGGAAAGGACCATGCGGGGGTAGAGCGTGCTGCCTGTGCGGCGCCGTGCTCTCGTCGCTGGCAGGGAGGAGGGATGAGAGGGAGCAAGGAAAACCGCGCTCGTGCAAAACGCGACGTGACCTTGGGAAAGGGATGACCATCGGACGGTGGTGATATTTAGGGTGGTGCTGTTGCGGCCAGATTGCGCACAGACTGCTATTCCTGGTTGACGATGGCATGCCTGCGTTTGCCAAGTTGATGGCATGGTCGGGACATGGCTGTGGCTGTGGTGCTCGTGCTCAGCGCCGTACGTGTAATAACCAAGGAGAGATCCCAACCAGGCGTTCCTGGGGGCATGGAGATGGACGACGTCGAGACTCCCGAGCATGGAAGAAGGGGAGAAACAAGGGAATGCTCCAAAGGCTCAGCATCGTGTCCGTGCGTGTGACGGCATGCCACGGCCATGGCTAGGCCGCGAGCTGCGTCGGTTATCTCTGCAAGAACTCCCCGGCTCGACGGCACCGGCACAGGCAGCATTGGCAAGAGAACGGTACGTTGAAGCTTGGGGTCTGCCCCGGCCGGCTTATGCTTTAACTTGGTGTGCGTGTGCCAGCCAGTGTGACCGCCCTGTTAGGATCGTAGGATTGGTACCTCTGTGTGTAAACCGTAGATCCGTAGTTAGGCTCCTCGACCTTGTGGAGCTTCACCGCAGCGGCAGCGTGGACGCTGATGCCGCCCTGGATGTAGCCTCGCGGACGCCAGTGCAGAGGCAGCTCCGACTCGATGGCGAGGTACAGTGGTGGCGGCGGAGACCCAATCCAGTGGCGCCGGCGGTGTCCCTGCATAGGCGACGGCGGTGGTGGTGGCGGGCTCATCCCGTCGCTGGCAGCACGCTTTAGGATCGGATTAGGGTTTCTCTGTAGGTGGGTGGCGGCTCCGTTGAACCTCGTCTTCCGAGCCATCACCCCCACAATCCTTTTAGGTGTGCTGTGCGACAGGGGCCCACCAACCGGATTAGGGTTAGGCTCTCCCGATCAGGGAGCAGAGATAAGAGCCCAATAGGCCGTTGGGCCTATTGGTGGAGATCAACTAACATTCTCCCCCTTGATCTCATTCCATCTTTCACTTTCATATCATTTATTTTTGTTCATTCCATTACAGATTAGCTCATAGAGCATGTCTCATCGTCACGGTCCATTGCCGATAGACTTAACAGCTACAACTCACTACTATGTTTTGAAATAGATACTTATCTTTGGGCCTTCTTTTGTCCAGAAATATTTTAGGCTTTTCCTTAAACCCAAGCTAGCTACATGTTCTCTGAACACCATGTCCTCTGAACATATTGGGTGGTAAGCCTTTTGTAAGCGGATCCGCGAGCATCCTTTCTGTTCTTATATGCTCAAGACTTATGACTTGATCCCGGACTTTATCTTTCACAACATAATACTCTATGTCAATATGTTTGGCAGCACCACTTGACTTATGTTGTGAGCATCCTGTACTGCCAGATTATAATCGTAGTATTACTTTAGTGGTCTATAGATATCGTCAACCACCTTCAAACCGGGTATGAACTTCGTTAGTTAGTTCACCTGCCCGTTGCCTCATAACACGCTACAAACTGTCATACATTGTGGATGATGTAGTGACAGTTTGCTTTGAGCTTTTCCATGAAATAGCTCCCCTTTGCGAGATGATAGAACATCCACGTCTGGATATGCATTCACTCTCGCATAATCAGAATCTGAATATCCCACCATGTGGAGTGAATCAGATCTTCTATATGTCATCATAAGGCCTTTCGTTCCTTGCAAATAATGCAAGACTTTCTTTACTAATTTCAGTGTTCTATTCCAGAATTGCTCTGGAATCTGCCAAGTAAAACCCGGTAACAAATGCCAAGTCAGGGCGTGTACATACTTGAGCATGTTGCAAGCTTCCGACAGCTGAAGCATATGGAACCACTTTCACTTTATCGATTGAGCTCATATTGGTTCCTAGGCCATTGAAAATCCCCATATCCGTCACCCTTGACTATAGGAGCAGGTGAGGGTCTATATTTGTGCATACTGAATTTCTTTAAGATCTTTTCCATGTATGCCTTTTGTGATAGTCCTTATACCCTTTTTCTTCTATCTCGGTGAATCTCGATCCCTAGAACGAACGAAGGTTCACCAAGATCTTTCAAATCAAATTTTTGAGGACAAAACTTCTTTGTCTCCTGTAGTAGACTGACATCACTACTAGTAAGTAAGATATCATCCACTTACAGGACAAGGAAGATAAACTTCCTATTCTTAAACTTTGCATAGACACAATTATCCTCTACATTTTCTTTAAATTGTATAGACACAATTGTCCTCTACATTTTCTTTAAAACCCAAAATTCTTTATTGTCTGATCAAACTTCAAGTACCACTGTCTTGAAGCTTGTTTTAATCCATAAATGGATTTCTTTAGGCGGCATCACATTCGTTCTTTTCCTTCCATGACAAAACCTTTCGGTTGTGCCATGTAAACATTTTCCTCCAAGTCTCTGTTGAGAAATGCCGTCTTTACATCCATATGATGTAATTCTTAATCGTAACATGCCACTAATGCCATTATGATTCTGAAGAAAACTTTACATGAGACTGGAGAAAAGGTCTCATTGTAATCAATTCCTTCTCTTTGCATAAAGCCTTTTGCCACAAGTCACACTTTATATGTCTCTGTATTCCCTTGAGAGTCATGTTTAGTCTTGTAGACCCATTTATAGCCTATTGTTTTGACTCTTTTAGGAATTATTTCCAAATCCCAAACTTTATTGACATTCATCGATTTCATTTCATCTTCCATGGCCTCAAGCCACTTTGATGAATGATTACTTTTCATGGCTTATTCAAATGAGGTGGGATCATCCTCTATTTGAAATTTCTTAGTGTGATACACTTCATAATCAGCAGGAATGACTGATTTACTAACTCTTTCAGACCTTCTAGGGGCCTTCACATTTGGCACATTTTCTATTTGAAGCTGTTGTTGTTCCCCCTCATGTGTGGCAATCGGTTCTATAGAATCCTGAAGAACAGGTTCCTCATTTTCATTCATTGTTGCCACAGGTGAAATAACAACAGGTGCTGACACCATAGTATTTTACACTGTCAGTGCAGCGACAGCATGTAGTGAGAAAATTGGCTCATGAATCATTGGAGTGGGCGCATACACCCGCTTCACTTCAAGGTCAATTTCTCGAGCTACCATGCTCCCCCTTATCTTTTTATCCAATAGGAAAACAGCGTGTCTCGTTTCCACAAACTTTGTATGTCTCTCTGGATAGTAGAAACGAAAATATTTTGACTTTTTTAGGTAACCAAACAAATGACAACTTACTATTTTGGGTTAAATACTTTAGCCTCAGCAGGGCTCCCCCACACACACGCAAGTGGTTTAGTGAGGGTACTCTTTCGGTCCACAACTCATACGGTGTTTTGGGCACCGAATTTCTTGATACTGTATTGAGAATATGAGTGGCAGTTTTAACGCCTCCATTCACAGGCTCAACTGTAAGGTGGAGTAACTTATCATACAGCCCACCATATCTATCAAGGTGCGATTGATTCTTTTAGCTACTCTATTCTGCTGAGGATCGCCCGGTGTAGAATACTGGGCTACTATGCCATTCTTTTAGGGTATGCCGACCGTAGTACTCCCCCACGGTCAGACCTGACTATCTTAATCTTTAATATCTTAAATTTATTTAATACATCTTTTCTTTCTTTGATTGGATAAATATAGCCATAATGGGAGTACTCATATGTGAATGTTATGAACGAATCATTACCATCCACACTCTTTACAAGAAACTGACCACAGATGTCTGTGTGAATAATCTATAAGATTCCTGCGCTTCGTTTGTCATCTTTCTTAATCTTCTTTATATACTTTTCTTTTATGCATTCTCTTCATTGAACTTAATCTGATAGCTCTAATGGAGGAAGAATATCATTCTTAACTTGTCTTTCTATTCTCCCCCTCGAAATATGGCCTAAACGACAGTGCCATAATTTCGACAACGCATCGTGGGCTCTCTTATGCCACCTTTTCCAGATTAACACTCTGTGACCAGCTGCTTTATCAGCTAAGTGGCATATGTCTTTGAAGAGCCAGTGAACTGACTCTTTATTCTATCGAGGTACTCAGTGACCGTGTCACATTCTGGAATTGAGCCCACAATTGCAGGTTCAATCATGTTATTTATCATAGCCAAACTTTTTCGTGTTGGTAGTGATTCATTTCCTATGCCCAAGGAGTCATAGGATATCTTTTGAGATTCAAAATCCCTTTCTTTAGTTGCCCAAGAGGCATCATTCTCTTTTGTCTCCCTCACCGGTGCCACAAACTCAGTGGAACACGGTGAGGTGACTACCCAGTCCACCTTAGACAAGATGAAAACCAGGTCAAAACTTTTCTTAACATAAAAATAACACCATTTGCATGCCTTGATTCCAACGTTGGTCAAAAACAAAACATACAATTATTCTTATACACTAATTCTACATCACCATTGGGCAGAAATAGAATTAATGCATAAATCTTTAACTTTATCAACTTTTCTTATATACTAATTCTACATCACCGTTGGGCAGAAGTAGAAATAATGCATAAATCATTAACATTATCAACTTTTCTTATACACTAATTCTACATCACCGTTGGGTAGAAGTAGAATTAATGCATAAATCATTAGCATTACGATATTGTTATTAACAACGTTGGTCAGAAAATAACAACATCATAATCATGTCAAAACTCTTTTTCTCCAATTAAATACCACATTGGTTCAAAATAATTAGAGAATCAATATTTTCTTTAGCAGCGGAAAAAATCTCTTTTTCTCCAATTAAATACCACATTGGTTCAAAATAACTGGAGTATAAACAACTTTTCTTTGGCTGTGGAAAAACTCTCTTTTTCTTGCATTTTACCCACAGGGAAAATTTCTTTTTCTATTTTCTTTAATCCATTAATCAATTTCCAGGAAATAAACATTTACTAGAAAAACCTTCCTTTTCTCCAGTTAAATATCATGTCGGTTCAAAAACACTGGAGAATATACTTTTTCTTTAACAGTGGAAAAAATATTCTCAATTTCTTGAATTTTCCCACAGGGAAAAATTACTTTTTCTATTTCTCTTTTTGAGCTATTTTTCATTTTCCAGAAATAAATATTTGCTGGAAATAGAAAAAAAGGAAAAACTCATTCTTTTCTGTACTGCTCTTTCGGCCCAAAACGGCAAGGCGACCCACGGCCCACGCCCGCGTGGGCGCTTCCCGCGCTCTCCCCCGCGCCCAGGCCGCAACCTGGGCCTGGTCCGGGAATTCGGCCTGGCGCGCGCACCCGCCTGGGCTGAAAGCCGGCCCGGTGAATCTGCGCCGTCCGCCTGCATCCTACGGCCGAGCGGCAAGATCGGGCGGTATAACAGCCGTCGCCGCGGCTGTGAGTCCTGGAACCCTAGCTCATTTTGATGTTTGCTTTCTCTCTCTTCTTCGCCGCTCTCTCCTCTCTCTACCTCACACAGCAGCGAGGCGAGCGCAACCGCCGGCCCCCTCGCCGGCGTGCGCGCTCCCTAGCGGGTGAGCGCGCCGTCATCGAGCGGCCTGGCCGCGGCCCCCTTTTGGCCTCGCTCTTCTTCTCCCGCGCCGGCGAAGGGCCGACTCGGCTCTTCTTCTCCCGCACCAGCAAAGGGCCAGTTCGGGTGGGTTTCTTCTCCCTTCCCTTTCTCATTCCCCTATTTCTTTTCGATTTGGTTCTTCTCTCATCCGAATTGATGTGGGGAATAGGGTTAGGGTTAGGGTTCGTGTGCCAACCCTATTCTTTTCCCCTTCCCCTTTCGGATTTGAATCTTGTTCCTCTTTTCCGAACTGGTTATAGATCTAGGGTTCGGAATTCGACCTGTCATCTTTTCTGTTTTGTATTTTCTTTCTTTTCTTTTGCTTTCATCCGAATGGGAAACTAGGGTTATGGTTAGGGTTTCGACCCTTCTTTTCTTCTTTCTTTGGATTTTTCTTTCTTTTCTTTTATTTCTTCTCTTTTGGATTTATGGTTCGGCTCTGTTCGTCTTAAGGCCGAAACCTTTCTTTTCCCCCTTCTTTTAACCCAATTAGGGTTAGGGTTAGGGAGTGTTCGGTTCTTTTCTGTTCTTGCCGTGCGCCGGTGTAGAACAGCGGTGCGGCCATCTTTCTCCCGCGCGGTGGTGGTGGATTTTCTTTCTTCTTTTACCCGGTTAGGGTTAGGGTTACACACTTGTAACCTGGCTCTGTTACCATTGTTAGGATCGTAGGATTGGTACCTCTGTGTGTAAACCATAGATCCATAGTTAGGCTCCTCGACCTTGCGGAGCTTCACCGCAGCGGCAGCGTGGACGCCGATGTCGCCCTGGATGCAGCCTCGTGGACGCCAGTGCCGAGGCAGCTCTGGCTCGATGGCGAGGTACAGTGGTGGTGGCGGAGACCCAATCCAGTGGTGCCGGCGGTGTCCCTGCATAGGCGACGACGGTGGTGGTGGCGGGCTCATCCCGTCGCTGGCAGCACGCTTTAGGATCGGATTAGGGTTTCTCTGTAGGTGGGTGGCGGCTCCGTTGAACCTCGTCTTCCGAGCCCTCACCCCTACCTTCCTTTTATGTGTGCTGTGCGACAGGGGCCCACCAACCGGATTAGGGTTGGGCTCCCCCGATCAGGGAGCAGAGATAAGGGCCCAATAGGCCGTTGGGCCTATTGTTGGAGATCAACTAACACGCCCATGCCATGGCCATGAGTGACCAGTCACCATTGGCATGCAGGTCGTGTCCCTACACGAAGAGCCAGCATGAAGGCGTGGCATGTAGTGCTGCCCCTCGCTCTCAAGGAGGATGATGCATTGTGAGCTTCATAACTAGGACATGGTACATGGCGCGAGGGCTGTCCGGTCACAAGCAAGCTGAAGATGGTGACAGAGCGAAAAGGTTGGACGCGTGCTCACCACCAGGATTGCGGAAGGCAGAACGCGTGAAGCAGTATGATTCAGGGCAGTGTCGACGTCGTGGCTGCGCGGTCGTGAATCGACGATGACGGCGACGCCGTGGTCAATGTGCTCGGCTCGCGTGAGCGATGTCGAGTAAGGGAGAGGATGCCCCGTTGTCGTCCTCCACGTTCGTCGTGGTCCCGTCCGGCTGGTTCCCGGTGCGGCCCGTGTATGGGCGATGAGAGGCAGTGTGCCCCGGCGTGGCGCTGCCCGGTGGAGACGACCACCGCGCAGGCGCACTCATCGACCTCCCCGTGGCTCCGAGCGAGGCGGTGAAGAGGCCACCCAGCTGTAGACGCGCGGCAGCGATCCGGCCAGTGTGGAAGAAGAGCGGCGTCATCCCCGACCATGGAGCACCACGAGGACGGAAACGAACGGGGTCGCAGAGGCCGTAGTGTCGACGGGGCCGAATGATCTGGCCTCCATGCGCGCAGGCGGGCAAGGAGTCGCGGCCACGCGGGCCGAGAAAAGGAAGCACTCGGAGAGGAGCACGAGGATGCGCGGCGGCTGGGGTTTCAAGGAGGAGGTCTATAGGGTTTGGCGCAGCGAGGATGCGAGCCCCGACGGTCGGCAATTATTGGCGGCCTTCCAACAGCGGCATGTGCCATCTTTTTTTTAGCCCTTTTTTTTTGGAAAGATTCTCTCAAATGTGCTCCTGGCGGAATGCTTTCAAAAAATAGACCCTCAGCTTGGCGCCATCGCCATTGCCGCCAAGGTCACACGGCACGGCGCCAGCACAATTGGCGCTAAGACCCTTGCGCGGACGCAAACGTGGAGACCGAATTTTTTATTTTTAGCCCTTTTTCTGAAAAATAGTCACATTTAGGCCCTTGGAAGTTTTCTTTTGTTTTCTGGACCCTGAGCCCGACGCCATAATAATTGGCGCCAAGATTACACGTGTCGGCGCCATGATCTTTGACGTCGAGGTCCAAGACTATTTTCTCCGTGGCGTTGAACTGCTTGCGTGGTGTGTACATGACGCCGGCTCGGCGCCGTGGATCTGGGCACCGAGCTAGGCACCACCTCTCCTGGCGCCATCCTGACTTGCAGGTGCAGTGCAACGCCAAGCCAGAGAGAGCCTGACTTGCAGGTGGAGTGTGAAACTGCAGACCAGAGAGAGAGCACTGCAGAGAGAGCAGAGGAGTAGCACGAGCATCGAACAAACATCCGCAAGCGGGTTTAAAATTTACTCTCGTGCATGCGTATCGAGGAGAGCTTTTCACCCTTCCTGCTGCGAACGGTGTTCTATACGTGTCATGCCTAGTATGCATGTCATGCCTCAACCGGCTCATGCTGCAAATCCTAATTTCTTGTTAAATAATATATCCAATTTGTAATTTGTTTAAACCATAAAATTTCTTATGATCGTATCTATAAAACCAAATATAGTCAATATAGGTCTTAACTCGTAGATTTAATCGAGAGAAACATAAGGGTGGAAAAGTAGATAAATAGTTTGAAAGATATAATTGTTTAAAACTTGAAACCAAACAAAAACACATTCACTATGCGTGCACAACATTAAGCCCTCATCGATATGCGTGTAGGAGAGCAAATTTTTCACTCCAGTCTCCACCCACTTGCACATGTTCTTTTTTTTATGCCCGTGCCACTAGTAGAGAACAGACTTGGATCCAAGGGTCAAACCAGGCTCTAGTCCCGGGAAATATTGCGCCCGGGACTACAGAGACCTTTAGTCCCAGTTGGTGGCACCAACCGGGACTAAAGGTCCCTGCCCAACAGCTCCTGCGCCAGGCCGTTATGGCAGGGGACCTTTAGTCCCGGTTGGAGGGACTAAAGGTCGACCTTTACTCCCGGTTGGTGGCTCCAACCGGGAGTAAAGCTCTTTGTCCCAGCTAGTGGCGTGGCCCAGGACTGGAAAGTGACCTTTAGTCCCGGTTGGATCCACCAACCGGGACTAAAGGTCCCCCCTCACTAGTGGAGGGACGGGCTTTACTTTCGGTGGAGAACCCCCTCTAGTCCCGGTTCCCCACCCAGGAGTAAGCATCCGGGACTAAAGGGGGGTCCTTTAGTCCCGGGTCGGGAACCGGGACTAAAGGGGACCTTTAGTCCCGGTGCATAACACCAACCGGGACTAAAGGTCCTCCCAGCTTTAAAAAAAATAATGCCTCCCACCGTTGCGTCCCGTGAGATTCGAACCCAAGACCTCATGCATTGCCTCGCGCGTAGCTTACCACCCCACCTACACAACACATCTAACAATGGATGGGATGCTTTCCTTTTGAACTAACCCATCGGGGGACCTGTAGTTCCAATTGGTGTTACCAACCGGGATTAAAGGGTCTACCTTACCTTTAGTCCCGGTTGGTGTTACCAACCGGGACTAAAGGTTTGAGTCGGTTGGTAGCTCCAACTGGGAGTAAAGGTTCACCTTTAGTCCCGGTTGGTGTCTCCAACCGGGACTAAAGGTCCCCTACCACTGTGCCGAGCGCAGTAGCCGTTGGGCAGGGACCTTTAGTCCCGGTTGGAGACACCAAACGGGACTAAAGGTCTCTCTAGTCCCGGGCGCAAAAAATGCCGGGACTAGAGCCCATTTTGACCTCGGAAGAAAGGTCTGTCCTCTACTAGTGCCTATAAATCCTGCTGGCCGTCTTCTTCCTCCCCGAGCCCGCCCGAGAGCTTTAGTTCAAATTTAAGCAGTGTTCTTGCTCTTTCTCTATCCATTCTTCGATTCCTCCGTCGAATTCTTCGATTCCTCCGTCGATTCTTCAGTTTTAAAGGTTACCAACTTCATACTCTCATGTTTCACCATTGTCTTATCTCATTTTGTTCACTATATATATATGGTTATTTATTGTGGTTTTTTTTATTTGTAAGCAATTTGAGCTCAAAATCACTTCAAGCTTGCATATTTACATGAAAGAAGGTTAAAGTAGCTATTAAAAACTAGTATTCACCGTTCATTTGTAGCATGCATAGCACACTTCATTATTTAGATATATAGAGAATTTTAGAGTTTTTTTTTAATTTTATTTATTTATAAAATGAGACATTTATAGTGTATTAAAAAATGAGTATAGAGAGTAGATGGCAACTGCTTCCAGGTCCTCGGCCTCTCATGGGTTTCCAAAGCGACTTAGGCTAGGCCTCCCACTCATTGCATGCGGCAAGTGTTGTGATGAGACGAAGACTGTGATGGAGTACCGAGTGAAGAAGGAGGGTCTCAACAAGGGTCGCATTTTCTATAAGTGTCCGGATCGCAATGTGAGTTATTTTATCGTATTTAATGACTATGGTTAGTTTATACCTATTTTCACGATGGTTGTGATTAAAGTTCTAATTTTCTGTTTTAATTTCAGTGGGATGGCACTGGATGTTCAGGCTTCTACTGGGAGGAAGAGTATGTTGAACTCGTGCAAAAATATCTTACACAACAGGCAAATATGGCGGCTAATGAGGCAGTGATCCAACCGAAGAAGCCCAAAGATGTTGAACAAACGGGGGATCTGTCTGTTTTAGTTGGGATTGGTCGCGAAATCCTTGTGCTGCTGAAGTGCATTTTAGCTTTAGTGTTTTTAGTGGTAGTTGGGATTGTCTATATTGTAGCGAGGCTTTCTTAAATTTATAGCTTTTGTGGTGGTATGCATGTTGTATAATTAACTAATTATGTTCTAGGTTTTAATACGGTATTTATGTCATGTAATGCAAATGAGTCGGCATTGGATATACAATGCTGATCGTCGCTCCCAAGAGTTCATGGACGGCGTGCATTCTTTGTTACGTGCGCTCGAGGCAAACAAACGCGATGGTTTCATGTGCTGCCCATGTGCCGTATGTAAGAATACGATGGAATATGCTAACTCAAAGACTCTTCATTCACACTTGTTCAAGTCGGGTTTCATGCCAAACTATATTTGTTGGACGAAGCACGGAGAAACCGGAGTTGTAATGGAAGAAGGTGAAGAAGAACAATGGGGCGATGATGACATTTTTGCTGAATATGGTGCCTTCAATGATACTGCAATGGGGCAAGCTAAAGAAGAGGTGGGGGCAAAGGAGAAGCCCGTTCAAGAAGAGGTGGGGGCAGAGGAGAAGCCCGCTGAAGAAGAGGTAGGGGCAGAGGATGAGCCCACTGACGATCTTGGTCAGGCCATTCGTGACGCACAAAGAGAATGCAAAAGTGAAAAGGAGAAGATCAAGTTCGACCGCATGCTAGAGGATCACAAGAAATTGCTATACCCAACTTGTGATGCGGGCCAGAAAAAGTTAGGTACCACATTGGAATTGCTGCAATGGAAAGCAAAGAATGGTGTATCTGACAAGGGATTCACGGAGTTACTAAAAATCCAAAAGAAGATGCTTCCGAAGGACAACGAATTGCCCAGCACTACGTACGAAGCAAAACAGGTAGTCTGCCCTTTAGGATTAGAAATCCAAAAGATACATGCATGTCACACCCAATTTTAAGGATAAAATTGAATGCACTAAACTCATGTGTGCCCAGGGATCAGTCACACACATAAGTTGACAAATTATAAAAAGTATCATCACGGTGTATCTTACATAGCGAATAATAGCATCACATTGACTTACATAACACAGCGGAAGATAAAAAGATAACTCTCTCGTGGAACTCCATCACAGGGACGGTCGACTGGTTGACCACAAGCCTAATAATCCTCAGGAAACTCCTTATATCCGTTGTCATCTGTTACCCATCCAGGATTTTTACACAAATATAGAAAGTAAACAAGTGTAAGTACGTCCCGTACTCAACACGATAACATGGGGTTATGAAGCTCAAAAAGGTTGACACTGGTTTACTGCAGTTAGCACTTTTAGTAAGTCAAGATTTTATCCTCAACTATTATCAAGTTATGCTTAAGCTCCCATTTAATTCCCATAAGAACATATATCGGAGTCATGTGTACCATATATCATCACTAAACAACTTTATAAGATCATCATCAAGTATCCAGTTATTCTGTGAGTTTTCTGGGCCGCTCATAACCGTGAGCACGGCTGTTATAATAGTTTGTTACCCTCTGCAGAGGTGGTGCACATTCACCGCGAGTCGTGATCCCCATATGCCCGGGTTAATTACTCCCATGTCACTTCCAAGGTGAGCGGGCAGGGTACACTATGAAGCCATTTCATAGGTTTCCCTAACAAGTTAGGGCCGCTAGGTTTCCTTGGCAGGCAGATGTAGGAACCCCCTTTCCTATGGCACATATCCATCGCGGCTATACACATAGGAACAGAGGCAGCCCTATACCCAACGTGGCAAGCCCCATTTGCGCCAAAAAGGTAACCTCTAACAAGCTAGAAAAGGTCCAATTACTGAGCTAAAGTCAGAGCCATATGACCCTCATGGTTGCACTGTCAGTCCTAGCTTTTGCCGACAGATAAGTCCTTATGGAGGGCCGGGAGCAACATGAACAAGGGTCATTTGCACTTTCGCCCTATGGAACAGTTGTTATAAATCATGTTACTCACTTTGTTCCATAGTATCATTCATTAACAGGTATATCAAGTTCAGTTAGAGCACTAGCAATCTACCCATATGCATTTAACCCATGGGAGACAAGGAACAGGATAAACAATCACTAGGATGTCCTTACGGGTATCAAAATTAGACACATGCAAATGAGTAATTGATTAAAGTGAAATAGGACATCAAGGAAGGCCCATGTTATACTTTCCTTGGTTCACAAACTCGTGCTGGTCCTGCTGGTCGTCGAAGAGTTCTCGGTCTCCAACGTTTTCCTCACCGTCTGAACGCGACCAACACGGCAACATACAACATTCCAAAACCATTCATGCAAAGCAAACATTCCTATCATTAGAATAGTACACCAACAGTATTGAAATCAAGATAAAATGTTTGTAAAACTAATCTACATTTCGCTACGATCACGTCACCGCGAAGTTCACGAAAAACAGAGCTAAAATACGAAAGTTATGATTAAAACGGGTTTTCCTATAGCCCTATATTTAATTAAATCTAATCATGAAATTAAAAAGTTCCAAACTTGACTAACAGTAGCTCCAACATGTAGTTTATGAAATTACGAAGCTAACGCGATTTGAATGGATCAATTCGGAGCTAAAACGACAATTTTATAAGCGAAACAGTTCAAATGGCATTTCTGTAAATACTGAAAGCGTACTTTTGACTTAAGCCGTGGAGTTTACGCTTTCTAATCGAGATTGCGCATTCCAGGAAATACGTTTTGGGCTGCGGGCTAAGACTTAGAAAAGTCCAGGGGCTCTTATGCAAAATCACCCGCGAAGGGGTATCGGATGATCTCGGCCGTTGGATTAGAAATGAGCGGCCAGGAATAGATTCGGGGGAGAGAGAACAAGGGGTGGCCGGCCGGAACAGTAGCTTCCGCGGCGGGGCGCCATTGCCAGCGGCGTGGAGGTCGCCGGAGAGCGCGGTTAGGGGTCTACGGCTCACCAAACTGACCACCGAGGGCACCCGAGAGCTCGGGGGGAGAAGGGGGTTGCGGCCATGCCGGGCGGTTCCGAGGAGCGCGGGGTGAAGACGGCGCCGACAAGCGGGCCCGGGCGGTTGGAGCGTGGGCGGTTGCCTGGCGCGGCTGCTGGGCCGAGCAGCTGGGGCGCGCGGCTGGGCCGGCGGCTGGCGGGCCGAGCGGGGAAGAGGGAGAGGAGAGTGAGCGGCCGCGCGGGAAAAAGGCCATGCGGGCCGAAAATGAGGAAGGGGAGGAGATAATCATTTTCCCTTTTTATTTTCCAACAAATTTTCCCAAAAGCATTTTCAAATTATTTTTGAACTCATTTGAACACTAATTTAAGAAAAATCATCACATGAATAAATAGTGCAGCAGCATGTATGCATCAAAAGTTTCAAATCTTATAATTTATTTTAATTCCCCAAAATTATTAATTTCCTATAATTGAGTGCACACTTAATAACATAATTAAATCAAATTTACTTAATTTAAAAGAATGAAATATTTTGGGTGTTACAAATCTACCCCCCTTAAGATGAATCTCGTCCTCGAGATTCGGGTGATTGCTTACTCAAACAGTTGGGGATAAGTCTTTCTCAGATCCTCTTCTCTTTCCCAAGTAGCCTCATCCTCTGTATAACGATTCCACTGCACCTTGCACATCTTTACTGTTCGGCTTCTCGTAACTCTTTCGGCAGTTTCCAAAATCTTTATCGGATACTCTTCATAAGTAAGATCTTCCTTGACAACAAGTTCTTCCAAAGGAATTTGTTCTTCTGGTACCCTCAGACACTTTTTCAACTGGGAAACATGGAACACGTCGTGCACACCGGACAAGCTCTCAGGCAGTTCCAACTGATAAGCTACTTCTCCACGTCTCTCTAGGATCTTAAAAGGTCCTATATACCTTGGGGCTAACTTTCCCTTCATATTGAATCTTCTCACACTTCTCATTGGTGACACTTTCAGGTACACATAATCACCAATCTCGAAAGTCAGCTCTCTTCTGCGGGTATCAGCGTAACTCTTCTGTCGAGACTGAGCTACTCTCAAATTGTCTCTAATCATTCTCACTTGTTCTTCCGCATCTCTAAGGACATCGGGACCAAACACTTGAGTTTCTCCAGTCTGATTCCAGAACAAAGGCGTTCTACACTTACGTCCATACAACGCCTCGAAAGGTGCCATCTTGAGACTCTTTTGATAACTGTTGTTGTACGAGAACTCTGCGTAAGGCGGACTCTTATCCCAACTATCACCATACTGAAGTGCACAGGCTCTCAACATATCTTCCAAAATCTGGTTGATCCTTTCTGTCTGTCCATCAGTTTGTGGGTGGTAAGCAGAACTGAAATTCAACTTTGTTCCCAAAGATCTATGTACTTTATGCTAGAATTGCGATGTAAACTGAGTGCCTCTATCCGACACAATTTTCTTGGGAACACCATGTAAGCACACTATTCTTTCCATGTACAACTCTGCTAATCTTGCACCATTATAGGTAGTCTTGACCGGTAAAAAGTGAGCAACCTTGGTGAGTCGATCCACTATTACCCATATCGAATCATAACCTCTTTGAGTGCGGGGCAGTCCTACAATAAAATCCATACCAGCTTCTTCCCAATTCCATTCAGGAATCTTCATTGGTTGTAGTAACCCTGCAGGTCTTTGATGCTCAGCTTTCACTCTTTGACAAGTGTCACACAACGCCACATATTCTGCCACATCTCTCTTCAAACCATACCACCAGTACTTTTCTTTGAGATCCAAGTACATCTTGGTACTTCCGGGATGTATAGAATAAGCAGACTCATGGGCCTCTTGCAGAATTGCATCTCGGATAACTTTCACTTCAGGTACACATATCCTTTTCCTGAACCAAAGAGTTCCATTCTCATCCATTCTGAATCCGGGACCTGTGGGTTATGGGCCCACCACGCTTCCGCTGCGCAATCCAGAACATAGGACACTTCATCTTGCAAATTCTTCCACTTGGCTACCCCCCTTAAGAAAAGATAAACTAGGGGACACCAAGCATAGCTTGCACATTCTTATAGATGAGCTAACTAGTATCAAGACATTCTGTCATCCAATTGATACTCTCGTGTAAGGGCAAGAAACCTTCCACAACCTCCTTATATAACACTTTTCCAAATTCTGCAGTTAACTTGGTTGAAAACAGTAAACAACAGAAACTACTCCAGATTCCAAACAGCACAGATGCATCGTCTTGTGATTTTCGTATCTCCATAATCAAAATAGCTATCCCACTGATTCTTGCGCTCAGAGAAAGATATTGGAGCCTACTATTGTCCAGAATTTTCTCATCATTTTTGGTTGTCCAAGAATAGAGATATAAGTCGAAGCGTGCAGACTGCTCCGAAAAGACAGGATACGGAAAACAGAAGAAAACCAAAACCTGACTATTTATTTCATTAATCCTTATGCCTTAGGCCTATAACTAAATGAAATTGTGGGAACACACAACAAGATCATTGCAATCATTACAAAGATTCAAAACAATCATAAGCATAATGACAATTCAACAATCAATAGAGATGCACAACTCAATCTTTGACTCAACTTGCGATACTATCGTCCTTATTATACTAGGGGTAACAATCCTAAGACTCTTCTTCAGATCACGCAAGAAGGTGATGAGGGATAGTTCTAAAAGCATAACAAACCAAGAAGTGAAGATGAGAACAAAGTCTTTAAAATAAGCACCAAGGTAGAGACGAATAGCAAAGATAGAGTTATAGTAGAGAAGAAAATATCAAGGTTCATAGAGCAAGGGTTTTTGCAGCAACTTGTAAACCTTAAAACGACCAGTTTCTACTAGGCTTGCGTCCTACAGTCAACACTGCTCTGATACCATTTTGTCACACCCAATTTTAAGGATAAAATTGAATGCACTAAACTCATGTGTGCCCAGGGATCAGTCACACACATAAGTTGACAAATTATAAAAAGTATCATCACGGTGTATCTTACATAGCGAATAATAGCATCACATTGACTTACATAACACAGCGGAAGATAAAAAGATAACTCTCTCGTGGAACTCCATCACAGGGACGGTCGACTGGTTGACCACAAGCCTAATAATCCTCAGGAAACTCCTTATATCCGTTGTCATCTGTTACCCATCCAGGATTTTTACACAAATATAGAAAGTAAACAAGCGTAAGTACGTCCTGTACTCAACAAGATAACATGGGGTTATGAAGCTCAAAAAGGTTGACACTGGTTTACTGCAGTTAGCACTTTTAGTAAGTCAAGATTTTATCCTCAACTATTATCAAGTTATGCTTAAGCTCCCATTTAATTCCCATAAGAACATATATCGGAGTCATGTGTACCATATATCATCACTAAACAACTTTATAAGATCATCATCAAGTATCCAGTTATTCTGTGAGTTTTCCAGGCCGCTCGTAACCGTGAGCACGGCTGTTATAACAGTTTGTTACCCTCTACAGGGGTGGTGCACATTCACCGCGAGTCGTTATCCCCATATGCCCGGGTTAATTACTCCCATGTCACTTCCAAGGTGAGCGGGTAGGGTACACTATGAAGCCATTTCATAGGTTTCCCTAACAAGTTAGGGCCGCTAGGTTTCCTTGGCAGACAGATGTAGGAACCCCCCTTTCCTATGGCACATATCCATCGCGGCTATACACATAGGAACAGAGGCAGCCCTATACCCAACGTGGCAAGCCCCATTTGCGCCAAAAAGGTAACCTCTAACAAGCTAGAAAAGGTCCTATTACTGAGCTAAACTCAGAGCCATATGACCCTCACGGTTGCACTGTCAGTCCCAGCTTTTGCCGACAGATAAGTCCTTATGGAGGGCCGGGAGCAACATGAACAAGGGTCATTTGCACTTTCGCCTATGGAACAGTTGTTATAAATCATGTTACTCACTTTTTCCATAGTATCATTCATCAACAGGTATATCAAGTTCAGTTAGAGCACTAGCAATCTACCCATATGCATTTAACCCATGGGAGACAAGGAACAGGATAAACAATCACTATGATGTCCTTACGGGTATCAAAATTAGACACATGCAAATGAGTAATTGATTAAAGTGAAATAGGACATCAAGGAAGGCCCATGTTATACTTGCCTTGGTTCACAAACTCGTGCTGGTCCTGCTGGTCGTCGAAGAGTTCTTGGTCTCCAACGTTTTCCTCACCGTCTGAACGTGACCAACACGGCAACATACAACATTCCAAAACCATTCATGCAAAGCAAACATTCCTATCATTAGAACAGTACACCAACAGTATTGAAATCAAGATAAAATGTTTGTAAAACTAATCTACGTTTCGCTACGATCACGTCAACGCGAAGTTCACAAAAAACAGAGCTAAAATACGAAAGTTATGATTAAAACAGGTTTTCCTATAGCCCTATATTTAATTAAATCTAATCATGAAATTAAAATGTTCCAAACTTGACTAACAGTAGCTCCAACATGTAGTTTATGAAATTACGAAGCTAACGCGATTTGAATGGATCAATTCGGAGCTAAAACAACAATTTTATAAGCGAAACAGTTCAAATGGCATTTCTGTAAATACTGAAAGCGTACTTTTGACTTAAGCCGTGGAGTTTACGCTTTCTAATCGAGATTGCGCATTCCAGGAAATACGTTTTGGGCTGCGGGCTAAGACTTAGAAAAGTCCAGGGGCTCTTATGCAAAATCACCCGCGAAGGGGTATCGGATGATCTCGGCCGTTGGATTAGAAATGAGCGGCCAGGAATAGATTCGGGGGAGAGAGAACAAGGGGTGGCCGGCCGGAACAGTAGCTTCCGCGGCGGGGCGCCATTGCCGGCGGCGTGGAGGTCGCCGGAGCGAGCGGTTAGGGGTCTACGGCTCACCAAACTGACCACCGAGGGCACCCGAGAGCTCGGGGGGAGAAGGGGGTTGTGGCCATGCCGGGCGGTTCCGAGGAGCGAGGTGAAGACAGCGCCGACAAGCGGGCTGGGCGGTCGGCGTCTGGCGGGAGGGCGTGGGCGGTTGCCGGCCGCCGGGCTGGGCCGAGCAGCTGGCCAAGTGGTGGGCCATTTGTGGTCAGGGCCGAGAGGGAAGAGGGAGAGGAGAGTGAGCGGCACAGGAAAAAAAACCATGCGGGCGAAAATGAGAGGAAGGGAGGAGATAATCATTTTCCTTTTTATTTTCCAACAAATTTTCCCAAAAGCATTTTCAAATTATTTTTGAACTCATTTGAACACTAATTTAAGAACAATCATCACATGAATAAATAGTGCAAAGACATGTATGCATCAAAAGTTTCAAATCTTATAATTTATTTTAATTCCCCAAAATTATTAATTTCCTATAATTGAGTGCACACTTAATAACATAATTAAATCAAATTTACTTAATTTAAAAGAATGAAATATTTTGGGTGTTACAATGTATGTCCTAATGACTGCATCCTCTACCATGGCACGGAGTACGAGAAGTTGGATGCATGCCCTGTATGTCACGCGTCGTGGATGACCCTGGTGATTTTGAGGGCGAACGTCCCAAGAAGAAAATTCCTGCCAAGGTTATGTGGTATGCTCCTATAATACCACGGTTGAAACATCTTTTTAGAAACAGAGACCATGCAAAGTTGTTGCGATGGCACAAAGAAGACCGTAAGGTAGATAATATATTGAGACACCCTGCTGATGGGTCCTAGTGGAGAGCAATCAATAGAGAATTCCCCGAGTTTGCAAGTGACGCAAGTAACTTAAGGTTTGCTTTAAGTACGGATGGTATGAATCCTTTCGGGGAGCAGAGCAGTAGTCACAGCACTTGGCCTGTTACTCTATGTATCTACAACCTTCCTCCCTGGTTATGCATGAAGCGTAAGTTTATTATGATGCCGGTGCTCATCCAAGGCCCAAAGCAACCTGGCAACGACATCGATGTGTACTTGAGGCCACTAGTTGAAGAACTTCTACTTTTGTGGAACAAGCCAGGTGTACGCGTGTGGGATGAGCACAAGATGGAGCACTTTGACCTACGAGCATTGTTGTTCATAACAATCAATGATTGGCCAGCTCTAAGTAATCTTTCAGGACAATCAAACAAGGGATATAATGCATGCACGTACTGTTTCGGTGACATGAAAGGTATATTCTTGAAAAAGTGTCGCAAGGTCATGTACCTTGGGCATCAATGATTTCTTCCTGCAAATCACCCCGTAAGAAAGAAAGGCAAGCATTTTAAAGGTAAGGCAGACCACCAGACCAAGCCTCGCAACCAAACTGGTGAGGACGTCCTCGATATGGTCAATGATGTGAAAGTAATATTTGGAAAGGGACCTGGTAGCCAACCTGTTTCGAAGGACGCCAACGGTCACGCACCCATATGGAAGAAGAAGTCCATATTTTGGGAGCTACCCTATTGGCAAGTCCTAGAGGTCCGTAGCGCGATCGACGTGATGCACCTGATGAAGAATCTTTGTGTGAACCTGCTAGGCTTCATAGGCGTGTATGGGAAGCCTAAGGACACAATTGAAGCACGATAGGACCTGCGGTGTTTGAAAGAATGAGACAACCTGCATCCAGAGAAGACAGATGATGGACGCCAGTACTTAAGTCCTGCCAGCTACACTCGTAGCAAAGAAGAGAAGGACAGCTTGTTTGAATGACTAGATAGCATTAAGGTACCGTCTGGATTCTCCTCGAATATAAAGGGTATAATAAATGTGCCAGAGAAGAAATTTAGACACTTAAAGTCCCATGACTGCCACGTGTTCATGACTCAATTGCTTCCAGTTGCATTAAGAGGAATTCTACTGCCAAATGTACGTCTAGCCACCGTGAAGCTATGTGCATTCCTCAATGTAATTTCTCAGAAGGCAATCGATCCAACGGATCTAGCGAAACTACAGAATGATGTGGTTCAATGTCTTGTCAGCTTTGAGTTGGTGTTCCCTCCTTCCTTCTTTGATATCATGACACACCTCCTAGTTCATCTGGTCAAGGAGATTACTATTCTCGGTCCTGTGTTCCTACACAACATGGTCCCCTTTGAGAGGTTTATGGAAATCCTAAAGAAATATGTTCACAACCGTGCTCGGCCAAAAGAAAGCATCGTCAAGGGGTACGAAATAGAGGAGGTCATTGAGTTCTGTGTTGACTTCATTCCCGATATTAACCCAATTGGTGTTCCTGAATCGCGACACGAGGGGAGACTAAGTGGAAAGGGGACACTAGGGAAGAAAACATATATTGGTAAGGGTGATGATTATTTTAATAAAGCACACTACATAGTTCTACAGAACTCCTCCTTGGTAGATCCGTATATCGAGACACACAAGAACCTCCTCCGATCTGAGTTCTTAGGGAAGTCTAAAGCATGGATTACACGTCAGCACATGGAAACTTTCAGCGACTGGTTACGAAAAGAATATCAGGGTGATGAGAGTATTGATGAGGAGCTGTATTTGTTGGCTAGGCGCGATCATAACCAAGGGACATACGTCAAGAAGAAGTTCACTACTGTGCCCGCTTGATATATATATTGATGTTCAATAGTGTGTATTAGAGATATTATGTAATAATTGTGAATTTATGTTTGATGTTGAATTATGTCACGTTGAAATGATGTGAAACAAATTTATGTTTGATTTTGGGATTATGTCACGTTGAAATGATGTGAAAAAAATTTATGTTTGATGGGGGGATTATGTCACGTTCAAATAATGTGAAAACAAATTTCCAGTCGAAACACAAGAGTTTTTCTGAATTTAATTAAACACTATATTTTTGCATTATCGAAATAGTAATTTAAACACTATATTATGTTATAAAACTTGTTAAAAAAAATAAAACTTTAGGTCACATAATTTTCCTGTGTGCAATAAAGCAAAATAGAATCTATATATTTTTAAAATATTTTTATGTCTTTTATTTAATTTTCTGTGCAATTAACTATCCTTTTATCATTTGTGTAAAAAGAAATATATTAAAATCCTAATGAATTGGCGGGCAGTGAAACTGCAGTTTGGCTGCCCGCCAAAAACCTTTAGTCCCGGGCGCCACCACCAGCCGGGACTAAAGCCTTTAGTCCCGGGCGCCACCACCAGCCGGGCGTTAATAGGGCCCGGGACTAAAAGGGCCTTTAGTCCCGGCTGGTGGTGGCGCCCGGGACTAAAGGTCCTCTCCCTTATATAGCCTCTGCGCCCGCCCCGACCCCTCTTCTTCCTCCTCCCCACTGTCGAGCCAAGCCCTAACAGACCCGCCGCCGCTCGTTTGATCCGCCGCCGACGCCGCGCCTCGCGAGCGCCCGCACGCACACCGGCGCCCCACCACCCCGACGTCGCACGCCCCGACTAAGCGTGCTCGCCGACCCGCCGCCCCCCGACCACCCCGGCCCGGCGCCTCGACGCCCCACTTCCCCGACGCTCGGCTACAGCCCAGCCCGACGCCACGCCGCCCCTCACGCACGCCGCCCCTGACGCCCGACGCCATGCCGCCACTAACGCCGCGCGCGTGGCCCTAACGACTCCACCTCGGCCCGGCCGGCCACGACGCTCGCGCCGCCACCGACGCCACCCGGCCCAGCCACCGACACCGCCCTCGTCATCACCGCCTCCGGACGCCCATCACCACCGACCCCTACGTACGTCGATCGTCACCGCCGACCCCTACTACGTCGATATATGTTTGTATGTGATATATGCAGAGGGACGCCTCGTTGTGTTGTATGCAGAGCAACGCCGTCGTTGTGTTGTATGCGAAGCAACGTCGCCTTGTTGTGTTGTATGCGGAGCAACGCCGCCTCGTTGTGCTGTATGCGGAGCAACGCCGCCTCGTTGTGTTGTATGCGGAGCAACACCGCCTCATTGTGTTGTATGCGGAGCAACGTCGCCCCGTTGTTGTATATGCGGAGCAACGTCGCCCCGTTGTTGTATATGCGGAGCAACGCCGCCCCGTTGTTGTATACCCTAGCGAGAATGACGATTCGCCCTAGCGAGAACGACGAATTCGCCCTGAATTCGCCATGTCGTTCTCGCTAGAGCGAATCGTCGTTCTCGCTAGGGCGAATTCGTCCTTTATATGACTTGTTTACATATATGACTTGTTTATATATATGACTTGTTTATATGACTTGTTTACATATATGACTTGTTTACGTATATGACTTGTTGACATATATGATTGTTTACATATATGAATTGTTTATATATATGACTTGTTTATATGACTTGTTTATATATGTGACTTAGATTTATTTTGTATATGACTTATTGTACATATATGACTTGTTTACATATATGAATTGTTTATATATATGACTTGTTTATATATGTGACTTAGATTTATTTTGTTTATGACTTATTGTACATATATGACTTGTTTACATATATGACTTGTTTATATATATGTGACTTAGATAAATTTGTATATGACTTATTGTATATATATGACTTGTTTATATATGTGACTTAAATTTTGTTAATTTTGTTAGATACGGCTGCTCCGGGAGACAACATGGAGGAAGAAATGATAAATATTATTGCCAATGCTGGTGAGCAGGATAAGAGGAGGGGGGGGGGGGCTAGGTGCTATTGCTGCGAAGCTGGGCTTTGGCCCAGGGAGTGAAAGGGAGGGCGCGGGGAGTGGAGCAGGCCGAGCTGAGGGTGCAGGCAAGCAGGTGGAAAAGGGAGGAAACGGAGGAGAGTAAAAGAAATCCCTTTTCTTTTTCTTTTCTGAATTTTTCAAAGCCATTTTCAAATCGAATTTTGAAACCTTTTGAGTTTTGGTCAAAACCACTCAATGCAAAAACTCCAATGCACTAGCATGTATGCATAAACATGTATCTAGCCTTATAGTTTGATTTTAATTTAATAAAAATTATTATTTACCTATGTTTTGAATGTGCACAATAAAGCGTAAATAAATCAATTTAACTCTATTTAATAAAGTGTAAATTTTAGGGTGTTACAATGTCAATGCATACCTCATAGCATCCTTTATTTTATCATTGCTTTGCAATGTTTCTTATTCGCCATCTCAACTCATGGCTGTTTCATTTTGTTTTGGCCCTTCCATAATCTTCATCAGAAGTCTTATTTGTTACTGAGTTCCAGTATTCTATTGTAAGCTAATCCGCTATATTATAACCTCTTCTAACAAATAGTGTTCATCTATGATCTCATAAAACTCATGATGTTTCTTATAAATTCTTTCGCAGCAACGTGCGAGGTATTCACCTAGTATTTATGATAATGATCTCCATCACCTATGTGCCATGGTACCTTGAATAAGAAGCTGAATCTCTGTTTCTCACATGCATGCATGCTTGGGCATTCACTAATGTATCAGTTTACTAATGTAACTAAAATTAACCAACAGTCAGACTTTCATTTCTTTCCACCAGAACAATGTTGAGCAGTGAGCGGCTTGTTTCTAGTAGCTTCCTGGCTATGCGTTGTTTTATGATAGGTCCTACACAAAATTAAAATTAGCCATCACGAATGTTAATCAGAGACGTTATAATGGAAACCGTTGTTTGTTGGCTATCTATCGGTGCTGTTGCATCATGCTGACCGTGCTACAACATTTGAGGATCACAAGAGCACGTTTACTAAGTGGCACTACACAGACACAAAATTACAAGCAACATAAAAAGTCGCATACCGTTGCAAGAAAATAAAATAACAAACTACATGTGTGCATGCATAATTCATAGAATTGACAGGGCACAGTGACATCCATGGATATACGCTGGAGAGACAAAATCTTTGAGCCTTTAACTTGCCCCTGTAGCATCATGGTCTTCCGGAGGCTATTAACTTCACATGTTTAAGCTCCTCTACAACTTCTGCCATGGTGGGTCTCTCGTCGATGTCTTCTTTGAGGCATCTGACCGCAAGCACGCCAATCCTGTCAATACAATCCATGTAAACAGGAGAATGAGCACCACCCGGAAAGATTTCTTTGTCATACATCCTTCTTGCATTGCCATCCTCTTTGCAGCACTTGACAAAGTCTATGGGGAGGCTTTGGTTCTCATTGTACTCTGCTCTCTTCCTAGTGATGAGTTCTAGGAGCACCACGCCAAAGCTGTAGACGTCACTCTTGGCTAAGAACCGCTTGGTCTTCACATACACTGGGTCGATGTAGCTCCAATCCGCCTTAACGTCCTTCACGTATGCGTTACTGGACTTCAACAATAGCTTTGATGACCCAAAATCAGCGACCTTGGGTACGAGGTTGTTGTCGAGTAGAATGTTGCCCGGTTTGACGTCCCCATGGATGTGGCTATCCTCACCATGCGAGTGCATGTAGGCAAGAGCTTGCGTGGAACCAATGGCAATCTCCAGGCGCTCCAGCAGTGAGAGAGGACGTGGCTTTTCATTTTCAGTACCATGGAGCATGTCCTCGAGGCTTCCATTGGGGATGTACTCGAAGACCAGCTTTGGGACTTCTGTTTCAAGGCAGCACCCAATGAGGCGGACAAGGTTCGCGTGCCTGATTCGGAACTGGACAGTGATCTCATTAACGAAGTACTCTTCTTTGGGCATATTCTCATCTTTCTTGACAGAGCATTTAACTGCGACTTGTTGGGAACCATCGATGGTCCCCATGTAGACTTTGCCGAAGTATCCGTTTCCAATGTAGCTTTTGTAGTTGTTTGTAATCTTCTTTATGTCTTTTTCATTGAAGCTCTTAATGCCCATCATCTTCAGTATTTGACCACCGTTTTTGTTGAAACGCTTACTACGCTGGCGTCGCTGAAGCAACACAAACACCAAAAATGCTAGGACGATGGCAACAAATGTTACTGCAGAAAGATAGACACCAGGACAAATGTCAGGCATCTTGCATTTACAATAAAACAATGGATTTCACTTCGGCGTGCTCATCTATTACAGGTTCTCTCAGAGTACTACTCTTTCTCACATATCTTCTGATTTTTGAATGAAGTTAATTGAGTTGTCAAAAGTTCTAGAACGGCATGAACTGTAATCAAAAGCATCTATGGGTGATATGGTTGCATGCTTAGCTTCGGCAGGTCGCTTAGATCAAGGAAAAAGGTGTATAACCTCTCAGTTTTGGTGCATATAATAATGATGTTCAGTTTGTTTTTAAATACATTTATTTGAGAAGTGTAATTGATTCTCCCTACTATTTCAATGCATAACCAAGATATTTCTTGGTTTTTTTTTGTAATTTTACTATAAAAACCTGCCAGGTATTTTTTGAAAAAGCATAAGATAGAAAGTTTTCTTATTATGCGTTACTTTAATTTAATTTTTTATTCCTCAAATATTGCTTTTATTGACTTACAGTGAAACTGCTCAAGATGAGATATTGTAGACAAATTAGAGAGTTCCTTTGGTTTCTCAAAGCTTGAATGCTTTATTCATGAAAAATGTTTATAATAACATGACAAATGTGTATAATTTCGAATAATATCCGTTGGATATATTCTATCATACATATAATAGCAATTGGTTCTTAGAAAATTACACATGTTTCATTATGAAAGTAGCCTAAAGTTATGGCGTAACCACTATCTAAATTAACAGCATATGCCATTATGAAAATAACCTAAATTAACACCCTAAATATATATTTAAATCACCCACTTCTACCATTATGAAAAGTAATTTGAAATAATCCCTCATATTCATCCAAATCATGGACCTATGCAATTACGAAATAGCCTTAATTAAAATTTGCTTGTAAATAGAACATCTCTTCCATTATTAAAAGTTACCAAGAAGGAACACTAAATTTGTATCTAAACTACCCATTATTTAATCTTCAAAATAGTTTGAGATATCCATTCAAATTTTCATATAGACTACCACATTCATCATTTTTAAAAGTAACATCCAAGAACCCCAAATCTCTATCTACCTTCCGCATTCATTAATAAAAAGCACCCCAAAGCACTATACATACAAAGCGTTTAAAAAATATCCACTTTTACCAGAAAACAAAGATTTTTGGTGACGGTTAATTTTTTCTATGGTGTTTGATTCATGAGGATTATTATGTGCCAGTATTCATATTTTTCTTGATGGTTATCACCCTCACTAAATATTTTTTTTTTGGTAGTGAGAAAGTGGCCAGATGTAAATTCTCCTGGCAAAAAGATATATAGATCAAATAAATTAAAGTTTTATCAAAATGTATGTCAAACAAACACGGAGGTTTAGTGCAGAGGAGAAAACGTATGAATGGGCACATAACTAATATTACTATCGGCCCCTGAACTACTACAATGAAGTCACTTATTTCCAAACTATACTCTCTCTCTCTCTCTCTCTCTCTCTCTCTCTCTCTCTCTCTCTCTCTCTCTCTCTCTCCATACAATTCAAATATTGTAAAGATGGATGCTGAGACATATAGTATCCTATGTTAAGAAAATTAAATTATGAAAATATTTCATTAATGAAAAATCAGATAGCAAAGTTTTAATGGAGAGAAAGTATTTGTAGTGTGTTAAGTGATTTTGGTTTTCTAATTTAATTTTATATTCAAATTGGACTGAAATAAATATATATGTCTGGTTGTGTAGACAACTGAATTTTTTTTGGGTCATGAATAGATTTTTGGTGAGCTCACCTACTATTGCTATTGCATAACCCGGAAATATGGGCTGACACCCCTTCTCACTTTTACCATATCCTCTGTGCCCGAATTTGCATTTGCACATGTAATTGCCTGGCGTGTCATGGCATATGGTATAATCACTACATGGATACAGTTTTTCGTACTTTGCAGGATTTGATTTTCGAAGTTCACACTCATCAATATCTGGATCGTAGCAATAGACATTCAAATAGTTAAATTACTTCCAGGAAATACACTTCAAAAATGTCTAAACCCATTGAATTTTTGCACACAGAAATGTCTGAACCCATTGAAATATATTTCAGAAATGTCTAGATGTATAGAGGAATAGACTCTTAATTGCCTTGATAAAAGCAGAGTGAATCTCCTTTAAAAAAAAGGATGTATAGTGGAATCCACCGCTGTAGATCAAACTGATCTCATTTGAGCTGTATGGTAATAAGTTTCACTAACACGGGGATCTACATGTCATTGTCATACATATATCATGGCTACTATAGATAGATATGTACACGTACACATACACACGCATATATACGTACATATATAGAAAATCTTTTCTACTCCAAGATGTAGGTACTCCAATGTGTGTATTTCAAGATTCATGGTGTATATGGCATGGCCCGACCAAGTGTATGTAAACAGAGTTTGTGATTACTAGTCCATTAACCTGTGCTCTCGCAAGGGCTAGAATTTTAGGAGTTATAAGTATTATTTATTGTTTAACACATAACAAATAAAGAATTACTTATATTCAATTATATGTTTTCTGTTTGTTTATTTTTTAATATAATAGATATAATAGAAACTCGTAGTCTACATCCAATTATTATATACGTATTAATATTTTTTGCAAGGAGTTGATGTATACATTTTTTTCATTCATATTCATATTTTTTCTTTGCATGGCGCCTTTGTATAGTTTAAATATGCAATTAGTTTAAACCTTACAATTGACTATGGTGTCTCTTATTCCATCATATAACTTACAAAGTCATCAATCTAAATTTTAATTTTTAAATTTATTCTTATTGACTACTATAGATTTTTTTATCCTCAAGTTAAGTTAAAACTCTTATGCTTATTGTATCTTTTGTTAACTCTCTTTTTTGCACTTTTTAAAATAAAAATTTTAGGTCGCAGAGTACGTTCTTAAATACTATAATACTATAAACAATCATTCAAAACCTACACCTGTCACTTAACTTAAGTGGTAAAGCTTTAAGTGAGATCTCGGATTGGGTAGCAGTGCTAACCTCAATAGAATTTTAATACCTAAGCATTATAATGATCGACTTTTTACTTCAAAATAATCGTAAAGGCCGGAAAAATATAGTCAGCAGTGGTCACCCACACTTCTCAAGATAACTGAATTTTTCTATCAAGGAATTACATGTGCAGTTATGGCTATACTATCAATATAGATGTGTCAAACGTTTTAGTTAAAATGTATAAATATATCTAAAGTGACAACCTATATAAATTTTTTTGTCATAGTTACTAATATGGTTTTAAACAATTTGTTAGTATCATTAGTGTATGAGTTTTTAAGAAAGTATTTTTATGTTATGAAAGTAACATATATATTTATCGCTCATGCATGCTAGCAAGACATGTATGCTTACTTTAATCAAATCCTAATATATTAGTTAATATTGATGGAAGTGGATAATGTAGAAACATATATATGCTCTATGGTGAAACATAGAGTTGTGGTTATCTAATGTAATAACATATATTAGTATTTACATTTAGATTTGAGAGATATTTTTATTTTTTATAACGCCCTAGGCAGATACAAACATAAAAACAGTACTTCATATTTAGGGGCGGAGCTTGGTTAAGACCATGATCGGCCATGGCCACCGTTGCCCATTTAATCTGCATTGTCCAAACAGTGTTTCCTAGACTATTCAATAGTGTTTGATGCTCAATTATATAAACTGGCCCCCTAATCCTAGGGTCAAGCCCCGCCACTATTTATATTATCTTTCATAATGGCATATTTTTTGGTATCTAGAATGCAAACTTAGGAGGTTACTTTGCATTATCTTTTATAAAGACAATGATGGATAATTTATAAAATCATTAAGGGGCATTCTACATTATTTTTCATAATGATAGATGTGAGTAATTTGGATATAAAGTTATCGAGTTATTTTAAAATTGTCTTTCATAATGGTAAAAATGGGTAATTTAGATGCAATGTTACGTGGTTATTTCGAATTATATTTCATTATGACAAAGGTGTGTAATTTAGATGCAAATTTAGGGGGTTATTTTGAATTACCTTTCATAATGATAGACGTGGGTAATTTATGTAAAAACTTAGGGGTTATTTTGAATTATCTTGAGTAATGGCAGATGTGGGTAATTTAGATGCAAAATTAGGGGGTTACTTTATATATTTTTCATAATGGCAGAAGTGGATAATTTTTTTTATAAATTGTAATGGATCCAATGGCTATTATCAATGATGATGATTCGAGTCTATCGAATTAAAGGCTAGATGTTTCTTATTATTGTGAGAATTTTTAGGATTTTTCTTTTTTCGTAGCGCATCTGGTGGGAATTAACGTGGTGTCGCTATTGGGGCCTCTAATTAGTAATAGTGAGATAAGATACTAGACCGTCTTGGTCCTATTGGAGGCACTTGCTATACTTGTTTGGCCAGACATTTTGGTCCTATTGGAGGCGGCCACAACAAATAATTAGTCGTTGTAGCTAGCATACAGGAATGACATGGTATTTTGGAGAAAAATATTTTATTCTTGGTGGACATTTGTTTAGCCATCCAGTTGCTGCACAACTGGGTTATCCCTGAGACGCTTTGTTCACAGGATTTGGATGTAGCGGTGTGGAACATTTTAAAAGGAAGGTGTAACACCCTAAAATTTGCACTCTTTTAAAATAGCTAAATTGATTTATTTATGCAAATATGTGTGCATTAAAATATAGAAAAATAATAAATTTTGTGGAATTAAAATTAAATATAAAGTTAGAAACTTCTTGATGCATACATGCTGCTGCATATCTAATTTTGTGATGATTGATCTTGATTCAAAGTTCAAATGAATTCAAAACCTATTTGAAAATGCTTTTGGAAATCTATTTGGAAAAAAGAAAAATGCAAAATTCATTTTCGACCTCCCTTCTTCATTTCGGCCCTTTGGCCTAGCTCCTTCGGCCGCTGGCCTTTTCCTCCGCTTGACCACCGCCACCACCAGCGCCTCGCTCGGCCACCAAGCCAGCGCCCACCCAGCTCGCCTACCTACCTTGCGGCTGCCTTGCAACATGGCCAAATCACTGGCCGGCCCAAAGCCGAACGGCCTGGCAGCAACCGTCGCCGCGTCTCCTTCCCCAGCCACTGACGCCCGGGCCCCGCCTATCGGCGCCATCCCATTCCTCCCACATGGCTCGGAACCGCCCGCCCGCGCTTGACGCAGCTGCAACCGCCGCCCACGTCGTGCGTCGTGGGAGCGCCCCCCGCTCCTCGGCCTCGATTTAAAGGAGCCGAGCCCCCCCCCCGCGCGCTCCCCTGCTCTCCCAACTTCGTTTTCACCATCGCCCACGCCACGGAGGTCGCAACCGTCGCACGGAAGAGCTTCGCCGACCGCCGTCCGCCCCTCCGCGCGAAACGCCATCCCCGAGTTGCGTTCATCCCCGATTGAAGTCGTGGTGAGCTTCGCCGTGCTCCCCTCCTTTCCCCTGTGCTTTCAATTTTGTATTTCGTGGCCGTTTGGGCCCTTTTCGCGAGCGTCCGCGAGCTTTGGCCGCCGGCCATGGCGTCCGCCGCCTCGGCTCCCTCCTCCGGCCGCCGTAACGGCCATTGGCGAGTTCCCCTTCACCCCAGCTAACTCCCGGTTTCCTCGGTTCTTCGAACCGTTGCCCATAGGCCGTGTTCCGTGCACGCCAGAGACCTCCACGCCGCCGGCCATGGAGTTTGCCACCGGCGTCACTGTTCCAGCCGGACCCCTTCCTTCTCTCCTCCCCCTGATCTAATCCGAGCCACCCATCCTTGATCCGATGGCTCTGATTGGCCGATACCCCTTCGCGGGTTATTTTTCTAAAGAGCCCCTTGGTTCTCATCTAATTGAACCTACAGTCTAATGCGTAGTTCCCCGAATACGCATTCTCATTTTGAAAACGTAAAGTTCACTGTTTTAGTCTAAAATACGTTTTCAGTATTTACAGAAATGCCACTAGATTTGTTTTGCTCTTAAAACTTCGTTTTAGCTCCGAATTGATCCGTTCAAATTGCGTTAGCTTCGTAATTTCATAAGCTACGTGTTAGTACCACTGTTAATCAATTTTGCAACTTTTAAATTTCATGGTTAGGTTTAATTAAATAAAGTGCTATAGGAAAACCCGTTTAATTCATAACTTTCGCGTTTTAACTCCGTTTTTCGTGAACTTCGCGTTGACGTGATCATAGCGAGACGTAGATTATTTTCATAAACATTTTATCTTGTTTTCTATACTGTTGGTGTACTGTTCTAATTATATGATTTATTTGCTTTGCATGAATGCCTTTGGAATGTTGTATGTTGCCGTGTTGGTCGCGTTCAGACGGTGAGGAGAACGTTGGAGACCAAGAATACTTCGACGACCAGCAGGACCAGGAGGAGTTTGCTAACCAAGGCAAGTATAGCATGGGATCTACCTTGATGCCTATTCACCTTTATTAATTACTTATTTCCATGTGTCTAATTTTGATACCCGTAAGGACATCCTAGTGATTGATTATCCTGTTCCTTGTCTCCTATGGGTTATATGCATATGAGTAGTTTGCTAGTGCTCAACATAAATATACGTGAGCTACATATTGAACAACAATTCTATGGAAAGAAAAGGTAAAAGTTGCTTTTAAACAACTGGATTATAGGGCGATGGAGCAAATGACTTTCGATCATAATGCTCTCGGCCCTCCATAAGGACTTATCTGTCGGCAAAAGCTGGGACTGACAGTGCAACCGTGAGGGTCATATGGCTCTGACTTTAGCTCAGTAATAGGACCTTTTCTAGCTTGTTAGAGGTTACCTTTATGGCGCAAAAGGGGCTTGCCACGTTGGGTATAGGACTGCCTCTGTTCCTATGTGTATAGCCGCGATGAATATGTGCCATGGGAAAGGGGGGTTCCTACATCTGCCTGCCAAGGAAACCTAGCGGCCCTAACTTGTTAGAGAAACCTATAAAATGGCTTCATAGTGTATCCTGCCCGCTCACCTTGGCAGTGATATGGGAGTAATTAACCCGGGCATACGGGGATCACGACTCGCGGTGAATGTGCACCACCTCTGCAGAGGGTAACAAACTGTTATAACAGCCGTGCTCACGGTCACGAGCGGCCCGGAAAACTCACAGAATAGATGGCTACTTATAATGTTGTTTATACGAGATGATTATGATGATATTATGATGATGTTACATGACTCAATTGGATCGGATATATGATCATGTGGGTTTAAATGGGAGCTTAAGCATAACTTGATAATAACTGATGATAAAATCTTGACTTACTAAAAGTGCTAACTGCAGTAAACCAGTGTCATCCTTTTTTAGCCTCATGAACCCCATGTTGTCTTGTTAAGTACGGGAAGTACTTACGCTTGTTTATTTTCTTTATTTGGATAAAAATTCCGGATGGGTAACAGATGACAACGTGTATGAGGAGTTTCCTGAGGATTATTAGGCTTGTGATCAACCAGTTGACCTTCCCTATGATGATGTTCCACAAGAGAGAGTTATCTTTCATTTTTCGTTGTGATGTATAAGACTAAGTTATGTTATTATCGTGATGTAAGATACACTGTGATGATACTCTTTTGTAATTTGTCAGCTTGTGTGTGTGATTGATCCCTGGGCACACACGAGTTTTGTGCATTCAATTTTATCCTTAAAATTGGGTGTGACGGAAGGCCAAAATTTTTTTCCGCCAAGCATATTGATAGGAATTATAGTCTTACTGAGTCAGTTTATGTTAAATCGATCATGAGGGATATATGGATCTTAAATATTAATAAGTTAATTGTCATCAATAGAACATCCATTACGAAAAATATTTTGTGGAATAATAAATCAACTGACTTGTGCAACCATTGACGATGTATGGATTGCCCATGTATCCGTCTGAGCACTTGCATTGGTATCCACCCCCTCGTGTGGCGTTGAGGTCTTGGCAGTAGCTGTTTGCACTGGCACATGCTGGAGCTGTCAGTTTACCCCTTACCCGTGATGGCCCAATCAAGAACCAACGTGGCACTTCTGTCTCCAACTCGATTGCTGAAGCTGTCTTATCCCTTGCCATTGAGGTCTCGCCGGCTGAAGTTGTACCTGAATCAAGTAAAAAAAAATCTAAAAAGCCTTCATCTAATTCAACGGATGATGAGTACTTGGGACAGTACAGATATCTTTAGAATTCGATCTATATATCAATAAACGTACCAGTCTTTGTAGGCCACAAAGGCATAGTTACATGGGCTGTAGTTCCACGCAGAATTATTGTCTTGGGTATTTTTGTCGGTGTTCCAACCAATCTCTATCGTGCTAAGGTTGCCTGGGATTGACGACTGGCAGCAGCCCAACCCCGTGCAAGGGTCTCCGTCTAGAGCCGAATCTTTCAAGCTCGCGAGGTAGCTGGTGCAGCCGGTGAAGTAGTTGGACCCACTTTCCAGGAACGCCAGTGTGTCACACCCAATGGCCGTGAAGACGTTTTCGGTAGGCGAGACTAGCAACGGCGGGTCGAGTGAATATCCGATTCGCCCTTGGTCTTGTTCGATGGTGTCGGACGAGTTGTAACAGACGTACGCAACAATTGCGTAGACATGCATCTCCCCGGTCTCTACCGAGATGCTCGTAATCTCCACGTTTTCGTTAGTGTATGGCCTTGGAGGGCTAAAACTATGGTTGCAAGCAATGGTGAAGTTACCCTCACCTGGCCAAGCGCAATCGGCGCCGATGCCAAATGGGTAGGGAATCTCTATGCTGCCGCACTTGCTAGGGCAGTGTGGAGCCGGCAGGGGTGATGAGGCAGCCATGCTGGAGACAGAGGCTGTGGACAGCAGCAGCACCAGATGGGAAACTATAACTAGTGCTGGAGAAAGAAAAAACCGGAGCACCTGTGTCATGGCTACCAGTTCTTTCAGGCTGGTTTTTGAAGAAGCTCGGTAAGCAGTTATAGCTTTGTGGTCTGTCTGGCTAGTGTTGGTGTATATATAGGCGCCCAGCCTCAGTGCCCGAGACATGCATGTGCTCTATGGCCTGTTCGGTTTGGCGGCAGGTAAAATTGCATGGTTCCCCATGTCGCTCAATTTTGAGGTCCTGAGATCCAATTAATGCCTGGAGCTCTCCCTGCTGGGAGGCCATGACCATGAACCAAACTGTGTGCAGTGTGCGGTGTGCCTCCATCTTGAGATGACCCCAGCCTATTTTCTGAGCATTATGCATTTAAATTGCAATTTGTATGTTCAAGGATTTTTAATAAATCAATGCGCTATCTTCACTTAGATGACAGACTTCTACTCAAAGAAAAGTCGGTATGATCCTTGATTATTTCCACAGTATCCTTATTAACAATAGACCACTTTCAGAGCCTGCTTCATTACTACAGAAATGTCCTATCAGAATCCGTTCATATATGTTACTACTATGATATCCAGTGGTATCACTCCCTGGTTAAAAGGCCTGGCATGAAGTCGTCATTACTCCCCATTATTGCCACGAACTAGATTAAGAGATACCATATTAACACCCTGGAAGTTTGCATAGATCTTGGTCTGAAAGTGCTCCTAGGGAAAGATGGCGTAGGGAGGAAGGTTAGCATACCAGTGTAAGAATCATGTGGCAATGATGATATCTTTTAGTTTTAGATGAAAAGTATGTACTTCAATTGTAAGTCAAGTCTCCATAGGAAAAATTTCTTGTATTGACGACACTCTTGCCCTGTTGTTGTTGTTTTCTTTTCTGAACAATATCTTGCGTGGTGTTATGGTGGAGAAAATTGCTTTCTCGGTTTGTCATAATCTGATAAACTAAAGTAGCCAGTGCCGGTGCCGAATGGGTACGGTATGTCTACGCCTCCGCAGCTCTGCTGGCAGCCCGGCATCACGGACATGCTGTTGTCGGCGGTGGCTGCCGTTGCTGCAAGAACGAGCAGCACAGGAACCATGAGCGGTGACATTGTTTTTGACACCGCTTCGTGATCAGTGGATTTGCTAGTTTCATTGTATCCACCGAGCGAGGTTAATTACCAAGCTATGGGGTTTATATAGATGAACGGGGTTGTGGGTACCACTATGAAATGAACTGCATTGCCAGGACCTATATACGTCATGTTTCGTACATCTTATATATAATTGCTTACGATCGAAATATGCTAAATCAATCATCATGTTTTTTTCACCCTACTCTATCCACACTTCTCCCCACAGCTTCCATTTGTACTAAGGGCACCCGCAACAGTAAGAGTCAGCTACTATCTCTAAGCCAACCTCTCCAATATTGTTAGCTATTAGCAATGGCTCATAGTATGATTAGGCCTACATGACACTCACATGTTCTTTGAATGTGTGTATGAGCCTAACTCTTGATCAAGAGCTAACTTTTATCTCTCTTCTATTAAATATGAAAAAAAATGCTCAGAGGTAGCTTATGAGTCACCCATTGCGGACACCCTAAAAATCGTACAAGATGGGTCAATTCAGTTCATTTTGATAGCCCTTTTATCTCATTTGAGGAACTTCTTAGGGAAGCGTTTGTCTCCATAGCTGTACCAAACTGGTCCATATATTGTTAGCCTAAAACCAAACAGTCCATGTAAACTAAACTGGACATAACAGTATTATAGGAACCCATTGGTGGCCAAAAACAGGAATTCAATCCTTGTAAAGAAACTATATAGGAGTAAATCGGAATTATTAGCTCGCTGTAAATTTCCAGGATATGCATGCCTGCTTCGTTATCATTTTGGACCTAATATATATATAGTATTGACATTATCGTAAATTAGTATATAAAATTATGGTAAATAGAGGTGGCTATGGAATAACTTATTTTGTAGCTGGCTATTGAATATACTCTATATATATATATATATATATATATATATATATATATATATATACACACACACACACAAAACGTATCTGGTTGGCTACCAAACAAGTCAATGATGTCTAGTGCAACTGGACTAGTGCAAACAAAACTGATTGGCTACCAAACAACCAGTCCACATAGTGGGCCACGAAAATACACAAAACTCGGCCGGTGGGGTACAGACCACCCCGCACGGTATTGGGCGCCTGACGAACCTGGGTCGTGCGGCACTCAGGTGCATCTCCATCACACACGGGCGTGGCACTCAGGCGCATCTCCATCTCACACGGCCGTGCGGCACTCAAGGAGCGCACACATGGCCGCGAGGCACTCAGGCTCACCACACACGATCCACAGGTCCGGACCCGACTAGACAAAGAAGAATCTCAGTCTCCGACCAAGAAAACCTCCCAACCCTGCAGAGCAACGAAGGGGATTTTTTTAACCCCAGTCTGAAATTCGTCCCAACCGTGTTTGAACTCAGGACCTGGGAGTGCCGCTGGAAGCCCCTAACCGACTGAGCTAGGGTCCTTTGGCGGCCAGGAAAATACACAAATCTCATTGCTAGACCGTTGATGTCAATTCTTCAGAAGAAACAAATCTTCTGCATTACTTTTTTTATGGAACTTTCTACATTATTTAGTGGCGCGGACAAACCTTCAGATGGATGCGATGAAATTAGTTATTTCCATCGAGCTGGAGTTTCGCAATTTTCGAAATTCGTTCGGTACTGTGCAGTTCTGCCGGAGAAATGAGTCCTGCCAAACTCAAGCTTCATTCATCGATGCCTATGCTACCAGTCCCAGTCTACCACGGGATCTCTCTGCTGCAGCAGCCACGCCTATGGATTGCGAATGGTTTTTTTTTTAGGAATAGGATCGGAGGGTCCAAAGCACGAGATCTTGACCGGTGGAAGTGAATCAAAGGGAGCGTGCGTTCAAAGGGGCTGTTTGGTTCGTACGGACTAGGGGGGGTTTGTTTGGTTCGTGGGACTAAATTTTAGTCCCTATCACATCAGATGTTTGATACTAATTTGGAGTATTAAATATAGACTAATTACAAAACTAACTGCACAAATTGAGACTAATTTACGAGACAAATCTATTAAGCCTAATTAGTCCATGATTTGACAATGTGTTGCTACAGTAAATATGTGCTAATGATGAATTAATTAGGCTTAATAGATTTATCTTATAAATTAGTCTCTGTCTGTGTAATTAGTTTTATAATTAACTTATGTTTAGTCCTTCTAATTAGTATCTGAACGTTCGATGTGACAGGAACTAAACTTTAGTCTCTGTAACCAAACACCCCAAAAGTCTCCATTCGAGAAGTCCTAGGAAATTATTCTAGGATGGAGACAGGTAGCTTGAGCCCAATCCACTGTGAAGTGTGAACTTAACGAATATTTAGGCCAATCCACTGATAACGTGGGAGTACCTAATCCACTGTGAAGTGTGAACTTAACACAGGACAGGATATGCTCTCTCCACTTTCGGCTCCTTTCGTCTGCTGATTGGTTTTGTCCAAGTCCAAAAGACGGCTGATGAAAACTGTTGTAGTATTATATTCTGAACAGTAGAAAGTGAAAGTGTAAATCTTTATTGATGAACAGTACACATATATATACATGCCCACGATGGGGCAGTTCCAGTGAACGTGGGAGAGCCCCGCTCCCATGTCCCGTCCGTACGACGTCTTTTCAGTAGTCACGGTAACTGCAATTAGTAGTTGCTAATTGCCCACTAATTGATTATTAGGAATATTAGAATATTCTTAACACTCCCCCATAATCAATTATCTTCTGGAGCTCCAATGTTCATCATAATTATTAATATTATTAATCCTTAGAAAACCCTGTGGGAAAAACTTAGGAACACATTGATATATCAGGATACCATGATAATCATATAGCAATGTCTTAATATATCATCTCCTAAAAAACCCCAGTGGGGAAAAACTAGATGATATGACATACATAATGCTGATACTGCCTCGTTAAAAACTTTATATGAGAAACCCTTTCAAGGTAAAACTCATACAAAGAAAAGAGTATAATACGATGTGAAATGGATTAAGTATCGAGAGATACTCCCCCTGATTTCTGCAAGTCTCTAAGTCTAACCATACCAATTCCTTCAATGCATTTATGAAACGTAGAATATGGTAGGGACTTTGTGAATAGATCGGCAAGATTATCACATGATTTAGTTTGCAGAATCTCAATTTCCCCATTCTTTTGCAACTCATGGGGATAAAATAATTTGGGGGTGATATGTTTCGTCAAGTTACTCTTGATGTAACCTGATTCCATTTGCACAACACAAGCAGCATTATCTTCAAAGATAATTGTTGGTGCATCAAGTGCACCAATTCCACATGATTTCAATATGTGGTCTACCATTCTGCGAAGCCATACACACTCTCGTGAGGCTTCATATAATGCAATAATCTCAGAATGGTTGGTGGATGTAGACACTAAAGTTTGCTTGGATGATTTCCAAGAAATTGCTGTTCCACCATTTAAAAATACAAAACCAGTTTGGGATTTGCCATTATGGGGATCAGATAAATAGCCAGCATCTGTATAACCCAATAAATTTTGATCTTGATTCTTTCTATAGAATAATCCAAGATCTCTTGTGCCATTGAGATATCTAAAAAGAGTTTTAACTCCAACCCAATGACGCTTGGTAGGAGCGGCACTATGTCTTGCTAATAAATTAACTGCAAAAGCAATATCCGGCCGGGTACTATTAGCAAGATACATCAGTGCACCAATGGCACTTAGATAAGGAAGCTCGGGTCCTAAAATCTTTTCACCTTCCTCCCTTGGTCTGAAAGGATCTTTCTCAACTTCCAAAGATCTAACAACCATGGGGGTTTTACATGGGTAAGCTTTATCCATATTGAATTTCTCCAACATTTTCTGGATATAGGTAGCTTGATATACAAAAATCCCAGATGAAAAATGCTCAAGTTGCAAACCTAAGCAAAACTTGGTTTGACCCAAGTCTTTCATTTCAAACTCCGCCTTCAAATGATGACGTGCCTCATTAATGTCATGTTCGTTACCAATGATATTTATATCATCAACGTATACAGACACAATGCAAAAACCCGTTACGGATTTCTTAATGAAGACACACGGGCAATCATCATTATTTGTGTATCCCTTATGTTTAAGGAATTCACTTAACCGATTGTACCACATTCGGCCCGATTGTTTTAAGCCATATAACGACTTCTGCAACTTAACACAAAACATGTTGCGATTTGCCTCAGGATTTGGTATACTAATTCCGTCAGGAACTTTCATGTATATCTTAGAATCCAATGACCCATATAAATATGCGGTCACCACGTCCATCAACTGCATAGACAGACGATTTTGTACTGCCAAAGATATTAAATATCGGAAAGTTATGCCACTCATGACGGAGAATAAGTTTCGTTGAAATCAACGCCAGGCCTTTGCATGAAGCCTTGTGCTACTAGCCTTGCTTTATATCTCACCACTTCATTGTTTTCATTCCGTTTCCGGACGAAAACCCATTTATATCCAACAGGATGGACACCAGGAGGTGTTGGCAATACAGCCGAAAACACTTCCCGTTTTGTGAGCGAGGCTATCTCAGTTTCTATTGCATCCTTCCACTTATTCCAGTCCGAGCGCTTCTTGCACTCTACCATGGATTTTGGATCTGGATCACTTTGAAGGGTTTCAGCAATTTGTTCAGAGAAAAAGATGTCGACAGTTGTAGCATTTCGATCATAAGACTCTCCAGTCCCTATATAATTAATAGCAATTTCATCAACCCTTAATAGATCATCATGATTTCCCAAAACAATAGATCTAGGGCCTTCCGATGTCCCAGCCTCAGTATTTATGCGCATGACTGGGCTAGGAATCAAATCAAATCTTTCTAGAAGATATTGATTAGTAACAAGGTGATTCACATCAACAGATAGTTGATCTTCATTTACCACTTTCTTTTGTTTCTTATCTTGCACCTTGGAATTGCCTCTCCCCCTCTTGCTTCCAAGAGGGATAATTTGAGTGGTTTTATTTGGTACCTCCACTCTTTCTGGCACATTCCTTGCAGGATAGAAAGATTTAACAACACCTTTATAGTTGGTAAACGCATCTGGCAGATTATTTGCAATGTTTTGCAAATCTATAAGTCTCTGAACTTGATGTTCAGTTTCCATAGTACGTGGATCAGAATAGGAAATGCCTTCCGCATTCCAATTAATTTCCCGACATTCATTTTTATGGTACAAATCTCCCCCTAATGCCGGAAAATGATCCTCGTTGAAAATACAATCAGCGAACCGAGCCGTAAATAGATCCCCGGTGAGAGGTTCTATATACTTAATGATCGACGGAGATGTAAATCCCACATAGATCCCCAATTTTCTGTGTGGCCCCATAGAGGTACGCTGAGGTGGTGAGATGGGTACATAAACAGCACACCCAAACTTACGCAAATGGGAAATACTTGGTGGATTTCCACGTACTAATTGCAAGGGGGAATTCTCATGATATGCAGTCGGTCGTAGTTGGATTAATTCAGCAGCGTGCAGAACTGCATGACCCCAACACGAAGTAGGCAACTTACAATTCATCAACATTGGTCTAGCAATGAGTTTAATTCTCTTTATCAATGATTCAGCCAAACCATTTTGAGTATGTACATAAGGTACAGAATGTTGAACCTCAATTCCCGTTGCCATACAATAATCATTAAAGGCATGGGATGAAAATTCAGCAGCATTGTCCATTCGAATTGATTGAATTCGATGTTCAGGATAATGCGCTTTCAACCTTATTAGTTGGGACAATATTTTGGCAAAAGCATGGTTGCGTGTCGATAATAATGACACATGAGACCATCTTGTAGATGCATCTATCAGAACCATGAAATACCGAAAAGGTCCACATATTGGCTGAATTGGACCACAAATATCTCCTTGGATTCTCTCAAGGAATTTTAGTGGTTCAGCTCTGATTTTAAGAGTTGATGACCTTAAAATCAATTTTCCTGATGCACATGCAGTGCATATAAAATCCGAAGATTGTGGGAACTTTGCTTTATGCAAATTATGACCAAATGAATTGCAGATAATTTTTCTCATCATCCCTATTCCAGGATGACCTAGTCTATCATGCCATGTCTGGAATGAATTAACATTTTGAAAAATTACCTTATATGCAACATTAGATATAGGTTTTATGTATGTATAGTACAATCCAGATTCGAGGGAGGGAATTTTCTCACAAACTTGTTTGTTAGATCCAGTAAGTCTAGTGAAGAAAATGAATTCTTCTTTGTTATCTACATGTGTTTCAACATGAAGACCATTCTTACGAATATCTTTATAGCTTAACAAGGTACGAGTTGATTCTGGATACAATAATGCATCCTCTATCGTTAATTGCGTACCCATAGGGAGAATAATAGTGGCTCTACCCGAACCAACTATTAGAGCATCACGTCCAGCGATGGTCATAACATTTCCTTCTCTTTTCCTAAGAGTCTGGAAATATTTCATCTCCCTAAGAATAGTGTTTGTGGTTCCACTATCTACAAGACATAATTCCTCCTCGGGATTGACATCGAAGACATCTATAGTAAAACAAGAATGCAATTAAAATTTCTTATTGAACATATAGAATCACATACATAAACACAATGTATTACAATACCAACATATGAGTATGACATTACAATACATATTTATTCTCACAATACTCCCATCACTAACAAGTATGTACAACTCAAAGAACATAGAGTTTGCACAACTTAAATTATTACAACACTTGACTTGCTTAACATAATAATTAAAATGATGAGATCTTCAGTTGAAGTCTCCATACATGTCATTTGAGTTGAACTCCACGATCATGTCTTCCGTTCTGGAAGCCTCTCATCCTTGTGAGCATTGTTGTTCTTTGGTTCCTCAAGAACCTTGCTTGAACAACCCACTTCCTTTATAGCCTCAGAAGCAAGATTGAAATGAGCTTCATATCTTGTCTCTTTATCTTTGCCTTGCTTTGCTTCCTTTAAGGACTTTTGGTAAAGTGCAACCAAGTGCTTAGGAGTACGACAATCCTTTGCAAAATGATTGAAAGTACCACATCGATGACATTTAGTGTCATTTTTGGACTTAGCCTCGCCATTTTGCTTGTTTTTAGCATTTGGCTTTTGCTTTTTGTTGAACTTGCGCTTACCGGGCTTGTTCTTTGGATCATCAGAAGAAGATCCTTTGAACCTTTTATTATTCTTAACTTTTTTCTGTACATTATGAACTTCAGGAAGAGGCGCTGCACCAGTGGGGTGCTTGTGATGATTCTTCATAAGAAGCTCATCATGTTTCTCAGCCTGAGTTAATGTATGAATAAGTTGAGAATACACAGTGTAATTACTAGCCCGATATTGCTGCTGCAAGACTCGGTCAGCGGGAAGCATGGTAGATAGAGTCTTCTCTATCTTATCAGCATCCGTTGGCTCTTTCTCACAGAATTTCAACTTTGAGCAAATTTTATGAACGGCATGATTATAATCAGCAACGGACTTAAAGTCCTGCAAACGCAAGTGGTTCCACTCATGATTAGCCTCAGGCCAGATGAGTACTTTTTGCTGATCATAACGCTCCTTAAGAGCAAGCCACAAAGTACGGGGATTCTCTTCCAGAAGGTACTCTTGTTTGAGATCCTTATGGATATAATACCTTAAAATCATTAAGGCCCCGAACTTCTTTTGCTCATCAAGCACCTCCCCCTCAATGGGTTCATTTATATGTGCCAAAAGTCCACGGGATGCAAAGTTTATTTTGATATCCGAAGCCCAAGTAGGGTAATTGTGGCCATCTAAGGCAAGTTCATCGAACTCCCTAGCTAAGGCCATAGCCTACAAAGTAGGACCATTTGATTCATTATACTTACACGTGGTAAATTAAAATTCAAATGGTAAAGCAATGTTGTAATAAATGCAAATTAATTTAAATGACATAACTCATCATGATTAATACAATCCAAGGTAGACAAATAAACATGTAAACCCCAATTATAACTCTCATCAATTGACTATATATGGTTAGATAATCTCAAATGCCAAAGGACATAGAGTAGATCTTAATAGTAGGCAAATACTTTGCTGCCTAAGCACGGTCTCAAGGCTGAATAATTCATTTTTGAATTAGACGCAGCCAATGCTTAAGTCTCTACTACACCATGTATAGTATAAATTAATGATTAAACAATGGTAATCACTACAATAGTGTAAGCCATAAATTTTCTTTAGTCTTAATCTTTTATTTTGAGAACAAAACATTATATAGGTAATCATCTAGTCCAATGGACATCATGTAGACCTTTAGTAATAGGTGAATAAATCACAGCCTGGCACGGTCTCTGGGCAAAATAATCCAAAAGGATTAAATGCAGCCTTTGCCTGGACTCTATTACCTAATGCTTTCATCTCAAAATAATAGAGATATGCATAAATTAATTGCCACAAGTCATCAGTAATTATAAACTAATGAGAACAGTGTTAAGATGGAGTTTGTGATTTAAAAATTCGCAATAATAAAATAAGTATGAAAGTGCAAAATAATAACACGAACATACTTGCATTCTATATTAGAATTCGAAATTGCATAGGTACAATGTAAACAAACACATTTGTACATTCACATAAACATCAGATGTCTAATCTCACAAGAGCATAGACACTAATACTAATGAACAGCAGTAATTAACAAAGTCTAAACACAAGGATTAAAGACTAAAACTGCTGAAATTCATAAATTCGGAAATAAAACATATAAATGATAAATGGCTTCTGGCCCACGAGCACTGGCTGGCCCGCGAGGCCACTGCAGCCGGCCCAGCAAGGACCAGCAGTACAGCCGGCGCTGAGGCAGGCCAACCTGGGCCTGGGCTGCCGAAGTGGCCCAGGTGCGCCTCCCCACCGGCCTCCCCCTGGCCCGTATAAAAGGTGGGCAGTTAGGGTTCAAACCCTAACTGCCACCATTACCCAGCCACGGTGGTGGTGGCCGCCGCCGCCGCCGCGCCGGAAGCCGTGCCGCCGTCGCGCGCTCAAGAGCCGGTCCGCCGGCGCCAGTAGTCGCTCCGTCGCCGCTCTGGTCCGCAGCGCACGCGCGCACGCTGATCGCGCCCTCCTCCTCTCCCTCCGTCGCGCCCTCTGCAGCCGGTGACGAGCACCGGCGCAGATCGGGGAGGAGCCCGCACGTCAGCCCCAACTCAGTCGATGGCGACCAAGACAGAAGCCAGCGGCTCCCCCTCCCCCTCCGGTAGAAGTTCAAGCAGAAGGAGGGGCGCGCCCCCCCGAGGAGGAGGAAGCGCCACCATCGCCGTTCGCGCGTGGACTAGCGTGCCCGTTCTCCAGCGCCGGGACGCGTCCATTCGCGCGAGGACTCGCCTACGCGCGTGCGGACGGGCCATGCGGCACGGAGATCCAGGTCCGACGCATGGTCGGGCTCACCGCCTGGTCGGCGATGTTCACTGCCGGAGGAGTGGACGGAGGTGGTGGAGGTGGAGCCTGCAGGGCTGGATCTACGATCTCGCCAGCCTCCCTGGAGAAGAGTCGGAGCGGTGCCGCGGACCTGCGCGCAGCGAGGGTCACGCGAACCCGTGGCGTCGTCGGAGACGGAGTCGCGGCTGCAGCGGTTCCGTTGGCCAACGGGGTCGCAGCTGCGGTAGCCGACCCTGTCGCCGGTGGAGGTGAAGCCGCTAGAGCCGAAGACGATGGGCCCGCACCGGTCGAGGAAGAAGGTCCGGCGACTGGTGGCATGGCGGCGAGCGCCACTGGTACCCAGTCGGAGGATCCCGGCGCCATGTTCGGCCATGGTAGGTGGTATGGAGCCACGGCATGGCCCGAACTCCAGGACGCAGGGACTGTAACCGCTGCTTGGGTCGGCGCCACGGAGCGGATGCTCCGTGATTTACCACGCAGCGTCGGCGACGGCGAGCGTGCCCTCCACAGCTCCCCCACGCTCCTCCCCAAGGAGATTGCGCAGGCGTTGAGGAGGAATCACGGATGTCGTCGTCATCGAAGGGGACTCCAATGCGGCGCCGCCAGTAGTACACCATGAAGACGAGGCGCGAACGAGCGCCTTGAGAAGGTACGTAGGGCATTGGTGGCATCGTGTACCTTAAATCGATCCAGCGATCTCCTGTCTTCACGAAGTCCTTCAGGCACTGTTCCCGGCCTTCTCGCTCAGCGGTAGAATGCTGATAACGTATTGTAGTATTATATTCTGAACAGTAGAAAGTGAAAGTGTAAATCTTTATTGATGAACAGTACACATATATATACATGCCCACGATGGGGCAGTTCCAGTGAACGTGGGAGAGCCCCGCTCCCACGTCCCGTCCGTACGACGTCTTTTCAGTAGTCACGGTAACTGCAATTAGTAGTTGCTAATTGCCCACTAATTGATTATTAGGAATATTAGAATATTCTTAACAAAAACGATGTAGTTCTACTTCTTTCCTTAGTCTAATTATCTAAACATTGATCAAATTAAGATATATTATGAACATATATTTTATGACAAAAGTAATGGAACTTATTTGGTATCATAAATATTAATTCTTTTTATTTATAATGAGCTTGGTGAAATTTAAAATAGTTTAATTCAATACTATTGTAGAATTATATTTTCTTATTTTTCAGGACAGGGAGAGGTTAGGTACCTCTGGGTTATTCTTCTTCTATGCTGATTGTTCGGACTGTAGACAGCAATTTAGCTTAAATTTATTTCATTGTGTTTGATGAATAATTTTATTAAATATTTGTTAGAAGAAAATATCATAACTTGTATGATATGTTGTGTTCCACATTGTCAATGGCTTGCCATTGATTTTATTGAAAGGAACGGACATCATCATTTCGGATGGCCAAAGTAGTCTTAGTCTAAACAACAAGGTTGCTGGAGATGGAATTGAATCGATTGAGCTCCCACGCCAACTGATGCTATAGAAATTAAATAAGCTATATCTAGATGGAAGCTTAAGTTGATTATGAGGCAGGTTCATTACGTTTTCATGCGATGGACCAAGGGAGTCTGTATTTTTTTAATCCAATCGGCACAAGTACCTTGTTCCTCCAAAACAGCAGGTCACCCACCTATACAGACCAAGGACCGAGAAAGGCGACCAAAGGGGTGGTGAACGGAAGCCAATCAAAATTTCTTCCGAAATGGCCAGTGTCCCAAACAACCCTCCAAAACCATCAAAACTCACAAACGTGGTGCCCTCGAGCCAAATGGTGGCTGGATGTTGTTGGTAATGACCAAAGAACACAGTGAAAAACCTAGCGCAACACCGAAAACTTCCCAAAATTCGGAAGATGAGCTCTCAACTTCAATGGAAATGAAGAAAGAGCTCAAACCAAAATCAGCCAAACCAACTGGTGGTTTGATGATTTGGAAAAGTTCCTGGGCACATCAGAAGACCCACCGAAAGACGGAAATCGAAACAGACCAATGGAACTTCGAAACACACAAAAGAGGCACACTGCCCTGGCAAAGTCGGCCTGGCCGAGTGCCATGGTCAGCCTGGCTGGGTTTGCAGCCCTGGAACAGGTCAGAAGCCGGCCTGGCCGGGTCTCATAGCCAGCCTAGCTTGGATTGGTGGCCGGTCTGGTCGCCTTTGCCTGCTCTGAACCCCAAAAATTTCTCCCAAAGGTGCAAACTCAATCAAATCAATTCCAATAGACTTCCAACTTTGCGGGGAGGAAGTAGAGGAGGTCAAGAAGACATTCCCAAAAGATCAAGACCAAAAGATCGAGGAACCTCTGTAGATCGAGAAATCTCTGGACCGATTGGGGTTTTCTTAACATTCCACAAAATCCCGCCAAATCATGCTCGTGAGGAATCTGACTAAACGGGTTGGTAGATATGTTCCTCTAAGGTCCTTGCACGTTTCTAGCCATCCCAATCAGTCTCAAATCTCCAGAAAATCGAAATTACCCAAAATCAAAGAGAAGTGGGTTCGGGAGACGAAAAACCGAAGCGATTCATGAACACAAGTCAAGAACTCAGATCTACCATGAATGATTGCTTTATTTCATCACCAACAAGATCTGGTTCTTACAGAGGAAGGATTAACACAGCAGAGGAATCACTCTCTACACTGCAGACCTCAGCAATAGGAAAACTAGAGTTAAACTAGAGATTGGAATACCTAAGCCTGGAAAATGAAAGCTAGAGAGATGGGCTGGTTAGGAGCAGCCACCGTCTTATTTATAGAGATATTACACAACCCCTAATTTGACTGAACCACTTAACCCCAATGGCAAAATGGTCCCCAAGTGTAGGCCACCCACGGTCAATCCTCTAGCTCCTTAGTCAGCCTCACGTCCATCCTTCACTGCTCCCAGTCCATCGGCACGGTACATCTCTACTTGACCTTCTCCATAGCCATCGACCGTCTCTGTGCTCCACACCTGCACACCAACATAGCCAAGAGACATGTTGCCCACACACTCACGCTTAGTCTCCAAACTCATCCAAAGCCAATCATCTCTTGACAATCACTCATCATCAACTCGACATACAAGGGCACATATCAACATTGTGTTCACAATCTCTCTCTTGATGAGTGCATTGTCAACACCAACACACAAAGATGGATCAAAAGCAAAAGAAAAATAGTAAAACTCACTCAAATGACCAAAAGCGAAAGAAAAGCTGAAACAGGGTCATTCGAAATGAGCAAAGCTTGGTCCCCAAAGACATGAGCAATGGCTCAACGCAACCAAGCAAAACACAGCTAGTCCTCAAGAAGAGGCAGAATGGACTCAATACCACAAGCTAAAGCATCGGAGCAAAAACAACAAACTCAGAGCAATCCAAAGCACCTCAAAGCTGTCAAAACCAAAGCTAGTCCCTCCATAAGAGGCAAATGCTCAATACAACTAGCAAAACAGCCTTAAAATGCAACTCCCCCTGAACTTATGCATTTTTCTCCCACTTTTGACTCTGTATGGGACACCTCTACCCCTTGTATGCATCTATGTGTGTTATCTCTCCACCTTGTTGGTACATCCACACATCAAGCACACAACAAAGAGTCAAAAAAACTGTAACTCCCCCTCAATATATGCTATGAATATTTGTGGGATGCAGAATGCAAAAGCTTCAGGAGTAGATCATTCAGAATAAAAAGATGCTTTAAGTGATACTGTAATGTGAGTATAGCAATAAATCAAGGTGCTAGCAAATGCTCAAACTGATCTTATGATACAATTATGAATTGCAAAGCATTTTGAGCACATTTTAGTCTTGAGAAAGTGTTCACCACATAACTAGCACTTAGCATATGCAAGCAGAAGATCAAACAAGTGCTCTCAAATCTATACAGGGTGAGCTACCTCAAACAAGTGTCAAACAACATGCCACAAATGACCTCAAAACTTGTGTTTTTCATCAAATTTTCATTTCATTCATTTTACACAAGTAAGATACAAAGCATGTGATTACGAGAGTTTGTAAGCACTATCTTGCCTAACTTTTCAAAAGACAATCAAAAGCTCAAAGCATTGGTTTCGGTCATACATTACACTACTCAAGTTCATCTCAAGTGCAATGAGAAGTAGTCTCGATACAGTGATGTGTGACAGTGCAAACCCACTCGATCTTTTCATTTCATTTATCTTGGAGTCAAATTTTAGCCCAATTCGTCGGAGTATATCAAGTGGAAGTGAAAGACTCCAAGATTGAGACATAGCAACCTAGCATAAACATGATAGCAAAGGATCTCACACATCCTACACATGCTAGGAGCCAAACTCAGTGGTGAACTCGTTTTCAGATTTTAGCAGTTATTATTCAAGTTCACATTGAAAACAGACTTAGCGCATCAGAAGTGTGTCATATAAGCAAAGTGAGCCTAAGGTTGCCCAAGCACCATCATGTACCACACAAGGCATCTATCACTAAGAGCATTGTCTCATTCTAAGTGACATACACATGAAGCTCAGAAATGCACTATAGTACATGATGCAATGCAAAGCATCAAAACAAAAGCTATACTACAAAGACAAAACCGAAAACTAGTATACAAGAAACAACGATTTCCTCCTCTGAAAAGAAAAGCACACACCCAACTCCTGCCACAAGCGAACAAAGGTGGCTTGGTCTAGGGGTTTTGTAAGGATGTCTGCGAGCTGTCTGTGGTTGTCTACATGGCAAAGTTTGATATCGCCTTTTTTTACAGTGATCTCTCAAGAAGTGGAAGCGAACATCGATATGTAGGTGCGTGCGTAAGCAGGCGCCGTCACACACATGCAGGTTACGCGTGTGTGTGCTGCAGGGGCCATATGGCAGCCACGCACATCGTGCGAGCGAGGAAAACCGCGGCCGTGCAATTTAAAGTTTAAATGCGACGTGACTTTGGAAAAGGGATGACCGTCGGACGGTGGTGATGTGTAGGGTGCCTAGTTGATGGCGACAGGGTCGGGAGACCATGGCTGCAGCTGTGGTGCTCGTGCTGAGCCTGAGCGCCGCAAGGAAAGATCCGGCTTGGATCTGGTTCACTGGCGTTCCTGGCCGGGTGCATAGAAGGAACGTACGTGTGCATACTCCCGATCACGGAAAGAAGTGGGGAGAAACAAGGGAATGCTCCAAAGGCTCGGCATCGTGTAGGTGCGTGGGTTGCTCGTGCGACGGCAAGCTAGCCACGGCCATGGCTAGGCCGCGAGCTGCGTCGGTTATCCCTTTCCTTACAGGAAGAACCGGCATGAAGGCGTGGCGTGCCGTGTAGTGCTGCCCCTCGCTTGCAAGGAGGATCGATGATGGTGAGCTTCAAAAGTGGACGGCGGGAAGGCCGGCCGGTCACAACTCGATCCCATGCGTGGACGGTGACGAACCAAGAAGGTGCATGGGATCTTGGTCTGGGGGTGTGGAAGGCAGGAGGACCCATGAAGCAGGATGGTTCAATTCGAGGCAGTGTCGACGGCGTTATGTCTGCGCAGTGGTGCGTCGAGGACGACGGTGACGCCGTGGTCTCCGTGCGTCGTGGCTCGCGTACGTAAGCGATGTGGATTGAGGCAGCTGCACGGACATGTCGAGGATTCCGCGTTGTGTCGTCCTCCACTACTCCACGTCCGGCTGGTCCCTTTCCCCGGTGTGCACCTAGAGAATCGACATGCCAACCTAGAGAATCCAAGGCACATATATTGAATGTATATGAAAAGATAATTTCACATGAAACATTAAAACACCATTTGTTTGGGCTCCAAATCGATCGTTAGCACAAAAATAGACTGCCACTAGATTTGCCTAGCTCTACGAGATCTGCAACTTTAATTTTTGACATTTCTCCATCCGAGGTCATTTGAAAATTTTGAATTTCAATATGTGAGCACTTTAAACTAAATTTTGGGATCATAGATTATTCGAAATAAAAAAAATTCAATTGCAATGTTTAATATCTTTTCGAGATCTATAATTACAGTTTTTTTTTTGTTCTCTATCTGTGTTCTATAATTTTGGTCTCGATGCAGCAGTTAACCCCGGTCCACTTCCATTCCTCTCGCTACCCCTATGTAAATCAATCAAAGGTAGGCGCGACAGGATTGCGTATAAGTGCGTTCCCGGTGTGTCTGGACGTAGTACCTTTTGTCTCTATCCTCCCATAGCCCAAAGCTAAGCAAGAGGTGGATGCGTCTAGTATTGTAGAGGCATGGGCATGGCCGCAGCTCTCTCTCGTCACATCATGGTTGTGTGCGCTCCTAGAATCAATCAGGCTACACCACTTGGACTGGGTCATGGAAGAATCAACATGCTAGTCATGTGTTGCGGGGTAGCGATATCAATATCATACACTCCTCCGCATGGTTGTTGGCTCAGTTCTAGCTGTGGATAATGGTGCCTCACGTCATGCCAGTGGTGACCTGTTGGCGATGCACGAAGGACCAGATGCAACGAGAGCGCAGGAATTTGATGAAACAAGGCCAGCATGCAAGTAATAATATAAACTGAGTGTTGTGATTCATTTTAGGTATCCATGTAAACCCTATATCCATATAGATCACATTTTAGTAAAACTCACTATTACTTCACTGTTGTAGATAATGATACGTTGTATATAGCTCTGGGCCTTAATTGGGTACCTATATTATTATATATTGATCGAGAGGACGAACACAAATTAAAAGCAAACTTTGTTTGTATGGCGCTGGAATATCATTTTTTAATTTTGTCTTTTTTAAAAGGGATAATCTTGGCGCCCAGGTGAACGCCATTACCTTTGGCGACTATCCATACTTCTGCTTCAAACCTTTAGGTTATTGGGACTGCTGCCTCTATTTACGAACTGTCACCTCAATCTTCAGGTCTCGACCATCAACGATGTCACCTACGGACCCCCAAAATCAAATCTTATCGAACACAGCATGATCGACTTGAAGCAAAGCCACCTACGCACACTACTACAGATTTGGTTTGTACAGGCGTCTGGGATGCCTCTACAGAGGCAGCTGGCCAAGCCGCCTCTCCTTATCTGTCTTTACAAATCAGTGATTTGTAGAGGTGGAATACGATTTGTAGAGGCAACTAGAAATCAGAGCCGCCTCTAAGTCATGTGCTTGCTCTTGTCTTGTTTCTTTTTGGAATAGTTGGATGTTGTAGAAGTTTTCTGTTAAGTGTTGAATCCTTTCTGTTTTGGTCTTTCGGTCTTAGTCTTGTAAGTCTAGTCTTAGATTTTGGTGTTGTTCTTTGTAAGCAGGTATTTCCTGTAGGTGGTGGTTTGTGTTGTGATACTTTAAGCTTTGTTAAAATCCGGGTTTACCTCAGTCAAAAAAAGTATACTGATTACCTAGCTATTCTATGATCCTGGTTATGATGTTTGAAAATCGTGCAAAGGTTACATCTCTTGTGGATTATGTTTTGAGTTTTCTTATGTCAATTGCATGTCCCATCTCCCCCTTTTGGCATCTAAGGACAACTTGTTCTACATACTGTTACCAACTTTTTTGCCTTTCAGAGGATTATCCATATAGCAAGGAAACAAAACAGTCTTTTGGACAAACATTTGTGTGAGCGAACTTCTACTGCTCCTCAATGCGGCGGTAGATGGCATGGTGCTCATCATGTACGTACGGCTGGTTCCTGAGGGAGTATAGTGCTCTAGTACTAGAGTGCACAGTGTTGACGCTTAATTACTCCAACACATTTGGTAAGGAGCTAGATCGCTCTATGTAGGGCCTAGCCGATTTTTAGTTAGGCCGGCGACTAGGGTTCTTCACACTTGAACCTTGTGCTTCCAGCGATGAGCGCGATACGTAAGACACGTCGCCGTAGGAGCCTCGCCAGAAGCGCGATACGCAAGACACGCCAGGGAAGTCTCTTGATACCTAAAACCCCAAATGCCCGGGTGGGACCCCGTCGGGGCATGCATAATACATAGAACTAGGTGAGCAAAAAAAAAACACTGAGCACCATTCTAGCTAGTAGAAAGGAATCAGTCTGGGTTTTTGACATTAACCTTGTTATTTATGTCATTAACGATCAGTTCTAGCTATATGTATACATATGTTAGTCGAGACTAATAATGAATACTAGTAGTATCTTGTTTAACTGAGCTTTTTTTTATACCTATGTAGGAAGACAAGGAAAGCAAAATAATGAGTAGTTACGGTAAAGTGAGTGGAGACTGATGAACTAAGAAAGACGTCGACCGACGACTCGAGATCCATCAACGGAGCCACTGAAATTCCACGCCTAGGCTACAATAAAGAGTCACAAAGAGCCAAAAGAACAATAAATCCATAAGATCAAAATAGACTCATACAGAGCTCTAATACAAGGACTAACAGATTTTGTTCATTTACAGAAAACTAGAGAAAGGTTAGGCAACGTGGTAGGCTTTGAATAGACTCAGGCAAAGAGTGAGACAGGCAAGTGTGGTTTTGGGGTTTGGCTGACCGTCCACAACAAGCCACACCTAAGCCACGGCTTGTCTAAGCTGTGGCAAATTATATATAGTGCTCAAAATGTGCGCCAAACATTTCGGCGAGTTGCGGCCACCTGAACATTGAAGGGATGCCGAGCCAGCCATACTTTGCCAGAGCTTAGTTACCAAACAATCATGAGGCTAAGCACGCCACAGCTTAGGCGTGGCGACTTGCAGCAAGCTGCGGACAGCAACCAAACATAGCCTAAGGCTTGTGTAACCCTAAGCTTAGTTTTCGGCTTTTCAGTTTCGTCTGGCAGCACGATGTGAGCGCATACATAAGCCTGAAAACCCTGTAACGTCTTCAGACTAAGGCTTTCAGAGCCAATCAATGAAATGAAATCTCAGGTGGGGGACTCCCCCCCCCCCCGGTCGACTTATGGCTAGGATAGGAAGGGGTCCATTAGGTAAGGACTTTCAAAGACCAACTTATTTTCTGAAGGCCTAGGAAGGGCTGCAAGGCTTTGCTGGCCGGACTCAGCACACGACCATACCGCCGAGGCGAAGCAGGGCAGAGCTCAAGCGCTGTAAGTTCTCGACAAAAGGCCTAAACGGTGCTGCCAGCACGCACGAACCTCACACGTCAAGCGATGCGTGCACGCGACGATGGCCGTGTTCTTGGGTAACAGATCGCGTGGTATATACTACGTCAGATTGCATTGGTAGGGACGCCTCCAGATGGTCTGTAGCATCGGTTTTGACAGCCTTCCCTATTAAACCGTGCCTACAAATCACCGATTTATAAGGGCAGCTGGCCAGCCACCCCTACAAATAGATTTGTAGGGTTGGTTGGATATTGAGCCGTCCCTACAAATCAATTTCCAGAAATCACGAAAAAGGAGCAAAAAAAACAATTTTTTTTAATCCGAGTAAGTTCCCACCGGCAACCACACATCCACTCTATGGTTGCAGCATTTTCATGATTTTTTGCACACTTTAATGCCGACCGATTCAACCCACAACTTCTCCCTCAAGCTAAACTCCTCTACCACTGCATCTCACGATCAGTTGGGTCTACAATCCATTTTGGTTCCCCATATATTATATAAAATTGAGCATAAATTGATTGTTTGAGACCCTAAACTAATTCAAATAAAAAAGTTGTCAATTACAAAGTTTTATAGCTTTTTGAAATCTACGACTTTCATTTTGGTAGTTTCTCCATCCGAGGTCACTTATAAAATTTGAATTTCAAATTTAAGAAATTCGAACGTAGTTTTCGATGACAAGATGATTTCAAATGAGAAAGTTATCAACTACAAAGTTTCATAACTTTTCAGATCTACAACTTTCATTTTTACTGTTTGTCCATCCGATGTCGTTTAAAAAATTAAAATTTCAAATTTTTGGAAATTCAAACATAATTTTCCTTGACAAGATGATTTCAAATCAAAAAGTTGTCAACTACAAAGTTTCATAACTTTTCGAGATCTACAACTTTTATTTTGGTTGTTTCTCCATCCGAGGTCGTTTACAAAATTTGAATTTTAGTGCCTAATTTTTAATTCTCGGCGTTTATTTGTAGAGCCAATTCAATATTGAGCCGCCACTACAAATCTATTTGTAAGGGCGGCTTATTTGGCAACCATTTTTAGGGGTGGCTCAATATATAACCGTCCCTACAAAGAAAGGGAGGCGTTGCCACAAATGATTTCTGTAGTAGTGATAACCAAGTCGTATGCGTGGCAGGGTCGGTGGTCATGTGGGTGCGTGCATAAGCAGGCGCGCCGTCACGGAGCAGGATTACGCGAGTGCGCTTCAGGGGCCATGGCAGCCACGCACATCGTGCAACGGTGCCGCGCCGTGTATGGGATCATAGTGTGGAAGGAGAAAGCCAGGGAAAGGACCATGCGGGGGGAGAGCGTGCTGCCTGTGCGGCGCCGTGCTCTCGTCTCTGGCAGGGAGGAGGGATGAGAGGGAGCAAGGAAAACCGCGCTCGTGCAAAACGCGACGTGACCTTGGGCAAAGGGATGACCATCGGACGGTGGTGATATGTAGGGTGGTGCTGTTCCGGCCAGATTGCGCACACACTGCTATTCCTGGTTGACGATGGCATGCCTGCGTTTGCCATGTTGATGGCATGGTCGGGACATGGCTGTGGCTGTGGTGCTCGTGCTCAGCGCCGTACGTGTAATAAACAAGGAGAGATCCCAACCAGGCGTTCCTGGGGGCATGCATGGAGAAGCACGACGTTGAGACTCCCGAGCATGGAATAAGGGGAGAAACATGGGAATGCTCCAAAGGCTCGGCATCGTGTCCGTGCATGTGACGGCATGCCACGGCCATGGCTAGGCCGCGAGCTGCGTCGGTTATCCCTGCAAGAACTCCCTGGCTCGACGGCACCGGCACAGGCAGCATTGGCAAGAGAAGGATACGTTGAAGCTTGTGGTCTGCCCCGGCCGGCTTATGCTTTAACGTGGTGTGCGTGTGCCAGTCAGTGCGATGGCCATGCCATGGCCGTGAGCTGAGCGACCAGTCACCAGTGGCGTGCAGGGCGTGTCCCTACACGAAGATCCAGCATGAAGGCATGGCGTGTAGTGCTGCCCCTCGCTCGCAAGGAGGATGATGCATTGTGAGCTTCATAACTAGCTAGAACATGGTACACGGCGCGAAGGCTGGCCGGTGACAATCACAGGCAAGCAGAGGACGGTGACGAACCGAAAAGGTTGGACGCGTGCTCACCACCGGGCTTGTGGAAGGATGATTCGGGGCTCGGAATATTGCGTGAAGCAGGATGATTCGGGGAACTGTCGACGTCGTGCGTCGAGGATGACGGCGACGCCGTGGTCAACGTGCTGGCCTCGCGTGAGCGATGTCCTGTAGAGTAAGGGAGAGGATGCCCCGTTGTCATCCTCCACGTTCGCGGCCCTGGTTCCCGGTGCGGCCAGCGTAGGGGCGTCGAGAGGCGGTGTGCCCCGGCGTGGCGTGGCCCGGTGGACGACCACCGCGCAGGCGCGCTCGTCGACCTCCCCGCAGGTCCGAGCGAGGCGGTGAAGAGGCCGCCCAGCGTGAAGCCGGGTTGCAGACGTGCGGCGGCGATCCGGCCGGTGTGGAAGAAGAGCGGCGTCATCCCCGACCACGGAGCACCACGAGGACGGAAACGGACGGGGTCGCAGAGGCCGCAGTGTCGACGGGCCGAATGCACTGGCCTCCATGCGCGCAGGCAGGCAAGTCACGTGGATGCACTAGAGGAAAGGATTATTGCGACTAATAACAACTAAAAAAACAAAAAACTGAGGTTTGGGTTGTTTTGGCAAGAATCAAAGCATGCAAGTTGGGCCTCACGTGTACTAGGATTACGTTTGGTAAGAGAAGACTTTCTTATTACCCTTGAGATTAGTTTTGGAACTACTTTTGGCCTTACGCAAAGCCAATTGATTTTGATTAGGCCCCAAATTTGGTTGTCCCCAAAAGAAAACCAAGAAACCTAATTAAAACTCCAATTCACATATGCATCTAGTTTTACATGATGTTTGCCAATTTAATTGAAAAGGAATAACGGGAGGGAGCAAGAGATTTAAACTAGAAGGAACGAAAATTACCATAGCTTAATTTGGATTTTAGCATAAGCATTAGAAGTCCAAACAATGCTCGACTAATTTATTTTTAGAAATAAATAACCACTTAAATTTTGAAAAGAGGTTTCCGGTGAATCCTTTCCAAGCAACATTTGTTCCTGTAAAATAAAATTAGCTTATGTTTTGAAAAAAACTCGAGGATTCATTTTAATGTCAAAATATTTCCAAACAACACTAAGCATATGTAGCTCTATGTTTAAATCAAAGTGACCCCATTAAAAAAGTGTTTTTGCAAAAGCTTTCTAAAATACTTTTTTGTAGATAAAGGTTTAGACAATGTTTTCGCTGTAGAAAAGACGTAGATTGAATTTGAGTGCAAGCTCATATTCAACCCTAGAATACTTTGTCATATTTTACTTTGCATAAAATATGGGTCAAAACTTTGTTTAAACCTAGCCTTTAAAATAGGGTTCTCCAAAAGGTTTACTTCATGTTTCTTCAAAATAGACAAAAACAACCTGACTCCAAAATAGCTTGAAAACAAGCATTTGTCAAAACTAATTGTTGGTCCAAAACCGAAATCCTCCCAAGGATTTGTTTTTGCCCACTTGTTTTCGAAAATACTTTTAGAAAGAAAAACTATGGTTGAGACTATGAAGCAAGGTAAGAAGGGTGGTTGTCATAAGTTTGGCTATGTTTTATATGCATATGCAAGCACACATTCAAGCAAAGTTCTCCAAAAACTCGGGTTGTTACACGATGTGGTTTCAGGAACCATGAGCGATCCAGGGGATGTCGTGTCATGGTGCGTGCGTCGTTAGTGCGCTGGGCTTGCTTGCTACAACAGTGGAACAAACTGCAAGTACCCAAGGACCAACGCCAACAGTGCTCGGCCCCGCCTGAATCCTGATGTAAACCACTCCTTTTCTTATCTCGAGATTATTTTCTTAATTAGTTTGGTGCATACCATGAAGTATCAGATGCATGTGTGATTTGAAGTTCGTTTAGCTTTCCTGGATTTTTGCGTGATCCAACTGGAATTTGGAGATATTATTCAACTCAATTGGTAACTCTGAAAGCTAAACATAATCTCAAAGCTTAGTTGGTACATGTTAATATAATATAGGATAGGAAGGTCTTCTCTCAGCTGCCCACTAACCGGATTCCATGTTCAAAACTAATAATACTATTAATGGGAGATCTAAGCATGACCTTCCAACCAATGGTCGACAGCGCAACAAGGGTGCATGTCCACCAGTGCACGCATCGGGTCCGATTCCAATATGAAAAGCCCGGCGCCCGGCAGCCTTCCGCATCAGCCTCTTATAGTGCCACACGGATTAGGTCGTCGACAAAATGCCAAAAGATCCACTGCTCACGCAGAATGGACATGCCGCACCAGCCTCGTATAGTGCCACACGGATTAGGGATATGATGATGTCTGATCAGATCAAACCCCTTTTATATAACTATGCATGTTAGACTGAAATAATATACTGGCCAAATCCAAGCGTGGGTTCAGAAATAAAGCAAAGCAACCTATTTTTCTTTTTTAAAAAAACAAAAGAATCCTACCATACTTCGTACCTGTGATTGCTTGAAAGTTGAAACATACAGTACTCCTACTCCTTGACGTGCTCTCGGTGCCAAGCAGCTAGCTAGTGTATAGCCTGTTGAGCGGTGCAGAGAAATGACACCACGCTAGCTAGTGTATAGCATGATGCGTGGCCGAGGTGATGTGGCGTGCATGCTAATCCCCTACAATGAATGCATGCTAATCTCTTTGCTTGCATTTTTAAAACTACCGCGAGATTAGGTAGCAAGCAAAACTTATCAGATCGCATCCTACCATGCATGTGGATGCTACCATTGCGTTCACATGATGAGTTCTCGCCCGCTCTAGGTAGTTTTATGACTGATGTTCCCCTTGTGCACAGATTATAGTCGAGGATACTTCTGTAACCCAGAAGCACGAAGTAGAGTGTGTTCCCGACAAGGGTGCTGCGCATCGAGCTGGCAATAGGGCCAGCGGACTCACCTGAGTGTGGTGCAAAGGTTGGTTCGCTCCACACACCCGCCTCTGATGAGTAGATGCAGGTGCACTTCTCGTTGATTGTAGTGGTGCCGACAAGGACCACGACAAAGGGTCGACGATGGCAATCGAGGTGGTCACACGCACCGGTGGCGGTGGCGGCACAGAGCACCGCAGCAGTCCAGTTGTACTGGTACCACCTTGGCGGCTTAGAAAGTTTCAGTTGCTCGCCCGTGATAGGGTTCCAGACGGTGATGGGAAAGGAGCTGTGCCGTCCTGGTGGATAAGGTTGGAGGAGGACGCGGCCATGGCACGAGTGACACGGTTTCAATCCGCGGTGGTTGGCGTGGGGAAGGCTGAAGGAGCCACCGGGCGTGGGAACGAACCTGCTGGTGGCGTGGAAGACGTACGCCCTTGTCATTGCGATGATGAGAATAGATGAGGAAGCCGAGCATGGGTGGTGCTCGACGATGGAAGTCGATGAACCGATGCTGGAAGCCGGGGTCGGAGACAAGGTGGCACCAGCGCTTGCAGACGAGGCTGGCCGGACTGTCTGGCGGAGCCGGAGCAGGACCTCTTCTATGAGATCGTCCAATTCAGCACAAATATATAGCTTGTTCTCCACCACAAATGAAAGACAAAATTAAACATCTATATTTCAAATTTCAAATAAATCATCTCTATTTCTTATGAAACACATATTGCACAATAATAAAACTTTAATGAATAATAAACCAAATGTTGGGATCTCACTCTGCCTCCGGACCCTCGATGAGGGGCTCGACAAGGGGTGGGTGTCGGGCCCTCATTTTGAGAGTCTAGGTGCATCTGTATTTGCGCCGGGATCAAGCACAAATCGCACAATTGAACAGAAATGGCACACAGATTTAATATAAAATACCGAGCTTTATTGATATAGAAAATAAGGTTTTACAATAGTCAAGGTCCAAATGGCATAGCCATGGGTATTACATAACTAATGGGTTTCTACTACTACAAAGCGGTGATTTATTACAAGAGGTGGTGACTACTACAACGGATACTACAGCGTAGTGGTATTTCATTCCACAGGCATGCTTGAGTGCGGTCGAAGCCCTCTGTCCTAGTAGCTCCTTCTAGCAAATCGGTAGGTCTTCATGTGGCTCCTAGTCCTCGTAGTTCGCCTCCTCGTCGATGTCATAGTCCTCCTCGCGGTCGTTATCTGTGAGTCAACAACGGGTGAGTACAAAAAGTACTCAGCAAGCCCTAACCTTAGGGTATAGTGGTGTGGATGGTGAAGGTTGTTGGCGGGATGTTTTGGCGGAGGTTGGATATGGTAGCAGAGTGTAAATAAATGAGGTTTGGGCCCTGAGAGAGTATCACCCTTCTCACCAGTTCCCGGTTAGTATTAAATATTTATTAAATACATTAGCACCGTTTTGTTACAAATAAAAGTGAGTCTAAACATAGGGGACCTCATCCTAGCGGTTGCCCATTCCAATTACGTGAATAGATTTAATACGCTCTACAGAGGTTGTACATTTTTTTCCACAAGATAGATACAATCCCAACCATGATCAGTGGTAGGACTGCCCTAACAAGATCCCGTACCCGGATGGCATGAACTTAGGCTTTCCTATAATTCTACCACGGTCTACTCAGGGGTCGGAAAGACACACAACATTTGGATGATCACATAGCATCCAGCAATAATCAGTGTTAGGATGATCACACAGCATCCTCTTAAATAATTAATGTTTGGATGATCACACAGCATCCGATCAGTGCTCGCACCCGGCACAACAACACTTTCACATGAAAGACTACATAGCAACCATGCCGACCAGACCACAGACGATCACCTAGCAACCATGTCCTCTCCTGATAGTCCGTTGCCACTCCGGCCTCCTAGTAAAAATTATACTTCTACCTAATGGGGTGTGAGATCAAGTCTACCCATATAGACATGTGGCTGTATGAATACCGACTAGGTAAGATGGCCTATGAACCGGTCCTTATGTGACTGAAACGAGTATCTCACACAGGGAACCCTCACTAGGCGATCCTGCCAAGGTAATTCATACCACATGAATTACCCGCACCTGTTCCTCACAAAACAAGTTTGGATTCACCAAGTCATAATCCTCTTAGGCACATTCGTATTCAAAAGCATCATATAGCCTTATCACAAGAATTTATAGCATATATAGCAATTACTCATACCAAAGCACATCTGCTCATATATCACAATTATATCACGATAATTCATATCATATCACAATAGTTCGTATCATATCACGATAGCGTGAATCATATCACTGCACAATGGCTCATAACATATATTCTCATAATCACATGAGAGGATGGCATAGTTAATGAATATTAAGCGGCTTAATTTTTTTGGTGATAGTGGTGAGTTTATGGTAAAACATGGTGTGGTGAAAAGGGGAAGTTAGGACCTGCCTTCATTGTACTCGCCCTCTGGTTCGACGTAGTCAGGGTCCTTGTTCTCCTGGTATCCTTCGTCCTCTATCGGTCGTTCTAATAAATGAGGCTACCGCTAAACACAAAAGTACACACAAAAGCAAAAATAGAACTATATGGTGGCACTAGGTACAACATGTAGGGCTTGATTTTAGAAGAATTTTCGTGGTGGTTTCACCGAAAATGGAATTAGAATGAAGGAGATATGATTTTTAGGGTTTTAAAATAGGGTTTTGGGATTTTTGGAATTTTGGGGATTTTTGGGAAGATGGAAAAGTCGTAGTAAAGGTATGGGTAGGTTTTAGGGTGCCTCTAGTTTATTTAGGATTTTTCTAGGAATTTTTCTAAGCTAGGAATGTAGTTTTCAACACTCCATGTGCACTATTCGGGGGTACCTAGCATTTTCAGTGTGTAGGGCAGCCTTTGTGGTGCGCCAATGTAGGGCGCTGTGTCGTGTCTGACCGCTCCTTGTGTCTTTGGTTCATGTCGCCGGGAGTGCAGGGAGAAGGAAGAGAAGTGAGGAGGGAGTGAGTGGGTGACAAGTGGGGCCAAAGGTGTCGGTGACGCGTGTCACCAACACGTGGGCCATGCCTGGCTTTCCCACTAGGACGGACGGCGATGCCATTCTAGGCTGGGCCCGTGTCACAGAGAGGGAAGGAGGAACGGAGGGACACAGCGATGGATGGGAAGCCTCCGGCGTGGTGGTGAAAACAGGGGAGGGATGCGACTTCACCGGCGACGTCCTTGCCTGGAGTTTAGTGTTTCATGGCAGCCGATGCTTTGGGGCGATGCAGCGGTTGCCGGTGGGGTTCTAGGTGACTGTGGGTGCTCAGGGCAGCGGTGGTGACCTGCTGCAGCGAAAAGCGGCGGCGCTGTGCAGCGATATGCATGTGTAAGGCCTCCTATGGTCCGTGATTGTGTGCCCATGTGTGTGTGGTGGTGTGGATGTGCCAGGGGAGCTACCACACTCGGCCGTGCCCTATTGTCGATGGCCGGCGGCGATGGTGGTCTGGCGGTGGGTGCTGCATGGTGACGGGGCAACTCGGGGCAAAAGAGAGCTAGGGTTGGAGGAGAGGTGTAGGAGGGGCTCAAGAGCTCACCTGCACTCCTAATTGGCTAGTGACGCTTCTACAGAGATGGGGCTTAAGGCTTGGCTTCCACGGCGTCGGGGCGGCACGGACTTGGGGAAAAGCAGAACAAGCTTCGGAAGGGAAGGGGTAGAGGGAGGTGTGGTGGAGATGGCGTGTTCCAGCTCAAAGCAAGGCTCAGTATTGGTGGTGGTTATGACAAAGGCTCACCGGCGGGGCCTTTTATAGGCCGGTGAGGTCGATGGCAGCGGTGAGATCTTTCTCGCCACCGACAGATATTTTCTTCGTGCACATGCTCGAGCTCGAGCGGACGGTTTTGGACACTAAGCTGGTCGCCTCCGCGTCCTTCCGTGCTCGGTGAAGTCGGTGCTAGGTAAGGTCGCGTCAATGGCGCCCGGCGGGGTTCCCGCTCTAGCCTCTCTCGATGGCGCTGATGCCTCATGAGCACTGGGAAGAGGAGAAGGGGTGATGGGGTGGGTTGGAACCACAGTTAGTCGGTGCCAAGATGCGCTAGTCTTCCTCCACGCCGGGACGGGGCCACGGCGGGGCCAGTACGGTGAGTGTGGGCGCTGACTCCGTGTTGGAGGGGAAGGAGCTGACAGCTCGGTCCCGCTTCGTCGGTGAGAGAGGAAAGGGATGGGGTGCTGCCGCTAGACTCATGGGATGGAAGCGGAGTGTCGGCCCACTCGGCGAGAGTGACGAGAGGGGGGAGGAGAGGCTGCCGCTGTGGGCCAGAGGCGGGTGTCGGCCCAGGCGGGAAGAGGAGGAGGGAGGAGGAGTGGACCACACCCGTGGGCCAGAAGGAGAGAGTGAGGGAGATTGAGCCCGAGGTGACTTTTCTATTTATGAATTGCATCTTCTTTTCCAAAGCTTTTGAATGCTTCTTTAAATTTTGAAATTCAAAAAGATTCTTAAGGAAAAACGCCACCATAAGTTCAACAAGCAAAACACAACACATCACATGCACTACTTCGTGAATCCTATTGGTGTTATACTAATCCTACATAGTTAATTTAATTGTTTTGTAGGGAAAAATCAAAAGTTCAAATTTTTAGTGATTTTCGAATCATGGCAAAAACTCAGGGTGTTACAGTGGGAGGTAGAGGGTTGCTCACAGGAGAAAAGAATAGATGGCAAAAGTTACTAGATGTAAAAAATGTGGAGTAAAATGGCAATAAATTTCATCATCTCACGCAGTCAAACTGCCCCGGGTATTCATAGCACATACATGGGCGGGCAGTGAAATTATACACGCAATTACACACAAGGAGAATATTCTCGATACATTCGGGGCAATTTAGACTTTTCGCCCTCTTGCTCCTATTACCCTCCTGACCGCATGGGTACCACTCCTCTGGGGACCGTACCATGTAGTCTCCTCGAGACACCCTCATCAGGACGCTGTCCTGGAGCGACGAGGGTGCTGGCGATGGCGCCTGCATACGCTCCACCTTCTACATGGGTCCTTGGACCTGCAAAACAGACTCACACATAGTTAACATTATTGATCCGAAAGTGGTGCCGAGAGTTACACTGGCGAAGGTTCTTCGGGTCCGAGACCTTCCCCACTCGGCCATGTGATAAGAGGTTTCATAGAGTCTGGTTGAGTGATGGTTCGGGTACGTGCCGACAAGATTTTTCTTTCCAAACCTCTTTCTCAATTCTATAGTTTACCCAATCTAAAATGTATAAACACAAATCCAAGGCCTCAAGAGGGAGGTTCCTGATCTTTTCTACTCCAAAACCTTGTCCTTGTCCTGCCTTCTTTCTCATCCCAAAGGAAAGGACAAGTTCCTCATGTGGTGGGGCTCCCTCCACTTGTTGTAGGCAAACTTTCTTTTTTTCCCAACAATATATATGCACACCCAGGATGGATCAGATCAATTCAGAAATAATGTAAAATAATGCTGGATAGCAGCTTGTTTGCCATGGTGAATGTCTATTCACTACAAGAGATGTTAGGTTCTATGTCATTTAGTTGATGTCATAATATCTGCAATTTATATCATATATTAACATTTATGACACCTGATTGACGAAAAAGCATGCGTCACCAATCATGCACCTTAAACCATGTTCTATGTCGTTTCGATGTTGGTGTCATAAATGTATGACATTGGTTTTGTTGTCAAAAATTAAATTGTGGCCTACTAAGGCCCACGTCAGGAACAACCTTATAGTGGTCACAGCCCATTGTTGTGGCTGAATTTTGGCATGCCCATTTTCTGTTTTGAAGCTTTTTTGGCCCATGTCTGAATTTTATTGATTTTGGCCCAACCTAACCTGCTTAGGCTGAGGCCGCATGAGGTCTTTTTAGGCTAGCCCTGTTTTTTCACTACTATTTAGGGCACATATGAATTTTTTGGACCAGCCCACTTTTTTTCTATGCTGTTTAGGCACACCATCCTTGTCATATAAAATACTTTTGACACACCATCCATGTTATAAATTTATGACGGCTGCAATTGGTGTTTATGACAGGACAAATATGGCCACAATATGGAATTTGACTACCTTTAAGACGTTTTTTGTGACGTTCATTTAGTTATATCACTAAGTTGAAATGCTTCCAAATCAAACGTCATAAACAAATTGATTTGGTGACCTTTTGATCGGATGCCATGCCATAGGCGTCATAAACCAACACATCTCTTGTAGTGATTGGACGATTCTCCTTACTACCACTTTCATGGTTTCCAATATACAGCCACCTCCTGCGGTAGCTACCAGGTCCAACAACACGGCTACACCAACGATGGAAGGTCCGGAACCAGGCTGCGTCTGTAAGTGCGGCAATATAGACGTTCCCTACTAATTCAGCATCGGCGACGACAAATGATGTTCTTGGCAGGGCCAGTTCAGCCTCACATGCGACGACACCTTTGACCCTCCAAATGTGGTCATCCATTACAATAGACAAACTAGCTAGCATAGTATCTTTGTCATTCTATGTCCATTACTTATTTGAAAACCAATTCTGGAAGGTATGTCACGATCAGGGACAGAAGGAGGGAGGGGGCCTTTTGTTTAGCGTACTCCTTTAGTTATTTTTCATTTGGTCAAGGATCATTCTCACATTTGCAGCCAGCAAAATAGCCCATCTCATGAATGTTGTCCAACAAAAACATATTATACTGAGATAAACTGATATGACCTGACTCACTTGAATGTGATGGTGGAATTACCAGGTTGTGTTTGCCCATCCCCAATCACCTGATCAAGCTGTAGTGCATCAGTGATGGAGAACCTAGTCATTTGGCTACCATTACTAAAAATGACGTACTCACAGTACAAATTGGCACTGCACCAAACAGGTCCCCCCATAGGTGGCCACACAGAATCTCTGATCACAGGACACCGTGCTCCCGCTCGAGGATGCCTTGGGGTCATAGAACATCAAGTGAAAAATAACATAGATATGCCCACACCGCATTCCAAGATGGACACAGCTGAATTAATTTGCAGTTTGAGACACAAGAAAGAATAAGTGTGAAATGGTTACCCCAAGTCCACTCTTGTGGGGGCGTTTTTCGCAGGAGATGCAGTCAACCGATAAGATGTCACTGCCAGTGTCGACCTTGGACGCGGTAGTGCTTCAAGCGTGTCCCGATCTTGATCTCCATGATGCACAGCTTGACGTGGTACAGCTTGTGCATAGCTTCAGGTGGCATAATATTCGCTAAGATGGAGTTTATGAGAGATATGTGTGCTTCTTGCGTTCCATTTTGCGGTGTGCAAGCTTACACTGCGGTGGTAGTAGTGCCATAGGTTCTCCATTGCTTGTTTCAAGATTACTTCAAAGTTCATTGCACCCAAGGTAAAACCCAGACTTTTATTCAAACGATAAGATTACTTCAAAGCTCATTGCACCAAAGCTCATGACAATAAGGAATGCTTATGCGTTCATTTTATGAAAACGACAAGATTATTTCTTATTTACAACATCATAAATGTTCTATCACATAAGCCATTAAAATTTTGAAGGAATATATTTCTATAGTATACATATATTGGTGCCTTAAGTGTTGATCATTTTCTTCACAAATTTAGTCAAACATGAGATAGTTTGACTAAGAATAATTCGTTCTATATGTTTTTGAGACAGCGGGAGTACATATATGGCTCATGTCCTCATTAATTTATTGACGAGCGATGACGCTCCAGCCTTTGACGACATCAGTTACTGACCACGCACTTGAGCAACACACACTAGTGATTAAATTAGTCATAACTGGAATCTTCATCAGTTTTTAATTTCTTGCTGACGATGAAGATAGCTCTTGCACGAAGACACTAATCATGTATCTGCCTAACTGGAAAAAGCGGATCATAGGTGAACTGTTGACCTCTTTTAGCTAGCACGAGTCCAGTCAAGGTCGCTTTATTATATGGATGCATGTTGTTCCATATATATACTTCCATTTGCCACTTGCGTCCAAGCTAAGGTAGGTGCTGATGATGTGGTGGCTGCGATGCATGATGTCACTATATATAATAATACGTATGTGTCCAAGCTATAGGATCGTATCTTGGCCCCTGCAGTGAAAAGCACGTTGAGCTAGCTAGGGTCCATGCATGCAACCACTTTTTTTTAAATCTTTTTAGCTAGCACGAGTCGAATCAAGGTCGCTTTATTATATGGATGCATTTTGTTCCATATATATACATCCATTTGCCACTTGCGTCCAAGCTAAGGTAGGTGCTGATGATGTGGTGGCTGCGATGCATGATGTCACTATATATAATAATACGTATGTGTCCAAGCTATAGGATCGTATCTTCGCCACAGCAATGAAAAGCACGTTGAGCTAGCTAGGGTCCATGCATGCAGCCACTTTTAAAAAATATATAATTCGTGCTCCATTCTAGAAAAGGGAATATACTTTGTAATTATTAGGTTGATGATGCATGCTCGCTCCACGTACTTGTACGTAATTAAGTTCGCTAGCTGTCTAGTAGCACCAAGACGAACACTATACTACTTACTGTAGATTCACGGAGCTTGACTGCCACGGAAGAAGACCTTATGTCCTCGCCAATATATCGTCGATAGCCATCCAAAGGGAATAACTAATAAGCGACCCCGCCCGTAGCTCCCGCCCGTAGCATGGAGCTGACATAGAATAATTATGATTGGATTGTATTAAACAAAACCATGGATTTGTAGCTACCCACAGCTTATTTACAAATACAAAATCCTTTCACTGCAATATATTGCCATTTCCTCACAAACCCGTGAATATGTCACTACTACATACACCATTTTCAGAGGCAAATCGCTTTTTAGGTAGAGGCAGTTCTATCAAGATCTGCCTCTAAAAATGCTTTCTGAGCTGGCTCACCCACTACTACAAAAAAACGATTTTAGGCGACAGTTGTTTTGATTAATGGAGGTGGACAAAAATATGACTGTCACCAAAATAATCAACGGCTTTCAGAAGCGGATGTCTAATTCATGGAAATAGGCAAAAAAATAACGCTTTGTCAAATCGATTATTGGAGGCAGGCTCCTTAAGAGGTCCACCTCAAAAAATAAGAGCAACCTTCTAAGGCGGACCTTTTAAGAGGCCTGCCTTTCAAATACACGTCGAGCCCAGCCTAGCTCATAATCGATAAATAGTGTGTATACATGAAGCACTTAGGGTTTCTTCATTCCTCATGTCTCTCTCCCCAAACACAAAGCCCCTCAACTCTCTTCTCTATGTCTGAACTCACACCAGGGTTCTCCCCCTTCGCTGCTGGTGCTCGCATTATGTGATCTCATGCCATTGTGGTTTTCCTGATCGTAACACCTAGTTTTAAGAACAAAACTAGGTACCAACCATATTTGTGCCCAGTGAATTCAATTCACACATATAGCTACAAATAAAGGGTAATACAAAAGACAATGCATTTATTACATAGCACATAAGTATTCATTACAAAAGACATGGTCTTACATCACACAATGTACCAGCTCTACTCTTTCGCGAAGCCTCCAACACCCCGTAAATCATCAACTGGTTGATCATAAGCCTAAACCTCTTGGAAAACTCTCACGTAAGAACCTCCATCTGGTACCGATCCGCATTTTGCCAAAGTATTAAAATAAAACAAGCGTAAGCTACTACCGCTTAACAAGCATAACAAGAGGGGATGTAGGCTCAAAGGCTTGACACGGTTGAACTGCGGTAAGCACTTTTGGTTGGTCACATTCATTATTATTCATAAGTTGCTAAGTTACGCTTAGGCTCCCGAATGTGAATAATAATTAAAGATATCAGCAATATTACCAAACCATCCAAGTAACCACTATTCAGTAAGGATCCAGGCCGCTCATGACCGAGAGTACGGCTGACATATCAGTTTAAAACACTCTGCAGAGGTTGTACATCTTTACCCATGAGTCGTGATTCCCATATGCCAGGGGTCGTGAATCCCATATGACCTCTTCCAAGGAAGTGTGACAGGGTACACTACGAAGCTTTCCCAGTCATTCTAATAAATAGCAACTGCTAAGGTTTCAGTCGACCGCCTGTCATGGAGCCCACCCTCCGAAGTTGCACACGTACTCGCAGCATTATACACACAATGGCAGGATAAGACCCATAACCATCACAGAAGGGAGAGAGAGGGTCGCCGGAACCGAGCTCCCGGCGGCAGTGGCCATTGCCGGTGACGACAAGCTCGTCGGCGAGCGCGAAAAAGGACCTACGGGCCTCAATTTGACTCGATGAAGGCACCAGAACGTCGAGCCGACTACGACGAACTCATCTAGGGTGCTCGCGTCGGCTTGGGACGGCTCAGTGAAAGGGCAAAGCTAGACAGGGCGGACAACAATGTTCTGTTGAGCTCGTTCAGGCGATACATCGTGAGAAAGGGCACGGAAACGGCGCCTACGGCTTCCTTACCTCAAAGCGGAGCTCGGCGGTGGGTTCTCGACGTCGGGGAGGCAGCGGCCGGCGTCAAAGTCAGTGGCGGTGATCTCAAGTTCGTCGGCAAGATCCGACGCGAGCGGGATGGCATGGCCAGGGCTTAGTGCGGTGCGTAGATGGGAAAAACGGGTCGCGGTAGGGGCTTCGGGGTTTCTTATAGGGGGCGAACAGCGTGCTCTGCGGCAAGAAATCCCAGGAAACATGGGATGCGGCGGTGGCTTCCATCGGGCAGAGCCCGGCTCGGTGGTAAGAAAGGGGAAAGGAGGCTGATTGCCGGGCCCCGAGCGTTAGAGAGCTGGGGAGGCGGGGTCCATACAGCAGAGAAATGGAGAGGGTGGGCACGGGCTGTTTCCATCTGGGCCGAGGCCTGGTTGGGCCTACAGGGCGATTTGAGTGAAGCGGCCTGGGCTACGCTGGAGCGGGAATGAGGGAGGGCTGAGGGAGGTGGCCAGGCAGCTGAGGTGGGCTGGGCGCTGGGCTGCGGGCCAAAACAGGCCAAAAGGAAGAAGCAAATCCTTTTCCTTTTTATTTCCCGGAGAAATTCAAATGAGTTTTCAAATAGATTTTGAATCTGCTTTTGAATTTCAGTCAAAACCTGCAACACCCTAAAATTTGCCTCTTTTGAAAATAGGATTAAGATGATTTATTTGTGAATTTTGTGCACATGAAATATAGGAAAATAAAATTTTCATTAAATTAAAATTCATCATAAGCTAGCAACATGTTTGAGCATACATGCCCTTGCATTTGATTTATTTGGTTGAGTAGTTTTGATTGAAAATTTAAAATAGTTTAAATTACTTTTGCAAATGAAATTAAAAATGGCTTTGAAGTAAAAGAAACGAAAGAAAAGAGAATTAGAAAATAAAAGAATGTAAAAAGTTGTAAAATATATTTTTGAAAACTTATCAAAATTTCTCATTTATGTTTGAATTGAAAAGTGTATTTGAAATCCTATTCAAATTTGATTTGGCTTACACTTCAATTGGTTTTGAAAATAAAATAGAAAAGGAAAATTCTCTCTTTCTCTTATTAGGCCCGAAGGCCTGCTTCTCTTTTTCTTCCCGCAGCCTGCACGCATGCAGCCTACTCCTTCTCCCTTTTGTCCACGGGACGCTTGCCCATGCCAAGTCAGCAGCCCAGTCTTCCCCCTCCCACTGGGCTGCTTTCCTCTTGGGCCGATGGTCGCACCAGCCAAATGGCTCCGGGCCCGCCTCCCTTCTCTTCTCTCTGTCGACAAGTTGGTCCTGCCTCGCACTCGCCGATAGGTGGGCCATCCCCTGCTCGCTTTGGGCCCTGTCCTTCCGCACTCATCGTCGGTGAGTCCGCGCCATGCCGCTTCCCGTTAAGCGCCTTGGCGCGGCACGTCGCCTTGCCTCATATAAGCTAAGCACCCGCGCCGCTTTCCCCGAACCCGAGAGCGCTTAGCCGCCATCCATACCGAGTCGCAGCGCCATCGCCTGGATCTCACTGCGTGAAGCTCGGCGCCCGCAGGACACCTCCACTTGCTCTGCGCCACCGAAATCCCCCTTGGTGAGTTCGCCTCGCCGCTCTCCCTCCCCGTGTTTTCCCTTTGAAAACAGTGGCCTCAAAGGCCGTTTTCTGGTTTTGACGATGAGCTCAGTCGCCGGCCATGGTTTCCACCACGCCGGCCTTACTGGTCCTGCCAGCCGCGCCCCTCCTTCCCTCCTCTAATCGCCGCCGTCCACTCTTGATCCAATGGTCCAGATCAACCGGTACCCTTCGCCATGGGCTTTTATGGAAACCCCGTCCATCTTTTTAAGTATAAACCTACTGGTCCTGGTTTCTTTCAAAAGAGCCCCTCCAGTTTTTCTTTTTGAAACCCGTGGTCCAAAGTGTATTTTCAGTATGCGTTTTCTTCTTTTGAAAGCGTAGTTTTTCTTCAGTTTAGATCCAAAATATGTTTTCATCTATTTACAGTTTTGCCACTAATCTTGTTTTAGCCATAAAATCTCCGGTTTAACTCCGATTTGATCCGTTCAACTTGAGTTAGGTTCGTAATTTTAAGGCAAGTATAGCATGGGATTTTCCTTGTTGTCCTATACACCTTTAATCATTTAATTCATACTGCATGTGTCTGCCTTGACTGCCACTAAGGATTTTCTAGTGCTTTGTTACCTTGCGCCTTGTTACCTATGGGGTATTGAATTAGGTGGTATGATGCTAGTGCTCAACTAAAACCATGATCTTATAACTTGACTACTGGTATATGCAATAAACACTAAAAGATGCTTTTTAGCAACATGGAACCAGGGGGCTAGAGCATTGGGTTGTTTCTATGGTGCTCTAGATTCCTCTCCCTAAGGACTTATCTGTAAGTGATCATCCGGGACTTACAGTACAACTGTGAGGGCTATATGGCTCTGTCTTTTAACTCAAGATGAGGACCTTTTCTAGCTTGTTACAAAGTTACCATTATTGGCGTAAGAATGGCTTGAAGAATTGGATATAGGACAGGCTCTACTCTTATGTGTATAGCCATGAGGGAATTGTGCCATTTGACAGGGGGTTTCCTATATCTGTTTGCTGAGTGAATCTAATGGCCCTAACTTGTTCAACGAACCTTTGAAAGGCTTCATAGTGAACCCTGATGACCTTCCTTGGTAGTGGGTTAAGAGGCTCACGACCTCGGGCAAAAGGGTAAATCACGACTCACAGTGAAATTGTACAACCTCTCGCAGAGTGTAAAACTGGTATATCAGCCGTGCTCACGGTTACGAGCGGCCTTGGAACCCTTATGGAATAGAGGATGGACACAGATGATACTGATGATGAAGATGCTCACTAATGATTACCGTTTATGCTATTCATTAGGCTTGTGATCAACCAGTCGATTTGTCCCTCAGACAATTGGAGTCTTCACCAAGATCGGAGTTGTCTTTCCGCTTATTTGCTATCTAAGATTATATCCTTTATATTAAGTATGTTATATATTAAGCATTGTCTATTGATATTACCTTTATTTGTAGCTATATATGAGATTTGACTTCTGGCTCACATATGGTGTCTATCCAGCTTTGTCCTTAAAACCGGTGCTACAAAGTGGTATCAAAGCAATATCGATCAGAGGGACGCAACCATAGTTAGAAATGGACGTTCTAGTATGCTTTCATCTATGCTTACTTCTTGTTTTTCTCTAACCTTGTTATTTTCTAAAAGTTATGCTCACTTCGGCCTTTGTTCTGTTATGAAAACCTTGTCTCTATTCGAAATTCTCTCTCTTCGTCTAAATAGATGGGTCCTCTCCCCGAGTTCAAGGTTTCACAAAGGGCCGATGATGTGGGGTGATGACACGGCTGTCGGTGGGGTTCAGGTGATTGTGGGTGCTCAGGCGCGGCGGCGACCGCCAGAGCAAATGCGGTGACGCCTGGCTGGCTTTGTGATATGCATGTGTAAGGCCTCCTATGGTCTGTGATTCGTGTGCCCGTGTGTGTGTGTGGTGGTGGTGTGGACGTGCTAGGGGAGCTACCATGCTTGGCCGCGCCCTATTGACAACGGCCAACGGCGGGTGCCGCACGATGACCGGGTGACTCGGGGCGAAAGAGAGAGCTAGGGTTCGAGGAGAGGGTGTTGGAGGGTCTCAAGAGCTCACCTGCACTCCTAATTCGCTAGTGACGCTTCTATAGAGATGGGGCTCAAGGCTCGGCTTCCACGGCGACTGCGGCGGTGGACTTGGGGAAAACAGAACAAAGCACAGAAGGGAAGGGAAAGAGGGGAGGTGCGGCGGAGATGGCCTGTTCTAGCTCAAAGCAAGGCTTGTAGTGGTGGTGGTTGCGGCGTAGGCTCACCAGCGGGGCCTTTTATAGGCTGGTGTTGTCCGTGGCGATGGGGAGATCTTTTTTCGCCACCGACGGATATTTTATTCACAAGCACGTGTTTCTAGCTCGAGGGGATGGTTTTGGACGCCGAGCTGGATGCCTCCGCCCTTCCGTGCGCCGGTGAAGTCGATGCATAGGTAAGGTCGCACAATGGCTCAAGGGGTTCCCCGCCTGCCACTCGATGGCGTTGACGCCTTGTGGAGCACAAGGGAAGAGGAGAAGGGGTGATGGGACGGGTCGGCGCCACAATCGGTTCCGGTGCTCAGGCGCTAGTCTTCCTCCACACCGAGATGAGGCTGCGGCGGGGCGGGTACGGCGAGCGTGGGCTCTAACTCCGTGTTGGAGGGGAAGGAGCTGACAGCTCGGTCCTGCTCTTCGGTGAGGAGAGGAAAGGGAAGAGGTGCGGCCGCTGGACTCATGGGACGGAAGCGGAGTGTCTGCCCACTCGGCGAAGAGTGATGAGAGGGGGACAGAGAGGTTGCCGTTGTGGGCCGGAGGCGGGGTGTCGGTCCAGGCAGGGGAAGAGGAGGAGGGAAGGAGGAGTGGGCCGCGCCCGCAGGCCAGAAGGAGAGAGTGAGGGAGATTGAGCCCGATGTGACTTTTCTATTTATGCATTGCATCTTCTTTTCCAAAGCTTTTGAATGCTTCTTTAAATTTTGAAATTCAAAAGGATTCTTAAGGAAAAGTGCCACCATAAGTTCAACAAGCAAAATACAACACATCACATGCACTACTTCATGAATCCTATTCGTGTTATACTGATCCTACACAGTTAATTTAATTGTTTTGTAGGAAAAAATCAAAAGTTCAAATTTTTAGTGATTTTCGAATCATGGCAAAAATTCAGGGTGTTATAGTGGGAGTTAGAGGGTTGCTCACATGATAAAAGAATAGATGGCACGAGTTACTAGATGTCAAAAATGTGGAGTAAAATGGCAATAAATTTCACCATCTCACGCAGTCAAACCGCCCTGGTATTCATAGCACATACAAGGGCGGGCAGTGAAATTATACGCGCAATTACACAGATGGAGAATATTCTTGGTACATTCGGGGGCAACTTAGAATTTTTGCCCTCTTGTGAAATGATTACTCCAAGTCCACTCTTGCGGGGGCTTTTTTTGCAGGAGATGCAGTCAACCGATAAGATGTCACTGCCAGTGTCGACCTTGACGCGATAGCGCTTCGGCGGTGTCCCGATCTTGATCTCCATGAAGTACAGCTTGACGTGGTACAGCTTGTGCATTGCTTCATGTGGCATAATATTCGCTAAGATAGAGTTTATGAAATATGTGTGCTTCTCGCGTTCCATTTTGCGGTGTGCAAGCTTACAATGCAGTGGTAGTAGTGCCATAGGTTCTCCATCACTTGTTTCAAGATTACTTCAAAGTTCATTGCACCCAAGGTAAAACCCAGACTTTTATTCAAATGATAAGATTACTTCAAAGCTCATTGCACCAAAGCTCATGACAATAAGGAATGCTTATGCGTTCATTTTATGAAAACGACAAGATTATTTCTATTTACAACATCATAAATGTTCTATCACAAAAGCCATTAAAATTTTGAAGGAATATATTTCTATAGTACACATATATTGGTGCCTTAAGTGTTGATCATTTTCTTCAGCATTGATGTTTTCGAGACAGAGGGAGTACATATATGGCTCATGTCCTCATTAATTTATTGACGAGCGATGACGCTCCAGCCTTTGACGACATCAGTTACTGACCACGCACTTGAGCAACACACACTAGTGATTAAATTAGTCATAACTGGAATCTTCATCAGTTTTTAATTTCTTGCTGACGATGAAGATAGCTCTTGCACGAAGACACTAATCATGTATCTGCCTAACTGGAAAAAGCGGATCATAGGTGAACTGTTGACCTCTTTTAGCTAGCACGAGTCCAGTCAAGGTCGCTTTATTATATGGATGCATGTTGTTCCATATATATACTTCCATTTGCCACTTGCGTCCAAGCTAAGGTAGGTGCTGATGATGTGGTGGCTGCGATGCCTGATGTCACTATATATAATAATACGTATGTGTCCAAGCTATAGGATCGTATCTTCGCCCCTGCAATGAAAAGCATGTTGAGCTAGCTAGGGTCCATGCATGCAGCCACTTTTTAAAAAAATATATAATTCGTACTCCATTCTAGAAAAGGGAATATACTTAGTAATTATTAGGTTGATGATGCATGCTCGCTCCACGTACTTGTACGTAATTAAGTTCGCTAGCTGTCTAGTAGCACCAAGACGAACACTATACTACTTACTGTAGATTCACGGAGCTTGACTGCCACGGAAGAAGACCTTATGTCCTCGCCAATATATTGTCGATAGCCATCCAAAGGGAATAACTAATAAGCGACTGCGCCCGTAGCATGGAGCTGACATAGAATAATCATGATTGAATTGTATTAAACAAAACCGTGGATTTGTAGCTACCCACAACTTATTTACAAATACAAAATCCTTTCACTGCAATATATTGCCATTTCCTCACAAACCCGTGAATATGTCACTACTACATACACCATTTTCAGAGGCAAATCGCTTTTTAGGTAGAGGCAGTTCTATCAAGATCTGCCTCTAAAAATGCTTTCTGAGCTGGCTCGCCCACTACTACAAAAACGATTTTAGGCGATAGTTGTTTTGATTAACGGAGGTGGACAGAAAATATGACTGTCACAAAAAATAGTTTACGGTTTTCAGAAGTAGATGTCGAATCCACGGAAATAGCCAAAAAATTAACGCCTTGTCAAATCGATTATTGGAGGCAGGCTCCTTAAGAGGTCCGCCTCAAAAAAATAAGAGCAACCTTCAGAGGCGGACCTTTTAAAAGGCCCGCCTTTCAAATACACGTCAAGCCCAGCCTAGCTCATAATCGATAAATAGTATGTATACGAAGCACTTAGGGTTTTCTTCATTCCTCATGTCTCTCTCCCCAAACACAAAGCCGCCTCAAGTCTCTTCTCTATGTCTGAACTCACACCAGGGTTCTCCCCCTCCGTCAGTGGTGCTCACATTATGTGATCTGCGGGTATTGTGGTTTTCCATTGTAACACCTAGTTTTAAGAACAAAACCAGGTACCAACCATATGTATGCCCCACAAATTCAATTCACACATATAACTACAAATAAAGGGGTAATACCAAAGACAATGCCTTTATTACATAGCGCATAAGTATTCTTTACGAAAGACATGGTCTTACATCACACAATGTACTAGCTCTACTCTTCTGGCGAAGCCTCCAACACCACAGGAATCGCCAACTGGGTTGATCACAAGCCTAAACCTCTTGAAAAACTCCACAAAAGAACCTCCATCTGGTACCCATCCAGGATTTTGCCAAAGTATTGAAATAAAACAAGCGTAACCTACTACCACTTAACAAGCATAACATGAGGGGATGTAGGCTCAAAGGGTTGACACGGTTGAACTACGGTAAGCACTTTTAGTTGGTCACATTCAATATTATTCATAAGTTGCTAAGTTATGCTTAGGCTCCTGAATGTGAATAATAATTAAAGATATCAGCAATATTACCAAACCATCCAAGTAACCACTATTTAGTAAGGATCCAAGCCGCTCATAACCGAGAACACGGCTGACATATCAGTTTAAAACACTCTGCAGAGGTTGTACATCTTTACCCATGAGTCGTGATTCCCATATGCCAGGGGTCATGAATCCCTTTTTACCTCTTCCAAGGAAGTGCGACAGGGTACACTACAAAACTTTCCCGACCATTCTAATAAATAGCAACCAGTAAGTTTCATCGACCGCCAAGGCCTCCAGCTCCAACGCTGGCCTACACATCGCCGACTGGGTCCAAGGCCGGGTCTTGCACCCGCAGCCCAAGCTAGGACGTCGTGGCTCCACCGGCACTCCCATCTCGCCTAACCTCTCACCGGACATGACTTCGTTCTTCCCGGTTTCTCTATGACAGGGTGCACGAAAAGCCGCATGTGGGCAGAGGACAACGGCGACAAGTCCGACGACGATCACCCCGCAACCTACCTGGAAGCCGCTCGTCGCCCGACGATACCAGTTACTGCGCCATGAGCGCGCACACAGACTCATTCTTTCGTGCCTCTGGGACGTGGTGGTGCCAAAGCCAAATGCCAGCGACCTGACAGAAGGCGGAGGAAGCGAAGTAGGCCGCGTCCTTAGCTGGTGTGCGGCCGTCGATGGCTGCGTCCCTGGCTTCGGCCAGTGTCGACGTGTCTATTCCCCAATGTCGGTAGGTCGTGGGAGATCCTCCCCCGGTTGGAATCCTCGACTAAGAAGCAGCTTTTGTTGGCCTAGAAGATCCCCGAAGAGCTTCATAGCAGATCTTTCAACTGCCTTTCCTACTTCGGACCGAGTAGCGACTTGTCGGTCGACACAGCTTTGTCTGCGCTACCATGGTTTCTGTCACATCGCTAGGGACTGCAAACGGCTCAGGCATGCTGCGACGTTGGCAGCAAAGGGTGGCGACTGGCCACGCCCCTCCACTCCACGGGCCTCCTAGCACGCGCCACACAGTGGCTCGGACGGGTCCATAGAGGGTGCCACGGGGGCACCGGCGGAAATCGACGACGGCGATAGCGGCGCCAGAGTAAGCCAGCAGGGGACATTAGCTTGGGCGCCTCTGCCGGCTGCGACAACAACGCTGCTTCCACCGGGCCGCTGCACTCGCTTATCCGAGACAGATCTGCCGGTATTGAGCTGTAAAGCGGTGCGGGGGACTCTTCGTGGGTCGACCCTATGCTTCGGAGGAGCTCATCACCTTGCTCATCGCTCATTGCAAGTAGGAGCACTAGAGCTTGGGTGCCCATCGGCAGCGGGCGGTGGCCTCACTGTGTTGTGGACGATCCGGAGTGGACATCCCTCTCCGTGAAGGCTGCCTAGTGGACGACGGTCACACCTCTGATGTCGCTAGTGCAGGGGCCACCACAAGTCTGGCCCCCACGTGGGGACAGCCCGTCGTGGATGTCGAGACGTGCCCCTGACCTGGTGCTAGTCGGGTAGCCACCCCAGAGAGGCGTGACGGTTGTGGTTGCCACGAAAGCCACCAGCCGCACTCCATCCCTCGCATTTACCTCTCCCGATAGACGCCTCAAGCGCTTCACCGAGCAAATCACAAAGGTGAGGCAGCTGCCACACTTGTAGCTGCCCGGAGATGATGTAGCCCACGCCGGACGCAGACACCGCGCTCCGCTTCCCCATTGAAGGTCAACGCGAGGTGACACCGGTAATATGCAGGCACTTACGTGAGTTGTTCCCACCGAACGATGACATACGTATGGCGCAAGCAATGCCGCTGCCGTCGGCATCCCCGCAGCGCAACCCTCTCATACTGGCTTTTGGGCCTTGCCCTTCAGGTTGAGGTTGCCACAGATGTAGCTTCTCATGGTCGCGCACTCCTTGAGGAGGTGCTTGGCCTGCCCCCTGTGGAATAGGCAAGGCCCCGCGAGTGCCTTCTCGTAGTGCTCGGGTCGTGGGCCTTTCCCATTGGGCTAAGGAAGAGTGGCGCGGTTGGCTGCGACCACCATCCTCCTCCCCGTGGCGCTTCTTATCCTACAGCCTATTCGGCAGGCCGTAAACGATCGTGGATTATTTACTGCTGGCTGGTTTGGTGTGAGAGAAAAATACTGTTTCAGCTTATAATCCACGATCGTATACGAGCAAGCGAACAGGCTGAATCTGCTGGTTGCTGCAGATACACAATATGAGACCAATAATCTGCAAGATTCTACGCTAGCTTGGACGTGCCAATGCATTCGTACAGCAAAGTAGCTGCAATAATTTATAACTTATGCACAGTATAGTCTAAAATGCAGCTTCAAGACTAAGAAGACTATTGACATAATTTATATATTATCAAACTCCATTTTTGTAACATACGCGTAATACAATTGAAGCCTTCCAGTTAATTACCCTGAAGCCTGAACTGGAAACCATAGACAATATACAGAGAATATTAATATTACAAGCACTTGCATCCCCACACATAGGTCAATAGACATTATAGATAGAATGTTACTCGCACGAGATACATATAGCCTGCTAAGTGTGCACTGGTTGGAGAGATGAGCCCACTGACATGCTATGGACCTGTAGGTTCTCGCTTCAGCACACCGGCATGAGTGAGCAGCGCCCAAAGCTGCGTGATGAACTCCCCTCCCCTAGCAAGAGCTTCCAGGTGTCCCCGGGCATTGTCGGACGGTGAGACGTAAAGCATCATCTCTGCCCAGAATTCAGAGAGTATCTTCCAGCGAAGCGCCAGATCTTGTTCGTCAATCAGATGCCTTGCAAGCCGAGCGCCGTTCAGCCAGAGACGTGCTTCGTCACCATTACTATTACACGTGCTATTTCTCAATAGCTGGTCACACCAGTGTTCCTTCCTCTTGCACCCTTTGAGTATCTCACGTGCATCCTCGATTGACTCATCAAGTATGGATTCCGATAAAGAGCTGTGGTCAGGCAGGAGGTCAGGTGCGAAAGCCAGGAGATGCATGCAGTACTGTGACAGAGTGGTGGCTGTTCTGACCATGTCTTCACTTTCGGCGTCTTCTTTTTTCTTCTTTCTTAGCTTGTGCATCCATATGGTGCTTGCAGAGTGTTGTAGCAATGTGCCATATCAGTATTGTGTGAGTGACTGATCTGTCCGTACCATTAGCGTGACATGCCCATGAGAGGTGACCATCGACGCCATTTTTCTTCAATGATGTTAAGCCGTTGGTCAGGTGGCCATTGCTTCTTAGTAGAGAATCAACGACGGCTTTCTTCACATTTTCGGACAGCTTCACTGACTTCTTGCACCCCTTCTTAGCCTTCTTGTCCACCAGGCGCAGTGTTGCATAGTGGAGACAACTGCGCACCCGGCCTTTGTGGCCAAGCTCCCGGAGGATACAGTATTGCCCAAGTCTGTTCTTCCACGAGGGAAATGCCTTCAACCTCAGGAGAAGTCCTAAGATCATTTCAAGGAAACAACCGCTCCTTTGCAAGAAAGGAGTGCTGATGTAGCTTCGTATCAGGGCCACCTTGAACCAACCTGAGGCTAGATATAGGTACAACTGGTATGCCTCTAGGAATGCCAAGACAACAGTTATGAATATGGTGAACTGAAACAGTTTGTAAGAGTGACGACGACCCCTGACGATCTGGTAGGTGAGCCACGAGCATAGTCCAAACATGATGATAGGCAGACAGAGAGCTAAGTATCTACCCTTCTGGTAGAAGTAAGAGTACCTTGTGTAATAAATGTCATGGACAAAGACAAGCTCTTGCTCGATGACCCTGAAGGCCCGCTGGTATGGCTTGTCCCCGGCGAGCAGGCCCTTGAACACGAAGTCATGGGTTTTCTCAAGGCCTGCCTCCGAGACCTGAATCCAGCAAACCTTCGGTTGAGCATCTTGGACAGTGCCATGGAGAGGCACACGTCCTTGAGCATCATGCCCTGCTCAAGGCGCAGCAGATTCCCCGTGCATCTCCAGATCTTCTCGACGGTGATAACTTTCAAGACGTCCTCGTTGGAACATGACCTGCACCCACGACTCTTGATGCAGTACTTCTCACCAGCTACCATGTACTTGTAGCCTTCCATGGTCACTGGATCGAAGGACCGCATTAGATTGTTGTTGTTGTCCATATTATGCAAATGCTGCATGTATTTGTCGATCACCCTCATGTTCTTGGAGAGGTAGGACCTGCTCACCATCCTCAGGGAAGCGATCCTAACATACCACTTGAGGACGCATACGAACAGGATGGCCAAGAGTGGCCATAGGTAGGGGAAGTCGTCATTTTGTTGCGAGGTAATATCCACAACGACAGACACCACCAAGAATGCCTCGCAGAGGTGCTTCACGCAGATGCTCTTCCAGTTGTCGATGTCGTCGAGGCGGCAAGCCGTGAGGTTGTCCGTGCTTCCCAGGAGCAGAATCATGAACACGGCCCACACGGCGAAGTCGTCGACGTAGCAATACTCGTCAGACTTCATCCGCCCAATGGTGTAGCTCACCAGAGGGTAGGACACAGTGTTGATTCCCATCACGATAGCGTGGAGGAGGCCGTGGCTCGAAAGCCGACGTAATGAACCAAGTGTGTGCAGGAGGAACATGGCGACAATGGCCAGGACGACCAAAACTTTTACAAAATATATATGGGCTATATCTATAGAATCACAATCTGAGGGAATGGGACTTGGAGAGGGACTTGGTGCCAAATACACCATGTTGGCAGCAAGCAATGGTTTCCTCCCAAGAATGTGATCAGAGTAGGATCTGTATAGTTATCTACCTCACTCCAATGAAGGGAGTACACAGTTGGAGAGTGATGGAGAGCTCTCTGAGGTCGCATGTATATATAGGGAGAAAAGCAACACACGGTAGACCACTCAAATGAAAGCCCAGTAAAATCACGGTATACACAGATCTCTTCGAGAACAAACAAAGAAGAAACAAACAAATACAACCAAGACCACTTGGGCCTCACAGTCCAACTTGTTAGAATAAACACATGCCGCAAGTCAGTACTCCATATATTGGTGGGTTGTTCTGTCCCATCATACATTCCATGTATATACCCTAGTTGTCCTAAAAAAGTTGAACCTGTTGTTCCGTCCCATCAACACAAAATAATGGGTACGTATCTTGGCAGAAGCTTAATAATCTGGCCAATACATTTGGTTGCTCCATTGGCTCTCTACCATTTGCCTATCTTGGCTTGCCTCTGAGTATTACAAAACCTACTGTGGCTGATTTCTGGCCTTTGGTCTCCAAATGTGAAAGAAGATTAGTGAACATATCGTCCTTCCTGAGTCAAGCTGGTAGGTTACTAATGACTAATGCAGTTATTAGTGCTCTGCCAACTTTCACTATGTGTACATATCTCCTGCCAAAGACTGTGATCAAACAGATTGACAAATACAGAAAACATTGTTTGTGGAGGGGGTCTGATCTAAATTCAAAAAAGTCACCAAAGGCTGCTTGGAAACTGGTATGCAATTCAAAAGAGAAGGGTGGTCTAGGAGTTCATGACCTTTATATTCAGAATGAAAGTTTACTTCTCAAACATCTCCACAAATTTTTCAATAAGTGTGATATTCCTTAGGTCCATCTTGTGTGGAATACTCATTACAATGGTGTCAATATCCCTGCAAATAACAGGAAGAGTTCCTTCTGGTGGAAGGATGTTCTTAAGTTGCTTGACAAATTCAAAGTTATGGCCTTTGTTACAATTGGTGATGGATCAACATGTTTGTTTTGGTCAGATGCTTGGCGTGGACCACCTCTGAGCGTTCAATGGCCAGAATTGTTCTCCTTTGTTAGGATGAATCGTATTTTAGTTCAGCTTTTCATTAGTACTGAAGACAAATCAAGTTTTTTCACTTACCTCTTTCTGTTGAAGCACATGATCAGTACCAACTTTCGCTCTCTCTGAATTGGAACCTATTCACCTCAGTCACAATAATGATACATGGAACTATATTTGTGGGTCTTCTATGTTTATGTCAAGTAAGGCTTACTCACATTTGCTGGGCTCTGTTGTCGTGTCACCTGTTTATAGGTGGCTGTGGAACTCAAGCTGTCTGCCAAAGAGGAAAGTTTTCTTTTGGTTAGCAATCAAAGACAGTCTAAGCACCAAAGAGCTCCTGAAAAGAAGAAATATGGATTTGGCAAACTATAATTTGTGTGCTCTGTCATCTGAATGTTGAAGAATCCTTAAACCATCTATTCCTGGAGTGCCCTTTTGCTATGTCTTGCTGGAATTTGCTAGGCCTAGCTCAGCTAATTCAAGGCAATCTGTTGGACACAATCCCTCTTTTCAGAAACCAAATGAACAGGTCTTTTTTCATGGAAATAATTGTGGCAATGTTCTGGGGAATCTGGACTGCTCGCGATGATGCATTTTTCATGAATCAAAGACACTCTTTGCAAGCCTGCAAGTTGGTCTTCAAACAGGAATTAGCTTGGGTTAAGCTCAGGGCTAAGAGAGATTTAAGCTTCCAGTTGCAACTATGGCTAGACAACTTTCTGTAATTCTGATGATTTTCTTTCTCACTTTCTTTGTTTCTTGACTTGTATCTTCCAAGAACTGTATAAAGTTTAATTCTCAATAAAAGCACAGTAGGGGGCAACCCCTACTGTTTCCCTAAAAAAACACAAAATAATGAAATGCCCTTGACTTGACCTCTTCTTTCCTTGGCAGTGAAGGGTTCATGAACCTAAAGTAGTGTCGGTCTTGCTGCTACAGCTAGTGGACTTACAAGTGGAGCATCATCCAAACTAAGTTTCTCCTTATCTAGCATTAGTTGTACCTTATATCCTTATCTGTACCTGCTACTCCTAATAACGATTCACTATGTTTGTGCATGAACACGAGAGATCACATGCCATATAATGTTTATCAGGATATAAAAGAATATGTAGCTGCAATATGTCCACTATATGCACATAATGATTTGAAAGATCACTACCGAAAACCAGCACTTTGCCGAGTGCCGGAGGCTTTTGCCGAGTGTATTTTATCGACACTTTCGGCAAAGACGGTCTTTTGCCGAAAGTGCCAAATAAATACACTCGGCAAAAAAAACACTCGACAAAATGCGCCTTTGCCGAAAGTGCCTTTTTTTCGCACTTTCGCAAAGATGTATTTTGCCGAGTGCTATTTTTCGACACACGGCAAAATGCGTCTTTGCCGAAAGTGCTTTTCTGGCACTCGCAAAGATGTATTTTGCCGAGTGCCTTTGTTTTGGCACTTTCGGCAAAGAGGCATTTTACCGTGTGCATTTTTTTGTCCTCGGCAAATTAGTTTTTCAAAGTAATTTTGAGGCCCTAAATGAATTCAAAAGAAAAACTTTTCAACTATAAAGTTAGATATTCTCAAGATCTACAAAGTTTATTTTGGTCATTTCTTTATTTGACAAAGCGACAATAATGTTGTTCATAAAATCTACATCTCTCATCTCTCATATTAGTTTCATGAAAGTAGAAGAGATATATATAAGATTTGTGAACAATGTTACTACCACTATGTCAGATGAACAAATGACCAAAATAAACTTTGTAGATCTTGAGAAGTTATGAAATTTTGTAGTTGGCAACATTTTGATTTAAAATCATCTTGTCATGCAAAAAACGACGTTTGAATTTGAAAATTTGAAAATTTGAATTTTTCAAAAGACCTCGGATGGAAAAACTTCCTAAATGAAAATTGTATATCTCCAAAAGTTATGAAACTATGTAGTTGACAACTTTTTGATTTGAAATCATCTTATCATGCAAAACTACGTTTGAATCTCTCAAATTTGAAATTCGAATTTTTCAAACGACCTCGGATGGAAAAACTGCCTAAATGAAAATTGTAGATCTCGAAAAGTTATGAAACTTTGTAGTTGACCATTTTTTATTTGAATTCGTTTAGGGCCTCAAACAAGCAATTTACTCTCGGTTTAGTATAATATATGAGGATAGATAACGGAATCTAGACACAAGTGACATTGTAGTGCAGTGGTAGAGCAGCAGACACGTGTGGGAGAGGTCGTGAGTTCGAATCCCGCCGGCTGCGTTAGCCGCGAATTTAGTGCAAAAAATGCACTGACTTCGATGAAGACGGGCGGGCGCTGGCTGGTGGCGGCCTCCCCCGAAAAAATTTTTTGCTATTATTTTTGGGTTTTTTCGCATTTTCATTTTGCCAAGTGTAAATCTTTGCCGAGTGCTTTTTCGGCACTCGGCAAAGGCTTTGCCGAGTGCCCGACAAAAAGCACTCGGCAAATAGCTGTTTGCCGACAAAAAGATGTCGTGTGTTGTATGCCGAGTGTTACACTTGGCAAAGCAGTTGCCAAGTGTTTTTGGGCCATTGCTGAGTGCCCTTGGCACTCGGCGAAACGACTGTACCTATCCCGTAGTGGATGCTAAAAGGGAGATTTGGATGATTGCCATGATTTCACATTTGTCTTTGCAGCAACTCATACATTATTCTTTGCTAGTGCACAAGCTGGTATAGTACCATGGAAACGTATAGTAGCGCAACTAATGTTTTGCCTTGAAAACATTGGACGTGATAGAGCGAGTACAAACGTAGATGATCTTGGCACCATGAAACCAAAGGTGTATGTAGGGGAGGTAGTTGAAGCTTACACGTATTAACTTTGGGTACATATAGACTTATGCAAGGTCAATGTATTAAATTCCATTTCAGTACTACACTATAATTGAAAAATGTGGCATCACTAATTAAGCTTATGCCTATTAAATTCCATCTGTTCTTGGGCGTACACTTGTGAAGGGAGACCTTGCAGGTCTCCCCAATTTGTTTTTTATTTGAGAAAAGGTGGCTAAGTTATTATCAACAAAACCAAGGAAAAGATCTCGGTATCACTTTCTTTTGCCCTTATTTTAAGCTCTAGATTTTCATGCCAGCATTGGATGATTCATATATCAGCGCACCTACCATACGCGGGATAATGACATTATCAAAGGAAGTTTTGTAACTTGTGTCACATGGCAGTTTCCAAGTCGTACAAAGGTGGACGGCCATGGAAATTGTAATACCCCCTCTATCCCGAAATAGGTTAATTTATGGAGTTGTCCTAACTGAAATTATTTTATGCATGTTTGATCAACAACTTTATATGCAAGACTACATATCTATTATAAGAAATAAGTATAATATGAAGATATATCCCGCCGAATGATAAGATGCAGTACCAAGGACAACCCAGTGGATTATTTGGCCATGCACAATTTTCTGGTAGACATTTTCCAATGGCCTTTTGAGGGGGATAGTGCTATATATATATGAGGTTCTTTACTTTCTTTTGAGTGTGCTGGAGTGCTCAAATCTGTTACAAGTTAAACCAAGTGTTTCTATACTCGGGACTACTCCTGGACCGCTCGTCATCACTCCTGGAGTCATCGGCACCACTGCAGGAGTGCTTAGCCCCAATCTTGGAGTGGTCGGCCCCACTGCAAGACCCCTTGGCTCCGCTACGGGAGTGTTTGGCACCCGTCCTGGAGTGGTTGCCACCACTGCAGGACCTCCCGGCACCACTCCTGGAGTGCTTGGCACCCCTCTCGGAGTGCTCGGCACCTCCCCTAGAGTGCTCGGCTCTATTGCTGGAGTGCTCGACCACCTCCAAGTGGGTTCGGGAGACGAAAAACCGAAGCGATTCATGAACACAAGTCAAGAACTCAGATCTACCATGAATGATTGCTTTATTTCATCACCAACAAGATCTGGTTCTTACAGAGGAAGGATTAACACAGCAGAGGAATCACTCTCTACACTGCAGACCTCAGCAATAGGAAAACTAGAGTTAAACTAGAGATTGGAATACCTAAGCCTGGAAAATGAAAGCTAGAGAGATGGGCTGGTTAGGAGCAGCCACCGTCTTATTTATAGAGATATTACACAACCCCTAATTTGACTGAACCACTTAACCCCAATGGCAAAATGGTCCCCAAGTGTCAGCCACCCACGGTCAATCCTCTAGCTCCTTAGTCAGCCTCACGTCCATCATTCACTGCTCCCAGTCCATCGGCACGGTACATCTCTACTTGACCTTCTCCATAGCCATCGACCGTCTCTGTGCTCCACACCTGCACACCAACATAGCCAAGAGACATGTTGCCCACACACTCACGCTTAGTCTCCAAACTCATCCAAAGCCAATCATCTCTTGACAATCACTCATCATCAACTCGACATATAAGGGCACATATCAACATTGTGTTTACAATCTCTCTCTTGATGAGTGCATTGTCAACACCAACACACAAAGATGGATCAAAAGCAAAAGAAAAACAGTAAAACTCACTCAAATGACCAAAAGCGAAAGAAAAGCTGAAACAGGGTCATTCGAAATGAGCAAAGCTTGGTCCCCAAAGACATGAGCAATGGCTCAACGCAACCAAGCAAAACACAGCTAGTCCTCAAGAAGAGGCAGAATGGACTCAACACCACAAGCTAAAGCATCGGAGTAAAAACAACAAACTCAGAGCAATCCAAAGCACCTCAAAGCTGTCAAAACCAAAGCTAGTCCCTCCGTAAGAGGCAAATGCTCAATACAACTAGCAAAACAGCCTTAAAATGCAACTCCCCTGAACTTATGCATTTTCTCCCACTTTTGACTCTGTATGGGACACCTCTCCCCTTGTATGCATCTATGTGTGTTATCTCTCCCCTTGTTGGTACATCCACACATCAAGCACACAACAAAGAGTCAAAAATTGTAACTCCCCCTCAATATATGCTATGAATATTTGTGGGATGCAGAATGCAAAAGCTTCAGGAGTAGATCATTCAGAATAAAAAGATTCTTTAAGTGATACTGTAATGTGAGTATAGCAATAAATCAAGGTGCTAGCAAATGCTCAAACTGATCTTATGATACAATTATGAATTGCAAAGCATTTTGAGCACATTTTAGTCTTGAGAAAGTGTTCACCACATAACTAGCACTTAGCATATGCAAGCAGAAGATCAAACAAGTGCTCTCAAATCTATACAGGGTGAGCTACCTCAAACAAGTGTCAAACAACATGCCACAAATGACCTCAAAACTTGTGTTTTCATCAAATTTTCATTTCATTCATTTTACACAAGTAAGATACAAAGCATGTGATTACGAGAGTTTGTAAGCACTATCTTGCCTAACTTTTCAAAAGACAATCAAAAGCTCAAAGCATTGGTTTCGGTCATACATTACACTACTCAAGTTCATCTCAAGTGCAATGAGAAGTAGTCTCGATACAGTGATGATGTGACAAAGGCAAACCCACTCGATCTTTTCATTTCATTTATCTTGGAGTCAAATTTTAGCCCAAATTCGTCGGAGTATATCAAGTGGAAGTGAAAGACTCCAAGATTGAGACATAGCAACCTAGCATAAACATGATAGCAAAGGATCTCACACATCCTACACATGCTAGGAGCCAAACTCAGTGGTGAACTCGTTTTCAGATTTTAGCAGTTATTATTCAAGTTCACATTGAAAACAGACTTAGCGCATCAGAAGTGTGTCATATAAGCAAAGTGAGCCTAAGGTTGCCCAAGCACCATCATGTACCACACAAGGCATCTATCACTAAGAGCATTGTCTCATTCTAAGTGACATACACATGAAGCTCAGAAATGCACTATAGTACATGATGCAATGCAAAGCATCAAAACAAAAGCTATACTACAAAGACAAAACCGAAAACTAGTATACAAGAAACAACGATTTCCTCCTCTGAAAAGAAAAGCACACACCCAACTCCTGCCACAAGCGAACAAAGGTGGCTTGGTCTAGGGGTTTTGTAAGGATGTCTGCGAGCTGTCTGTGGTTGTCTACATGGCAAAGATTGATATCGCCTTTTTTTACAGTGATCTCTCAAGAAGTGGAAGCGAACATCGATATGTAGGTGCGTGCGTAAGCAGGCGCGCCGTCACACATGCAGCAGGTTACGCGTGTGTGTGCTGCAGGGGCCATATGGCAGCCACGCACATCGTGCGAGCGAGGAAAACCGCGGCCGTGCAATTTAAAGTTTAAACGCGACGTGACTTTGGAAAAGGGATGACCGTCGGACGGTGGTGATGTGTAGGGTGCCTAGTTGATGGCGACAGGGTCGGGAGACCATGGCTGCAGCTGTGGTGCTCGTGCTGAGCCTGAGCGCCGCAAGGAAAGATCCGGCTTGGATCTGGTTCACTGGCGTTCCTGGCCGGGTGCATAGAAGGAACGTACGTGTGCATACTCCCGATCACGGAAAGAAGTGGGGAGAAACAAGGAATGCTCCAAAGGCTCGGCATCGTGTAGGTGCGTGGGTTGCTCGTGCGACGGCAAGCTAGCCACGGCCATGGCTAGGCCGCGAGCTGCGTCGGTTATCCCTTTCCTTACAGGAAGAACCGGCATGAAGGCGTGGCGTGCCGTGTAGTGCTGCCCCCTCGCTTGCAAGGAGGATCGATGATGGTGAGCTTCAAAAGTGGACGGCGGGAAGGCCGGCCGGTCACAACTCGATCCCATGCAGTGGACGGTGACGAACCAAGAAGGTGCATGGGATCTTGGTTTGGGGGTGTGGAAGGCAGGAGGACCCATGAAGCAGGATGGTTCAATTCGAGGCAGTGTCGACGGCGTTATGTCTGCGCAGTGGTGCGTCGAGGACGACGGTGACGCCGTGGTCTCCGTGCGTCGTGGCTCGCGTACGTAAGCGATGTGGATTGAGGCAGCTGCACGGACATGTCGAGGATTCCGCGTTGTGTCGTCCTCCACTACTCCACGTCCGGCTGGTCCTTTCCCCGGTGCGGCGTAGGCCATAGGGGCGGCGTGGCGCGGCCCGGTGGAGAGTCAGACGACCACCGTGCAGGCGGCCAGGCGCTCGTCGTCCGTCCTCCCCACGCGCGGATCCGGAGCGAGGCGGTCAAGATGCAGACGCCCCAGCGGACCCGGTGGGTGGAAGGGCAAGGAGGCGGCGATCGTGTAGGTGCCTGACGGGGACGGCTGGACGAGTCAGGGAGGGTCCGCGGCAGCTAGCGTGGCGATCGAGATACAGAACAGCAGTAGACGGCAAGTAGACATCGGTGCGGGCCCGCAGCAGAAAGGAGTTGCGTATGGTCCTCGCCACAGGAGCACGCTCGCATCGCATGCAGGCGGTGGGAGGCGCTTTTTCCACTTGATTGAACGGAGCAGGCTGCAGTGGATGGGAAAAGCGGGACGGCTGACTGACTGGTCAGGGTGTTGTTGTTGTTGCTTTGTGATTGGCCGGCCACGGCCACTGTCATTGACGAGATACTCCTATTTATGAGTGGAACGGATCGGAGGGAAACAAGCAAAAGCATGCAACACGAGACCTTCTAGGAATTAAATTGTCGTGTATATATAATTACTATATGTAAATTTAGGTTACCAAATATCAATTGGAATTTGAATAAGTTTCAAACCACACTGAATGAAACCAAAGTGTTGGCGTGTTGCCCGGCGAGTTGCATTCTGTTTAATTCGGTTTATTGCAGTCAGAGTTCACAGGGACGATCTGACTGATGAATGAAACTAAAGTGTTGGCGTGTTGCCACTCAAATTTGGTCCAAAACCTGCAGCAGAGCGGACGTGTGTGCATGCATTTGTTGGGTGCGTGCCCCATGCTGTCACTAGGAATCTCTGCACGACTTCGTCTTCCTTCCTCCTTAAAACCACACTGTCAAAGTGTAGCTCGTAGCAAGGAGACATCACACTGTGAAAGTGTTTTAGGCCAATAATGCAGTGATAAGGTGAACGGGACGCATTGGCGAATGTCGGTAATGACACATCTGTTTTTTTTTTCTGTTCTGATTGAATGCTGGCTCATCTGGCTAACGACACATCGAGGTTGAATGCAGCATGTTGGGAAGTTGGTCCTGACAGTGGTGAGGGGCCCGGCGCGAGGCTGCCCGACCTTCGTGCGCTGTGGCTAGGGAGCCTTCGGCGGCACACGAAGGCTCGAGTGATGGTGCGGACACAATTACCGAGATAGGGTTGCTTAGGGTTTTGAGCCCCTGGAATTGTCTGCTTTATCGAGGATCGAGCCCCCTTTTTATAGGAAGACATTACATACATAGTACAATTACACCCCTATCCTATGCTAGCTAAGGCATATTCCTCGTATATCCTCTGCCCCCTTCTTCCCCCTCAGGGGCATTCGTGGTCTTCTCGTGCAGTCACCGCCTCGCTTTGTGGGCCTTTGTCAAGTCGAGCCAAGGCCCATCGAGCCCCGCCATGGGCTCTTTGAGCCCCTCGGCGCCAGCGGCGCGCGTCTCCGTGGTTGACCCTCCTTCCTTCATCATTATCTCCGTGGTCGTCTGCCGAGCTCGGTTTACGATGGGGTGCGCTCACCACCCCAGAGACATTCGTGGGTGACGCCTGAGCCTTCGGTGCCGTCCCATGCTGCCTGGGCACGGCCGAAGGCTTCCTTCCTAGTCCGAGCCTTCGACTGAAGGCTCGAGAGCTACGCTGTTCCCAAAACCACAGCTCACAGTTCAATAGTTTTGGTTAGCGTTAGACGGGGAACCTTCGGGGGCAAGTCTCCGTGCCCCAACAGTTCCTCTTCGAGGGTCAGGTTTGACGCAGGTGGGCCTTGATCCTCGAACCTTTGCTGGGCGTGGACCCCGAAGGTTCCCCATTCTCCCCCACACGAGGCACGCTTGTGTCAGAGCGTTTGCTTTTGACGTGTCTTTTTGTGATTGGTCTTTGTCACACCCCAAAATTTCTAATTTTGGGTTGTGCATAGAAAACACTAATTAAAATAAATGTTTTGATATTTGGATAAAATTTACCAATCTTAGTTTGAACTAGCGTGAACTTAGTTATAGGAAAAATGTGAATTTTCAAGCTTTTCCAAATTAATTTGACGAGCTATTGTTTGATGTGATGCTTGGTTGTTGATTTATTTCATGTTGTGAGAAAAGATTTTAAAATGCGCTTAGTAAGTCGATCTTCTTTCTCCAGCAATTCTTAGTCTTTCTCACCGATCAAATTCCTTGTTTTCCGACTTAATATTTGCTTGAGAAGTATCCTAAAATCTTTTCCATGAAATCCAAATCACTCCTTCCTGCTCACTATTCATCAACCTATCTCCATGGATACCTCGGGAATTTCTTTGGCTTTTTCCAGAACTTGTTCTCACTTGTTTGTGAGCATAATATAATTTTTAAATGCTCTAAAATATCTTTTCATGAGCTCCAAATATTTTATTTGGGTTCGTCTTGTTCTAAATTATCTCTGAGAATTTTTCCCTAGATTTTCGGAGCCTTCGGAGTATTTTTCGTGGCTTAAAATTCAATTCTGGGCTTTTCTAGAATTATTTTATCCATGAAATTAATTAATTCCGAAAATAATGAAATATCTCAGATTCCTCATGCCCAAAGGCCCATGTCTTTATTTACTAATGGGCTTTAATAATTAATTAGGCCTATTAGTAAAGGTGGAGGATGCAACATCAATTAGTATCATATTGCTAGTTGATGTAGATGTGGGAGTTTTTCTTCCTATATATATCTACCAACCCCTTGGGCAAAGCACACCAAAACTACCGTATGAGGAGCCCCTAGTTTGGCAAATCTCTCGTGTAGTAAATCATATTTTCTCTCATCCTTCTCTCTCGCCATTGCCGCTGCCGTCATTGTCGCTGTCGCCGCCAAGGCTGCCCAGCCCGCCATACTCTCCTCGGCAACAAGTAAGTCCGCAGCCGCCCCTGCCGCTTCTCCAACTCGTGGCTACATCCTGTCGCTGTTCGCGGGCCATGCAATCTGCTACTCATTGCCGAGCTCTAAGGTATGTGTTCCAACTAGCCAGCAAGCCGTCATGCAGATGCCCTGCAAATCTTTCCCGCTGGACATCATGTTCATAATGTTCATATATTCACCTCGCAGACACGACGGAACAGAGTTGTTCGCTGGCCAGTTCCAACAATGGTTGCACGATGTCTTATGCGTTCTATCACCGCCTGAGCTTCTCTACAAAGATGGACGCCCAAGCCTAACCAAAGCCCTTGCTGCCGATCTGGTGTCCGGTGCCCGATGTCTACAAGTCACAAGTCATCAACATCATTGATCCACCAGCTGACGGGCACACCTACGTGAAGAGTCGTTCCTCCATCGTCCGGGCATGCAGTGCAGGCTCCGCTCAAGCTGCCGAGAACCACCAACGTGAGCTCGCCGAGCCACCTGACGGACGCTGCATTGGCTGCAAGTAAATGACAGGACGTCTGTGTTCAATGGTCAGCCCAGTCTTCCTTGCCCTATTATTTTATTGGCCATAAATACTATCAACGCCATGCCTGCGCTATTTAGATGTAATCTAGCAGCGATAACCATATCCACCTTTTGTCCGTGCATCTGTGCTTATCGACCCGATCATCATCTGTGTTCCATCTGATGCGCCTCTGCATGCCTCCGTCAAGCTGCCAAGGCGGGCCATGCACCTGCAGTCCATCTGCTTGCAGTCTTGAAGTCCAGCAAGCAAGCAACCTCGTCGTTCACCTGGAAGCAAACAAGGACCATGCGTGTGTATACACAAGCAAGTAAATCCCCCCATGCACAACAGCAACAGGCAACCTCTTTGCCATGGCCACGTACGTCCAGATGGAGGAGGCCAGAGGTACAATATGATGTATTTACAGTTTGCCATCGGTCGTTTAATCTCCGCTGCTTTCTTCGCTTTTAAGTCCGATTCGAAGTCGCTCCGTGGCGTTGGTTTCAGAACGCCGAGCTCTCACGCAGTAGTACCGATGTTTTTCATGTTACTTGTTTTTTTCATATATAGTTATATATTAATTTGATTAATGTTAGTGTAATTGGTTTTATAATAATTAAAAGAAACATAGGACAGTAACGATCATTTATGAGTAATTGTTAATTTGATTACTAGCAATATAAATATGTTTTAAACTCTATTTGGTTAGTTTAAGCACTTTCTTATATACAAAAATTTGAGTTAGATGCTCTCACGCAGCATTTTACTTTTGCAAAGTTAAAACTTTGATTTGATTAATCTATACGGCAACATTTATAAATAAAACATGATTTGTTTTAGCTCAGATTTAGGAGTATACATTGTGAACTTAAATATTAACTTGATTAAGATTAATGTGCAACTAGCTTTCTAAATTAATTACAAGCAATATAGGTTTTCCACGTCGGCCTTAATAAATGAATATTAAACTGGTTATATCAATTTAAATATATGTTTTGATTATAATTTGTTTAGCTGAACTCACGTCATATTCAGTTATAGTGTAGATGTTCTTACATGTTCTTTTAATTTGAAAAAGTTAAAGTTTATTTTGATTAAATAATACATGCACATCCGCCTCCTTAATACATTATTAATTATTCCATTGATAAATCCTAAACTGATGTAATGCTTGCATCATTTTGGTTTTCTTTTAAAAATAATAAATGCAAGGGCTTATACGTGCTATATATGTTTTGAATATATACTCTCATTTGTTATTATATTTCAATTTAATTTGCATAAATGATATCAAAATATTTATAATTAAGGTATGATTAATTTATCTTAGTTTTCTAAACCTAATAACTCAAGTATAAAATGACTTAACTCAATTTTAGATATTTCCCTGAGATATCTTATACATGTTTTATGATCATTAAAATAGATAAAGCATATAGTTTTCTTTCCAACGTAAATCCTTCGATAGATGTTTCTGCTTTTACGTAGCTCGATTAGTGTGCCTTTCGGCGTGTGTGTGATCGTAGCAATGTGTAGATTAGATTTCAATCTTTTCATTGATTGGTGTATTGTTCTAATCTAGTATGTTTGCTATGCATGCTTGTTCGGATGCTTGTGTGGTGCTTTTCGGTCTTGTCCAATCGGTGTGTTTTATGCTTGGTAATCTATAAGAAGTTGGAGATCAAGAAGAAGAAGAAGAAGAAAACGTTGAAGATTAAAGCTTACCGAAGGATCGGTGTTTAAGGCAAGTATAGCTTGGGTTTTCCTTTCTGTGACCATGATCTTGAAACTTGATTAATGAATATGCTATAAACATAAACAAGGTGACTTTTTAGCAACATAAGGACTTGTCTTGTAAGTGATCATCCGGGACTTACAAAGATGCAATTTGTGTGAGGGCTATATGGCTCGCTTTAGCTCAATATGAGGACCTTTTCTAGCTTGTTAGTGGTTACCTTCATGGCGCAAGAGGGGTGTGTTCCGGGTTGGATATAGTGCGGCCTCTGTCCGTCAGTGTATAGGCTACGCGTCATTGTGCCTGTCGGAAGGGGAGCTCTACATTCGCAGGCCACAGAAACCTAGCGGCCCTAACTTGTTAGACGAACCTTTGAAAGGCTTCACAGTGAACCCTGCCGACCTTCCATGGTAGTGGGTTAAGAGGCTGATCACCTCGGGCGAAAGGGCAAATCACGACTCACAGTGAAAGTGTACACCTCTGCGCAGAGTTTAATAAACTAGTATACTAGCCGTGCTCACGGATACGAGCGGCCTTGGAACCCTTACATAAGGGATGATGACTTTTACTTGTTAAGATGATCATTTATGTCAATTGTTTAAGATATTTATTATTCAATTATACTTGATCATGTGGTTATGGAATATACTACCTTGTTGTTATATTCGCTGAGTTCGACATGGACTCATCCTTGCAATTTCCCCCACACCTTAGGCTGGATATCAGTTTGCTAGAGTCTGAAGGATGTAGGCTTGTGATCAACCAGTCAGTTGGATCCAGGGGAGTGAAGTCTGCACCCGGAGATCAGAGTTGTCTATCCGTTGATTGCTTTCTAAGGTTATCTCTTTTGCTAAGTTCGCTATATATTAAGCATTGTGAATTGATACTGCCCTTCATTTGTAGCTATATGTGAGGTTTGATTACTAGGGCTCGCATATGGTGTGCATTCGGCTTTGTCCTTAAAACCAGGTGTTACAGTCTTTCAAAGCATTGTAACCGACACATTTTTAAGGGTGTTTGACCATTGGTGGCGGAAGTTGAACCGCCCATTCGGAGGCTATATAAGGCTGGGGTGGGGGTTTGAGTGCACGCCCTGTCGCTTTCAGGCTTGACACTTTCGAACTCAAGGTTCCTAGATTCTCGTTCAGCTCTCTTTCTGCCTTCGGAGGTGGCACTGCTCAGCGGTCCATACTCTCGACTTGTGAGTGTTAGGCCTAGGGAGTGGCTGAAGTTTTACTAGCGTTCCATGATGGCTAGCACCCGGGCTCGTGATGTCGAAGAGGACATGGAAGATGTTGAGGTGAGTCTCCAAGATCTGGTTAGAGGTGGTGGTATCAAGGTGGAGCTTCCGAAGACCTAGGAGTTCGGTCCTTCTCTGGTTACAGAGGCTCAGATCGTGGAGTATGTGGAACTCGGATGGTTTGCCGAGGGCAAGGCCAGGGCTCTGGGTGATGATACTGTTCCAAAGCCGGAGGCTCACGAAGCGGTTGTTTTTAAAGATTTATTTGTTTGCGTCCTTCGGACTCCGCCAGTGGTTTTCTTGAGGCAGGTTCTGGAGTCCTTCTGCGTACAGCTTCATCACTTGAATCCGAATGGCGTTCTAGCGTTGGCCAAGTTTTGCTGGGCATGTGAGTCGTTCGGGTCAGATCCTGATTTGGACTGCTTCTGCGCCAATTATGAGTTGCAGCGACAGCATAAGAAGATCACTGTGGATGGGGTGTCCTGCGAAGCATAGTTTGGCAGTTTTACCTTTATGCCAAGGAGGCCTTCGAGAAAAGAGGAGAAGCAGGAAATCTCTTTTGCTCAACGCAATCGTTGGCCCAACGACTGGTCTCGGTATTGGTTTTATGCTAAGACGCCGGCCACGAAGACAAAGGATAAGTATGGCAACGATGCCCATTGATTCCTCCTCGCTTCGAAGATGGGGCCTTTGACTCGGGTGCCTCCGGATGACGACGACGCGCGTCGGGCTTCCGCGAGACGGCCTTTGCTTATGCCGTCCGCTACAGTGGCAGTCGGGATCTTGTCGAGGAGTTCGTGGCGGGGGGATTCTGGGCTCTCGGCAGGTACACTAGGTCTGAGATGACCCTGGAAAAGGTGAGGCTGCCGATCTTTGGCGAAGATGGTGGTATACCTTTTCCTCGTTTTCGTCTAGAACGTGCCGAAGGCGAAACTGACACTACGATTATTACGCATGTTGAAGCTGCGGCTGTCGAGATTTTGGGCGAGATCTCGGAGTGGGAGTATGTTTCGTGCATGGCTGTTGGAGGTGAGATACCCCGATTGAACCGGGTCTTCGAGGAGCTCGGGGTCAAGTTCGGCGAGTGGGAAGTTCCAGAGAAAATTTTGAAATCTGTCCAGGAGAAGGCTGCGAAGGCTCCTGCTCCTAGGAATACCACTAGGAGGGCAGAGTCCAAAAAGAGGAAAGCGGTTGCGAAGGCTGTTGAGGCACCCAAGGCTTCCAAGAAACCCAGAACTCTTGGCGATGGGGCTTCAAAGCCTGCCGCTGCGAAGACTGTTGCCTTGGCGACAAAAGCGGTTGCTCCCGTTCAGAGAAGGGTGCTGCTCTGAAGGCTGCGCCGTTTGGGCGTTGAGCTAGCACAAGTGCGCGCAGCTGCGATTGTTTTGATGCCGTTGCCGCAGATGTTTGTCCCTGGGGCTGAAGTGTTCAGCTCTGATGAAGATGAAGAGGAGAGGACGCTGCTGGATCCGCCGCCTCCAGTGGTAGCAATATTGGTCCCTAGGGGCGGACTCGCTCTGTGAAGGCCTCACAGCTGGAGGAATTTGAGCGGAGGTTGAGGTGGCCATGCCGACTGTGAGGGTCTCTCCGTTGGGGGCAGTCGTTTTCGAAGACGTTGCTGAGGGCACTTCAAGCCAAGGTAGCAAATCAATGAGTTCTAGGGGTGGTTCGGGTGCCTTTCCTGGCAAGGAATTATCTGATTCAATAGCTAGTTCAGGACATGGCTCGAAGGCAGCTTGAGATGGTGCTGGTGGTGCCGCTGCCGAGGCGGCTACTGAAGACAGGCCAGTCACGCCCGGGCGTGACCTTGTTTTTACGAGTGGTGGGGGCATTGGGGGTGTGGCTGGCCCTTCCAACCATCTAGGTGGCAAAGGTTCGTCTGCTTGTGCCATGTTTCTTAGTTACCTGCCTTCGCTTCAGCCTTCGTGGCGTGTCGTCTTACTTTTGTTTGTTTGGCAGCTGAGTCTTCTGAGACTATAGGTTAGTGGGCGGAGGCGATGGATTATCTCTGTAACTTGCTTGGAGGTTTTGTCTTTGTGATTTGGTTATTCTGTTATTTGGCTTACTTATTTGCTTTTTTGTGGTTTGCACAGAACGGGCTCGCTGTCACTTTAAGACTCCGGACTGGCCCAACCTGCTGAGGGCTAACCTTGAGCAGCAGTGTGTGGTGAGTTTTACTGCTTTCCCTTCGTTTCGGTTTGTTTTTGCTGTTTTTTTTTTCTTACTTTGGCTTTCTATAGAGCTATCACATGGGTGAGGCGTTGGAGAAAATGATCTCGAAGGAGATCGTGGATCGTGATTTGGCGCTGACGATCTTCGAGGGCAGCAGGTCAAGCTCATCAAAGAGAAGGCTGGTTTGGCCGAAGAGGTTGAGGGTCTTCGGAAGGTCAAGGACAATCTTGATGTCGCGAAAGCCGAGGTGGCGCGGTTAAGGGCGGAAAGCGCTACGGCAGATGCCACTGTGGAGTCTTTGAAGAGTGACTTGACTGCGGCCGAGGCTGCAAAAGGGGTGGCTCAGGAGAAGGCCAATCGAGCCGTGGAGACTGCTGAGGGTCTTCGAAAAGAAATTGACCGGGGAAAGACTCAAAGCGCTGTTTTGGCGGAGGACTAGCTCTATTGGTGGGGACGTATCAGCAAGAGGTACTACATAGTAAGTGCTTTGGACCTGCAGGAACAACAACATAGCCCCTTGACTGATTTCTTCAGTTCCTGTGGCGTTTTCATCATTCACATTGTTAGTTTCCTAACTATACTAACCCTACAGGGATAGCTTCGTAACTAATAAACCAACCCTAATGATCAATTGCTCTAAATAAACTAAAACCCACCCTAAAAGCAGAGTGACAGCTGACCGCTTTTGTGTTATGATGCTGCTTCTCATCATTCACGAAAGCACAGTGATAACGGCTCAGTCGGATTGAATTGGTCGATCAACATGCCAACCTAGAGAATCCAAGGCACATATATTGAATGTATATGAAAAGATAATTTCACATGAAACATTAAAACACCATTTGTTTGGGCTCCAAATCGATCGTTAGCACAAAAATAGACTGCCACTAGATTTGCCTAGCTCTACGAGATCTGCAACTTTAATTTTTGTCATTTCTCCATCCGAAGTCGTTTGAAAATTTTGAATTTCAATATGTGAGCACTTTAAACTAAATTTTAGGATCATAGATTATTACAAATAAAAAATTTCAATTGCAATGTTTAATATCTTTTCGAGATCTATAATTACACTTTTTTTGGTTCTTTGTCCGAGATCTATAGTTCTGGTCTCGATGCAGCAGTTAACCCCGGTCCACTTCCATTCCTCTCGCTACCCCTACGTAAATCAATCAAAGGTAGGCGCGACAGGATTGCGTATAAGTGCGTTCCCGGGTGTGTCTGGACGTAGTACCTTTTGTCTCTATCCTCCCATAGCCCAAAGCTAAGCAAGAGGTGCATGCGTCTAGTATTGTAGAGGCATGGGCATGGCCGCAGCTCTCTCTCCTCGTCACATCATGGTTGTGTACGCTCCTAGAATCAATCAGGCTACACCACTTGGACTGGGTCATGGAAGAATCAACATACTAGTCACTAGTCCATCACGCGTGCCCTCGCGCACGTCGGCAGTTAGGGTGTGTTTAGTTGGGGAGGTAAAATTTTTTGGGTGTCATATCGGATGTATCGGAAGGATGTCGGGAGGGGGTTTTGGATACTAATAAAAAAACAAATTATAGAACCCGAGACGAATCTAATGATACTAATTAATCGGTCATTAGCACAAGTGGGTTACTGTAGCACTTAAGGCTTTTCATAGACTAATTAGGCTTAAAAGATTCGTCTTGTGATTTTGCCGAGAACTGTGCAATTAGTTTTTTTTTTCGTCTACATTTAGTACTCCATGCATGTGTCCAAACATGCTCTTTTACTGTAGGAGGCAAAAAAATTTGGAAACAAAACAAGGCCTTAGTTGAAAATGCAATTGTAGATCTGGAGATGTGTATATATTTTTATAAGATCGGAGGTCAATTCAATTAGGAACCTAAAAGGCAACAAGATGGATATGATGATTAGCAGGAGCACATCACATTGCTATTTGTATGCGAACAAGAGCACATGGGATTTTAAACACATTTGGTTATTGGAGCATGACTAAGCATTATCACACTGCATCAAGACGTGTGTTGTAGGCTATTCACATCGTACAAAGCTTGGGAATGGCTCTTTTAATAGTCATTGCCAAGTGGTGAGTCGTAGCACAAATGTGTGGGCTTCTTGTAATAACATAAAGGAAGATAGCATCGTAAACATTATGAACAGAGATGGTTGGACCATATGGCAAGGAGGTGGGAGCATAAGGGATATGTGTATTTGTTGGACATAAAAATCAGCTCAGATACGATTAGGCTATGGAATCATAACAATGAAGAACGTTCAGGTGTCGACATAAGTAAAATTGGCAAAGCACTTATTGAATTGGGAGATGGGAGTTTGAATATAGTAGTCCTGTGGAAGCTACAGGTTAGTTCATTTCCATCAGGGGTGATATGGAGATAAAAACATAGAACAACTTTTACAGAAGTCTGTAAATAATCACATCCAAATTTCATGGAAGCACCAAAATAGAACACAATGACACTGGTAACTACAAAGAAATTGGCCCATTATTAGTTGAGACAAACATGCTGAGGAGGGCAAGTAAATATGACACAGCGTTTATGCTGAACAATCCAAGGCACCTATATAAAATCCTGTCATTGCTGTATATTTTTGTCCAAGGTGTGTCAACTAAAAGTAGTCCTGCAATAAGTTAGGACCAATCTGGCTGCTACTACATTCAGCAATAACAGGGAAACATCTTCTGGTGGCTACGAACAAGGCAGACATGAAAGTGATGATTGTGAGCCACTAAATGATAACCCATTAGAGTGAGCAGTCACTTCCATGTTACATATATTCAGCAAATCTGTAAGTTAACAGAGTGGCTAAAAGGAATTGTACTTTTATACTTTCCTACATTCCTGGTTATTTACAACAGATAGTGTATATTTATTTTCAACAAAAGTCACATTAAAGTAAAGTTAGCTCAAACTTCGGAATACAACAACCATTAAAATTTGAGTACAAGCCAGCGGAAACAAACCATGTGATGATATTACAGGACCTACCTTGATCATTTGTCAGAATCCTCCTGACACAAGGAATACATCACTATTATTAGCTGTTAGCCTATTAACCAACTCAGCAGTTCCCGGCAAAATTCTGCAAAGAAAGAAACAGTGCTTTTGATAATCATGTAAATGGACCAAGAAAATGGACAATGGTTGTTCATAAGTACAAACAAATGACCTCATTCTGTTTTAGCGCACAAAAAACAATGTTGAGTGAATTATATCTTTGTTTTATACCGTATTTAAACAAGGGCACTTAAAAGGAATCTTATAACACCACTGCAGCACATAAGGTAAACTGCCCAAAATAATAATGTTGGGGTTGTCTATACATATTTCAAATATAACTACACTTTTCTTGTCTTGCTGTGAAAAGAGTAACTCGGGCGATCAATTATGGCTACTAATAAGTACTTGCTGTTCTATAGAGAGAGTTCTGTATAAGGGGAATACACACAGGGGATAGGACCCATACCCATTATTTCCAAAAGATAAATAGCAGGGTTGCTGAATCCAAATAGTTTTAAAAAAGATGTGAACCAAGGACACCAAAATATACCGGCTACCATATAGACTAACATTAAGTTTAGAATAAAGCATGGTTATGTTGCTGTTCTCTTGTTCAGGCACCCATCCACCTAGGAGAGAGATGGCTTCATTAAGCCAGGCTGACAGCATTCTAGAATGGAACAGTTCCATTAATGGATCTAAGAATATTAAGACATGTAGTCTTTCCCGCAAAATCCACAGCCTAGATTAATCAATTTACACAACAGATCATTTACTTCGCTGGCCATCCAGCGATAGGTTTCCCTGTAAATCACAAATTTAACCAAGATGAGGGTACCTAATAAAAGGAGGGAACAACCAGGCTGTATATCATATGAACTTAAAGCAAGTAACACCTATTATATCTGATATGTGAAGAATTTGTAAAAAACTGTAGTCAGAATGTAAAGGGTATCCAAGAAAGTTTCAGTTTCTGTTTCTGTTAAAACACATAAAGATGCTATTTGAACCACCAAGTCACCAACTGGGTATCCAAGAAAGATTCAGTTTATGGGTATAACCAGAAAACAGTAAACCATCTATGCAGGCCAAAACTTTTTGGCTGTAGTAAATATAACTGGATTGAAGTATATGTGATTTTGCACTTATGCAAAACCACACAAAGAAGTTTGTATAGGATGAAACACAGATATTGCCATGCATCTCATCTGACTTGCAGATAAAATTACGCAGTCGCCATGTATCCAAGGTCCAATCTAATGGAAACATAAACTGAAAGAATCTCATGTTCTGCTGTCTATCTAAGATGAACGGTACTGCAGATACACAACAATATTAAGAAGAATCATACACACAGTAGCCATGAGCAGCCAGTCATCTTATTATGGCATATTATTATGTTATCCTAAAAACCTAACATGTTGTAAGGTTCGCAAATGTATTTACTCCTCCCAGCGAACATAATTTGTACATACCTCGAGTAGAACAAAAACATGGTTGAGAACACAAATAGGCTCCATGTCATTTAGGATGGAACACAAACCTGTCAGCCTTTGCATAGCAGCTTCCAGCCTGTTTTTTGAGGCATAAATAATTATACTGAAGTCAATAGAACGATGGCAATATTTAAACAACGGTTTAGTAACAAATTGACTGACATCTTAATTGATGAACTATTATGAGGATAGCTATCATGTCCTGGTGTTAACAAGCTTGAAACACCTTTTGCTCAGATAGTGACTAAATCTAAGTATCACATAAGACTGAGTTATCTGGACCTAGCAATTTGCACAGTATGGAAATGCATTGAAAAAATTCGTTACCACAACTGAGGCACGAACCAAGTTATGAACTTGTAAATCAAGGACCTTGTGATTCTTACTCGTCACTCTGTTTTCTCGACGCCATAAAATGGATTGTGTAGCATATATATGGATGTAGGAGAAAAGATCACGAGCCCACTACACATATCAACAGTTCTTAAATCTGATTCCCAAATAGCTGGGAATGAAAAGAACAAATGAACCTCCCCATAAGGTAGTAACTAACTGGATGATGCAAGAGAGACATGGAAAGGCAGCGCTGATCGAAGCAGGGAATTAAGAAAGCGAAAGCAAACTGTTTGAAGCAAAATAGCAGATCATTTTATACCAAGAAGGAAAAGGATGACTGAGATGAAGAAGTAGCACAATGTAAAAAGCAAGAATGAGAAAACAGGAGTGTGATGGTAAATCAATCACAATAGAGGCAGAAGTGTGTGCTGGCAGATGAAACCATAAGTTAAACAAAGAACCTGGATGTTGGAAGATTGAAAAGGAACTACAATGAAGGAAAACATGAGAAGAGCTAAAAATAGGTGGAAATGAAAAGGGAATGGGAGAGGGGGTGGATTAGCCTGTCTGACTTTTTTGGCAAGTCAATAACTGTAATAAATAGATAGGTAATCGCACACTGTTATCATGTACCCTGGACCAACCATAGCAACCATACTCATTCATTTGATCTAATCCTTTAGCATAGTATAAGGCATGGCGCACAGTACATTAACATGTAACCATATATGATGATGTAACCTTAAGATTTATCAAAATAGTAGCTCGCTGTAGTCCACAAGACATATCAATATTTAGAAACAAACCAACTAAAAATACATACAGAGGTAAGAGGTTACCAATCTGACAGGAGACGACACCGTTTTGTTGATAGCGCACGTGGATCTGACAGGACTTCACATCATCATCATATGAACCTGCCAGGAATAATAATAAACCAAAAGAGGTCATGGCCTAATCATTAATTAATAACTATTGAGAAATAACCATTAATAAATATACTTTGAATAATTCTTATTGAGAAATAACTCTTAATATACTTCATCCAGCCTTTTGCTCTGTTGACTGCTGGAGTATCAAAGCAGGGAGAATATGGGTGTTGCATTCCTGGAAGCAGTGAACATGCAGTTAACAGGCGGTCCACATGCAAGCTATTAACAGATGGGTATGAATGTAGGGACCGACACATGAATGCCACCATGATGAGTACAGTAACGTAAGCTGAAAGACCATGATCAGAGGTTCAGACTACATGTATACTGCTGGAACTTAAAAAAAAAAACATGCATCTGTTAACCACACAGGAGCCAATAAAGAGAGAGGAAAGGAACATCGAAGAAGCCTACAAAAGCAAGGCAGGCTCAATCGAAAATTCTGCTCTTAACAGAGAGGCCACAAAGAAGGGCAACGCACATTTAACTGTATTGAGCAGCCATTGCTTTAGTTGCTAACTTCGTACCGTAACTCTTTTTTAGCAGGTAATTAGGATTTAGGAGGCTTGTGTAAAGGACAACCATGCTGCCGAGAAACGTGCATTGTAATTTATCTAGCTAATACCTTGTTACACTACAAAAGTTATGTTCATATGCATATTGGGGAGCATCGAACTGTAATCAAAGATTAAGGAGTAACTACGTTGCCTCGGTCAACCAGAATACGCTGCTCTGAACAAAATGCAATTACTGCAATTAGGATACGCTCCTGCTAAAAGGTTGCAAATAAAAAAGACATGGATAAACAGATTGCCTAAAATTCATAATAGAGTCTAGAAAAGCAACACACAATCTGTATTTGAGACCCCGGCAGTAGCAATAGCAGCAAAGGGTGGTTCTACAACAGTACAAGCTAAAAGCCAAAAAAAATAGGCGAAGACATCTGAACAACAATGTCGTAAACTGGTCATTCTCTGAGCACATGGAAAGGTATCGCACGTACCAATACAAAGCATCAGTGCACCCATAGTGTAAAGGAATCATTTGTACGGTCCACCAAGTAACTGCTTACCTCTGGCACAGGTTCATGTAATTCATCTAGTCCCATACCTACTGTGAAGACAATAACAGAGAATGAATGTGGTACGATCGCAAACTTGCAACATAGAACCAAGAAGGCCATAAATGACGCAGATTGATCGCAAATTAAAACAGAGAACATAGTTAGTAGGTACGTGCATGAAGCCCATGCCTAGTCACTGCACGTGTGGTCTGCTCTGTTGTGTCTGTTGACCGTGTGGCACATCTCCCATCCCTTGGTTCATGTACCTATGTCTGTGCGGAACCAGAAAGGAGACAGAGAACATCGTACCAAAATAGAAAAGGGAGGCTGAAGCAGAGTGACGCACCTTATGGAATCGGCGCTAGGTCATGCCGTCATCAAGCTCGTCCATGTCATGGAGCAGAGGGATGGCATGGGGGTGGCACCTTCAAGATTACCGGAGCTGCTGTACGCGCAGCCTTCATCTTCAGGAACCATGGAGAAGAGATGAAGAAAGGTAGCTAGGGTTTCGTGGGGCATAGGAGGAGGAGACGTGAATCGGCATGAGCAAGCCGTGTAGGAGGCACCCGCGCCGGCGGCCACCGGCGAGGCCCGCTTGGGCTGTGGCGTGGCGCACCGCAACCCGGGGGCGCCATCGGCGGGCCAGCGCGCGCTGCACTGAGGCGGCGGTGCTGGGGCCCTGCCGGCACGTCGGGAGAGGGCGAGGGAGAGAGAGGAAGGGAAGGCGTGGACGGAGGCGGTAGAGGCGCAGGTGCTGTTCTGCGGGAGGGTGTCGGGCTCGGGAGAGGAAGAGGGAGGAATACGGAGGAGAAGCGTGGGGAAGGGAAGAGAAGCATCGGGAAGCAGAGGCAGCAACCGAGTAAGGCGAACCACAGATCGGGAAATGAACGCTGTAAATTCTTTTTGCTATCGTGGACCGTCTGAGCGCTGGCCAAAGCTCCCTGCTTTGATAATAAGAGATGTGTTGCGGGGTAGCGATATCAATATCATACACTCCTCCGCATGGTTGTTGGCTCAGTGCTAGCTGCGGATAATGGTGCCTCACGTCATGTCAGTGGTGACCTGTTGGCGATGCACGAAGGACCAGATGCAACGAGAGCGCAGGAATTTGATGAAACAAGGCCAGCATGCAAGTAATATAAACTGAGTGTTGTGATTCATTTTAGGTATCCATGTAAACCCTATATCCATATATATATAGATCACATTCACTACTACAGAATGGACCTGTTGTCCCGGGCGGTAACAGCCTTTAGTCCCGGTTACCGCGCCGGGACAACGATCCCGGGACTAAAGGTGGAACCTTCAGTCCCGGGTCATCGAGCCGGGATTAAAGAGGGATTTTAGTCCCGTTGGTAACACCAACCGGGACTAAAGGCCCTCCACCGACGAAACTGGCGCACCCTTTAGTCCCGGTTGGGGTTACCAACCGGGACTAATGATTCATTTTTAGTCCCGGTTGGTAACCCCAACCGGGACTAAAGGTTCCTTTTTCTTTTTTTTTTTTTGTTTAATTTGTTTTCAGTTCAGTTACACGTATTTGTTTAATATATAATATGTTTTTATGTACGTATTCTACGTTGCTAATATAAATACACGCATGCATATAATTACATCTAATTCTCATCTTGAGTATTATTATATTCAATAAAGTATGAAACTATATATATTATAGATATATATATATATATATATATACAACACTTTCATAATCTTGTTCTCGAAAATAACGATATCAATAAACATTTAATTTACATAATTTATTCCTTAAGATCAAAGTAGAACTCGCCGTTGGGATTTAGCACTTTTCTAAAAGAAATCCTGCTATTGACTCTTGAACTGCTTTCCAGATGGTCTTTTTGCATGACCCTTCGTTTCAACCATTCAGTCTTGCATTTGAAATAAAAGGAAAAGTATTAATACATATATATGTATATATATTCATTTAAAATAAATAAAATTGATATATACGTACTCTGAGGACATCTTCAGGAGTTCTTCTTATGTGCGCAGTGATAAATTCACAAACGTAGTATCCACACAAGTTATTACCTGGTTCTGCCGCAAACACCACTGTACGAGAAGAAGATTATTCTCATCATCTCACACGTAAATTGAAGTACGATATAGTAATTAAACACGTGGGGAAGTGTATATAGTACAACTTACTGGTATTTCAACTACATTAAGTGGTGCCTTGCAATCCTTGCGATGTTGCAAATAAACTCTTTCCAAACCGTAATGCGACCAATAATGTACGATCGTTAATAAATTATGGCAAAGTCTATTCAATAATAGTTGTCGCGAGAGATCGAAATTACCCTGGATAATGTCTATCATATCTTGGTATAGTGCCCGTTCTTTTCTCAACGAGTCAAAGATTAGTAACCGACTTGAGTTTAACTCAATGACAATGAGTATCCATGAAAAACTGCATTGGTTTATACACACACACATACATGCATATAAGTTGTATTGATATTACATAAAATGTGTAGACTACATTATTATTAACACTTACTCAAAGTTGTATGCGGAAAAGTATTGTTGTCTTGTCGTGCTACTTCACGAAGAACTTCATGATATTCGTCATGCTTTCGGATACCCAAAGGTCCTTGACAATAATATCGGTTTTGAATACGATATAAGGATCAATGAAGCCAACACCGTGTGTCTTGTATTCTTTGGAGCTCGACATCCGGAATCTATATATAAATATAAGTTACATGTGAGGATAATTATATACACGCACGCATGGAAGTGAGTTTATTAAATAAAAGTAAGAATCACTTACAAACAAAAGGAGCTCATGATTGATTTGTCCAGGCGTCCCAAGTGGAATAGTTGATGCAATTCTTGAAACTAATATGTAAGATGTCATCGCCATACGAAAGTAATGATGGTCTCTAAATCGACAAAGATCCACCGCTCACCCACCTTACACACGCCTGCATGTACCACTTGTTGAGCAAGTACATTTATGTACCCAATTCATTCAGAGCCCCGCGGGTTGTACGGACTTTTGCCATATTTATAAGTCTTCTAGGTATCAACTTCCGTGTTCGGATTGGAGCTTTGCCCGTCAATTGATCCAAGGTTAAACCAAAGATCTTTAAAAAAAGCATTAAGGGCTTGAACCGACACTTCTCCGAGTTATCTCGGTCGATAGACTTCTATGTTGGAACCATATTCATTAGCAACAACAAGATTTTGCATTGGTTGCTTCATTGTCCGAGTTGGGACATCCTTCCCGATGCTGCTTTTTTCCTTTTCTTATCGCATCATGTGACTTCACGAGGAAGCGGTCATAGTCTGATAGTGGCGAAGGCTTACGAAGTTCAATCATCTTTTTCTTGTGAGCATCGACCTTCTGCCTCAGCACATCTCGTGGTATGTAAAAGTACGGCTTCTCCTTAAGCTTTGCTTGACTCTTGTTTTTTGATATCTATAAAAAATCTTTTACTTTTTTGTCTTCTTCACCGCTATTTGCTCATCGGTCTTTTTCAGAAGTATTTCTTGAGAAATAAATCTTTTTCTTGGGGTCTTCTTTGCACGGGACCTTAGACGCGCGTCTTTGTAGTGTGCGTCATTGTGGAGGGGGGGCGGTGTTGGAGATCGGCGTGGAGGCGATGAGGCGGTGTTGGTGGAGACCGGCGTGGAGACGTTGGAGATCATTGTGGAGGTGGTGGGGCCGGTGTAGGAGTTGGAGATCGTTGTGGGAGGCGATGGGGCCGGTGTAGGAGTTAGCGATCGCCGTGGGGATGAAGTCGTCTCGCCCCCATGACATTTGTGATGAGATGGGGAATGAATGATTAGGCTAGGCTGGGAGAGACCCTGCTATAAAAACAATTTGTGTGTCAATTATTTTTGAAGCCAATAGAAAATTAATGGAAAATAATATTTCATTCACTTTCATTCGTACCTAGGGTGAGGTAGGGGAAGCGGTGGCGCCCCAGGAATGATGATGAAGCGTTTGCGCCATTGAATAAATGTCTTCTCTGTTTCTCCTAGTGTCTTCTCCCCATCACCGCCTTCAATGTCAAGAGGAACATTGCTGTAACCTTTGAGCACTCTATCGACCGAGACGCTAGCATATCCAGGTTGAATAACTGACCCATGGATTCTTGGTGTCTTCATTCGGTCTATTGGAGATACAACCCCGACAGCCACCATGATTGATGCATTACCATCTGGAATGTGCAGCTCACATTTTGTTAGAGGCTCGGTAATGTCATCAATAGGGAAGCGCAACCCAGCGTCGTCTTGAATAACTGGCAGCTCCGTAGAAGCACAACTGCTTTTCATCTGACCAACGGGGCTAATGGTGACTCCCGGCGTTGATTGCGATTGCATTTGACTCATTGCTAGCTGCACTTGCCTCTTGATCTCCTCCTGCATTCTTGCCTCAAGAGATTTTTCTCGTTCACGTGATTCAAGCAATGCTTGTCGTGACTCATCAACAAATTGCTCCAATGCACGAATTCGTTCTGCCTCCTCATCCTTCTTTCTCTGGCGGCTTCTGTAGGTATCCTTGTCTGCTGGGAATGCGTGTAGCCACGGAACCGCCCCATAGCCTCTTGTTCGACCACCATGTTCGGATTCTCTAGGGCATATGTCAATTCATCCTTCTCTCATTGGGCTTGAAAACACCACTATCGCCTTCTTCCCTAGCACGAGCTAGTCTCTGTGTTGCTCTCTCAATTTTTTGGCCGAAAATTAGCTTGCCAGTGTCTGGGTCTAGGCTTCCCCCATGAGCGTAGAACCAATTCTTCGCGCGTTGAGGCCAGTTCTTTTCTATTGTTTCGTATGATTCCCTTGGCGGTAATCTACTCGCTTCTAGGTTACGCCACTTGAATAGCACTCCTATAACCACCTGATCCCATGCGATGATGGTATTGCTTACGCCGGGCATTCTCGCCGATTCCTCATCACACGTTCCTCCTCACCGCCTTGAGATGTCTTGTATTCTACGAAGGCATCCCAATGGGACTCAACTTGACAAACGCCTTAGCATTGAAATTCGGTATGAGCATTCTTCAAGATAAACTTTTTATACAATGTCTTCTTCCAACTCTGGAACAATGTTGCCATCTTCTTCATTGTCCAATCCCTCACTAGCTCCTTCAAAGCATCATCTCGCTTGTAATGTGAAATGTTTGAGTGATATCTCTCCAAGCTAGGTTCTTATCACGATCGAGATACAAAACTAATATTAGAGCGGATATCTTACGCTTCCATTCACGAGCACTAATCGGGATCCTATCCCTTACAATGAACCCACATTGATTGACATATGTCCGAGCATGTGGTCCCAATGGTTTGCCGGTGTGTCGGTGTCGAATTACGATATTATGAAACGGCCCTCTAATGGCTTTTTTGGCCCTCGGACTTTCCTACTTTTGTCGGTGGTTGATGTAGATCCGAGAGACCGGCTACATGAGTAGAAACACAACGATTAACAACAAATATACGTGCACGCATGCATCTATAAGAGATGATAGATAATCGAATATACCTACGCCAAAGATTTTTCTTGCGCGACAATTTGTTGATCTTCAACCACCGCATATTCGGGATATCCTCATAATCAGCAAAGTACTGACTCGTGTCATCTACATCCACATTGGTGCCGGCGTTGATAATATCCGCCATTATGTCATCACTCAAGTTATCATCCGGAGCAGCCATTTGTATCTTCAAGATAACACATAGATAGAATTATTATGGTACATAACATAAGTACATATGATAACACATATAGAATTACTAAATCCAATTAAATATAATAACACATAATATTTCATAAGGATAAACATAAGAATTACATAAGGTATAGGCTTTGGAATCGAATCAAAAACACTTTCGATATATATATATAGAAATAATTAAGTACATATGTATACACATATAGAATCTCTCTCTAGATATATATATATATAGAGAGATAGAATATATAATTACTAAATCCAATTAAATAAATCTAACATGAAATTAGATAAACTAGTAATAGATAATACATTTTAAAAATTCTAACTAACTAAAAATTATCTAAAAACTAACATATATCAACTAACAATCTAACTAACATATATCAATTATCTAATAAATCTAACTAACTAAAAAATCTAAGTAACATATATCAATTATCTAATAAATCTAACTAACTAAAAATCTAACTAACATATATCAAAAACTATCTAAAAACTAACTAAACTACTAAATATTATTTATTAGTATTATCTAAAAACAATTAAAATCCAACATTATAATCGGCGACGCAGCAGGCGGGCCAAGCAGAAGTTCGACGACGAGGCCGAGGAAGCGAGGGCTCGGACGACGCACAGACGAGGCCCAAGCGGGGCTCGACGACGGCAAATGAGATCACGAGGCCGGGCGGAAGGGCGAGAGCTCAACGGAGGCGGGCGGGCGGGGCTCGGCGACCACGCCAGACAGGCGAGGTCTTGGCAGGGCGAGCTCGACGGCAGCCACGGGCGGGCTCGACGACGGCAGACGAGGAGCCAGGATCGACGACGCGGCGGGCTCGGCGACGACGCGAGGACGAGCTCTCGTGCGGCGGAGACTGGATCGGAGAGACGACGCCATGAGATCGAAGATGAACAGAACAAGTCGATATATATAGTTGGTACCTTTTAGTCCCGGTGGTAACACCAATGGGACTAAAGGTCATTAATGCCTATTGGTAATCTCAACCGGGACTAAGGGCCAAACCTTTTAGTCCCGGCTCGCTTACAAGCCGGGACTAAAGGTTTTTAGTCCCGGTTGGTGTTACTAGCCGGGACTAAAAGTATTTTGGGCGGCACCGAATTGTTACAGCACCCCCTTAGTCCCGGTTCTTGGTCTGGGCCGGACCAAAGGCTGAAAATTTTGCCAACCCGCCAGAGTACTTGGAAAGACCTGGGATTTTGATTTTGTTTAATACTAGGTTAATCAATTAATTCCATAGCAACTTCAATACTTTGCAATATTTATTTTAAAAAATTCTATTGATTAACTAATTATTTATTGTAAATAGGAAAATTTTGTAACCTAAAGTTTTTAATTTCTTTTATGAATATAGAATATAAATGTGACTAATACTAAGTATTTTGTTAATGCAAAAATATATTTGTAACTTAAAATTAATAAAACTAATATTATTCGATAGGAAATTTATTATCACATTATTGTAACGTCAATGTTTCAATTTTTTCTCGGTTTTTGACCAAAATTGACAGGAAATTGACAGGAAATTTTTTCTCGGTTTCATTTGACCAAATTTGACTTGGTCAAACTTGCTCAAATGAGACACTAAATGACCTCAGATGAAAAAACTCTGAATACCAAGTTTGATCATCTCAGCAAGATTTACAATTGTTACATAGCTCATTTTCCCATTTGAGAAATTTTTATCAAACACTAGTCACAATTTTCCTTATCTCTTATAGACTTTCTAAAACTATGTCACACACTTGTGAAAATTGAACTACATTTTGTTCAAGCTTTCTCAAATGAAAAAATGGTCTATATAAGGATTGTAGATATTGATGATATGAACAAACTTGGTATTCAAAACTTTTCAATTTTAGACAATCTAGGGTTCCGAAAACTAGTTTGTAGGCGTCGAAATTTAAAACTCACAAATTTGAACCGTCCAAACTTTCTCAAATGGAAAGTTGACCAAAACAACAATTGTAGATCTTTTTGAGTTTAACAAACTTGGTATTCAAAACTTTTCAATTCGAAGTCATTTAGAGTCCATAATACTAGGGTCAAAGTGTTGTTTTTTCATTTGACCAAATTTGACTTGGTCAAACTTGCTCAAATGAGACACTAAATGACCTCAGATGAAAAAACTCTGAATACCAAGTTTGATCATCTCAGCAAGATCTACAATTGTTACATAGCTCATTTTCCCATTTGAGAAATTTTTATCAAACACTAGTCACAATTTTCCTTATCTCTTATAGACTTTCTAAAACTATGTCACACACTTGTGAAAATTGAACTACATTTTGTTCAAGCTTTCTCAAATGAAAAAATGGTCTATATAAGGATTCTAGATATTGATGATATGAACAAACTTGGTATTCAAAACTTTTCAATTTTAGACAATCTAGGGTTCCAAAAACATATTACATAATATCCGTCTCTAAAACATAATATATTAAACATGCATCGTTGTATCATGCGGGCTGTGATGAATTTCTTCTTGACGTATGACCCTTGGTTATGATCTTGTCGTAACCATGGAGTGTCTTCATCATTTAACATGATGCTTGGATCTTTCTTCACTATGAAGGGTGGAATTCGGACATTTCTTTCGTAATCTTCTGACATGTCTGACTTGTCTTCAATTCCTACTATATTTATTTTCCCAAAAAGAATTATGTGGCGCTTTGGCTCATTGATCATTGAGTTGATGTCTTCGTTTTTTCCTCTCTTTGATTTTGTAGACATGTCTTTCACATAGAACACCTGACTCACATCGGCAGCAAGGACGAATGGTTCCTCTTTGTATCCAATATTGTTGAGGTCCACTGTTGTCATTCCATACTCTTTGTCGACTGTTACCCCTCCTCCGGTCAGCTTCACCCATTGGCACCGGAACAAAGGGACTTTAAAATTAGGTGCGTAGTCTAGTTCCCATATCTCTTCTATGCGGCCATAATATGTTTGTATATTCCCATTTGGATCTGTGCCATCTATGCGAACACCACTATTTTGATTGGTGCTCCTTTTATCTTGGGCAACTGTGTAAAATGTATTCCCATTTATCTCGTACCCTTGGTACGTGAGGATATGCCACGATGGCTGCCTAGCCAACAAATACAGTTGCTCATCAATATTGTCATCGCCTTGACATTCTTTTCGCAACCAACCACTGAAACTTTTCATGTGCTGACGCCTAATCCAAGCTTCAGTCTTCCCTGGAAACTTGGATCGTAAGAACTCCTTATGTATCTCGATGTACGGATGCACCAATGACGAGTTCTGAAGAACTGTAGTGTGCTTTATTGAAATAATCGTCTTCTATGCCAATATATGTTTTCTTCCTAAAGTTCCTTTACCATCGAGTCTCCCCCTCATGTCGTGATTCGGGAACGCCAATCGAGCAATGTCGGGAATAAAGTCAACACGAACTCAATGACCTCCTCTGTTCCATAGCCCTGGGCGATGCTTCCTTCAGGCTTAGAACGGACTTTCACATATTTCTTCAAGACTCCCATAAACCTCTCGAAGGGGAACATGTTATGTAAGAACACAGGTCCAAGAATACTAATCTCCTTCACCAAATGAACTAGGATGTGTGTCATGATATTAAAGAAGGATGGAGGGAACACCAACTCAAAGCTGACAAGACATTGAACCACATCGTTCTATAGAGTAGCTAGTTCCACTGGATTGATTGCCTTCTGAGAAATTGCATTGAGAAATACACATAGCTTCACGGTGGCTAGACGTACATGTGGAGGTAGAATTCCTCTTAAAGCAACTGGAAGCAATTGCGTCATAAGCACGTGGCAGTCGTGGGACTTTAAGTTTAGGAATTTTTATCTAGCACATTTATTATACCCTTTATATTGGAGGAGAATCCCGATGGGACCTTGATGTTGCTTGAGACATTCGAACATGTCTTTCCTCTCTTCTTTGCTAAGCGTGTAGCTAGCAGGACTTAAGTAATGACGTCCATCACCGTCTTCTCTGGATGAAGGTTGTCTCGTTCTTTCATGCATTTGCAAAGTCTGGCGTGCTTCAAGTGAATCCTTTGGCTTCCCATACACACCCATGAATCCTAACGAGTTCACACAAAGATTCTTTGTCGGGTGCATCACGTCGATTGCGTTATGGACCTCTAGGACTTGCCAATAGGGTAGCTCCCAAAAGATGGACTTCTTCTTCCACATGGGTGCATGTCCATTAGCATCTTTGGGAACAGATTCACTGCCTTGTCCCTTTCCAAATACTACTTTCACATCCTTGACCATTGCGAGTACATCTTCCCGGTTCGGTTATGAGGCTTCTTCCGGTGGTCCGGCTTACCTTTAAAATGCTTCCCTTTCTTTCTTACTTGGTGGTTCAAAGGAAGGAATCGGCGATGGCCAAAGGTACACGACCTTTCGACATCTTTTCAAATATATCTTGTCAAGGTCATCAAAACAATGTGTGCATGCATTATATCCTTTGTTTGTCGACCGAAAGATTACTTAAAGCAGGCCAATCATTGATGGTTACGAACAACATTGCTCGTAGGTCAAAGTGTTCTTGTTTGTACTCATCCTGAACCGCATACACTGGTTTGTTCCATAAAACTAGAAGTTCTTCAACTAATGGCTTCAGATATACATCAATATCATTGCCGGGTTGCCTCGGACCTTGGATGAGGATCGGCATCATAATGAACTTCCGCTTCATGCATAACCATGGAGGAAGGTTGTAGATACATAGAGTAACCGCCCAAGTGCTATGACTAGTGCTCTGCTTTGTCCAAAAGGATTCATACCATCTGTACTTAAAGGCTTAAACCTTAAGTTTCTAACCTCATTTGCAAACTCTGAAAATTCTCTATCTATCGCTCTCCACTGGGACCCATCAGCTGGGTGTCTCAAAGATATTGTCTACCTTACGGTCTTCTTTATACCACCGCAACAACTTTGCGTGGTCTTTATTCTGAACAAACGTTTTTAAGCGTGGTATTATAGGAGCATACCACATAACCTTGGCGAGGATTTTCTTTCTAGGACGTTGTTCACCCTCGACGTCACCAGGATCATCGCGCTTTGATCTTATACCGCGATGCTTTACATACCGGGCATTCATCCAAATTCTCGTATTCATTGCCATGGTAGAGGATACATCATTAGGACATGCATGTATCTTACGGATTTTTAATCCCAAAGGCGGATAACCTTTTTGCTTCGTGCGTAGTGGTGGGCAATTCATTTGGCTTCGGAAGCATCTTCTTTATGAGGTTTAATAAATTCCCAAATGCCTTATCGGATACACCATTCTTTGCCTTCCAATTTGTAGCAATTCTAGTGTTGTACCCAACTTTTTTGCCCCTCTTCGTAGTCGGGTATAGCAACTTCCTATGATCCTCAAGCATGCGCTCCAACTTAACTTTCTCTTTTTCACTTTCCCATTCTTGTTGTGCATCACGAATGGCATCGCCAAGAGCATCACCGAGATCATCTTCTACCGCTACCTCTTCTTCATCTCCCCCCATTGTAGTATCATCAAAGGCACCATACTGAGCAATAATGTCATCAATGTCTAAATCTTCTCCTTCACCTTCTTCCATCATGACCCTGCTTTCTCCATGCTTAGTCCAACATATATAGTTTGACATGAAACCTGACTTAAGCAAATGTGAATGAAGACTCATTGAGCTTGAATATTCCTTTAAATTCTTACATAGGGCACATGGACAGCATATGAAACCATCCCGCTTATTTGCCTCGGCCACACCTAAGAAATAGTGCAAGCCCTCTATAAAGTCTTGGGAGCGGCGATCGGCATTGTACATCCAATGGCGTGACATAATCATTACATACGACAAATTATGAAAACCTTGAACATAATTAAGTATTTTATTACACAACATAAATGACACACACACGGTTGATTAATTAACTAAGCTCGGCTACAACGCAAGCAATCCCAACTATCACTAAACAAACTAAAACTACAATGCACTTCAAGAACATAATTATTTTGTGATCGTGACGCAACTAAAAAGCATAAATCATTCTTACATTGAATATCAATAAGCTTCTCCTGCTGGCTCAACATCCTCATCGCAGACATCTGCTACCTCAAGCGGACCCAAATTCTGCATATATGTAGCATAATCTTCCTCCCAAGACCAACCATCGCATCCATTGCCCTCCCACTGAAATTAAAGCCAAAAATATTTAGTCAAAAATATTCAAGAAAAGCAGTCAATTAGCCATAATTATAAAATGCGTAAGAAACTCACATCGCGATCCGGGCACTTGTAGAAAACACGACCCTTGTTGGGTCCCTGTCTCTTGACTCGGTACTCCATCACAATCTTACCTTACACTTGCCGCAGATAATGAGAGGGAGTTCTCGCCTCGATCGTTCAAGCAACCGAGCGAGAGGCCGAGGATCCAATAACAGATTGTCATCTACTTTCTATACTTATTTTTGCAAACTAGTGTAAATTTCATATTTTCAAATATCCATCAAATTATAGCTCAAAAACATGTTTCAATAAATAACCATCTGTATATTAGTTGACCTTGCTTACGTGATCATCTCGTGAGCATTTCTCCACCGGACGGCACCGTGCTTGGCCAAGGAAGAGCTCCGATTCTACGAGAAAGGAACACGGTCTTCCACGACCGTTGCCGCTCTCCCTCGTAGAATCAAAGCTCCTCCTTGACGTCCGTTACCGCTTCGGCGAAGAACATGCTCGCCGAGATGAACACGGTCCGCAAGTTCAACTAGTACGGATTTTCTACAATTTTCTAACAATTTTCTAAGTTTTTCATTTCATGGAAAAATTAATTCTAAGATCACGTAAGCCACCGGGGCGAGAATGGCGCGTGCTCCAAATGAGGACGAAGCGAGGCGTGATTTTGATGAACTAATTTAACTTTTGTTTATCCAAACATATATGCAAATCATCATGTGATTTTGAGCTAAAAATGACATATAAAATCATAATAAAGTCCAACATATAAAGTTACACATGCATCTACATTGCAAAATGAGATAAGCTACTGATAAAACATAAGAGGATTAAGTTTGTTACCTCCAAAATCGAAGAGCAACACCAATGGAGGGGGAGAGTGCAAGAACAACAGCAAGCTGAAGAACAGAGGCAGTGAGTTTGAATAATGGAATGGCTCGGGCTCGGGGAGGAAGAATTGAGCAGAATTATAGGCTGGGATAATTAGTCCCGGTTAGGGGTCCAAACCGGGACTAAATATTAATCTTTATTCCCGGGGAATAACCCAAACCGGGACTAAAGATCCCTGCCCCGCGGACAACCGTTGGGCAGGGACCTTTAGTCCCAGTTGGTATTACCAACCGGGACTAAAGGGTCCTTTAGTCCCGGGGGCAAAAAATGCCGAGGCTAATGCTAAATTGGGACATCGTTCTAAAGTCTGTTCTCTAGTAGTGATTTTAGTAAAACCCACTATTACTTCACTGTTGTAGATAATGATACGTTGTATATAGCTCTGGGCCTTAATTGGGTACCTATATTATTATATATTGATCGAGAGGACGAACACAAATTAAAAGCAAACTTTGTTTGTATGGTGCTGGAATATCATTTTTTTTATTTTGTCTTTTTTAAAAGGGATAATCTTGGCGCCCAGGTGAACGCCATTACCTTTGGCGACTATCCATACTTCTGCTTCAAACCTTTAGGTTATTGGGACTGCTGCCTCTATTTACGAACTGTCACCTCAATCTTCAGGTCTCGACCATCAACGATGTCACCTACGGACCCCACAAAATCAAATCTTATCGAACACAGCATGATCGACTTGAAGCAAAGCCACCTATGCACACTACTACAGATTTGGTTTGTACAGGCGGCTGGGATGCCTCTATAGAGGCAGCTGGCCAAGCCGCCTCTCCTCATCTGTCTTTACAAATCAGTGATTTGTAGAGGCGGATTATGATTTGTAGAGGCAACTAGAAATCAGAGCCGCCTCTAAGTCATGTCCTTGCTCTTGTCTTGTTTCTTTTCGGAATAGTTGGATGTTGTAGAAGTTTTCTGTTAAGTGTTGAATCCTTTCTGTTTTGGTCTTTCGGTCTTAGTCTTGTAAGTCTAGTCTTAGATTTTGGTGTTGTTCTTTGTAAGCAGGTATTTCCTGTAGGTGGTGGTTTGTGTTGTGATACTCTAAGCTTTGTTAAAATCCAGGTTTACCTCAGTCAAAAAAGGTATACTGATTAGCTAGCTATTCTATGATCCTGGTTATGATGTTTGAAAATCGTGCAAAGGTTACATCTCTTGTGGATTATGTTTTGAGTTTTCTTATGTCAATTGCATGTCCAATCTTCCCCTTTTGGCATCTAAGGACAACTTGTTCTACATACTGTTATCAACTTTTTTTCCTTTCAGAGGATTATCCATATAGCAATGAAATAAAACAGTCTTTTGGACAAACATTTGTGTGAGCGAACTTCTACTGCTCCTCAATGCGGCGGTAGATGGCATGGTGCTCATCATGTACGGCTGGTTCCTGAGGGAGTATAGTGCTCTAGTACTAGAGTGCACAGTGTTGACGCTTAATTACTCCAACACACTTGGTAAGGAGCTAGATCGCTCTATGTAGGGCCTAGCCGACTTTTAGGTAGGCTGGTGCCTAGGGTTGTTCACACTTGAACCTTGTGCTTCCAGCGATGAGCGCGATACGCAAGACACGTCGCCGTAGGAGCCTCGTCAGAAGCGCAATACGCAAGACACACCAGCGAGGTCTCTTGAGACCCGAAACCCCAAATGCCCGGGTGGGACTGCATAATACACAGAACTAAGCGAGCAAAAAAAAAAACTGAGCACCATTCTAGCTAGTAGAAAGGAATCAGTCTGGGTTTTTGACATTAACCTTGTTATTTATGTCATTAACGATCAGTTCTAGCTATATGTATACATACGTTAGTCGAGACTAATAATGAATACTAGTAGTATCTTGTTTAACTGAGCTTTTTTTTATACCGTATGTAGGAAGACAGGAAAGCAAATTAATGAGTAGTTACGGTAAAGTGAGTGGAGACTGATGCAACTAAGAAAGACGTCGACCGACGACTCGAGATCCATCAACGGAGCCACTGAAATTCCACGCCTAGGCTACGATAAAGAGTCACAAAGAGCCAAAAGAACAATAAATCCATAAGATCAAAATAGACTCATACAGAGCTCTAATACAAGGACTAACAGATTTTGGTCATTTACAGAAAACTAGAGAAAGGTTAGGCAACGTGGTAGGCTTCGAATAGACTCAGGCAAAGAGTGAGACAGGCAAGTGTGGTTTTGGGGTTTGGCTGACCGTCCACAACAAGCCACACCTAAGCCACGGCTTGTCTAAGCTGTGGCAAATTATATATAGCGCTCAAAATGTGCGCCAAACATTTCGGCGAGTTGCGGCCACCTGAACATTGAAGGGATGCCGAGCCAGCCATACTTTGCCAGAGCTTAGTTACCAAACAAACATGAGGCTAAGCACGCCACAGCTTAGGCGTGGCGACTTGCGGCAAGCTGCGGACAGCAACCAAACATAGCCTAAGGCTTGTGTAACCCTAAGCTTAGTTTTCGGCTTTTCAGTTTCGTCTGGCAGCGCGATGTGAGCGCAAAGATAAGCCTGAAACCCAGTAACATCTTCAGACTAAGGCTTTCAGAGCCAATCAATGAAATGAAATCTCAGGTGGGGACTCTCTCTCTCACCTCCCCACCCCCCCGCCCTCCCGCCGTGTATGGGATCATATTGTGGAAGGAGAAGGCCAAGGAAAGGACCATGCGGGGGAGAGCGTGCTGCCTGTGCGCGCCGTGCTCTCGCCTCTGGCAGGGAGCACTAGTAGAGAAACGACCTTTGATCCCGCCTCAAAATTTGGCTTTAGTCCCGGTATTTCTTGCGTCCGGGAGTGGAGAGACCTTTAGTCCCGGTTTGTAGCTCCAACCGGGACTAAAGGTCCCTGCCCAACGGCTACTACGGTAGTCTTTTGCTGCAGGGGACCTTTAGTCCCGGTTGAAGCTACCAACCGGGACTAAAGGTTAACTTTTACTCCCGGTTGGTGCCTCCAACCAGGAGTAAAAGTCTACTCCCGGGTGGAGGCTCCGTCCGGGACTAGAAAGGGACCTTTAGTCCCGGTTTCTGTCTCCAACCGGGACTAAAGGTACCCTCCTATATAGCCCTTGTTCCTCCCCGAGCCCGAGCCACTTCGAGCTCAGTGTTCTCGGCCTCTCTTCTTCCTCATCGCCGGTGTATCACAAAATTTCTTCCATTCCTCCATCGGTTCTAAAGGTTACCAACTTTATACTCTTGTGTTTCATCTGTAGCTTATTTCATTTTATGGACTAGATATATGTGGTTTTTTTATGGTAGATTTTTTTTTATTTCTAAGCCATTTAAGCTCAAAATCACTTTAAAGTTTGCGTATTTGGATGAAGGAAGGTTAAAGTAGTTATTCAAAACTAGTATTGAGCTTTCATTTCTAGCATGCATAGCACACTTCATGCTTTAGAGATATAGAGAATTTTAGAGTTTTTTTAATTTTATTTGTTTATAAAATGAGAAATTTATATTATATTAAAAATGAGTATAGAGAGTAGATGGCAACTGCTTCCAGGTCCTCGGCCTCTCATCGGGTTACAAAGCGACTGAGGCCAGACCTTCCTCTCATTGCATGCGGCAAGTGTGAGAAGAAGATTGTGATGGAGTACTAGGTGAGGAAGGAGTGTCCCAACAAGGGCCGTATCTTCTACAAGTGTCCGGATCGCAATGTGAGTTATTTTATCGCATTTGATGATTATGGTTAATTTATACTTATTTTCATGATGATTGTAATTAAAGTTCTCATTTTTTTTATTTTAATTTCAGTGGGATGGCACTAGATGTTCATGCTGGTACTGGGAGGAAGAGTATGTTGAACATGTGCAAAACTCTCTTGCACAGGCAGCTACGGCGGCTGATGAGGCAGTGATCCTACGGAAGAAGCCCATAAATGTTAAACAAACGCATGATCTGTCTGTTTTAGTTGGGATTGGTTGCGAAATCCTTATGCTGCTGAAGTGCATTTTAGCTTTAGTTTTTTAGTGGTAGTTGGGATTGTCTACATTGTAGCGAGACTTTCATAAATTAATACCTTGTGTGGTGGCATGCATGTCGTATAATTAACTAATTATGTTCTAGGTTTTAATATGGTGTGTATGTCATGTAATACAGATGAGCCGGCATTGGATGTACAATGCTGATCGCCGCTCCCAAGAGTTTATTGAGGGTGTGCATTCTTTCTTACGTGTGGCCGAGGCAAACAAACACGATGGTTTCATGTGCTGCCCATGTGTCATATGTAAGAATTTGAAGGAATATGCTAGCTCAAAGAGTCTTCATTCACACTTGTTGAAGTCGGGTTTCATGCCAAACTATATTTGTTGGACGAAGCACGGAGAAACCGGGGTTGTAATGGAAGAAGGTGAAGAAGAACAATGGGACGATGATGACATTATTGCTGAATATGGTGCCTTCAATGATACTGCAATGGGGGAAGCTGAAGAAGAGGTAGTGGCAGAAGATGAGCCCGCTGATGATCTTGGTCAGGCCATTCGTGACGCACAAAGAGAATGTGAAAGTGAAAAGGAGAAGATCAAGTTCGAGCGCATGCTAGAGGATCACAAGAAATTGCTATACCCAACTTGTGATGCGGAACAGAAAAAGTTGGGTACCACACTAGAATTGCTGCAATGGAAGACAAAGAATGGTGTATCTGACAAGGGATTTGGGGAGTTACTGAAAATCCAAAAGAAGATGCTTCCAAAGGATAATAAATTGCCCGTCACTACGTACGAAGCAAAACAGGTAGTCTACCCTTTGGGATTAGAAATCCAGAAGATACATGCATGTCCTAATGACTGCATCCTCTACCGTGGTGAGGAGTATGAGAAGTTAGATGCATGCCCGATATGTCATGCATCGCGGTATAAGATCAGGCGAGATGACCCTGGTGATGTTGAGGGCGAACATCCCACGAAGAAAATCCCTGCCAAGGTTATGTGGTATGCTCCTATAATACCACGCTTGAAACGTCTGTTCAGAAACAAAGACCATGCAAAGTTATTGCGATGGCACAAAGAAGACCGTAAGGTAGACAATATGTTGAGACACCCTACTGATGGGTCCCAGTGGAGAGCAATCGATAGAGAATTCCTGGAGTTTGCAAATGACGCAAGAAACTTAAGGTTTGCTTTAAGTACGGATGGTATGAATCCTTTCGGGGAGCAGAGCAGTAGTCATAGCACTTGGCCTATTACACTATGTATCTACAACCTACCTCCCTGGTTATGCATGAAGCGTAAGTTTATTATGATGCTAGTGCTCATCCAAGGTCCAAGGCAACCTGGCAACGACATCGATGTGTACCTGAGGCCACTAGTTGAAGAACTTCTACTTTTGTGGAACAGACCAGGTGCACGTGTGTAGGATGAGCACAAACAGGAGCACTTTGACCTGCGAGCATTGTTGTTCGTAACAATCAATGATTGGCCTGCTCTAAGTAATCTTTTAGGACAATCAAACAAGGGATATAATGCATGCACGCACTGTTTCGATGACATTAAAGGCATATTCTTGAAAAAATGTCGAAAGGTCGTGTACCTTGGCCATCGGCGATTTCTTCCTGCGAATCACCCCCTAAGAAAGAAAGGCAAGCATTTTAAAGGTAAGGCAGACCACCAGTCCAAGCCGGGCAACCGAACTGGTGAGGATGTACTCAATATGGTCAAGGATGTGAAAGTAGTATTTGGAAAGGCACATGGCAGCGAACCTGTTCCGAACGATGCCGACGGTCACGCACCCATGTGGAAGAAGAAGTCCATATTTTGGGAGCTACCCTATTGGCAAGTCCTAGAGGTCCGTAGCGCGATCGACGTGATGCACCTGACGAAGAATCTTTGTGTGAACCTGCTAGGCTTCATTGGTGTCTATAGAAAGCCTAAGGACACACTTGAAGCACGACAGGACCTGCGATGTTTGAAAGAACGAGACAACCTACATCCAGAGAAGACAGATGATGGACGCCATAACTTAAGTCCTGCCAGCTACACTCTTAGCAAAGAAGAGAAGGAAAGCATGTTTGAATGCCTAGCAAGCATCAAGGTACCATCTGGATTCTCCTCGAATATAAAGGGTATAATAAATATGCTAGAGAAGAAATTCCTAAACTTAAAGTCCCATGACTGCCACGTGCTCATGATGCAATTGCTTCCAGTTGCATTAAGAGGAATTCTACCTCCAAATGTACGTCTAGCCACCGTGAAGCTATGTGCATTCCTCAATGCAATTTCTTAGAAGGCAATCGATCCAATGGATCTAGCTAAACTACAGAATGATGTGGTTCAATGTCTTGTCAGCTTTGAGTTGGTGTTCCCTCCTTCCTTCATTAATATCATGACACACCTCCTAGTTCACCTGGTCAAGGAGATTAGCATTCTTGGTCCTGTGTTCCTGCACAACATGTTCCCCTTTGAGAGGTTCATGGGAGTCCTAAAGAAATATGTTCACAACCGTGCTCGGCCAGAAGGAAGCATCGCCAAGGGCTATGGAACAGAGGAGGTCATTGAGTTTTGTGTTGACTTTATTCCCGACCTTGACCCGGTTGGTGTTCCTGAATCGCGACACGAGCGGAGACTAAGTGAAAAGGGGACACTAGGGAAGAAAACATATATTGGTACGTAGGACAATTATTTTAATAAAGCACACTACACAGTTCTGCAAAACTCCTCCTTGGTGGATCTGTATATCGAGACACATAAAGAGTTGCTCTGATCTGAGTTTCCAGGGAAGTCTGAAGCTTGGATTACGCGTCAGCACATGGAAACTTTCAGCGACTGGTTGTGAAAAGAATGTCAGGGTGATGAGAGTATTGATGAGCAACTATATTTGTTGGCTAGGCAGCCATCGTGGCATATCCTCACATACAAAGGGTACGAGATAAATGAGAATATATTTTACACAGTAGCCCAAGATAAAAGGAGCACCAACCAAAACAGTGGTGTCCGCATAGATGCCACCGCCCCTAATGGAAATAAGCAAACATATTATGGCCGCATAGAGGAGATATGGGAACTAAACTATGCACCTACTTTTAAGGTACCTTTGTTCAAGTGCCAATGGGTAAAGGCGACTAGAGGCGGGGTAGCAGTTGACAACCAGTATGGAATGACAACCGTGGACCTCAACAATATTGGGTACAAAGACAAACCGTTCGTCCTTGCCAAGGATGTGAATCAGGTGTTTTATGTCAAGGACATATCTACAAAACCGAAGAGAGGGAAAAACAACAACGACCCAATCTATGAGCCAAAGCGCCACATAGTTCTTTCAGGGAAAAGAAACATCATCGGAATTGAAGACAAGTCAGACATATCAGAAGATTATGAAAAGGATGACCGAATTCCACCCTTCACAGTGAACAAAGACCCAAGCATCCAGCTAAATGATGAGGACACTCCTTGGTTACGACGCGATCATAACCAAGGGATATACGTTAAGAAGAAGTTCACTACTGTGCCCGCTTGATATATTTAGTGATGTATTAGACCTATTATATAATAATTGTGACTTCAGATTTTTTGTCGTGTTTTCATATTTTCTACCGTTTAAATGAATTTTCTGCTAGATGGTGGATTTCCCGTGGAGAATGTGTGATAAAAAACCAAATGATCAACGTTAATAAGATGTGAAAACTAATTTTCTGTCGAAAAGCAATAGTTTGAATGATTTTAATTAAGTAGAATATTTTTGCATGGTGCAAATTGTAATTATTATTTACACTATGTCAAATATTCATACAGTAAAACAAAAGAGTTTAGGTTATAATTTTTTGTTGTGTATAATAATGCAAAACCAAGTCCAGGATTTTTTTTATAATTTTTTTTGGTAATATTTTATTTATTAGGCAATTAATAACTCTATGCATTTTTATATAAAAGAAATATATAAAAAGGAAAAAACTTATGGAAACCGGAGAAAGCCAACTGCAGACCACCTTTACTCCCGGGCCTAAAATGCCCTTTACTCCCGGGCCGTGGCTACACCTGGGACTAAAGGTGGGCTGCGTTTTCGCAGCCCGCCAAAATGACCTTTACTCCCGGGCCGTGGCTACACCTGGGACTAAAGATCAGACCTTTAGTCCTAGTTCTAATCATCACCCGGGACTAAAGGGTCTTTAGTCCCGGTTCATAGCGGCAACCGGGACTAAAGGTCTCCCTTTATAAAACCTCTCTGTCTCCGCCAAGCCCCATCTTCTCCACCAGATCGATCCAGCAGCGCCGCCGCCCCTAGGCCACCCTAGCCTCGCCTCACGCGCGCACGCTGTCACCAGCTGGCCAGCGCACGCCTCACGTCGTCCTCGTCCCCGGCCCACCTCGCCCCCAAGCAGTCTTCTCCAAGATCCGCAGCAGGCCACAACTACGGCACGTCTTCTCCAGGTTTGGCCCGGTCTCCCTCTTCCTCTGCACTTCCCTTGATGATGCCGTCGTTAGAGTTCCGACGACGATGGAGATCGCCAGGCTAGGTTGGGGCGGGGCGCCCATGGCCTTGGCGGCGGCGGGAGCGGGAGGGGAAGAAGGAGGCCGCCGCCGTGGCCATGGAGCTCCGGCATGACAAATCCTTTAATTAAAAGCTCTACTAGATGATCATGTTTATTAGAATTATGATTTTATACATTTGTACATACTTGTTGCAAATGAGCTTTTGTATGAATCTAGAATCTGGGCAGGAGCTAACTTTGATTTGGTAGGAGTTATGGCTGATATCATGAGCTTTTGCAATTTCTACAAGTCATAAAAAAAGATGCTTCTGTATGAATCTAGAATCTGTGCATGATCTTTGAAGTTTGGATTGGAACCTGAGTGGTAGAAACTTTTTGCGACAAAATCTCTATGCTGATGAGAGCAGCATTGACAATGGAAGCATTTTTGAAGATATAGTGAGATGCTTGCTTTTGCATTTGTTTTGTACATTTTGCTGTTATAAACAATAGTGTGCTGATTTCCATTAGTATCAATTTGGCTCATCAATTTGGTGCATACTTCTGTAACATGTTTTTTTAGTAAAGTCTAAGTCTCTAACATGTTTTTTTGGCTGCAGGAGCTAGACCTCGCATTTGACACCTTGGATGTGAGCCACCACCGCCACCATATATAATCCGTTTATGATGGATTATTTGCTCCAACCTTTTGTAATCGGATGGATGCGTGTGCCGAGCCCTCGTGCCGGCAATCTTGTAATGCGATTTTGCGCTGAGCCATCGAGCACAGTGGAGCACGAGCACGCCCGGTGTCTCGTCGTTTCCTCCTTTTTGCACGGTAGCTTATGACGACTAGTTAGAAAATTGTAGAAAATCCGTACTAGTTGAACTTGCGGACCGTGTTCATCTCGACGAGCATGTTCTCTGTCGAGCGGTAACGAACGTCAAGGAGGAGCTTTGATTCTACGAGGGAGAGCCGCAACGGTCGTGGAAGACCGTGTTCCCTTCCTCGTAGAATCGGAGCTCTTCCGTGGCCAAGTACGGTGCCGTCCGGTGGAGAAATGCTCACCGAGATGATCATGTAAGCAAGGTCAACTAGACGGATGGTTATTTATTCACACGTACCCAAACGTAGTATATATATAAATATAAACGATAATCGATTGTTATGTGTATACACTCCCATTCTTCTATTAATTTGCGGAAATATCATGTGAATTACTTACCTGCCGCAGTAAAAGACGAGAACACAATGACCATGGCCACGGCCATGAAAAATGCCAACGACACAACACTAGCAACTTTCTCGGCAAGCAGAGTAGTGTTAAACGCTCTGGAAACCTTTAAACTTTGTCAGTTAAGATTTACCCTTCAAACAAGCTAGGCACTTAAATAAGGCTTATGCTAGATTCTATCACTAGTACAGATACAGAAATGGTTTTTACAAATGTTACTATCCTTGAGGTGGCACGTCTTGCAGGAGCTCATTTTATAGATATAGTTTTTATTTTTTATAGATATATCTGGTGGTGTAAAAGCTAGATGGCTGCCCCGAGAGACAACATGGATGAAGAAATGATGAATATTATCAACACCGGCACTCAATTTGCCGATGGTGACCAGCAGGATGTAGATGACAGGAGTCAATACCTGGCTCTTGAAGATAACCAAGAAAATATTGTGCAAGAAAATACAGGCGAGGTATATATATTTATATATATATTTGAATATTATATATATATATATTCGAATATCTATCATCTATTATACGTAGCCCTCTGGATCGACGACAACAACGGCGAAAAGCAAAAAAATTTGAGGCCCGAAAAAGCCATTGGAGGGGCGCTACATAATATCGGAATTCAATATCAAGACAGGCGAACCACTTGGTCCACACGCAAGGAAATTCGTGCAACACTGTGGGTGCCTTGTAAGGGACAAACTTCCGATCAGTGCCCATGAATGGAAGCAAAAGATCAACGAGCCTCATGTTAGTTTTGTCTCTGATCTTGATAAGAATTTAATTTGGGATGATATTCTTCAACATTTCACGTTGCAAGCGGATGATTATGATGCTATCAACGATGATGAATTGAAGGAACTAGTTCGAAAGTGGGCTATGAAGAAGATGGCCACACAATTTCAGACTTGGAAGAAATCCCTATACACGAAATACGTCAAGAAGAACGTAACGCCCAATTTCAATACTAGTGGCCCGCTCGTGAAGTTGAGGCCCTGGAATGATTTTGTACAGTAGAAGACATCGGAAGAGGGTGAGAAACGGGTGAGAAGGAACCAAGAGAATGCCCGACAGAAGGTATACCACCATGGCATGGGATCTGGTGGCTACGCGACTGCCATTCCCAAGTGGGAAAAATGGAAGTTGACATTCTTACCAAGGGTATCACACCAGAATCACTCAATTGGCCCAAACACACGAAGAATTAGTTTTTCGCTCATGGGGGAAGACTGGACCTAGAGATCGGAAAGCTGGTTCATGGCTCAAAACTCGAAATAGCAACACAAAGATTATCTTATGCTCTACAAGCTAAAATTATTGGTGCGTTCAGTCCCAATAGAGAGAAGGGTGAACTGACGTATGTCCTCGGGACCGTTGAACACAGTGGCCGAACGAGAGGTTTAGGACGGAATATTTCTTGGGAGCATGGTTTCCCTGACGACAGAGATACCTACAGAAGCCGGCAGAGAAGGAAGGATGAGGATGCAGCGCGGATCAGCAGGTTGGAGGAATTGGTTCGTGAGTCACGGGAGGCGTTGCTTCAAGCATGTCACACCCCAAAATTTCTGATTTTGGGTTGTGCTTAGAAAACAATAAATAAAATAAGTGATTTTAGTGTTGATATAAAATTTTACAAGATTAGTTTAAGGTAGTGCAAATTTAGTTATAGAAAAATGAATTTTCAATCTTTTTCAAATTAATTTGATGGGTTTTGCTTGATGTGATGTTTGCTTGTTGTGTGACTTGGTGTAATGAGTGAGTAAAATTTTCAAAACGCGTATAGTAAGTCATTTATCTGTCTTCGTCTCGCCTCTATCTTTTTATATAATCAAATTCCTATTTTCTCGATCCTAATCTTTTCGCTCGGTATTTTCCAAAATCCTCTTCATCTGCTCTAAATCATTCCTTTGAGTTTCTCATTCATCAATCAATCTCTAAAAACTTCTCAGGAATTTTTCCAGCTTTTTCTAGAACTTGTTCCTACTTGTCTGTGAGCATAATTTAATTTTTAGATACTCCAAATTATCTTATCATGGGCTCTAAATACTTTATTTGGGTTCCTCGTGTTCCATAATGTCTCTGTGAATTTTCCCCGAATTTTCAGAGCTTTTGGAGTATGTTTCGTGGCTTAAATAATAATTCTCGATTTTTCTTGAATTATTTTATTCACAAAATTAATTAATTCCGAAAATGATAAATCTCTCATTTTTCCCAATGCTTAAAGCACATGTGCAATAATCCCAATAAATCCTAAAGGCCCATGCATTTATTTACTAATGGGCTTTAATGATTACTTAGGCCCATTAGTGCAGATGGATGGTGCAACGTCAATTAGTACCATATCGCTAGTTGACGTGGATGTGGGGAGTTTTTCTTCCTATATATATCTACCAACCCCTTAGACAAAGAACATCAAAACTACCGTAAGGGGAACCCCTAGTTTGGGAAATCCCTTGTGTAGTAAATTATATTTTTTCTCCTCCTTCTCTCGCCGTCGCCGTCGACGCCGCGCTGCCCTTTCGCAGTTGTTCGTTGGTAAGCATCCTCATGTTTTCCTTCTTCTTTGTTAATTACGCCATGCCTGTTGATTACTGCTGCTGCATGCTGCTTTTCCATGTGTGATATACGTCTACATGCCAACCATGATCTATACCGCATAATACACAAGCAATCACGCCACCATCTCTGCCTTGCTGCCGGCCATGCATGGGGCCGGCAACCTTCCCGCTCCACCGCCCCGTGAGCCCCGGCAGCATAGCTGCTGACCAACCCCCTGCTCCAGCAGCAGTGTCGATCGGCCACGAAGTTCAGCCCGCAAAGACTCTGCGTTCTTTTCTTCTTCATGCTTGTAAGATCGATCAAATCCATAGGTGCCACGTCTGATCAGCACAGAACTCCAACCAAAATCACCGTTGCATGTGAGTTTCTATCACTTTGCATTTTAGGTCCCTCTTTCTTTGTAATCCATTCATTGTTCTTCGTGTCTTTTGGAGCTTACAATCTGACACGCATCTGTTAGCTTTACTTCCTCACGAGCTGTCAACTTATGAAGTCACCACATCAGTATAAGTATATATATCATATCTAGTCTACGGTTTAAGTAGTTAAATCCTATACCACCGTTTCATAGTGTATTATCCGTTTTAATTCTTTTCTTTTGGGTTAGCTTTGTGCGGACACGACCTACGCGTAAGAATCGACGTTCGTCATGTCCTAAACTTGTGAACTTTACAAATTGAATGATTATTAATTTGGTTAATATAATATGCATGCAACTACTTTTTGATTTTAAAAGCAACATATGTTTTACACCTCAGTGATTGATATACAAATATTAATGTGATTAATTGCTAATATTAATATGCTTCTAAATTATAAATTTGCTTAGTCTAGATACGTATATTAAATTTGATTAGATGCTCTCACATATCAATTTGTATTTTGCAAGTTAAAGTTGAATTGGCATAAATGGTATCAAAATATTTATAAATAAAATATGATTAGTCTAACTATGTTTTGTCTAATCTGAATTAACACGCTTCGTATGGTTTTGCTAAATTAAAACAAATCAAGCATGTAGGCTTTTCTTTACTTTTATAATATAAATCTCCCGGTAGTCGTTCATTTCAACGGTAGTTCCGTTCTCGGCGTTTCTTGTGATCTTGTGACTGTAGTGACGAGCTCTATTTTAGTATGTTCTTTTTCTCTCGTGTGGTGAATTGTTCTTAGTTGCTTTTATTTATTGCTTGTATGTTTGCCTATGCGTGGTGCTTGCTATGAGTAGAACGGGAATCATTTATGAGCGATGAAGGCCGGAAGGTGATAACCAGAAGCAAATTATGAGGAAGTTTGATCAAGTGTAAAAGGCAAGTATAGCATGGGATCTTCCTTGTTACCTATTCACCTTTAATCATTTAATTCATGTTGCATGTGTCTACCTTGACTACCACTATGGATATCCTAGTCTTTTGTACTTATACCTTGATACCTATGGGGTATTGCATTGGGTAATATAATGCTAGTGCTCAACTACAACCATGATCTTGTAACTTGACTAATGGAATATGCAATAAACACTAAAAGATGCTTTTTAGCAACATGAAACAAGAGGGCTAGAGCATTGGGCTACTTTTATGGTGCTCTAGATTCCTCTCTCTAAGGACTTATCTGTAAGTGATTTATCCGGGACTTACAGTACAGCTGTGAGTGCTATATGGCTCTGGCTTTAGCTAAGTATGAGGACCTTTTCTAGCTTATTAATGGTTACCTTTATGGCGCAAGAGGGGTGTGTTCCGGGTTGGATATAGTGTGGCCTCTGTCCGTCAGTGTATAGGCTGCGCGTCATTGTGCCTGTCGGAAGGGGAGCCCTACATTCGCAGGCCACAGAAACCTAGCAGCCCTAACTTGTTAGACGAACCTTTGAAAGGCTTCATAGTGAACCCTGCCGACCTTCCTTGGTAGTGGGTCAAGAGGTTGGCCGCCTCGGACGAAAGGGTAAATCACGACTCACTGTGAAAGTGTACAACCTCTGCAGAGTGTAAAACTGGTATATCAGCCGTGCTCACGGTCACGAGCGGCCTTGGAACATTTACGGAATAGATGATGAACACAGATGATACTGATGATGAAGATGCCCATTAATGATTACTGTTTATGCTATTCATTATTCATGTTTATCTGATCATGTGTTTACATGGGCTGGTGATATACTTGTTGCTACTCAATTGCTAAAATTGTGACAATTAAAAGCTAATCGCAGTTAAACCAGTGTCAGCCTTTTGAGCCTCATGAACCCCGTGTTATATTTGCTGAGTATGACATGTGCTCATCCTTGCTATTTCCCACACCCCCAGACTCTAGTAAAAGTTGCTCAGAAGATCGGTGAAGACAACGAAGGAGTTCTCAGGATACTATCAGAAGTGTTTGGCATACGTAGCCTCCAGCCAACTGTCCCTGTAAAGAATGGAGCCTAAGGATTAGTTACCGTTCCGTGATACTCTGATGTAAGTATTAAATATGAGTATGTTTCGTTATATAATAAAACATTGTCTCTTGATACTATTGTAATTGGTCGCTATATGTGTGATTTGACTTCCTGGGCACACATATAGTTAGTACTCAGTTTTGTCTTTAAAACTGGGTGTGACAAAGCACAGGAGCGCGAAAAAGACATGCAAGCTAGAATGCAGGTCGAAATCATAAAGCAAGTGCAAATAGCAATGAGTGCCCAGAGGCAGGCATCAGATCCAGGAATGAACATTAATATTAGCCCCCCTGATCAGTTGAAAAGCAGCCGCGCTTCCACGGAGTTGCCAAATCAAGATGACGCAATGCTATGTTTCCCCGTGGATGACATCACTGCCCCGTTTACATCATGTGAGCTACATATTCCAAAAGAGAATGCCACAATCATGGTGGCTCTCGGTGTTTTTTCTCCTCCAGATCCTACCAAGACACCAAGAATCCATGGGGCAATAATACCACCTGGATATGTTAGCATCTCAGTGGATAGAGTTAACAAAGGTTTTAGTGACCTGCCTCTTGACATTCCAGGAGGTGATGGGGAGAAGACTCTAGGAGAAGCAGAGAAAACATTCATACTATGGCGCAAGCGCTACATCATTATTCGCGGGGTCTCTAGTCCACCGCCGCTTCCTCAACTACTAGACAATAGGTGCGGACAAAAGTGAACGAAATAATTTTTTCACAAACTTTCTATTGACATGCATGATTAATAATAACAATTTCTTATACCTAATTATTCTTTTTTTGTAATCACACAGCAGGGCCTCTGCCAACCTATGTCCAATTATTCAATCTCTAGATCATCATAGTGCTCCGGGCAATCAGGTGGCAACGCCGCCACCACCGCCACCTCCAAGGAGGTCTCCAACGCCTCCAAGGAGGTCTCCAACGCCTCCAACGGCTGCCCCGCCTCCCTTGATGACTAAGAGGAAGCCAGCTCCTAAGAGGTCCGCCCCGCAAACAAAGTCATTGTCCCACCAGCCAGCAAAGAAGAAAGCCTCGTCTAATCTAGTTATTCTCCAAAAACTGTCTTTCGAGAAAAGTGAAAAGGAATTAAAAGCTGCAGTAAAAAAAGATGTGGACAGTTTTTTCGAAAAAGTAAAAAAGTAACGAGAAGAGAGGGAGAACCCGGAGAAATCATACTTCTACCTACCTCCAGATCTTCTAAGAAAGAAGGTGGACCAGAAAAAGCGGGAATCTCAAAAGACCCGGCCAAAATCGGACTACGACCGCTCTCTCACCAAGTCATTTGAGGCGGCGCAGAAAAAGACTAGACCAGGGAAAGGTGTTGCACAACTCGGACAACAATCAGTCCCCCCTCTTGTCGTTCGTAATGAATATGGTTCGAACTTAGACTTAGACGTCGATTTTGAGGAGCTGGCTTGGTTTTACGAGGAAACTGGTTTGGACCTCGCCCAAGTGCTCGCTGAAGGTCCATCTGCTCCGAAAGTGGATCCTTGGAAGAAATTTGAACGTGGAAAGAGTCTATACAACCCTAAGGCCTTAGGTGAATTAGGTACGCAAATGTACCTGCTAAACAAGTGGTACATGGTGGCGTGTCAACGGGGAGAGGCCTTTGTTACTGTCAGAGTTAGAAACCAACATTACTTCCGTGGCGATGACGTTACATATGTCGAGTTTGAAGAATTACACCAACTATGCCACCTGGACTCTCTCGACAAAAGTCTCATTAGCTGCTATTGTCTGTAAGTGTGATTATTTTCTACTATTAAAGTGTATATATATAAAGCTACATATATATATATACATTATATATCCTCACACTATATTTTTATATATACAGATATGAGATGACAAAACTCAGAAAGAGAAAGGATAATGATGTTGGTTTCGTTGATCCAAATGTCATATTCAAACACCCTAATCCCCTGCCTCAATGGAAAGCTAAACTCGAGAAAAATCTCATGAGGTTCTGTTGATGCAAAAGTGGATCTGCAAACACAAAGGGCTAATACCCGAATCGATATCCAGAGCGTGCCAGTCGATTTGACCTGTTAATCGACAAGGATGAAGATACGAGCACTTTGGTCCTGACAACAGCGATACACCCGAAAGTCACGGCCAAGGGGTACTCACGCGGAACTCGAGAATCGCCGAAGGTCGCACTGAGACAATGCAACTCGCCGAATCAATGAGAACTCGTTAAAAGAAAAATATGCAAATTGACAAAGTCGCCGAAAAGTAAGTAGATGTAAATAGGAGTAAAACTTGGTTTTGATATTGATTCCTATCTTCATTACATTGCCCTCACTCCATATTTATACCACGATCTAAAGAGACACAACCAAACACAACTAGGACACCAAGCCCATATCTAAGGAAACACGTGACTCTTACATGAGTCATACTCTAACAAATATAGAAAAGGAAATCAACTCCTATCTATTTCCTGTCCGCCTCAATTACGATGGAAATCTCACCGTCCTCCTTCCCATCGGCATACTCCTGTTTCATCGACGGTAGTCTTCAAGTCTTCCTTCATCGGCATACTCCTGTTTCATCGGTAGTAGTCTTCAAGCCTCAAGCCTCCCTCCTTCATCGGCATCGACAATAACACCTCCAACCTCATCGGCAACGCCCGAGTCTAAATCAACCTTTCCATCGACCACCACCGACTATCGGCAACCATCTTTACAAGTGGCTTTCATCGGTTATCGAGTATCAAGATAACTTTCCCTTGCCGATCAGTCCACTCCGATCATTTTGACACGTGTAAAAACGGTGTCAACACATGCCCCCCAATTTTGGAGTATAAAACCATTAATGCTCGAAATTTACTCCGAGATAACGTTTGCCTTCGCCCGATTACAGTAACTCATTCTCCAAGCCAAAACTTGATCATTATCAAATCCAATCAAATCTAATCTGATTCACGCACTTGATAAATATCGCACAATCGCCAACCACTCTTGCCTTGATTATGATTAAGATATCGAAACAATAACCCATCGGCAAGATCTTAACATGATAATGCTATCGTTTTCAAATTAAAATATCCTGTCGTCCGATACTTCTTCCAAATCATGATTACTTGCCATCAACTCATCTGTACAATCCCCTGATTATCGTGCGAACAGTTACCATATCCATCTGAACCACCTCGACCTACATGCGCGCGGTATAGAGATAAGTCCAAAATACCCCTACCCCAAGCGGCTTATAAATAGATTCCTCCGGAACACTCGTCTTCTACCGTCGGACCCCAATCTTTGACATTTTCTCTTTCGTGGCGACTCAAGCGAACAAGCTGCCTTGACCTCAACCAACAAGAACTCTTCTCCAGGCGTTAACCTCAAGTCTCCGGCTCGTGCCCCATCTTCCTCAAGATAATGGCAATCAACTTCAACGTCCCTGCGGTTCGCTCCACTTCCATTACCTTTTACTTTGATCCCCCTAGTTTTTGCAAATCCATACAGTTGGTGATTTTTCCTTTCTTTTGTTCTCCGGATCCTTTAAACTTAGGAACTAGCATAACAAATTAGTTATTCCAACGATCGACCGCATGTCCAATGCCTAGGACCAATGGGCAACCCAGATCCAAGCGATCTGATTAATGCAGAGGTTAACGAGAATCCCTTTTAGAGCCCAAAATTTCTCTTTGAATTTATGGAAAGACACATTCCGATCTTGGCCCAAGACCACCAAAGGGTGGAAAGATTGGTACTTGAGGGTTAATAGATCGATGCAAGTATCTTTGGGCGAGCGGAAGTTAGACCAATGCATTAGGCTATCTATTGCCGATATGCGAAAGAATGAATCAATGATGATTGCATTTGCTTACTTACAGTCGACACAACAAACACTTTTATGTTTGGACATGGCCCATCTACTCCCACACTTGCCGATGTCCACATGCTTACTTGGCTTGGATATTTCAAGCTGCCGATGAAGGCTCCATCTATGGTAGAAAATCTGAATATAGGGTGAATACCCATAACATCGGCCGGTTGGATGGGGTACATTCAAGAATACCGGAAGACCGGGACACTTAACGGAGGAACATGCCACATTCTTGAATATGTGGTTAGAAAAATTTATTTTCTATGGTCGATCAATGGGACCAACCAACGCCTTCCTCCCATGGTGAACTTTTGGCTAATGGTGTAAGGTTTCCTCTTGGCGATACCTTCCGAGCTCCACTTATCATCTTCTTCATCAAGTGTCTCGAAACTTACATTGGCGAACCCATCGGCAACCTAGGAGGCCCGTGGTGGTTTATCAACATGTGGTTGAATGCACATATGCACAAACGTTTGCAATGGGACTTTTTGCCCAACAATTCCCACGAGAAATTGCTGAAGACCATGTGCTCGGGGAGACGATGAATCGACAACACGCTCACCCCCCTCAATTTTGGTGAAGCCATAATTGTCCTTCTGGAGCAGAGGCCAATGAAGACCAGATCGGCAGATTCTTCCAAAGCTTCTACAATGGTCTTTCTCGTGATCATAGGGCACAGGGTACCTTATATTGACGAGGAAAATAGATTCCCCTTCTTTTCAACTTTCTTGATGACACCACAATCGGGATAAGGAACTCATGATGGCCATCATTACTCCCAGGGCAATTCCAGTAAATACATTTGGTAGCGGGAAAAACACCAACATTACGTATGAATTTTACAATCCATCGGCAGTATCCCGTCAATTGGCTTTTGGGCAACTGCCAATCAAACTTTGCTTTGCCGATGTGATCAAACCCAGGGAAACAATCACCTGTGGAACAGATTGGAACAAGGTAGTACAACTCTCCCCCGATGCCGATACTACAGATGTTGATATATCCACACGGGCGCCATATCCTTCATCACCGAGTCATATAAGCAATGGTGGCGAGAGTGGAAGGAACAACTGTTTGCAACTTCGCTCACATATATCGGCACATGATCGACCACGAATATGCCATCCCCAGCGGCGCATGATAAGTTTCTTTTAACTCCTTTTGCTTTTCCTTCATATATCGATGGCGACTCTCTTATGACAGGTTAACAACCCAGCACCATCTGTGAGCAAAAGTGGGAAACCCTTCGATCTTCAGCCTGTTTCTCCGATATCATCAATCGGCTACAACGCCCCCACCTTAACTGCTTTGACTCACCAGAAGATCCGTACCAAGACCATCACCTCTAAGTCCAAATTGGCTACAGCTAGGGCCACTCCATCGGCTGCTGCTACAACCTTGGTCAAGGCATTCAAGGTAACAACCTTGTTTATTTCTACTTATGCCGATCACAAAGCTGTATTAACATTAACCATCGAGGTAAGAGGCTGCTGCTTTGGATCGTCATCGGCAATTCCTCCGATATCAAGCACCACTTCTTTTGACAAACCTTGAGGGTATCCTCTTGACTTTTCATTTTATCTGTTAAATATTATACCTTACACTTGTTTTGCGGCAACAATTGGGTACATCGGCAAGTGTACCGGATATCCAAGCTTCACAACCAACAAGTGTCGATGCCCCCGACCAATCGTTGCCGATGCCCAAGCAAAGCGCAAAGCTTTAACGAATCTTTGAGGCACGACCAAAACGACAAAAGGTCCATGCGATCCCCTACATACGCCCCAATGTCATCGGTCATCATACCTCAAGAGCCAACCACCGATGAAGTTCTGAGAGGATATCCCATCGTCAAGCTCAGTAGATCCCCACACGGCATACTCCGGGTTGCTTCCTCCGGTCAAGCACGAAATTGCCTTGAAAGCAGTAAACCGATTAACCTAGCTGATTTACAATACTCATACTTATCCTTAATCGACCTCCTTTTCTTTTCCTCGGAACAAGACTCCCCAAACAGCCTATTCTCCTTTGCTATTGGCGTCTCGACGATGATGGAGAGGAAAGAAGTTCTTTCCTTGCACCGGGAACAATATCGGCGAAACTAAGACCAAGTTGGAAGCTCTCCCGAACTTGCTACAGACGAGGATACCGCCTAACCCGGTAGATGACTCGGACCCATAAAGGCAATTTTCAAAACAATCCGTGGCGGTCCCTGCCGATGTTGAAGAAGTACTCTTCCCAAAGCCCATTTAGAAAGCCGCCAACTACAATATCAGCGGGCTACTCAGCGTATTGCCGATAGAGCAGCTCGGGCTCAACTCAAAGAAGAGATGCTACAACTGAAACAAATTGCCGATGAGAAGCACAAGGGCATCGGCAACTTGCAGACTTCGGGTGCTGAACTTAAGCAGAAAATCTTGGATTTATCGGCAAGGAAGATGGCTCTATTGGCTGAATTGAAAGAAGTCGATGCAGCCTTAACTCATGCCCAACAAGAAGAAAGCCAGCTACCCAATGCCATCAAAGCCCTTCAGCAAGAAAGAGATATCCAGGCTCGCAAAGCTTTGGCCATGAAGAAAAAACTCAAGCACATGGAGGGTCTTTGCCGATGACGATACCAAAGAAATGGAGGAAGCCGACCAGATTCGCCTGCGTGCGATATTAGCTATCCAATCCTTGTTGAACTTGTAATCTTGTTTATTGTATCGGCACTTTATGAGACATTGACATCCTTGCATAATTTTAGCCGATAGGACTGTTATCGGAACTTATACTTTTATGCATCCATCCAGATACTAGGGTAATATTTCTTTAAATATTTTCCATTTAATGCTCTCTGGGAAACACAACCCCTTGAGGGTTTCTAGAATATATCGTTACCGAGAACGGTGATTTATCCGATATGGACCTTCCCAATTAGGAGACCACTTTCCAAACTTTGAACTTTTAGTCCCAATCGGTAAAATCAATTTCGGACCAGATCTCCATCAACAAACTCCTTTACCTTCACCTTCTTGTCATACCATCGGCTACTCTTTTCTTATTCTCTTGATGCTAACTAAAGCCCTTAACCGATGACCCGCCACATCTTCCAACTCATCCTTCATAAGAGTATTATAATCATCGGTATCATTTGATTTTGAGAACGTATTCGCCTAGAGCCAACTTTAATTTCCCAAGGCAATCTTGCATCGTGTCCATATACTAACTGATAAAGGCGTTACTTTGGTTGCACCATGACATGACATCCGATATGACCACAAGGCCTCATTTAATCTGTGTGCCACCTCCTAGGATATTCTTCAATTTTAAGCTTAATGAGTTTGATGATCCCTTTGTTAGAAGCCTCGACTTGACCATTAGCTTGAGCATAATATGGAGAAGAATTTAAAACTTTAATTCCCATACCTATAGCAAACTCATCAAATTCTCCTGATGTAAACATAGTGCCTTACGATCGGTAGTGATAGTCCGAGGAATACCAAATCGGTAAACAATATGCTCTTTCACAAAATCAATCATATTAACCGATGTCACCTTTTTTAAAGAAATTGCCTCAACCCATTTTGTGAAATAATCGGTAGCAACCAGAATAAATTTATGTCCTTTACTCGATGGCGGATAAATCTGACCAATGAGATCAATAGCCCATCCCCGGAACGACCATGGTTTGATTATAGGGTTCATAACCGATCTGAGCGCTCTTTGAATATTACCAAACTTTTGACACCCCCGACATCCTTTAAAATATTTAAAACAATCTTCAAGAATAGTCGGCCAATAGTACCCATTCCTTCGATCATCCACTTCATCTTGAAAGCCGATTGATCGCCCCACACACTCCTTCATGAATTTCACCCATCAAGCTTTTCGATTCATTCGCTAACACATCTAAGTAAAACTCCATCTATAGTTCGATAATATAATTCATCATCGAGGAGCACATATTTGGTAGCTTGGAACCTTATACGTCTCTCAACCTTTCTATATGGATCCTTTAAATAATCGACAATCTCCTTCCTCCAGTCATTCGGTATCAACTGCCGATGTTAGCACTTCTGAATAAGTGATACCACGAAGCATCTTTGAGCTAGTCGATTAGCTTCCTCATTATGCAATCGAGAGATATGTTCAAGACGAAAATCTCTAAATCCTTTCAACAATTGCAAACATCTTTCATAATCTGAAATCAAAGCTTCACTTGGCATTCATAAATTCCAGCCAATTGATTTATAACTAGCATAGAATCACCAAAGATTTCAACGACATCGACGTATCTCCTTGATAAATTCTAACCCTTTTATCAAGGCTTGGTATTCACTTTGATTGTTTGTCGATGTAGCAACAATCGGTAATGAAAACTCATACTTCCTTCCTTGAGGTGAAATCAACACAATGCCGATACCCGCTCCTTCACCGCATGTGGACCCATCGAAGAAAAAAGTGTCCAAGGGCAATCTCCGAGAGTCCATTGTATTACAATGTTGAGTGACGAAATCAGCCATAACTTGCCCCTTAACTGCCTTGGTTGATTCATAACGTAGTTCAAATTCTGATAATGCTAAAATCCACTTGCCGATTCTACCACTTAATATCGGCATTGACAGCATGTACTTGACTACGTCGTCTTTGCATATGACCGTACATTCGGCAGATAACAAATAATGCCTTAATTTGACACAAGAAAAGTATAAACACAGACATAATTTTTCGATGGCCGAATACCTCGTCTCAGCATCCACTAATCTTCTGCTCAAATAATAAATAACACGTTCTTTCCCTTCAAATTTTTGAATAAGAGCTGAACCGATAACCTGTATCATCGGTTGACAAATATAACTGAAAGGCTTCCCGTGTTGAGGTGGAACTAGCACTGGAGGATTTGTTAAATATTTCTTAATTTCATCGAGGCTAACTGCTGCTCAGCTCCCCATACAAATTCCTGATCGGCTTTCAATTTAAGTAGTGGACTGAAAGCCTTGATCTTACCCGACAGATTAGATATGAACCTTCTAATGAAATTAATCTTACCGATCAAAGATTGCAATTCAGTCTTATTGACAGGAGCAACCACCTTGTTAATCGCATCAATAGACTTCCCTACTGATTTCGATGCCCGTGATGCACCATAAAACCCAAGAATTGTCCTGCCGATACACCAAATACACATTTATTAGGATTCATCTTCAATCCATGCTTCCTTGTGCACTCCAAGATCTTTAAATAGATCGGCTAAATGTTTTGTGATATCTCCGGACTTAATCACCACATCATCAATGTAAATCTCCACTAATGTGCCGATGTATTCATGAAAATAAAGTTCATAGCTCTTTGATAAGTAGCGCCGGCATTTTTCAAACCAAACGTCATAACTATCCACTCAAACAACCCCACATGACACGGACATCCGAAAGCGATCTTGGGAATATCTTCTTCAACCATGAATATTTGATTGTAGCTTTGCATTACCATCCATGAAGGCGATAATTTGATGCCCATTGCGACATCAATCAATAAATCAACAATCGGCATTGGATAGCCATCCATCGGTGTGGCTTTGTTGAGATTCTGAAATCAATACAAACACGAAGTTTTCCATTTTCTTATAAGCAGGAACCACATTAGAGATCCACTCGCATATCGACACTACCGAATAAACTTTGCCTCAATTAATTTAGTTATTTCGGCCTTAATATCAGGAAGTATATTAGGGTTGCATCGGCACGCTGGCTGCTGATGTGGCCGAAATCCAGATTTGATAGGTAACCGATGTTCAACTACCGATCGGTCTAATCCGAGCATCTCGGTATAATCCCAAGCAAAACAATCTTTATACTCTTTTAACACATCAATTATTTGTCTTTGCTTACACTTGGAATCTAACTTAGCACTAATAAAAGTAGGTCTTGGCCTATCGCCATCACCGATATCTACTTCTACTAAATCATCTACCGATGTGAACCCTTGACCTAATTTTCCATCATCGGCAAACCTATCCATTAAAACTCTTCTTGAACCCATTTGCTTGGATCGGTGGAATTTCATAATCAACAACTCTAAGGAACTCTTTTCCCAAGCTTCTCCCGATATGCATTTAGTTCGCTCATAAGTATCTGATTACGCGATGCGATGATATAAGAAGAATCACCGAGGACAACCTCAATCTTACCCCCAATCCACTTGTGCGAGGCATTGATGCATTGTAGAAGGAACACAACAATTAGCATGAATCAATCCCTCCCTAGAAGCGAGATTATATGCACCCTTGCCGTTAATAACAAAACGCGTCGTCGGCAAGGTTTTCTTGCCGATGGTCAATTCAACGCATCTCGCCCCTTTAGCCGGTGACACATTGCCTTCAAAATCTTTCAAAGACATCATATCGGTTTTGGTCAAGTCTTGATCTCCCTTACCAAGTTTCCGATACATCACATAAGGCATAATATTAATCGCAGCCCCTCCATCAATAAGTACCTTAGACACGGTGCCCCATCAACTCTGCCCCTTCACAAACAAAGCCTTAAGATCTTGTCTCTCGTCATTCGGCGGGTTTCTCAAAAACAGCCATCATTGGATCTAGTGTCAATGAGCTACTTGATCGAGAGAGAACAACTTCTTCCTCATTATCGGATAGTGCCAAAAACTCCATCGGCAATATGAATACCATATTAACATCTGCCGATGGACCCTTATTTTGTGTTTTACTTGCCACTTCTTGATGACCGGACCTCTCATTGGAGAATTTTCCTCTTGGTATAAATCCTCCACGACGCTCACGTTGCATCCTCCTTCTCTGCGTCTTTGTCCGGACCCTCAAGGGCACCATCGAGGAAACTTGGTTTTCCAAACCGGCGATAACAGTCCTAGTTGACTCTACACGGCGTATATTAGGGTCCCTGTAGAATATTTCCTCATCGGGAACTCTTGCATTTGCCATTTCCTCAAGCTCCTCTTGATTCCTTGGAAAATATCCAGCGTGTTTACCAAGCCTTTCATGTACACTAAGTCTGCCCCCCAGCCGATCATGCACTGATGCTCTGCCTCTGATCGGCTCATTGATAAATAAACCCTGATTGCCAGGTTGAAACCTCCTTTCTGACCGATTGACCCCATAATAACCATTGCACTCAGGGCAATTTTCAACAGGTTGGCAATTTAATACCTTCTTCCCAAAGAATGGATAAAAAGCAGGCACCTCCAATGATCTTTATGCGATGCCATTCTTCCCGGCGTCTTTCTTTCTGCTTTGTTGTCGATATCGATCATTCTGTTGGCGCCAACCCTGCTTTGCCTTCGATGAGTAATCACAATGCCGGTCGAGGAGGTTGTTTGGAACTCTTGCTTTCTCCCAAAAAACCCTTACTTTTTGCATCATCGGTAGTTATCCGATGTTGGGGATCAACAGCGCGTTTTTCTCGGCAGCCTCGGCGTCAATACCTTGGTCTTCCTTTGGCCTCCAACGTTTTCTTTGGAAAAGGGTGTTGATCAATTTTCATCGACCTCTGGGCATTGGAAGTACCAAACTTAATTCTCCCAGATTCAATAGCCGATTATAATCATTGTTCTGAACACCTTGCACTCATTTGTCTTGTGTGAAGTTGCATTATGCCATTTGCGATACAAGATCTTCTTCAATTCTTCTGCCGATGGGATCACATAATTAGGTGACGACTTAATTTGGCCCTCTTGAAGCGAAGATCAAATATCTTGTCGGCCTTGGTGATATCAAAGGTAAACTTTTACGGCTCTTTTCGACCAAAGGGACAAGATATCGGCCTTTTATTCTTAACCCACTCAACCAAGCCGATAACTGGTTCTTCATCGAATCGAGAATCTCCTACTTCTTCAACAAATGATACTTTTTATTCCAATTCTTTTTAGATTCAAAAACCCTAGTGTCTTGATCAAATCCTTTGCACAAGATGACCGAGACTTTCAAACTCTGAGAAGCATATCTGTCTTTAAGATGTGGCAATAACCCTTGAAAGCCGGATCGGCAAGTCACCCGATCATCCACACCTGATCAGTAGCACTTATTCTTTACATCTCTTAGCCTTTGCACAAAGCTTTCTACCGATTCATCATTCTGTTGTCTCAATTTTACCAAATCGGTAAGCTTCTTTTCATGGATTCGAAAGAAAGAAATACTTATGAAATTGTTTTTCTAGATCAGCCCAAGTAATAATAGAATTCGGTGGTAATGAAATGAACCATGTAAATGCCGATCCGGACAAAGATGATGAAAATAATCGAACCCTTAATTCATCTCTTGCTAGCTACCTCTCCACATTGAATAATGAAGCGATTGACGTGTTCCATTGTTGATGTATCATCTTGCCCAGAAAATTTAGTGAAATCTGGTACCTTGTACCGATTTGGGAGAGAAATTAAATCATATGCGGGAGGGTATGGAGTCCGATAAGAATAAGTATTGACCTTGGGCTTTATCCCAAACTGATCCTTCATAATTTACGCTATCTTATCGGCCCAAAAAGCATCGACCTCCTGGCGTGAACCGGGCTGAATTTCTACGGAGGTACCTGCTTGATATCCTTCCACATATCTTTGTGGCCCACGATCTCCGACAATCGGCATATTTGCCGTTACTTGTGGTCCATTAACTTTGTTGGAAAGGAATCATCGGTTGAGCCGATGCTTGATTACTGAAAACCAGCTTGCATATGACCTTGTTGAATCCACGCAACTTTGCCGATTTTGCTTGATCGTATCTTTGAGCAGTGTAATGTCACGACCAACCATTATTAGAACTCATCGGTACACAAAACTTACCGATGGCTGATAATTCTTGACATTGTTGGATAATTATAACCAGACTTGAGGCATAAAGCGAACCCAGTTTGACTCATAACGGGGGCTTTTCTGCTGTATCGGCGATAAGCTTGCCGATAGATTTGAATCGGGCGTTTGAACCAAAGGCATCTGAAACCCCACGGAGTTGGTTGCACGCGATGAGTTCTTTGTGGCATATTGAGGCACTTGGGCCATCGGTGAAAAAATGCCGATGGTATAGGAGCTTTTCTCTTCGCATCAAACACTTGAGGTAATCCGAGTTGAAAGCGGATGACTCAAGGCATACCATATCCCCACCAATTAGCGAGAATCGGCTATTTTGAGACCACGAGGACTGACATAGCTGATGCCGATAGATCTGTATTAAGCTGAATTCGTCCTCCGGTAGTACCGGATCGATCGTGTCGGTGTAGATTGAATATTAGGTAAACACCGCCGATCTTTGGAGAAGAAGTAACCACACTCCCCTAGCGGCCGAGGGAGCCGATGGAGTATTGACAGATGCCGGTTCTGGTTGGTGATAGGCGGGCCCAACATAATCTGGTGGCGCTTGTCCTTCTTTGAGAGTTCGAACCACGGCATTATGAACGAGTGTTGGACAACACATTGGAATGATTAATCAAAGCATGATTTATTGCGAATTAACCATCTCTTGAAGTTTACCAGATTGGAGTCAAAGGTAACTTTCCGAGGCAACGGCAAATCTTATACGGATGACTTGTCCACTCTTGTTCGAAGCTAAACGATTTCGAGACAAAAGTCTTTGTATTCTTCTCTGACCTTTTCCATAGCACCCTCTGCTCTTCCTTAAGATCTTCTTCGATACCGAGATAATGTTCCCCGCATCGATCTCGGAATTGAACATATTGATCGGATTGATTGGTCCCACCGGCGTGCCAAAAGATGTGTTGATGCAAAAGTGGATCTGCAAACACAAAGGGCTAATACCGAATCGATATCCAGGCGTGCCGGTCGATTTGACTGTTTAATCGACAAGGATGAAGATCTGAGCACTTTGGTCCCGACAACGGCGATCGCCCGAAAGTCACGGCCAAGGGGTACTCACGCGAACTCGAGAATCGCCAAGGTCGCCTTTGAGACAATGCAACTCGCCCGAATCAATGAGAACTCGTAAAAAGAAAAATATGCAAATTGACGAAGTCGCCGAAAAGTAAGTAGATGTAAATAGGAGTAAAACTTGATTTTGATATTGATTCCTATCTTCATTACATTGCCCCTCACTCCATATTTATACCCTGATCTAAAGAGACACAACCAAACACAACTAGGACACCAAGCCCATATCTAAGGAAACACGTGACTCTTACATGAGTCATACTCTAACAAATATAGAAAAGGAAATCAACTCCTATCTATTTCCCTGTCCGCCTCAATTACGATGGAAATCTCACCGTCCTCCTTCCCATCGGCATACTCCCTGTTTCATCGGCAGTAGTCTTCAAGTCTTCATTCATCGGCATACTCCCTGTTTCATCGGCAGTAGTCTTCAAGTCTTCCTTCATCGGCATACTCCCTGTTTCATCGGCAGTAGTCTTCAAGCCTCAAGCCTCCCTTCATCGGCATCGACAATAACACCTCCAACCTCATCGGCAACGCTCGAGTCTAAATCAACCTTTCCATCGACCACCACCAGCTATCGGCAACCATCTTTACAAGCTGGCTCTCATCGGTTATCAGAGTATACAGTAACTTTCCCCTTGCCGATCAGTCCACTCCGATAATTTTGACACGTGCAAAAAACGGTGTCAACAGGTTCTTAGTGAACCAACAAAACAAGGACATACTCTTCCCCTACAACTTCAAGTGAGTGTTAAATAATTAATGTCGATCATATGGACATTTGTTCAATTATTTGCTTACTAGCTAAGCTATCTCCCATATATATACATATATGTTGACTCTAGTTAATGTCGATCATATTTGTGTATAAAAACATATGCAGCAATCACTGGATATTGATGGTCATCGATATGGCCAATAGTCGGTTGAGAATCTTAGACTCGTTAACAAAAGAGCAAATAGAGTACCAAGACATGATAGATATTATCCAAGGGTAATATGGTCTCTCTAGCAACTATATATACCCGATCTCTTAACTGCAACAATTATTAAAGACCAAATTAATGTTTTATTTTATTAGGCGCAGTGTTTGGAAAAGTTTCATTGAGAATCACCACATGAAACATTGCAAAGCGCCACCGGATATAATCGCACACAAAGTAAGTACTATCTACATTGATATATATATAATTCAATTAACACCATGCATGCTTTCAATTCACCGGATCTTTTTTCTCGTAAAAGTGGGTTCTGAGGCAAGAACAGGGGAACAACTACTGCGGATACAATGTTTACGAGTTTATCGGGGCGTACACAAAAAGAACTTCTGAAGAGATCCTCAAAGTATGTTATATAAATATATTCATATATTCACAATTTCTTTTGTTGCTCATATATATAAGTAATCAAGTGACCAACACACACACACACACACACATATATATATATATATATATATATTAATACTTTTCCTTTAACTTTTATTGAAGACTCTATGGTTGAAGGAAAAAGTCATACGATGTGACCAACTAAAAGCAATTCAAGAGACTATAGCAGGATTTCTTAATAACCAGGTCCTCAACCCCGCCGGCGAGTTCTACAATGACGTCAACGAAACATGGAAGGCAAACTAGATGGAGTGATTTTGTTATCCCAAGAATATGATAGAATATACAATGCAACCTTTATTTGTAATATATATATATATATATATATATATATATATATACACATACATACATATTATATGTACATCAAATAACATACAATATATGTATATGCATGTAATATATACGTTAGTTTCATACTTTAGTTTGTACAAAATGTTCGAACATTATAAACGTGTAGAATACGTATATTATTAGCAACGTAAAATGCGTATTCGAAAACCAAAACGAATCATCAATTGAAAAAAAAAGAAAAAAAAGAAAAAAAAGGAAATTTTTAGTCCCGGTTGGTACTAAAGGTGCACCTTAGTCCCGGGCGCGAAACCGGGACTAAAGGAGGGGACCTTTAGTCCCGATTTCGTACTCCCAGTTCTAAAACCGGGACTGAAGGCGGTTGAGAACCGGGAGTACAACCGGTTTCTCCACCAGTGGAGGAGGGATGAGAGGGAGCAAGGAAAACCGCGCTCGTGCAAAACGCGACGTGACCTTGGGCAAAGGGATGACCATCGGACGGTGGTGATATGTAGGGTGGTGCTGTTCCGGCCAGATTGCGCACACACTGCTATTCCTGGTTGACGATGGCATGCCTGCGTTTGCCATGTTGATGGCATGGTCGGGACATGGCTGTGGCTGTGGTGCTCGTGCTCAGCGCCGTACGTGTAATAAACAAGGAGAGATCCCAACCAGGCGTTCCTGGGGGCATGCATGGAGAAGCACGACGTTGAGACTCCCGAGCATGGAATAAGGGGAGAAACATGGGAATGCTCCAAAGGCTCGGCATCGTGTCCGTGCATGTGACGGCATGCCACGGCCATGGCTAGGCCGCGAGCTGCGTCGGTTATCCCTGCAAGAACTCCCTGGCTCGACGGCACCGGCACAGGCAGCATTGGCAAGAGAAGGATACGTTGAAGCTTGTGGTCTGCCCCGGCCGGCTTATGCTTTAACGTGGTGTGCGTGTGCCTGTCAGTGCGATGGCCATGCCATGGCCGTGAGCGACCAGTCACCAGTGGCGTGCAGGGCGTGTCCCTACACGAAGATCCAGCATGAAGGCATGGCGTGTAGTGCTGCCCCTCGCTCGCAAGGCGGATGATGCATTGTGAGCTTCATAACTAGCTAGAACATGGTACACGGCGCGAAGGCTGGCCGGTCACAATCACAGGCAAGCAGAGGACGGTGACGAACCGAAAAGGTTGGACGCGTGCTCACCACCGGACTTGCGGAAGGATGATTCGGGACTCAGAATGTTGCGTGAAGCAGGATGATTCGGGGCAGTGTCGACGTCGTGCGTCGAGGATGACGGCGACGCCGTGGTCAACGTGCTGGCCTCGCGTGAGCGATGTCTTGTACAGTAAGGGAGAGGACGCCCCGTTGTCATCCTCCACGTTCGCGGCCCTAGTTCCCGGTGCGGCCCGCGTAGGGGCTTCGAGAGGCGGTGTGCCCCGGCGTGGCATGGCCCGGTGGAGGCGACCACCGCGCAGGCGCGCTCGTCGACCTCCCCGCAGGTCCGAGCGAGGCGGTGAAGAGGCCGCCCAGCGTGAAGCCGGGCTGCAGACGTGCGGCGGCCATCCGGCCGGTGTGGAAGAAGAGCGGCGTCATCCCCGACCACGGAGCACCACGAGGACGGAAACAGACGGGGTCGCAGAGGCCGCAGTGTCGACGGGCCGAATGCACTGGCCTCCATGCGCGCAGGCAGGCAAGTCACGTGCATGCACTAGAGGAAAGGATTATTGCGACTAATAACAACTAAAGATGAATATACGGAGTACCCCCCAGTGCTCCGAACGGGCGACTCGGGGGGTGATCCCCCATCTCCGGCGCCGAAACGCCCCCCCAACTTCCCTCCGCCGCCGCCGCCGCGCCCTCCGGCATGCGGCGGCGGCGGCCCGTGGCGGGTCCGAAAGGCGATACCCGTTCGCAGCTCCGCCTACCCTTCCCCCGCTCTCTCCTCCACCCCCTTTGGCCGGATCCACCGCCTGGGACCCCGGCGGGGCCTGGTTCTGCACCCGGGGCGGCAGCGGCCGGATCTGGACGGCTGTGGCGTGCGCTCGGCGGTGGCCCTCCTGCGGCTGCGTGCGCTCGTCGACGTCTGCAGTTGCCATGGACGTGCCGGACAGTGGCTACGGCGCTGCTGCCTGGCCTCGGCGGCGGCCGGTTGGGCTAGCCCTGTGGCGGCAGATCTGGGCGCAGCCAGGCGCTCCCTGGTGGGGTTGGCGGCATGGCTGCCATCTCGGTGCGCTGGTGGCGCTAGGGCTGTGGGCCACCTCTCCATTAACCTCGGCTCCACGGGCGTCCGACTCGACGAGACGTGGGGTGCTACGGCGGGTGTCTGTGTCGGCGGCGCCGCTGCCCACACGGCCGGCGGGGACTCGCGCTCAGCTGCGTGGTGCTGACCGCCGCGCGTGTCTCCGTTGTCGTGCTCAGCTACGTCGCTTACGGGCGTGGTCGGCTAGCGCTGGCCAGCCCATCCGCGACTGCCCGGAATCTCATAAGGTCTGCTGCGGATCCGGTGAGGATTGCGGCGCTAGTGGAGCAGTAAGGGGCGGACGAGACAGAGGCCCCTTTCGGGACCTTGTGGTCTGGATCTGGCGTCGGGGCCGCCATCCGGCATCCTTGTGGCCGTCGTGGACATGCCTCCTTCTTGCGCATCTCGGAGTCCACTTCGGCATGCCGTTGGCGTGGTCCCTTGGGCGACAGCCGGAGTTCGCTGCTCGCCGGCCAGGAAGCCCCTTGGCACAGTGGCCCCCCGTCCCCCGACCCACGGTGTCGACTAACGTGCTTGGGTATCTACCCTGCCCGGCTTCTTGCTCCGGGCCAGCGGCGGTGGCGCAGTCTGCGTCATTTTCCTTCCTGAAGGCGTCGTTGAAGCCTGTCTGCACCGTTCGGGTCGTTGGGGCAGGCTCCGGGATGAAAAAGCTCTGTTCATCCTATGGATGAAATCCTGCCTGTGCTTCTCCGAACGCTGTTGGCATCCGCGGATGTCATCCCCTTCTTGAAGGCTTCGTTTGGGGCACTCTAGCTGCCACAACTCTCTTAACCGCACGTCGATCGTCGGTGTTGCTGCCTGCTCCTCGGTGTTGCTGCCTGCTCTGCTGTGCCTATCTGTGCTTGGTCTCTTTCTTCGCATTGGTTTGTCCTTCGGTGTTTGTTGTTGCCGCTATCGTTCGGTTCTTTGGCGGATGCTTTGCTGCTGTTGCTGCTTGGGTGGATGCTTGGCCACCTCGTCGCTTAGGTCTCCACGCTCAGTCAGCTACAGAGCGTGTGATGGCCCTCATTACGGATGATTTGTTGTAATGGTCCTTTTCCGGCTGATGCTTGGCCGCCGTGGTCGTTTCTCGTGCGGATGCTTTGCCGCTGTTGTCGTGCCGGCTCCCTTGGCTTCCTTGGTGGATGCTGGCTATCGCGGCTACACTACACCTTAGGCTACCAATGTGTTTTTGTCTTCCTCTGATAGGCTCAGTCTGTAAGGGGTTTGCTGGTGGAGGGGCCCCCGTGTTTTCTTGCTGTATCGTTTGTGCTCGTGGGATTGCGCTGGTAATTCTAGGATTACTGGCAAGTCCTTTGTTGTTTGGTTCGGTGTTGTCTATTTCCTCTTAATGAAATACGTGCTACACGGCACGTTCCAGAAAAAAAATAACAACTAAAAAAAGAAAAAACTGAGGCTTGGGTTGTTTTGGCAAGAATCAAAGCATGCAAGTTGGGCCTCACGTGTACTAGGATTACGTTTGGTAAGAGAAGACTTTCTTATTACCGTTGAGATTAGTTTTGAAACTACTTTTGGCCTTACGCAAAATCCAATTGATTTTGATTAGGCCCCAAATTTGGTTGTCCCCAAAAGAAAACCAAGAAACCTAATTAAAACTCCAATTCACATATGCATCTAGTATTACATGATGTTTTCCAATTTAATTGAAAAGGAATAACGGGAGGGAGTGAGAGATTTAAACTAGAAGGAACGAAAATTACCGTAGCTTAATTTGGATTTTAGCATAAGCATTAGAAGTCCAAACAATGCTCGACTATTTTATTTTTAGAAATAAATAACCACTTAAATTTTGAAAAGAGGTTTCCGGTGAATCCTTTCCAAAATTCCAAGCAACATTTGTTCCTGTAAAATAAAATTAGCTTAGGTTTTGAAAAAAACTAGAGGATTCATTTTAGTGTCAAAATATTTCCAAACAACACTAAGCATATGTAGCTCTATGTTTAAATCAAAGTGACCCCATTAAAAAAAGTGTTTTTGCAAAAGCTTTCTAAAATACTTTTGTAGATAAAGGTTTAGACAATGTTTTTGCTGTAGAAAAGACGTAGATTGAATTTGAGTGCAAGCTCATATTCAACCCTAGAATACTTTGTCATATTTTACTTTGCATAAAATATGGGTCAAAACTTTGTTTAAACCTAGCCTTTAAAATAGGGCTCACCAAAATGTTTACTTCATGTTTCTTCAAAATAGACAAAAACAACCTGACTCCAAAATAGCTTGAAAACAAGCATTTGTCAAAACTAATTGTTGGTTCAAAACCGAAATCCTCCCAAGGATTTGTTTTTGCCCACTTGTTTTCGAAATACTTTTAGAAAGAAAAACTACGGTTGAGACTATGAAGCAAGGTAAGAAGGGTGGTTGTCATAAGTTTGGCTATGTTTTATATGCAAGCACACATTCAAGCAAAAGTTCTCCAAAAACTCGGGTTGTTACAACGATGTGGTTTCAGGAACCATGAGCGATCCAGGCTGATGTCACTACTGGAGGCGGGCTCTTTGCCGAGTGCCTGTTACACTCGGCAAAGGAAGTTTTGCACTCGGCAAAGCCTTTGCCGAGTGCAACACTTGGCAAAGAGCCTCCGTCGAATCCCCTTCCGGTAAAGGCTGCTTTGCCAAGTGCCAAATTTCGGGCACTCGGCAAAGATTTGACGCTGTCGGCCGACGGCTGACGCCGTCTAATTTTTTTTAAAAAAAAAAACTCTTTGCCGAGTGCCACAGCTCCGGCACTCGGCAAAGAAATCTATTTTTTTTAAACCTCTTTGCCGAGTGCCACAGCACCGGCACTCGGCAAAGGGTGTTTTTTATTTTTTTTAAACTTTCTTTGCCGAGTGCAATGACCATTGCACTCGGAAAGCGTGTTATTTATTTATTTTTTAAAATTTTCTTTGCCGAGTGCAATGGTCATTGCACTTGGCAAAGCCACCTCTAAATTTCTTTTTTTTTTGTTTTTTGCTTTTCCATTTAAACAACAATGCATATATATATAATAGAAACCACAATTCAACAGCAATAAATTACAAAACCACATTTATATATTACAAACGATCAAATTTGTCCGAAATCCACAATTTATTACAAACCACAAGTTCACCAGTTCGATACATAGAAACTACTCCGCAAGCGGCTCACGGCGACTGTGCCCCAGCGTGCGATCCCGACGACGGTCCGGGTGTGGATGGCCCGACTTGCGATGCCAGCGACCCTTCGACCTGGTTTGACGCCGCCCCCGATGTCCGCTACACAAAAAAGAAGATATTGCACGTGAGTGACAAGATAAAAATTTAAGGAGTTTAAAGAAAAGTTGAAAATTTCGGCAGCACCTCCCCTGCACGGGGACGTTTCCAAAACCTGCAAGAAAAACATCGGCACGAAGGCCGACAACCACATTTCCGGCACGAAGGCCGACACATCAACTAACCCGGTACGAAGGCCCACACATCAACAAATCCGGCACGAAGGCCATCTCTAGGTTTGACACTAAGCATGAGCACAGAAAGTAAAACATACTCACCGGAGTAGACTGTGGTAAGGAAGAGAGCTCAATTATACCTAGGGTGGTGGTGGAGACAGGCTAGCAGTGCAGTGGCGAGTCGGTGCAGTGACGAGTCGGTGCAGTGGTGAGTCGGCGCTGTGCAGTGACAAAAACCGTCGGCACGATGGCCGACGTCCACATTTGGGGCACAATGACCAACACAACCACAAACCCGGCACGAAGGCCGTCAACGACATAAACGGCGCGATGGCCGACAACCCTACGGCTTTACCTTCTCCGGCGAGGGCGGGGATGACGGCGTGGGGCGCGGCCGGGGCGGAGCGAGGGCGGGCACGGGGCGGGGCGCGGCCGGGGCGGAGCGAGGGCGGGCAGGGGCACCGGCGCGCGGCGGCGCCTCCGGATCCGTGGTGACGACCGCCGGGTGGGGGGCGGCGGCGGCACGCCGGGCCGGCACACACACCGCACGGGGGTTCGCGGTCGGGTCGGGACGGGCGGGCGGCGCTGGGCGGTCGAGGCGCTGGGCGAAGGCGGCCTGGGCAGCGGCGGCTGGCATGCGCGAAGCGAGCAATGGGCGGCGCGAGGCGGCGGGCGCGAGGGTGTGCGTGCGTGAGTGTGTTGTGTGGAGTGAGTGAGTGTGTGGGCCGGCCCACACATTTAGTTCGGGTTTCCCCCTTTGCCGAGTGCTGGGCCGGGCCGGCACTCGGCAAAGGCTTTTGTTTTTTTTTTAAAAATTCTTTGCCGAGTGCCACTTCCTGGCACTCGGCAAATTTTTTTTGTTTTTTTGCCCCATTATTTTTTGCAGCCTTAATATATTATCTAAAACTCCATGTTCAAATTTGGCACAATTTTGACTTTTTTTGCTATATTTCGTTAGTTTTTTTTGTTTCGTTGAATTTTATGGAATATTTCAAATTTGAACTGCAGGTGCATGGAATAATCGAATTTGGTCGTTCAAAGAATGATATTCATGATATTTGGTGTATGTTGAGGCCGTATCCAGGAACTCACATGAAATTTCGAGCATCTTGTTGACGTAACATGACGAGGCCTCGTGAGTACGCTGGGCTTGCTTGCTACAACAGTGGAACAAACTGCGAGGACCCAAGGACCAACACCAACAGTGCTCGGTCCCCGCCTGAATCCTGATGTAAACCACTCCTTTTCTTCTCTCGAGATTATTTTCTTAATTAGTTTGGTGCATACCATGAAGTATCATATGCATGTGTGATTTGAAGTTCGTTTTGCTTTCCTGGATTTTTGCGTGATCCAACTGGAATTTGGAGATATTATTCAACTCAATTGGTAACTCTGAAAGCTAAACATAATCTCAAAGCTTAGTTGGTACATGTTAATATAATATAGGATAGGAAGGTCTTCTCTCAGATGCCCACTAACCGGATTCCATGTTCAAAACTAATAATACTATTAATGGGAGATCTAAGCATGACCTTCCAACCAATGGTCGACAGCGCAACAAGGGTTCATGTCCACCAGTGCACGCATCGGGTCCGATTCCAATATGAAAAGCCCGGCGCCCGGCAGCCTTCCGCATCAGCCTCTTATAGTGCCACACGGATTAGGTCGTCGACAAAATGCCAAAAGATCCACTGCTCAAGCAGAATGGACATGCCGCACCAGCCTCGTATAGTGCCACACGGATTAGGGATATGATGATGTCTGATCAGATCAAACCCCTTTTATATAGCTATGCATGTTAGACTGAAATAATATACTGGCCAAATCCAAGCGTGGGTTCAGAAATAAAGCAAAGCAACCTATTTTTTTTTTTAAAAAAACAAAAGAATCCTACCATACTTCGTACCTGTGTTTGCTTGAAAGTTGAAACATACAGTACTCCTACTCCTTGACGTGCTCTCGGTGCCAAGCAGCTAGCTAGTGTATAGCCTGTTGAGCGGTGCAGAGAAATGACACCACGCTAGCTAGTGTATAGCATGATGCGTGGCCGAGGTGATGTGGCGTGCATGCTAATCCCCTACAATGAATGCATGCTAATCTCTTTGCTTGCATTTTTAAAACTACCGCGAGATTAGGTAGCAAGCAAAACTTATCAGATCGCATCCTACCATGTGGATGCTACCATTGCGTTCACATGATGAGTTCTTGCCCGCTCTAGGTAGTTTTATGACTGATGTTCCCCTTGTGCACAGATTATAGTCGAGGATACTTCTGTAACCCTGAAGCACGAAGTAGAGTGTGTTCCCGACAAGGGTGCTGCGCATCGAGCTGGCAATAGGGCCAGCGGACTCACCTGAGTGTGGTGCAAAGGTTGGTTCGCTCCACACACCCGCCTCTGATGAGTAGATGCAGGTGCACTTCTCTTTGATTGTCGTGGTGCCGACAAGGACCACGACAAAGGGTCCACGATGGCAATCGAGGTGGTCACACGCACCGGTGGCGGTGGCGGCACAGAGCACCGCAGCGGTCCAGTTGTACTGGTACCACCTTGGCGGCTTAGAAAGTTTCAGTTGCTCGCCCGTGATAGGGTTCCAGACGGTGATGGGAAAGGAGCTGTGCCCTCCTGGTGGATAAGGTTGGAGGAGGACGCGGCCATATGGCGCGAGTCACATGGTTTCAATCCGTGGTGGTTTGGTGTGGGGAAGGCTGCAGGAGCCACCGGGTGTGGGAACAAACCTGCTGGTGGCGTGGAAGACGCCCTTGTCACTGCGATGATGAGAGTAGATGAGGAAGCCGAGCATGGGTGGTGCTCGACGATGGAAGTCGATGAACCGATGCTGGAAGCCGGGGTCGGAGACAAGGTGGCACCAGCGCTTGCAGACGAGGCTGGCCGGACTGTCGGGCCGAGCCAGAGCAGGACCTCTTCTATGAGATCGTCCAATTCAGCACAAATATATAGCTTGTTCTCCACCACAAATGAAAGACAAAATTAAACATCTATATTTCAAATTTCAAATAAATCATCTTTATTTCTTATGAAACACATATTGCACAATAATAAAAACATTAATGAATAAAAGACCAAATGTTGGGATCTCACTCTGCCTCCGGACCCTCGATGAGGGCTCGACAAGGGTGGGTGTCGGGCCCTCATTTTGAGAGTCCAGGTGCATCTGTATTTGCGCCAGGATCAAGCACAAATACGCACAATTGAACAGAAATGGCACACAGATTTAATATAAAATACCGAGCTTTATTGATATAGAAAATAAGGTTTTACAATAGTCAAGGTCCAAATGGCATAGCCATGGGTATTACATAACTAATGGGTTTCTACTACTGCAAAGCGGTGATTTATTACAAGAGGTGGTGACTACTACAACGGATACTACAGCGTAGTGGTATGTCATTCCACAGGCACGCTTGAGCGCAGTCGAAGCCCTCTGTCCTAGTAGCTCCTTCTAGCAAATCGGTAGGTCTTCATGTGGCTCCTAGTCCTTGTAGTTCGCATCCTTGTCGATGTCGTAGTCCTCCTCGCGGTCGTTATCTGTGAGTCAATAACGGGTGAGTACATAAAGTACTCAGCAAGCCCTAACCTTAGGGTATAGTGGTGTGGATGGTGAAGGTTGTTGGCGGGATGTTTTGGCGGAGGTTGGATATGGTAGCGGAGTGTAAATAAATGAGGTTTGGGCCCTGAGAGAGTATCACCCTTCTCACCGGTTCCCGGTTAGTATTAAATATTTATTAAATACATTAGCACCGTTTTGTTACACATAAAAGTGAGTCTAATCATAGGGGACCTTATCCTAGCGGTTGTCCATTCCAAGGACATGGCTATTCGAATAGATTTAATATGCTCTGCAGAGGTTGTACACTTTTCCCCACAAGATAGGTACAATCCCAACCATGATCAGTGGTAGGACTGCCCTAACAAGATCCCGTACCAGGATGGCGCGAACTTAGGCTTTCATATAATTCTACCACAGTCTACTCAGGGGTCGGAAAGACACACAACATTTGGATGATCACACAGCATCCAGCAATAATCAGTGTTAGGATGATCACACAGCATCCTCTTAAATAATTAATGTTTGGATGATCACACAGCATCCGATCAGTGCTCGCACTCGGCACAACAACACTTTCACATGGAAGACTACATAGCAACCATGCCGACCAGACCACAGACGATCACCTAGCAACCATGTCTTCTCCTGATAGTCCGTTGCCACTCCGGCCTCCTAGTAGAAATTATACTTCTACCTAATGGGGTGTGAGATCAAGTCTACCCATATAGACATGTGGCTGTATGAATACCTGACTAGCAGGTAAGATGGCCTATGAACCGGTCCTTATGTGACTGAAACGAATATCTCCCACAGGAACCCTCACTAGGCGATCCTGCCAAGGTAATTCATACCACATGAATTACCCGCACCCGTTCCCGTCAAAACAAGTTTGGATTCACCAAGTCATAATCCTCTTAGGCACATTCGTATTCAAAAGCATCATATAGCCTTATCACAAGAATTTATAGCATATATAGCAATTACTCATACCAAAGCACATCTGCTCATATATCACAATTATATCACGATAATTCATATCATATCACAATAGTTCGTATCATATCACGATAGCGTGAATCATATCACTGCACAATGGCTCATAACATATATTCTCATAATCACATGAGAGGATGGCATAGTTAATGAATATTAAGCGGCTTAATTTTTTTTTGTGATAGTGGTGAGTTTATGGTAAAACATGGTGTGGTGAAAAGGGAAGTTAGGACCTGCCTTCATTGTACTCGCCCTCTGGTTCGGCGTAGTCAGGGGTCCTTGTTCTCCTGGTATCCTTCGGTCCTCTGTCGGTGGCGTTCTAATAAATGAGGCTACCGCTAAACACAAAAGTACACACAAAAGCAAAAATAGAACTATATGGTGGCACTAGGTACAACATGTAGGGCTTGATTTTAGAAGAATTTTCGTGGTGGTTTCACCGGAAAATGGAATTAGAATGAAGGAGATATGATTTTTAGGGTTTTAAAATAGGGTTTTGGGATTTTTGGAATTTTGGGGATTTTTGGGAAGATGGAAAAGTCGTAGTAAAGGTATGGGTAGGTTTTAGGGTGCCTCTAGTTTATTTAGGATTTTTCTGGGAATTTTTCTAAGCTAGGAATGTAGTTTTTCAACACTCCATGTGCACTATTCGGGGGTACCTAGCATTTTCAGTGTGTAGGGCACTGTGCGGGTGCGCCAGTGTAGGGCGCTGTGCGTGTGTGACCGGCTCCTTGTGTCTTTGGTTCACGTGCGCCGGGTGCAGGGAGAAGGGAAGAGAAGTGAGGAGGGAGTGAGTGGGTGACAAGTGGGGCCAAGGTGTCGGTGACGCGTGTCACGAACACGTGGGCCATGCCTGGCTTTCCCACTACGACGGACGGCGATGCCATTCTAGGTTGGCCCCGTGTCACAGAGAGGGAAGGAGGAACGGAGGGACACAGCGATGGATGGGAAGCCTCCGGCGTGGTGGTGAAAACAGGGGAGGGATGCGACTTCACCGGCGACGTCCTTGCCCGGAGTTTAGTGTTTCGCGGCAGCCGATGCTTTGGGGGCGATGCCGCGGTTGCCGGTGGGGTTCTAGGTGACTGTGGGTGCTCAGGGCAGCGGTGGTGAACTGCTGCAGCGAAAGCGGCGGCGCTGTGCAGCGATATGCATGTGTAAGGCCTCCTATGGTCCGTAATTCGTGTGCCCATGTGTGTGTGGTGGTGTGGATGTGCCAGGGGAGCTGCCACGCTCGGCCGTGCCCTATTGACGATGGCTGGCGGCGATGGCGGTCTGGCGGTGGGTGCTGCATGGTGACGGGGCAACTCGGGGCAAAAGAGAGAGATAGGGTTGGAGGAGAGGGTGTAGGAGGGGCTCAAGAGCTCACCTGCACTCCTAATTGGCTAGTGACGCTTCTACAGAGAGGGGGCTTAAGGCTTGGCTTCCACGGCGTCGGCGGCGACGGACTTGGGGAAAACGGAACGAAGCTCGGAAGGGAAGGGGTAGAGGGGGTGTGGTGGAGATGGCGTGTTCCAGCTCAAAGCAAGGCTCGTATTGGCGGTGGTTATGCGACAAAGGCTCACCGACGGGCCTTTTATAGGCGGTGAGGTCAGTGGCGACGGTGAGATCTTTCTCGCCCGCCGACGGATATTTTCTTCGTGCACATGCTCGAGCTCGAGCGGACGGTTTTGGACACTAAGCTGGTCGCCTCCGCGTCCTTCCGTGCTCGGTGAAGTCGGTGCTAGGTAAGGTCGCGTCAATGGCGCCGGCGGGGTTCCCGCTCTAGCCTCTCTGATGGCATTGACGCTGCGGAGCATAGGGGAAGAGGAGAAGGGGTGATGGGGTGGGTTGGAACCACAGTCAGTCGGTGCCAGTCGCTAGTCTTCCTCCACGCCGGGACAGGGCCACGGCGGGGCCAGTACGGCGAGTGTGGGGCGCTGACTCCGTGTTGGAGGGAAGGAGCTGACAGCTCGGTCCCGCTTCGTCGGTGAGGAGAGGAAAGGGATGGGGTGCTGCCGCTAGACTCATGGGATGGAAGCGGAGTGTCGGCCCACTCGGCGAAGAGTGACGAGAGGGGAGGAGAGGCTGCCGCTGTGGGCCAGAGGCGGGGTGTCCGCCCAGGCGGGAAAGAGGGAGGAGGAAGGAGGAGGACCACACCCGTGGGCCAGAAGGAGAGAGAGTGAGGGAGATTGAGCCCGAGGTGACTTTTCTATTTATGAATTGCATCTTCTTTTCCAAAGCTTTTGAATGCTTCTTTAAATTTTGAAATTCAAAAAGATTCTTAAGGAAAAACGCCACCATAAGTTCAACAAGCAAAACACAACACATCACATGCACTACTTCGTGAATCCTATTGGTGTTATACTAATCCTACACAGTTAATTTAATTGTTTTGTAGGGAAAAATCAAAAGTTCAAATTTTTAGTGATTTTCGAATCATGGCAAAAATTCAGGGTGTTACAGTGGGAGGTAGAGGGTTGCTCAGAGGAGAAAAGAATAGATGGCAAAAGTTACTAGATGTAAAAAATGTGGAGTAAAATGGCAATAAATTTCATCATCTCACGCAGTCAAACTGCCCTGGTATTCATAGCACATACATGGGCGGGCAGTGAAATTATACACGCAATTACACACAAGGAGAATATTCTCGATACATTCGGGGGCAATTTAGACTTTTCGCCCTCTTGCTCCTATTACCATCCTGACCGCATGGGTACCACTCCTCTGGGGACCGTACCATGTAGTCTCCTCGAGACACCTTCGTCAGGACGCTGTCCTGGAGCGACGAGGGTGCTGGCGATGGCGCCTGCATACGCTCCACCTTCTACATGGGTCCTTGGACCTGCAAAACAAACTCACACATAGTTAACATTATTGATCTGAAAGTGGTGCCGAGAGTTACACTGGCGAAGGTTCTTCGGGTCCGAGACCTTCCCCGCTCGGCCATGTGATAAGAGGTTTCATAGAGTCTGGTTGAGTGATGGTTCGGGTACGTGCCGACAAGATTTTTTCTTTCCAAACCTCTTCTCAATTCTATAGTTTACCCAATCTAAAATGTATAAACACAAATCCAAGGCCTCAAGAGGGAGGTCCCTGATCTTTTGTACTCCAAAGCCTTGTCCTTGTCCTGCCTTCTCTCTCATCCCAAAGGAAAGGACAAGTTCCTCATGTGGTGGGGCTCCCACTCCACTTGTTGTAGGCAAACTTTCTTTTTTTCCCCAACAATATATATGCACACCCAGGATGGATCCGATCAATTCAGAAATAATGTAAAATAATGCTGGATAGCAGCTTGTTTGCCATGGTGAATGTCTATTCACTACAAGAGATGTTATGTTCTATGTCATTTAGTTGATGTCATAATATCTGCAATTTATATCATATATTAACATTTATGACACCCGATTGACGAAAAAGCTTGCGTCACCAATCATGCACCTTAAACCATGTTCTATGTCGTTTCGATGTTGGTGTCATAAATGTATGACATTGGTTTTGTTGTCACAAAATTAAATTGTGGCTGAATTTTGGCTAGCCCATTTTCTGTTTTGAAGCTTTTTTTGGCCCATATCTGAATTTTATTGATTTTGGCCCAACCTAACTTGCTTAGGCTGAGGCCGCATGAGGTCTTTTAGGCTAGCCCTGTTTTTTCGCTACTATTTAGGGCACATATGAATTTTTTTTGGACCAGCCCACTTTTTTTGTATGCTGTTTAGGCACACCATCCTTGTCATATAAAATACTTTTTGACACACCATCCATGTTATAAAATTATGACGGCTGCAATTGGTGTTTATGACAGGACAAATATGGTCACAATATGGAATTTGACTACCTTTAAGACGTTTTTTGTGATGTTCATTTAGTTATATCACTAAGTTGAAATGCTTCCAAATCAAATGTCATAAACAAATCGATTTAGTGACCTTTTGATCGGATGCCATGCCATAGATGTCATAAACCAACACATTCTTGTAGTGATCGGACGATTCTCCTTACTACCACTCTCATGGTTTCCAATATACAGCCGCCTCCTGCGGTAGCTACCAGCTCCAACAACACAGCCACACAAACGATGGAAGGTCCGGAACCAGGCTGCGTTTGCAAGTGCGGCAATATAGACGTTCCCTACTAATTCGGCATCGGCGACGACAAATGCTGTTCCTGGCAGGGCCAGTTCAGCCTCACATGCGATGACACCTTTGACCCTCCAAATGTGGTCATCCATTACAATAGACAAACTAGCTAGCATAGGATCTTTGTCATTCTGTGTCCATTACTTCTTTGAAAACCAATTCTGGAAGGTATGTCACAATCAGGGACAGAAGGAGCGAGGGGGCCTTTTGTTTAGCGTACTCCTTTAGTTATTTTTCATTTGGTCAAGGATCATTCTCACATTTGCAGCCAGCAAAATAGCCCATCTCATGAATGTTGTCCAACAAAAACATATTATACTGAGATAAACTGATATGACCTGACTCACTCGAATGTGATGGTGGCATTACCAGGTTGTGTTTGGTGCATCAGTGATGGAGAACCTAGTCGTTTGGCTACCATTACTAAAAATGACGGACTCACAGTACATATTGGCACTGCACCAAACAGGTCCCCCCATAGGTGGCCACACAGAATCTCTGATCACAGGACACCGTGCTCCCGCTCGAGGATGCCTTGGGGTCATAGAACATCAAGTGAAAAACTACATAGATTTGCCCACACCGCATTCCAAGATGGACACAGCTGAATTAATTTGCAGTTTGAGACACAAGAAAGAATAAGTGTGAAATGGTTACCCCAAGTCCACTCTTGTGGCGGCGTTTTTCGCAGGAGATGCAGTCAACCGATAAGATGTCACTGCCAGTGTCACTACCGGATCCGGCTTGTTTGCCGATGGCCCGCAGCCATCGGCGAAGTCTGGATTGCCATCGGCAAAGGCTTTGCCGATGGCAATCCGACGTGGCCGTCGGCAAAGAGCCATCGGCAGACATTTCTTCGGCAAAGGGAGGTTTGCCGACGGCCAACTGTCAGGCCATCGGCAAAGCTTTGCCGATGGCCACATCAGCAATCCGCAAAGGCGCCACGTCAGCCGACGCGCCGTCAGGCTGACGGCGGCTTTGCCGACGGCTGACGCGGCACGGCCATCGGCAAAGCGTTTTTTTTTTTTTTTTCGGAATTTCTATGGCGACGGCCACGGTCGTCGGCAAACTATTTTTGCCGACGGCCGGCCATCGGCAAAGTTATGGTCATTTTGCCGACGGCCTGGGAAGCCGTCGGCAAACCTGGGATTTGCTGACAAGTAATCTTAGGTTTGCCGACGGCTGGCCATCGACAAACCTGGGAATTTTTTTTTCTTTCCTTTTCTGTTTTGCTTGCATTTCCAGGACATTTCAACACATACATCACATATATAGCATATGACCCACATATATAGCAACAAAATACCATTTTCATCCGCACATCACATATATAGCATGGTACCCACATATCCTCCAAGTCATCCATACACAAGCGACAAATGTCGATCGTCATCCATACATAGTCATCCATACAAGGTCCAAAAGCGACAAGTGTAGTACCTAGCTCGAGGCGCCCGTCCCCTGGGGGTCCCAGAGCCCCCACCACCTGCTCCCACGGAGACCAACTCGAGTCGTGCCCCACCTTGCTCCCACTGCGACCAACCCGATCAAGGGGGCCGAACTGCACCGCTAGTACTGCCCAGCTGCTGCGGACAGACGCCTGGAGGCCCGTAGTGCCCCTGCTGCGGCCAGGAGGAGTACCCTCATGCGATCGTGGAGGAGGCCGACGACGGTGCGTGGGGAAGCTCAGTAAGGTGCCCAACGTGCGGTGGAGAAGGACCCAGTGGAGGGCTACCACTTGAGTCGGGTTCGAACCCGCCCGACGGTGCCTACACAAAGACCAAGTGATGTAATTAGTACCAGAGCTGGCCGCACAAGCTAAAGCGACAATCATTGTACTCACCTGACCAGGTACAGGAACAGGTAGTGGAACTACCGGTGGTGGAGCGAAGATCGAGGCAGGAGGCTCCTGCATTCCCAGGATCTGGGCCTGGAAGTGTAGGGACAGGTCCGCCAACTGTCTCTGGTAGTGCTGCGTAAGTGCCAGCAGCTGCTCCTGATGGGCCGCATCCCGCTGCGCCTGGATAGCCGCCTGGGCTGCCTAGGCCGCCTGCAGCTCTTGGACCGTGGCCTGCAATATTACACCAGAATGGTTGATGGTATTTAAAGGCAAGGTACATCATGCGTGAAACGAGTGAACGACGAATGAAACTCCACTTACCTGAAGTGTCGTCATCATCTGCGCGCTGCTCTGCTACCGAGGCGCTATGGGGATCTGTGATCCGCCCCCCCTTTGCCGGTCTTCTTTGCGGATCTGGCTCGATTATGCGAGCAGACGACGGGTCGATGACGCTGCTGGCCCATAAAGTACCGGCCGTCGTCGCTTCTTCCTCCTCAATCCTCATCACGAGGTCGGTGTCTAGGGGCTCGGTGGCGGGGTTGTAGTCATCGCCATGGCGCTCTCGAGCTGCTGTGGCGTACTTGGTGAGCTTGTCGTAGACGACCGGGCTGGTGTACTTCTCTGGCCTGAGCGACGAGCTGTACACGGTGGTGGGCGCTTTCGCTTTGCCGATGTGAGCAAGCGCATACCCCGTGAACTCGTTGATTTGCTCCCCACCATGCGTCGCCGCCGATCGCGACAAACACAAACATGGTTACAAGTAGTGACAATTGAGTGCTATAACAAATGCATCAATAGAAGAATACCCATGTTTCCATGAACTCTGGCAGGATCTGGCTCCCTTGGTGGTGTGAGACCCCTGACCTATCGAGCTCTGCCTTATGTTTCGCCCGACGTGCTCTGCGCTCCTCGTACGCCGCCGGCGTACGCCACCCTCTGACAATTACAAGCCAGCAGTCCTCGTACTTGCTGCACCAGCCCGGAGGCATCTGCATGACATTCAAGTTTTTTATATTCCAGATAATGAATTGAATGTGTCATGTAAGAAATCATAACGGATGTTTCCTGACAATTACTTAAGTTTTTGATATTACCTGCATGTACTGCTCCTCGGTGAGGTCGGTCTCCTCATGAGACATCATCTCCCTGGCTTGCTCCTTATCTACCTTCACCTTCTTGATGTTGGCGTAGTAGCTGATGGCGGCCTGGGTACGCGCCTCGTAGAACATGTCCTTGAGCCGGTCAGCGCACACCAAGTCCTGATGCCGTGACGCCTGCCCGAGGTCCTGCCCCTCCTCCAACTGGAAGTACAACTGCACACAGGCATCAAACATCATTTCATTGTTTGAAGAAAGTCCAACGAATCCGTTGTATTGAGATATGCGATGCGATGCAAAGACTCACCCAGAACTCCCTCTTGATCTTGTCAGCAAGGACTTCGTCATTTTCGTCCTTGACAAGGGAGAAGTGGTGCCATTTCTCGGGCACGATGTGGTTACCCTCGGCGGTGAGGACCAAGCCAGGGAAGTGCTTTTTAATCAGCAGGCCCTGGATGCTAGTGGGACAGCGTGAAGAACCCCTTTTTGTCACCTTTTTACAGCCCCTGCACGAGTCATTAACAACAATTGTTAGTATGCAGTTTGAATTTGAAAATGTCATATGAACAAGTAGAGAAATCAACAATGGTTACTTACTTGCCCGCGGGCCGAATCACCGGGCGCTCGTTAGTGACTGGCAGGTGGCTAGGGAGCCTGGTGGGGCCGCGCTGGAAGGGCTTGGCCGAAGCTGTGGAAGTAGAGCCGTCCGCTGTCTCCTCGTCACCGCAGCCGAGGTCGTCGTCGTCGCCCTCGGCGTCTCTGCCGCAGACGCCGCCACCGTCACCGTCACCGGTCGTCGTCGTCGTCGCCCCCTCCTGGGAGGCCGTCTCGAACAGCCTCCTCGACGGCGTGCGGTGCCGTCCGCTAGGGGCCCTCACACCCCTACTGGTCGACGGCTCCACCTCAAGCTCCTCGTCCTCATCCTCGTCCTCGTCCTCGCAGGGGTCGGCCGCCACGTGCTCCTCCTCCTCCTCGTCCTGGTCGACCGGCGCCATGTACTTCGAGGTGACGTTCTGTCGTGGCCGCCCTCCGCCTGGCATTTTGTCGAGTGCCTGCAATAACAAAGATTTAAAGAGTTAGTATTAATAACAAGTACCTGTAAAGAAACATAACTACAAGGTAATATTAATAACTGCAAGGTAATATTAATAACAATATAGTATTACATGAATTAGAAATTATCTCCGCGAAAGGCAATATTGCTAGCGAGCGCTCGTTGTCATCATCAGTACTGTCGTCATCACTATCAATATTGTCGAGCTCTCTTAAGTTGTCATCACTATCAACATCATCCGCAACAACTACATCGCGTCGCATCTGCCATTCATCAAGGATTCGTAAGTCCTCAGCATCGTGCACCTCATCACCCTCGTCCTCATCGATGTCGTTGTTTACTTCCATACCCATCAGCGAAAGAATGTCTATCTCCAACCTACCTTGTAGCCCCTCAGGTTGATAGAACTCATCTATCATTGGGTCAAAGTTGTAATCATCATCGTTCGGGACTGCTGCTTTACCGCGTGGTGATACCATCTGCACAAGGCTCCAACCCGCAAGGCGCTTGTCATTTTGGTTTGCCCATGGGAGGTAATAAACTTGCGTGGCATCTCGGTTAGCCACAATATAGACATCGTCCCCTCTATATTTGGAATCCTGTCGGATTTCGACTTGCCCAATCTTAAGGTCCTTTTTCGTGAACTTAGGATCGAACCAATGGCATTTGAATACCACTGGCTTACAACCTAGGTCTTTGCCAAAGTCAAGCTCCAATATCTCTTTGACGATGCCGTAATAGTCCTTCCCATCCGTGCCGGGAGTACGAACTCCGCTGCACGTGGTTTTTAGGTTGCCCCGTTTCTCTTCGTAGGTTCTCGTGCGAAAGCGATAGCCATTCACGTCATAAATGTCGAATGACCTGACATGTCGCTCGGTGCCTTTGCCCACACATCTCAATGCAGGACTCATTTCTGCATCACAATTAGCCTGCAAGGTTAGGACAGGTAGATAGTTACATTACTCGCTCATAGGAGCAAAGTGGAATCTCAAAGTGGGAACTAGGTTAGTTGGATGGTACCTTTATACAGAACCAATTGACGAATTAAGGTTATTATGTCTGAGAAGATGGTCTTTTTCTTCCTCAGTAGGATCCGTACTGCCGCTCCAGTGTTCATTAATATATTCCCTAGGGAAACAATAGACAACGGGGGTCAGATTGATAGGTGTAGGATAGTGGCGGCGTAGTAGCTGAGGACTTACTCTTGATAATCTTGGGTTTCGTCAAGGTTCAACAACAAGTACATCATGATAGTGTGCCACTCAACATGCAGCAAGTACACGTTGGTCCCTGCGCCTGCTCTTCCGAGATCCCCTTTGAAAAGGCTGAGGGTGCATGAATTCTCGTCGATGTTGTAACGAGGGGTTGGATCTTGCGGTCTGCGAAGTGCCTCGGTATAGTACGCCTGTGTGAATGTTGACACCTCCTCCAGAATGAATGCCTCTGCCATGGAAGCCTCAATTTTGGCTTTATTTCTACACATTTTTTGAAGAAGCTTTAGACACCTCTCGATTGGATAGCACCAACGGAACTGCATGGGCCCCCCCAACCGTGCCTCCCTTGGTAGGTGCAAAATCAGATGTTGCATAGACAGGAAGAAGCCGGGTGGAAATATCATCTCCAACTTGTAGAGCAATAGAGGTGCAGCCTTCTCCAGTTCAAGACAAACGTCCCGAGACAACTTCGGACAGTGTGTTGCTGTCTCGTGGTCTCCCCGGAACAGGACACACCCATTCTTACAGGCTTGGATCGGGTCATACGGCATCTTGAGTGCTCGAAGGAGCCTCTGTGACTCAGACGTGCTTTCTTCGCAGCGGTGAAGCTCCGGAAGCAACCCGCCAACATCGTAACACGAGATCAAAACCATCTCGATCGATGCCCAAAGGACGACTTCAACCCTATTAGGTGTGAAATAGCATCCAGTTTAGAAATGTGGGTGTTTATGTGAAGCGGTCACTGCTGTGCCGCCTCCATCATGGTGTAGTACGCCTTTGCGGTCTCCTCTGGATCTTCTTCCTCCACCTCCATTCCTTGAACGAACGAAGACTTCATTAACGCTCATGAAAGCAATCTCGCCATTCCAAAGATCTCGCATCAAACCCCTCGAGGTTCGGTCTCACCACCGCCTCCCTAAGCCGTTGGCGTTCCCCATGGAGGATCCAGCGGGTATAGTTTGGAACGTATCCGTTCTTCCAAATATCATGGTACATCGGCCGCCTCTCTTTCTTTTTGTCGTTCTTACACTTGCTACAGGGACACCACACCCGAATTGCCCCTTTAGCAGCTGGGCCAAATGCTTGCTCTAGGAAGTGACCGGTCCCCTTTACCCATTCCTCTGTCTTGTCTTTGAACCCCGTGTACATCCACTCACGGTCAGCCATCCTCTGTCATGCGCAAACGTAAGCGAGTAACAGAGGTGATTTATACCTAGGGTGGGGGCGCAGAGGCGGGTAGCGGGCCGGTCGACGATCAGGGTCGCCGAGGTGCTCCGGGTCCCCTCCGACAAGCCCTGCTCTACAAAACAAGAAAAACAACACTATAAGTACAAAATTTCGGCAGAACCTCCCCTGTGCGGGGAGGTTTCCAAAACCTACAAGAAAAAGCAGGCACGATGGTCGACGTCCACATTTCGAGCACGATGGCTCACACAACCATAATCCGGCACGAAGGCCATCAACGACACATCGACACGAAGGCCGATAACCCTGGGGCTTTACCTTCTTCGTCGGCGACGCGCAAGGACGACGGCGTGGACGAACGGTACGGAAGGTCGTTGGTCCGAGGTTCTTCCTCCTCCTCCCTCCTCCTCCTCTTCTTCTTCCTCCTTCCTTCCTTCCTTCTCCTTCTTCTTCTTCCTTTTTCCCTTCTTTTCTCCTCCCCTTCTTTTTCTTCCTCCCTTCTTCCTCCTTCCTCCCTTCTCCTTCTTCCTCTTTCTCTTTCTCCTTGTTCCTTCTTCCTTTTTCTTTCTCCTCCTTGTTCTTCCTCTTCTTCCTGTGGCCGGTTGGGTTGGGGGGGAGAGGGAGCTCGGCGGGGACAGAGGGGGGAGCTCAGCGGGGAGAGGAGCCCCGAGCTCCTCACCGGTCGGGCGTGGCGGCCGAGCCCCTCGCCCGGTCGGTCGAGCCACAGCGGGGGGCGGGCACAAGGCCAGGCAAGCGAGGACACGGCAAGGCCGGTTGGGTTGGGGGAGAGGGAGCTCAAGGGGACAGAGGGGGGAGCTCGGCGGGGAGAGGAGCCCCGAGCTCCTCACCGGTCGGGCGTGGCGGCGGCGGTCCTCGCCGGCCGGTCGAGCCATGGCCAGTGAGCGGGGACACACGGCGGGCCAAGGCACTTCACAGGAGCAGTCTGCTGCGGCGGGCAGCGGAGATCTTGGCGACGCTGGAGCTGTGGTGGCGGCGGTGCAATGGAGATGCGGCGGATGGGGTTAGGGTCGGCGATGGGGATGGGGTTAGGGTTGGGATGGGTTGGTGGCCTCTCCCTTTAATTTTTTTAAAAAAAAAAATGTTTTGCCGACGGCCACGGCCATGGCCATCGGCAAAGAACCATCACGTGGCGGCCTCGGGGGCCGTCTGGCCCTCCACCTTGCCCGATGGCTACGACAGCCCGACCATCGACAAAGAAACTTTTTTGGCGGCCCTTCACGTCTTGCGTCGGCAAAGTTTTCAATTTTTTTTTTTTTTTCAGCCCATTTTTGGAGATGTATGGGTGCACTGGCCATCAAATATAACTTGCTCTCAAACTTCAAAAGTTGGGATAATTTTTACCACGGCTATATTTAGTTAATTATTTACATTTCTTTGCATTTTTCATCAAATTTGACTTGAGATACATGATTTAATATAATTTAAAATACTTCATGATTCTAATTATCTTTGATGTTATCGACGCTAACATGAAATGGCGACCATTTCATGTCGTAACATGGGGATACGTGCGTGGAAAGTATTTTTAATCATATATAAAACCATCTTTCGAATTAAAAAAAAACCATTATTTCATGTGTTGTCATTCAAATGTGGAGCCGTGGTAAAAATTTCAAAAGTTTCGAAAGTGGTGATAATTAATGGCTAAAACCCATACATCTCACAACTCGTCAAAATTGTCCCAACTTTTGAAGTTGGGTTATTTTTGATGTAGGAAGGCACCAAGAAAAAAATGGGCTGAAAAAACAAAAAAAAATTCAAACTATGCCGACGACATGTTAAGGCCGTCGGCAAAGTAGGTTTGCCGATGGCCAGCCATCGGCATAGATGGTGGGCCCGGCAGCTCCTGAGGCGGCGACGTGGCCTGTCTATGCCGATGGCCGCGGCCGTCGACATAGCCTTCCCTTTTGCCGATGGCCTGACGGAAGGCCATCGGCAAAGGGCACGGCGTCGGCCGGCGTCGGCCGGAGCCTACCCTGGGCCAATTTTGCCGATGGTCGGACGTTGCCGATGGCCTGGCCGTCGGCAAAGATTAGTATTTGCCTATGGCTCGGGTTTGCCGATGGCTTTGCCGTCGGCAAAGATCGGCTTTGGCGATGGCCTGTCTTTGCCGATGTCTGGACCGTCGGCAAAATATCTTTGCCGATGGCTCAGCTTTGCCATCGGCAAATCCTGTGGTCTGCCGATGGCTTATTCTCTGGCCATCGGCAAACCTCCCGGTCGTCGGCAAATAAGCCGTTTCCGGTAACCTTGACGCGGTAGCACTTCGGCGGTGTCCCGATCTTGATCTCCATGAAGTACAGCTTGACGTGGTACAGCTTGTGCATAGCTTCAGGTGGCATAATATTCGCTAAGACGGAGTTTACGAGATATGTGTGCTTCTCGCGTTCCATTTTGCGGTGTGCAAGCTTACACTGCGGTGGTACTAGTGCCATAGGTTCTCCATCGCTTGTTTCAAGATTACTTCAAAGTTCATTGCACCGAAGGTAAAACCCAAACTTTTATTCAAACGATAAGATTACTTCAAAGCTCATTGCACCAAAGCTCATGACAATAACGAATGCTTATGCGTTCATTTTATGAAAACGACAAGATTATTTCTTATTTACAACATCATAAATGTTCTATCACATAAGCCATTAAAATTTTGAAGGAATATATTTCTATACTATACATATATTGGTGCCTTAAGTGTTGATCATTTTCTTCACAAATTTAGTCAACCATGAGATAGTTTGACTAAGAATAATTCGATCTATAGCTTCGATGTTTTCGAAACAGAGGGAGTACATATATGGCTCATGTCCTCATTAATTTATTGACGAGTGATGACGCTCCAGCCTTTGACGACATATCAGTTACTGCACCACGCACTTGAGCAACACACACTAGTGATTAAATTAGTCATAACTGGAATCTTCATCAGTTTTTAATTTCTTGCTGACGATGAAGCAGCTCTTGCACGAAGACACTAATCATGTATGTGCCTAACTGGAAAAAGTGGATCATAAGCGAACTGTGGGCCTCTTTTTAGCTAGCACGAGTCGAATCAAGGTCGCTTTATTATATGGATGCATGTTGTTCCATATATATACTTCCATTTGCCACTTGCGTCCAAGCTAAGGTAGGTGCTGATGATGTGGTGGCTGCGATGCATGATGTCACTATATATAATGATACGTATGTGTCCAAGCTAGCTATAGGATCGTTATCTTCGCCCCTGCAATGAAAAGCACGTTGGGCTAGGGTCCATGCATGCAGCCACTTTTAAAAAAATTATATAATTCGTACTCCATTATTCTAGAAAAGGGAATATACTTAGTAATTATTAGGTTGATGATGCATGCTCGCTCCACGTACTTGTACGTAATTAAGTTCACTAGCTGTCTAGTAGCACCTACTGTAGATTCACGGAGCTTGACTGCCACGGAAGAAGACCTTATGTCGAGGTACTCATTTCTTTACAACAGAATATACTAGTACGTACAAAGGAAACCCTGCTAGTGCTTACGGACGTTGTCCCTTGTGGCTGCTGGCGTGCTGTCCTCGCCAATATATTGTGGATAGCCATCCAAAGGAAATAACTAATAAGCGACTGCGCGCCGTAGCATGGAGCTGACATAGAATAATCATGATTGAATTGTATTAAACAAAACCATGGATTTGTAGCTACCCACACTACGGGGACCAGGAGATTTGCTGAGTGCCCCTGGCACTCGTCAAAGCCTAAAAGACACTCAGCAAAGGGTTTGCCGAGTGTCACACTCGGCAAAAGACACTCGGCAAATTTTTATCGGCAAACAGACTTTGCTGAGTGTTTTTTGTCGGACACTCGGCAAAGACTTCGCCGAGTGCCCAAAATAGACTCGGCAAACATTTTTTTTTCAAAAACTAAAAAAAACCACCACAAAAAAAAGCTACAAAGAAAAGCCACCCGGATCCGGCAGCCACGATGCACCACCACCGCCGCCCACCACCACCACGCCACCGCCGCCCACCACCACCATGCCACCACTCGCCACATCGGGGAAGAGAGGGAGAGGAGGGCGCGGCCGCCGGATCCAGGGAAGAGAGGGAGAGGAGGGGGCGGCCAGGCCAGATCTGTAGCCGGGGAAGAGAGAGGAGGGGGGGGGCGGCGGTGGGAAGAGAGGGATAGGAGGCGCGGCGCCGGATCCGCCGCTGGGAAGAGAGAGGAGGAGGAGAGGAGGGGAGGGGCCCAGTGAGAGAAGAGGAGAGGAGGGGGCGGCCGCACTGGGGCCGGATACGGAGAAGAGAGAGGAGGGGGCGGCCACGCCGGATCCACCGCCGGGTAAGAGAGAGAAGGAGAGGAGGGGAGGGGCGCCTCGGTGGGAAGAGGGAGGGGAGGCGGCGGCTGGGCCAATCCGGATCCGCCTCTCAAGGCCACTGTCGCGGGATCCGCCAGCCCGAGGCCGGATCTGGTGTAGGCGGTGGAGGAGGGAGGAGGTGCACCGGCGAGGGAGGAGGGGAGGGCGGACCGCGTCGGCGAGGGAGGAGGGGAGGGCAGGCCGCGCCGGCGCCGGAGAGGGAGGAGGGGAGGGCGGGGCCACGCCGGGGCCGAGAGGGAGGAGGGGGCGGCGTGAGGGAGGTGCACGGGGAGGGGGCGGCCCATGCGCGGAGAAGGGGAGATGGCGTGCGGACGGCGCGGGGAGAAGGGGAGACCGTGGCGCTGGGGTTAAAAATTTTTTTTTTCATTTGCCGAGTGTCCCAGATCTAGGCACTCGGCAAAGATTTTTTTTTATTTTTTTTCTTCTCTTTCTTTCCTAGAAAAAAAATATTTTTTTTACTTTGCCGAGTGTCCTAGATCTGGGCACTCGGTAAAGTTTTTTTTTCTTCTCTTTTTTTCTCAGAAAAATATTTTTTTACTTTGCCAAGTGTTCTAGATCTGGGCACTCGGCAAAGATTTGTTTCTCATTTTTTTTCTTCTCTTTCTTTCCTAGAAAAAAATATTTTTTACTTTGCCGAGTGTAAAAAAAACACTTGGCAAACCACATCTTTGCTGAGTGTTTTTTTTGACACTCGACAAACCACATCTTTACCGAGTGTTTTTTTTGCCGAGTGTTTTTATGGCAGCACTCGGCAAAGAACTTGTTTGCTGAGTGCCCGAGAGAAAACACTCGGCAAACACAAAAACACTCGGCAAATTTGACCCTTTGACAAGTGTCACACAATGCAACATATTGCGCCACATCTCTCTTTAATCCATACCACCAATACTTCTCTTTAAGATCCAAGTACATCTTAGTACTTCCAGGGTGGACAAAATAAGCTGACTCATGGGCCTCTCGCAGAATTGCATCTCTGATGGTCTTTATCTCAGGCACACACATCCTTTTCCTATACCATAGAGTTCTATTCTCATCCATACGAAAGCCTGGTGACTTTCCAATCACTAGCTTATCTGCTATCTCCTTTAGCTTCTCATCCTCCAATTTTCCCTTGCTAATCTCTTGCTCTAGGGTAGGCGCTACTTCAAGCTCCATAGCATAAGTGACAAAGCTCATGTTCAGGCGCTCAAACTCCTCACATAATTCCTTAGAGAACGGTGACGCCCGGATCCCATTGGCATAATTCTTCCTACTAAGAGCATCTGCCACGACGTTTGCCTTTCCTGGATGATAAAACACTTCCAAGTCATAGTTCTTAATCAACTCCAACCATCGATGATGTCTCAAGTTCAGATCAGACTGAGTGAAGATGTACTTCAAACTCTTATGATCAGTACAGATGTCACTTTTATGACCAATAAGGTAGTGCCTCCATATCTTCAAAGCATGAACCACTGCAGCTAATTCCAAGTCATGAGTGGGATAGCTCAGCTCATGCTTCCTCAGCTGCCTAGATGCATACGCAACTACTCTTCCTTCTTGCATGAGAACACAACCTAGACCTCAGCAAGATGCATCACAATAGATGGAGAACTTCTTGCTCAAATCTTGCAATATCAATACTGGAGCTGTTGTCAATCTCTTCTTCAACTCTTTAAAATTAGTCTGACACTTTTCGGACCACACAAACTTGGTATTCTTCTCTAGTAATGCAGTCATAGGCTTGGCAAGCTTAGAAAACCCTTCAATGAACCACCGGTAATATCCAGCTAACCCAAGAAAGCTACGAATCCTAGTAACATCCATTGGCGGTTTCCAGTTCAACTCATCATTTACTTTGCTTGGATCCACTGTTATTCCACCATTAGAGACAACATGGTCTAGAAAAGAAACTTCCTTCAACCAAAACTCACATTTGCTTCACTTGGCATACAACTTGTGTTCTCTGAGCTTCTGTAAAACCAACCTTAGATGTTTAGCATGTTCATCCTCATTCTTAGAGAAGACCAATATATCATCAATGAATACCACAATGAACTTGTCAAGATATTCCATAAACACCTTGTTCATCAAATACATAAAGTATGCAGGTGCATTAGTCAAGCCAAATGACATAACTGTGTACTCATAGAACCCATACCTCGTGGTAAATGTTGTCTTGGGTATATCAGTAGACCAAATCTTCAGTTGATGATAACCAGAACGGAGATCAATCTTAGAGAACACACAAGCACCTCTCAACTGATCAAATAAATCATCAATCCAAGGCAATGGGTACTTGTTCTTGATGGTAACCTCATTAAGTGATCGATAATCAACAAACATCCTTTGAGTACCATCTTTCTTGTCAACAAAAATAACAGGTGCCCCCAAGGTGAAGAACTTGGGTGAATGAAACCCTTTTCCTGCAAATCTTTTAGTTGTTTCTTAAGTTTTTCTAATTCATTTACCCCCATTCTATATGGCCTCTTAGCTATAGGTGAAGTTCCTGGTAAAAGCTCAATAATGAATTCAATGTCGCGATCGGGTGGCATACCTGGCAAGTCATTGGGGAACACATTTGGGAATTCATCTACAACTGGGTCTTCCTTCCTGGCACCATCACTCAGCTGGTTCACTGTGGCTGCCCGCTGCTCTTGCACTGCAACTTCAACACTAATTCTGTCCCCCTTGGGTGTTGTTAGAGCCACTACTCTCTCTTTGCACTAAATGACTGCTTTATGTTGCATCATCCAGTCCATACCCAAGATCAGATCAATCCCAGTTGTTCTCAACACAATGGGACTCACTTGGAATTCTACCCCCTTAAAGAGAGCTGAACCGAGGTACAATAGAGATTGGCTTGCATTTCTCCCCGGGTGAGTTGACTAAAATGGGATTCTTGAGAGCACAGAGGGGTATACTATGTTGTCTAATGAACATGTGTGCAATGAAAGAATGCGAAGCACCAAAATCCAATAAAACTGTGGTAGGTATGGAATTGATGGTGAACGTACCAAGCATGACATCTGGCACCTCCTATGCGGACTCTGATGACACATGGTTCACTCTTCTAGTATTGGGTGGCGGCTGATGTCTCCCTTTTAGATTGTTGTTCTGATTCTAAGGTGCCTGCTGCCTTGGCTTCTCATGATAATTGTAGGACATGTGACCCTCTTTACCACAACGGAAACACTTGTTAGAAGTGGTTGTGGCATTCCCCTAGCGTGATGCCTAAATGCCCATCTGCTACTAGGGGCGCTGGTTGCCATTCTGCTGTTGCTGGTACTGAGGACATTGCTGGATCTGGTTGCGGTTCCACTGATTAGACTGCCCCTGGTTCCTCTATTGATAGCCTTGTGGAGGATTGGTGCGCTGACGGGAACTGCTCCCAAAGTTTTGTCCCATGGCCTTCCTCTTCTTTGCTTCCAACTCCCTGCACTTGTCATCGACCACAATAGCGCGGTCCACAAGAGCCTGGAAGTTGGGGTAGGTGTTGGAGATCAACTACAGCTGAAGACCATCATATAGACCCTTGAGAAAATGACGCTGCTTCTAGGCATCATCTGACACCTCATGAGGATCATAACACGACAAATGAGCAAACTTGTCACGATACCCATGCACAGTCATAGATCCTTGCTTTAGGGCCCGGAACTCATCTTGCTTAAGCTCTACCACATCAGATGGAATGTCGTAAGACTTGAAACTCTCACAGAACTCCTTCCAGACCAACATTGTTGGGGCGCCCATACTGCTAAGACTCTCACCAGTCCTGTGTTGCGCCCTGGAGCTGGCCGGATGCATATAGCACCTTCTCATGGTCATTGCACTGTGCTATCATCAGCAGCTTCTCGACCGCCCGAAGCCAATCATCAGCTTCTAGTGGATCAACGGCATGGTTGAACACTGGAGGGTGACCCTTCATGAACTCGCTACGCTTGTCACGAGGTGGTGCTCCTCCTGCTGGCTGGTTGTGCATGTTCTGCACCAGAGTCTGCATCAGCTAGGTCTGGACTACCAAGAGCTGCTCTATGGTCGCCTGTGGTGGTGGCGGCGGATCGATGGGAGCACCTCTGCCCCTGCCTCTGTCTCTGCCCGTGTTGGCCATCTGTTTTCCAAAACAAATGTTTAAGGTTTAGAGATATCCAAGTTATAGATCACTTATATAAGATATAGAGTAAAGCTGAAAATTTTCTGGGCGAATCCTGACAACAGCAGTGCAAAGAAATAGCCATATCTCAAGTTCCAGATATCAAACTGTAACACCCTAAAATTTGTAATCTTTTAAAATAGTAAATTTGATTTATTTATGTTATATTGTGTGCATGCAAATATAGGAAATTAATAATTTTTGTGGAATTAAAATCAATCATAAGTATAGCAACATGTATGTGCATTCATGCCATTACATATTATTTTGTGAATGTTTGGTATTGATCAAAATTTCAAAGAGAATTAGAATTTGAATTGGAATTGGTTTTGAAAATATATTTTTGGAAATAGAAAAGGAGTTTTTTTTTTCTTCACCCATCTCTGTTTTCGGCCCGAGCAGCTGCGCAGCCCAGCTCCCTCTCCCGCTGGCCCAACCGGCCGCTGGCCCATCTCCTCCCCGCAGCCCAGCTCGGCCTCCCCCTTGCGCGCTACGCGGCCCAGCAATAGCCGCCTCGCCAGCCCAGCAGCCCCGCCAGCCCAACTTGCGAGCAACCGCCGCCGCCTCCCTTCCCTCTCAGCCGCTGACATCCCGGCCCCGCCTGTCAGCTCCTCCCCCCACCTCTTTCCGTGCGTCCCGCAACCGCCCGCACGCGCCTGGAGAACCGCCGCCGAACTGCGCCCGCTCCTCGCGCATCGTGGGCGTGTCGCCCGCTCCCCGGCCTCTTTAAAACGAAGCCGAGACCCCCCTGCGCGGCCCCTGCTGTTCCCCACGCCGTTTTCGCTCGCTCTCGCCTCGAAAGCCCTAGTAACCGTGCACGGAGGAGCACCGCCGACCGAAGATCGCCATCTGCGTCGCCGCTTTCCCCGAGCCGTCTCCGACCAGTTTCTTCCCCGCGGTGAGAACCCCCTGGTCTCCCTCTACCTCCCTGTACTGTTAATTTCGATTTTCGTGGCTTCTAGAGCCCTGGCCGCATGCGCCGTGTGCTCCACGCCGCCATCCATGGCGACCGCTGCCACGGCAGCACCCTCCGGCCATCTTTTTGGCCCAGCCTTGATCCCCTTCACCCCAGCTAACTCCCGGTGCCTTCGGTTCTTTGAACCATGGGCCATAGGCCTGTATCCGAGCACGTCAGTGACCTCCACGCCACCGGCCATGGAGTTCGCCGCCGGCGTCACTGTGCCGGCCGGGTCTCCTCTCTCTTCTCTCCCCCGGTTTTGATTCTAGCCGTCCGTTTTCCGATCTGCGGTCGAGATTAGAAGATACCTCTTCGGAGGTCAAATAGCTTAAGAGCCCCTCGGTTTTCATCTTATTGAACCCGCAGTCCAATGCGTAGTTCCCCGAATACGCATTCTCATTTTGAAAACGTAAACTTCACTACTTAAGTCTAAAATACGTTTTCAGTATTTACAGAAATGCCATTTGAACTGTTTCGCTTATAAAATTGTCGTTTTAGCTCCGAATTGATCCATTCAAATCGCGTTAGCTTCGTAATTTCATAAGCTACATGTTAGAACTACTGTTAGTCAAGTTTGGAACTTTTTAATTTCATGATTAGATTTAATTAAATATATGGCTATAGGAAAACCCGTTTAAATCATAACTTTCGCATTTTAGCTCCGTTTTTCGTGAACTTCGCGTTGACGTGATCGTAGCGAGACGTAGATTATGTTTACAAACATTTTATCTTATTTTCAATACTGTTGGTGTACTGTTCTAATGATAGGAATGTTTGCTGTGCATGAATGCTTTTGGAATGTTGTATGTTGCCGTGTTGGTCACGTCAGACGGTGAGGAAAACGTTGGAGACCAAGAATTCTTCGATGACCAGCAGGACCAGCACGAGTTTGTGAACCAAGGCAAGTATAGCATGGGCCTACCTTGATGTCCTATTTCACTTTAATCAATTACTCATTTGCATGTGTCTAATTTTGATACCCGTAAGGACATTCTAGTGATTGATTATCCTGTTCCTTGTCTCCTATGGGTTAAATGCATATGGGTAGATTGCTAGTGCTCTAACTGAACTTGATATACATGATGATGAATGATACTATGGAACTAAGAGTTTAACATGATTTATAACAACTGTTCCATAGGGCGAAGGTGCAAATGACCTTTGATCATGTTGCTCCTAGCCCTCCATAAGGACTTATCTGTCGGCAAAAGCTAGGACTGACAGTGCAACCGTGAGAGTCATATGGCTCTGACTTTAGCTCAGTAATAGGACCTTTTCTAGCTAGTTAGAGGTTACCTTTTTGGCGCAAATGGGGCTTGCCACGTTGGATATAGGACTGCCTCTGTTCCTATGTGTATAGCCGCGATGGATGTGTGCCATAGGAAAGGGGGTTTCCTACATCTGCCTGCCAAGGAAACCTAGCGGCCCTAACTTGTTAGAGAAACCTATGAAATGGCTTCATAGTGTACCCTGCCCGCTCACCTTGGCAGTGATATGGGAGTAATTAACCCGGGCATATGGGGATCACGACTCGCGGTGAATGTGCACCACCTCTGCAGAGGGTAACAAACTGTTATAACAGCCGTGCTCACGGTCACGAGCGGCCCGGAAAACTCACAGAATAACTGGTCACTCATTGTTGTTCATTTATGATGGTTTATGATGATATGATTCAAATGATGCTGATATCTGATTAAGTGGGTTTAAATGGGAGCTTAAGCATAACTTGATGATACTTGATAATAAAATCTTGACTTACTAAAAGTGCTAACTACAGTAAACCAGTGTCAACCTTTTTGAGCCTCATGAATCCCCATGTTATCTTGTTAAGTACGGGAAGTACTTACGCTTGTTTATTTTTTTATTTATTTGGATAAAAATCCCGGATGGGTAACAGATGAGAACGTGTATGAGGAGTTTCCTAAGGATTATTAGGCTTGTGGTCAACCAGTCGACCGTCCCTGTGATGGAGTTCCACGAGAGAGTTATCTTTTTATCTTCCGCTGTGTTATGTAAGACAATGTGATGCTATTATTCGTTATGTAAGATACACCGTGATGATACTTTTTATAATTTGTCAACTTATGTGTGTGATTGATCCCGGGGCACACATAAGTTTAGTGCATTCAATTTTATCCTTAAAATTGGGTGTGACACAAACAGAGGCATTCTTTATATGGATGGAAATCTTATGAAATTATCTACAACTTCCTTACAGATGACTTTTCCAGATTCGGTAACTAAATTAAGGTATTATAGCAAAACATAAATTCTGTCCAGAGAATCTGTTAGCGCAGAAACTTCAACTTTCAATAGTTATGTTTCTCAAACCAAAACAGGTATAAGGGTGATTCCAGAGGCATATGAAAGATGAAGAAGTCTAATTTAATAAGTAAAATTTTCATGACTTTTGGACGTCCAGATTTGGAGATATATAACAAAGAACAAAGACTGCTCCGAAAAAAAAACAGCATAACGTACAGACGAGAAAAACCAACCCAACTATCTATTCATTAATCCTTATGTCATAAGCCTATATCTAATGAAATTATTGGCAAAGTCTACAAAATCATTGTAATCATTCAAAGATCCAAATCAAGCAAATTAATAATAACAATTCAACAAAGAAATAAAGGTGCACTAATCAATTATTGACTCAACTTGCGATTACTATCGTTCTCTTCATTTTAAGGGTAAAGATCCTAAAGGTCCTCTTCCGTTGGCGCAAGAAGGTGGTATGAGAAGATTCTAAAAGCATATCAAGGCAAGGGGTGAAGGTGACAACAAGATTTAAAACAAGCAATAAGGTGGAGATGAATAGCAGGGGTAAAGATAAGGTCTAGAAGAAAATATCAAGGTTTATGGAACAAGGGTTTTTGTGGCAACTTCTAAACCTTAGAACGACCAGTTTCTACTAGGCTTGCGTCCTGCAGTCAACACATCTTTGATACCAATTTGTCACACCCGATTTTAAGGACAAAATCGAATGTAGAATCATATGTGTGCCCAGGAATCAATCACACACATATGATGACAAATTACATAGTATCAAGCACAGTGTTTATTACATATCAAATAATCTTCCATACATGGAAATCAATGTTTATCAAAGTAGCAGAAACTCAAATTCTAAATATTCAGGTGAAGCCTCCAAAACCACAGGGACGGTTGACTGGTGAACCACAAGTCTAGAAATCCTCTAGAAACTCAGTACATCTGCCAAAATCTGTTACCCATCCAGGATTTTTGTCCAAGTAATGAAAAATAAACAAGCATAAGTACATCTCGTACTTAACCAATATAGCATGGGGTTCATGAGGCTCAAAAGATTGACACTGGTTTACTGCGATAGCTTTATAGTGTCATAATTTTAGCATTACAGTAGCATCAAGTTTAGCAATGCCCCAATTTAATCACATGAAATTGATAACATGAATAATGAAATAGCATTTAAAAAAACATCGGCGATCATTTGTCATTATTCCATAAGGAGTCCAGGCTGCTCGTGTCCGTGAGCACGCCTGATATACCATTTGTACACTCTGCAGAGGTTGTACACTTTCACCATGAGCCGTGATTAACCCTTTCGCCTGAGGTAGCTAGCCTCTTGACCCACTTCGAAGGGAGGTCGGTAGGGTTCACTAAGAAGTCTTTCAAAGGTTCGTCTAACAAGTTAGTAGCCGCTAGGTTTCCGTGGCAAAGGAATATGGAGCCCCCCTTTCGAAAGGCACACTCACGCAGAAGTACTCTTAGGAACAGAGGCCGCACTATACCCAGCTCTTTTGCGCCTTTCGGTAACCACTAACAAGCTAGAAAAGGTCCTTATACTGAACTAAAGCCAGAGCCATATGGCACTCATGGTTGTACTATAAGTCCTGGGTGATCACTTACAGATAAGTCCTTAGGGAGGACAAGAGCATCATGCATAAAGCCAAATGCTCTCACCCTTTAATTCACGTTGCTAAAAAGCATCTTTTATCTTTCGTTGCATATTCCATTAATCAAGATACAGTTCATGATCATAATCAATTGAGCACTAGCATCAGCTATCCATAAGCAAACTTTCCTAGGTGACAAGGAATCAGGGTAACAAATAACTAGGAAAAGTATCTGCGGATATCATGGTAGACACATGCATATGATGAATGTTATTAAGGTAAATATGACAACAAGGATGATCCCATGCTATACTTGCCTTGCTCAGAAAACTCCAGCTGGTCCTGGTCGTCAAAGTATTGATCCTACTCACCAACGTACTGCTCACTGTCTATACTCGATCAATACAGCAACATACAATCATACGGAGCCAATCATGCATAGCAAACAAGAACTATAATTAGAACAGTACACCAATAGTGGTAAAACAATTTGAAAAGCTTATAGAACTATACTACACGTCACTACAAACACATAGACGCGAGAATCACTGAAATCGGAGCTAAAATAGTGATGATACTACTACCGAAAGTTTATTTATAAACCAGTTGCATAAACATTATTCAAGTTAGGATTTAAACCATGAAATTCCATAGCTAGTGACATGGTAAACATTGTTACTAACGCTTAGATTACTTCGTTATAAATCTAACGCAATTTGAACGGGTCTAAATGGAGTTAAATTGGAGATTTTATGGCTAAAACAAGATTGGATGGCAGTTTTGTAAATAACTAGAACTCAACTATGCATTTCCAACAAGAAAACGTCTCTGCGGAATACACTTTGGGACTATGGGTTCTATATAGAATAAAGTCAGGGGCTCTTTAGCAAAAATGTCTAGCGAACCGGTATGGATTGATGTGGGCCACCGGATCTAAGATGGACGTCCTAGATTAGGAGAAAGAGAGAGGGAGGGGACTCCGCCACCGAAACAGGAACTCCGGTGCGGTTGGAGCCATGGACGGCGGTGAGAGTTTGCCGGCTCAACTCAGTGAAGTGCCTAGGAGCCTCAGTTTGGCATGGGAAGGGCACGGGGAGATAGAGGACGAAACGACGATCTCACCTCGATGGTTTTCCGCGGCTTGGGGAGGGAGGGAGCCGGTCAGTGGTGAAGGGTGGTGATAGGAAGCTCCGGCGAGGTGTCTACAGCAATGGAGCGCGTGAGAGGGTACGGGGAAAGGCGGAGTGGCGGCAGTGTGGAGCTGTGGTGCTGAGGGGTCTTCTTATAGGGTGAGGAGGGAAGGATCGAGCGGTTGAGGGAGCTTGGCCATCCGCCATCCATGGCGGCGGGGTGCGTTCCAAGCGGAGGGGGTGCGAGGAGCGGGTCCAGATGTGGACCGAGGCTCAGTTGTGTGTGGCTTCAGAGCACGCAGGACGCCGGGGAGAACGTGGCCCGCGGACGTGCTTGGTCGCGCGGGCAGGGCCTGGTCCCCGCCGTTGTTGGAAGGGAGAGGCGACCGGAGCTAGGAGACAGATCCAACAGGTCGGGCCCACCTAGCGGTGACGCTGACGCGCTGACCCCGCTCGTCAGCGAGCGCAAGGGACGGCATGGTAGGCTGCTGTTGCGGCTAGGCCGCTGCGGCACGGGAGGAGTGGGCCTAGCCCAATAGAAGAGAGAAGCGGAGGAGGGGGGGGCTAGGTGCTATTGCTGCGAAGCTGGGCTTCGGCCCAGGGAGTGACGGGGAGGGCACGGGGAGTGGAGCAGGCCGAGCTGAGGGTGCGGGCAAGCAGGCCGAAAAGGGAGGAAACGGAGGAGAGTAAAAGAAATCCCTTTTCTTTTTCTTTCCTGAATTTTTCAAAGCCATTTTCAAATCGAATTTTAAAACCTTTTGAGTTTTGGTCAAAACCACTCAATGCAAAAACTCCAATGCACCAGCATGTATGCATAAACATGTATCTAGCCTTATAGTTTGATTTTAATTTAATAAAAAATATTATTTTCCTATGTTTTGAATGTGCACAATAAAGCATAAATAAATCAATTTAACTCTATTTAATAAAGTGTAAATTTTAGGGTGTTACAATGTCAATGCATACCTCATAGCATCCTTTATTTTATCATTACTTTGCAATGTTTCTTATTCGCCATCTCAACTCATGGCTGTTTCATTTTGTTTTGGCCCTTCCATAATCTTCATCAGAAGTCTTATTTGTTACTGAGTTCCAGTATTCTATTGTAAGCTAATCCGCTATATTATAACCTCTTCTAACAAATAGTGTTCATCTATGATCTCATAAAACTCATGATGTTTCTTATAAATTCTTTCGCAGCAACGTGCGAGGTATTCACCTAGTATTTATGATAATGATCTCCATCACCTATATGCCATGGTACCTTGAATAAGAAGCTGAATCTCTGTTTCTCGCATGCATGCATGCTTGGGCATTCACTAATGTATCAGTTTACTAATCTAACTAAAATTAACCAACAGTCAGACTTTCATTTCTTTCCACCAGAACAATGTTGAGCAGTGAGCGGCTTGTTTCAAGTAGCTTCCTGGCTATGCGTTGTTTTATGATAGGTCCTACACAAAATTAAAATTAGCCATCACGAATGTTAATCAGAGACGTTATAATGGAAACCGTTGTTTGTTGGCTATCTATCGGTGGTGTTGCATCATGCTGACTGTGCTACAACATTTGAGGATCACAAGAGCACGTTTACTAAGTGGCACTACACAGACACAAAATTACAAGCAACATAAAAAGTCGCATACCGTTCCAAGAAAATAAAATAACAAACTACATGTGTGCATGCATAATTCATAGAATTGACAGGGCACAGTGACATCCATGGATATGCGCTGGAGAGACAAAATCTTTGAGCCTTTAACTTGCCCCTGTAGCATCATGGTCTTCCGGAGGCTATTAACTTCACATGTTTAAGCTCCTCTACAACTTCTGCCATGGTGGGTCTCTCGTCGGTGTCTTCTTTGAGACATCTGACCGCAAGCACGCCAATCCTGTCAATACAATCCATGTAAACAGGAGAATGAGCACCACCCGGAAAGATTTCTTTGTCATACATCCTTCTTGCATTGCCGTCCTCTTTGCAGCGCTTGACAAAGTCTATGGGGAGGCTTTGGTTCTCATTGTACTTTGCTCTCTTCCTAGTGATGAGTTCTAGGAGCACCATGCCAAAGCTGTAGACGTCACTCTTGGCTAAGAACCGCTTGGTCTTCACATAGACTGGGTCGATGTAGCTCCAATCCGCCTTAACGTCCTTCACGTACGCGTTACTGGACTTCAACAATAGCTTTGATGACCCAAAATCAGCGACCTTGGGCACGAGGTTGTTGTCGAGTAGAATGTTGCCCGGTTTGACGTCCCCATGGATATGGCTATCCTCACCATGCGAGTGCATGTAGGCGAGAGCTTGTGCGGAACCAATGGCAATGTCCAGGCGCTCCAGCAGTGAGAGAGCACGTGGCTTTTCATTTTCAGTAGCATGGAGCATGTCCTCGAGGCTTCCATTGGGGATGTACTCGAAGACCAGCTTTGGGACTTCTGTTTCAAGGCAGCACCCAATGAGGCGGACAAGGTTCGCGTGCCTGATTCGGAACTGGATAGTGATCTCATTAACGAACTCTTCCTTGGGCATATTCTCATCTTTCTTGACAGAGCATTTAACTGCGACTTGTTGGGAACCATCGATGGTCCCCATGTAGACTTTGCCGAAGTGTCCGTTTCCAATGTAGCTTTTGTAGTTGTTTGTAATCTTCTTTATGTCTTTTTCACTGAAGCTCTTAATGCCCATCATCTTCAGTATTTCACCACCGTTTTTGTTGAAACGCTTACTACGCTGGCGTCGCTGAAGCAACACAAACACCAAAAATGCTAGGACGATGGCAACAAATGTTACTGCAGAAAGATAGACACCAGGACAAATGTCAGGCATCTTGCATTTACAATAAAACAATGGATTTCACTTCGGCGTGCTCATCTATTGCAGGTTCTCTCAGAGTACTACTCTTTCTCACATATCTTCTGATTTTTGAATGAAGTTAATTGAGTTGTCAAAAGTTCTAGAGCGGCATGAACTGTAATCAAAAGTATCTATGGGTGATATGGTTGCATGCTTAGCTTCGGCAGGTCGCTTAGATCAAGGAAAAATGTGTATAACCTCTCAGTTTTGGTGCATATAATAATGATGTTCAGTTTGTTTTTAAATACATTTATTTGAGAAGTGTAATTGATTCTCCCTACTATTTCAATGCATAACCAAGATATTTATTGTTTTTTGAAAAAGCATAAGATAGAAAGTTTTCTTATTATGCGTTACTTTAATTTAATTTTTTATTCCTCAAATATTGCTTTTATTGACTTACAGTGAAACTGCTCAAGATGAGATATTGTAGACAAATTAGAGAGTTCCTTTGGTTTCTCAAAGCTTGAATGCTTTATTCATGAAAAATGTTTATAATAACATGACAAATGTGTATAATTTCGAATATTATCTGTTGGATATATTCTATCATACATATAATAGCAATTGGTTCTTAGAAAATTACACATGTTTCATTATGAAAGTAGCCTAAAGTTATGGCGTAACCACTATCTAAATTAACAGCATATGCCATTATGAAAATAACCTAAATTAACACCCTAAATATATATTTAAATCACCCACTTCTACCATTATGAAAAGTAATTTGAAATAATCCCTCATATTCATCCAAATCATGGACCTATGCAATTACGAAATAGCCTTAATTAAAATTTGCTTGTAAATAGAACATCTCTTCCATTATTAAAAGTTACCAAGAAGGAACACTAAATTTGTATCTAAACTAACCATTATTTAATCTTCAAAATAGTTTGAGATATCCGTTCAAATTTTCATATAGACTACCACATTCATCATTTTTAAAAGTAACATCCAAGAACCCCAAATTTCTACCTTCCGCATTCATTAATAAAAAGCACCCCAAAGTACTATACATACAAATCGTTTAAAAAAATATCCACTTTTACCAGAAAACAAAGATTTTTGGTGACGGTTAAATTTTTCTATGGTGTTTGATTCATGAGGATTATTATGTGCCAGTATTCATATTTTTCTTGATGGTTATTACCCTCACTAAATATATTTTTTTTGGTAGTGAGAAAGTGGCCAGATGTAAATTCTCCTGGCAAATAGATATATAGATCAAATAAATTAAAGTTTTATCAAAATGTATGTCAAACAAACACGGAGGTTTAGTGCAGAGGAGAAAACGTATGAATGGGCACATAACTAATATTACTATCGGTCCCTGAACTACTACAATGAAGTCACTTATTTCCAAACTATACTCTCTCTCTCTCTCTCTCTCTCTCTCTCTCTCTCCATACAATTCAAATATTGTAAAGATGGATGCTGAGATATGTAGTATCCTATGTTAAGAAAATTAAATTATGAAAATATTTCATTAATGAAAAATCAGATAGCAAAGTTTTAATGGAGAGAAAGTATTTGTAGTGTGTTAAGTGATTTTGGTTTTCTAATTTAATTTTTATATTCAAATTGGACTGAAATAAATATATATGTCTGGTTGTGTAGACAACTGAAATTTTTTTGGGTCATGAATAGATTTTTTGTGAGCTCACCTACTATTGCTATTGCATAACCAGGAAATATGGGCTGACACCCCTTCTCACTTTTACCATATCCTCTGTGCCCGAATTTGCATTTGCACTTGTAATTGCCTGGCGTGTCATGGCATATGGTATAATCACCACATGGATACAGTTTTTCGTACTTTGCAGGATTTGATTTTCGAAGTTCACACTCATCAATATCTGCATCGTAGCAATAGACATTCAAATAGTTAAATTACTTCCAGGAAATACACTTCAAAAATGTCTAAACCCATTGAATTTTTGCACACAGAAATGTCTGAACCCATTGAAATATATTTCAGAACTGTCTAGATGTATAGAGGAATAGACTCTTAATTGCCTTCATAAAAGCAGAGTGAATCTCCTTTCAAAAAAAAAAGGATGTATAGTGGAATCCACCGCTGTAGAACAAACTGATCTCATTTGTGCTGTATGGTAATAAGTTTCACTAACACGGGGATCTACATGTCATTGTCATACATATATCATGGCTACTATAGATAGATATGTACACGTACACATACACACGCATATATACGTACATATATAGAAAATCTTTTCTACTCCAAGATGTAGGAACTCCAATGTGTGTATTTCAAGATTCAGGGTGTATATGGCATGACCCGACCAAGTGTATGCAAACAGAGTTTGTGATCACTAGTCCATCAACCTGTGCTCTCGCAAGGGCTAGAATTTTAGGAGTTATAAGTATTATTTATTGTTTAACACATATAACAAATAAAGAATTACTTATATTCAATTATATGTTTTTTGTTTGTTTATTTTTTTAATATAATAGATATAATAGAAACTCGTAGTATACATCCAATTATTATATACTTATTAATATTTTTTGCAAGGAGTTGATGTATACATTTTTTTCATTCATATTCATATTTTTTCTTTGCATGGCGCCTTTGTATAGTTTAAATATGCAATTAGTTTAAACCTTACAATACTATGGTGTCTCTTATTCCATCATATAACTTACAAAGTCATCAATCTAAATTTTAATTTTCAAATTTATTCTTATTGACTACTATAGATTTTTTTATCCTCAAGTTAAGTTAAAACTCTTATGCTTATTTTATCTTTTTTTAACTCTCTTTTTTGCACTTTTAGGTCGTAGAGTACGTTCTTAAATACTATAATACTATAAACAATCATTCAAAACCTACACCTGTCACTTAACTTAAGTGGTAAAGCTTTAAGTGAGATCTCGGATTGGGTAGCATTGCTAACCTCAATAGAATTTTAATACCTAAGCATTATAATGATCGACTTTTTACTTCAAAATAATCGTAAAGGCCGGAAAAATATAGTCATCAGTGGTCACCCACACTTCTCAAGATAACTGAATTTTTCTATCAAGGAATTACATGTGCAGTTATAGCTATACTATCAATATAGATGTGTCAAACGTTTTGGTTAAAATGTATAAATATATCTAAAGTGACAACCTATATAAATTTTTTGTCATAGTTACTAATATGGTTTTAAACAATTTGTTAGTATCATTAGTGTATGAGTTTTTAAGAAAATATTTTTATGTTATGAAAGTAACATATATATTTATCGCTCATGCATGCTAGCAAGACATGTATGCTTACTTTAATCAAATCCTAATATATTAGTTAATATTAAAGGAAGTGGATAATGTAGAAACATATATATGCTCCATGGTGAAACATAGAGTTGTGGTTATCTAATGTAATAACATATATTAGTATTTACATTTAGATTTGAGAGATATTTTTATTTTTTATAACGGCTTAGGCAGATACAAACATAAAAACAATACTTCATATTTAGGGGCGGAGCTTGGTCAAGACCATGATCGGCCATGGCCACCGCTGCCCATTTAATCTGCATTGTCCAAACAGTGTTTCCTAGACTATCCATTAGTGTTTGATGCTCAATTATATAAACTGGCCCCCTAATCCTAGGGTCAAGCCCCGCCACTATTTATATTATCTTTCGTAATGGCATATTTTTTGGTAGCTAGAATGCAAACTTAGGAGGTTACTTTGCATTATCTTTTATAATGACAATGATGGATAATTTATAAAATCATTAGGGGGCATTCTACATTATTTTTTATAATGATAGATGTGAGTAATTTGGATATAAAGTTATCGAGTTATTTTAAAATTCTCTTTCATAATGGTAAAAATGGGTAGTTTAGATGCAATGTTATGTGGTTATTTCGAATTATGTTTCATTATGACAAAGGTGTGTAATTTAGATGCAAATTTAGGGGGTTATTTTGAATTACCTTTCATAATGATAGACGTGGGTAATTTATGTAAAAACTTAGGTGGTTATTTTGAATTATCTTGAGTAATGGCAGATGTGGGTAATTTAGATGCAAATTTAGGGGGTTATTTTATGTATTTTTCATAATGGCAGAAGTGGATAATTTTTTTATGAATTGTAATAAATCCAATGGCTATTATTAATGATGATGATTCGAGTCTACCAAATTAAAGGCTAGATGTTTCTGATTATTGTGAGAATTTTTAGGATTTATCTTTTTTTGTAGCGCGTCTGGTGGGAATTAACGTGGTGCCGCTGTTGGGGCCTCTAATTAGTAATAGTGAGATAACATACTAGACCGTCTTGGTCCTATTGGAGGCACTTGCTATACTTGTTTGGCCAGACATTTTGGTCCTATTGGAGGCGGCCACAGCAAATAATTGGTCGTTGTAGCTATAGCATACAGGAATGACATGGTATTTTGGAGAAAAACTATTTTATTTTTGGTGGACATTTGTTTAGCCATCCAGTTTCTGCACAACTGGGTTATCCCTGAGACGCTTTGTTCACAGGATTTGGATGTAGCGGTGTGGAACATTTTAAAAGGAAGGCCAAAGAATTTTTACCCCAAGCATATTGATAGGAATTATAGTCTTACTGAGTCAGTTTATGTTAAGTCGATCATGAGGGATATATGGATCTTAAATATGCATAAGTTAATTGTAATCAATAGAACATCCATTACGAAAAATATTTTGTGGAATAATAAATCAACTGACTTGTGCAACCATTGACGATGTATGGATTGCCCATGTATCCGTCCGAGCACTTGCATTGGTATCCACCCCCTCGTGTGGCGTTGAGGTCTTGGCAGTAGCTGTTTGCACTGGCACATGCTGGAGCTGTCAGTTTACCGGGCACCATCTCGCAGGACCCATTACCCCTGATGGCCCAATCAAGAACCAACGTGGCACTTCTGTCTCCAACTCGATTGCTGAAGCTGTCTTTTTCCTTGCCATTGAGGTCTCGCCGGCTGAAGTTGTACCTGAATCAAATAAAAAAAAATCTAAAGCCTTCATCTGATGCAACGGATGATGAGTACTTGGGACAGTACAGATATCTTTAGAATTCGATCTATATATCAATAAACGTACCAGTCTTTGTAGGCCACAAAGGCATAGCTACATGGGCTGTAGTTCCACGCAGAATTATTGGCTTGGGTATTTTTGTCGGTGTTCCAACCAATCTCTATCGTGCTAAGGTTGCCTGGGATTGACGACTGGCAGCAGCCCAATCCTGTGCAAGGGTCTCCGTCTAGAGCCGAGTCTTTCAAGCTCGCGCAGTAGCTGATGCAGCCGGTCCAGTAGTTGGACCCACCTTCCAGGAACGCCAGTGTGTCACACCCAATGGCCGTGAAGACGTTTTCGGTAGGCGAGACTAGCAACGGCGGGTCGAGTGAATATCCGATTTGCCCTTGGTCTTGTTCGATGGTGTCGGACGAGTTGTAACAGACGTACGCAACAATTGCGTAGACATGCATCTCCCCGGTCTCTACCGAGATGCTCGTAATCTCCACGTTTTCGTTAGTGTATGGCCTTGGAGGGCTAAAACTATGGTTGCAAGCAATGGTGAAGTTACCCTCACCTGGCCAAGCGCAATCGGCGCCGATGCCAAATGGGTAGGGAATCTCTATGCTGCCGCACTTGCTAGGGCAGTGTGGAGCCGGCAGGGGTGATGAAGCAGCCATGCTGGAGACAGAGGCTGTGGACAGCAGCAGCACCAGATGGGAAACTATAACTAGTGCTGGAGAAAGAAAAAACCGGAGCACCTGTGTCATGGCTACAAGTACGTTCTTTCAGGCTGGTTTTTGAAGAAGCTCGGTAAGCAGTTATAGCTTTGTGGTCTGTCTGGCTAGTGTTGGTGTATATATAGGCGCCCAGCCTCAGTGCCCGAGACATGCATGTGCTCTATGGCCTGTTCGGTTTGGCGGCAGGTAAAAATGCATGGTTCCCCATGTCGCTCAATTTTGAGGTCCTGAGATCCAATTAATGCCTGGAGCTCTCCCTGCTGGGAGGCCATGACCATGAACCAAACTTTGTGCAGTGTGCGGTGTGCCTCCATCTTGAGATGACCCCAGCCTATTTTCTGAGCATTATGCATTTAAATTGCAATTTGTATGTTCAAGGATTTTTAACAAATCAATGCGCTATCTTCACTTAGATGACGAACTTCTACTCAAAGAAAAGTCGGTATGATCCTTGATTATTTCCACAGTATCATTACTAACAATAGACCACTTTCAGAGCCTGCTTCATTACTACAGAAATGTCCTATCAGAATCAGTTCATATATGTTACTACTATGATATCCAGTGGTATCACTGCCTGGTTAAAAGGCCTGGCATGAAGTCGTCATTACTCCCCATTATTGCCACGAACTAGATTAAGAGATGCCATATTAACACCCTGGAAGTTTGCATAGATCTTGGTATGAAAGTGCTCCTAGGGAAAGATGGCGTAGAGAAGAAGGTTAGCATACCAGTGTAAGAATCATGTGGCAATGATGATATCTTTTAGTTTTAGTGATTATGATGACAACAGAAGCCTAGAACTAACATGTGTGTTAAAGATGTGTTCAGACAAGTTATAACAAGTCCTAGGAATGCAAGGGTAATGTTTGATCTAGATTCAAGTTGAAACAGAGAACAACGAAGATTCCTCACCAAAGCAATTACTGGATTATAGATGGAGTCTAGTAAGTTGGCTATGAAGATAGCGCCGACCAGATGATATGGTGAAAAGAAGAATCACCCCATGGGTCATCTGACTAGTACAATTTTAAGATGTAGAAAATCAAGGCCACCTGATGATATGGTGTAGCATAGGAGCAACCCGGCAGGATCATCTGGTGAAGATCAGAGCTGTCTAGCAACGGTTAACACCAGTGGTTATGATGGACAACAAGGGACAAGGAGGCAGGTCATCTGGCAATAAGGTCCCAGTGTCAGTGAGTGAATATGCAATGGTCGACTTGGGAATATATCCCGATGGATGATAAGATGCGGTATCAAGGACAACCCAGTGGATTATTCAGCGATGCACAATTTTCTGGTAGACTTTTTCCAACGGCCTTTTGAGGGGGATGGGGCTATATATATGAGGTTCTTTACTTTCTTTTGAGTGTGTAGGAGTGCCCCAATTCTGTTACAAGTTAAACCAAGTGTTTCTACACTCCATCCAGCCCCTCAAGTCATTCAATATCACATCCAAAACTAGGATAAACACTATAATAATGCACCCTTGTGAGGTTTAGTCCTTACAGCTTAAGAGCTTTAAGTGATTGGATCGTGTTGCCTTTTAATCTGGATGATCTAGAGTGTGAGGTCTTTGTCACCATCCAGTAAAGGTGTGGTTGCCATCGAGGCGGTGAGCCTGTGTTCCTGTTGTGGATCAGCATGGTATTGGTGTGAGAGGGATGAGGAGAGCCCGCACCCCTCCCCCCCCCTCACATGCACACACACAAAAAGTGAAGAAACTCCATATAGTGGACAAGTCATCAAGGTGACTGAAAGAGTCGGGTGGTGCTGGTTAGACTGTGTGATAGACAACACATTCCTTTGCTTGGTGGACGCTTGTTTGCCAAATCTAACACCGTGACCAGTAGCGTTCCTCAATGGAGCTCCACATGTTCCGTGACTCATGGTGTAGGTGTGTTGTTCGCTACACATCGCCTTGAAATTTTTACATTTCAATAAATATAGTATAGTACAAGTTCAACTTGTCTTCCACATGTTCTCTTTGTTTTTATGAATACTAATGAATATAACATTTCAATAAATACAATTCTAACATCATGTCATGTCAAACTATGTAAAGTTATATAAATTATTCTGTGACCACCTCGATTAGTGATAATGTTTGTATTAGTTTACAATAAAGTAAATACATATTTAGGATATATGTGTTACTATAACTTGGTGACATTTACCATATAATGTTATAGTACATCAATTACGAAAAGTTATAGTAATCTCGTAAATTTTTACCGTCGTTACAGTAACTCAAAGTGGCCATAAAATAAGTTATTATGTGGCTGACTATAGAGAAGTATATATATGTGGGAGCTCCTTTCTACTCCCAGGTGTAGCTTCTTTCCATCTTCAACAAAACCACCTTACGTGCATACACATTAATCAATTTGAGTATGTTTATGTATACTCATTTTAAGATACTCCAAATCTTTCAACTTGAAATAAAAATCATGGGAGCCTAAATTTGTTTAGTATATTATTATACCAATATAGTAGTACATGTCTAGCAACCACTAGTACCTGTATTTTACATTATATTATTTCATTTATATTATAGTATGTGCATATATTACAAAAATCATAGATTGCATTATATATATTGTTGTGATCATAACAAGTTTCTTCTCATCCTCTAGCTTATATTATTTCTTCAATGGCAAAAGATTGTTGGTTGTCATAGTAGAACTCATCCTCTTTGGAATCGATGACCTCAAGCTCATTAAAAAAAAAAAATCCGCTATAGACTCTTGAATTGCTTTGATTTGGTCTTGCCGTATGACCTTTTCCTCCAACCATCGAGTCTACAGTGTTTGAATTAAAGGAAAATAAATTAATATATGTACATATATATATATATAAAGACATAGTAACACAATCAATAATAATAATTAAATGAATATATAGTGTATTTTAACGTGCTTTTGAGTCTCTCTCTAGGAGTTCTTTGGGAGAGCACCTTGATAAACTTGCAAACATAGTAACCACAGTGGTTGTTCCCTGTTCTCGCCTTAGACACCACTTTACGAGAAAAGATTTGTCATCCAATCTGGTGATCCGGTGAAAGCTATATGTTGAATTAATAAAGATGATGCGATTCGGGACTTACTTTCAAAGGGATTACATTCATTGGCGCTTTGCATTTTCCATGTGTTGCTTCTCAATAAAGGTTTTCCAAACACTTTGCCCAATAAAAATTTGCCACGTCATCGAGATATAGTTAATCATCATGTTTGTGTGTATATATAGTTGCTAGAGATCTCGAAATTACCTCTGGATAATATCTATCATATCTTGGTAGTCTTGTTGTGGTTTTCTCATCGAGTCATAGATTATCAAGTGACTTTTCACCGATCGATGTCCATCAATATCCAAAGGATTGCTGCATGTGTTTATAGGATATAACGCATAACACTCATTAATTAACTAGAATCAACATATGAGCCATTAAGGCTATGATCGACATGATTAACACTCACTTGAAGTTATAGGGAAAGAGTATATCCTTCTTGTGGCGTTGGTTCACTAAGAAGTTCATGAGGTTACTCTCTGACTCAGACTTCCAATTAGTCATTGGAGTAATTGGGTCTTTGAATACTATATGGGGATCAACAAAACCAATTTCATTGCAGCCTTCCTTTCTGAGCTCTGTCATTGTAAATCTGCATATATATAGTACTTGTTAGGATAATTTATATGCATATACACACATATGATGAGTTTAATAATAGATCGAAAGAATTATTACTTACAGGCAATAGCAGCTAATGATAACTTTGTCCAGAGAGGTCAGGTGGCATAGTTGATGAAATTCTGCAAAGTCAACATACATAACATCATCGCCACGGAACCAATGTTCGTCTCTAATTCTGACACCAACGCAGAAGTCTCCACTGGTAGACGCCTGCATGTACCACTTGTTTAGCAGGTACATTTGCGTCCCCGCATCGAGATAAGGCTTGAGGGTTGTATAGACTCGGCCTAGTACAAATTTTTTCTTCCAAATATCAACCTCCGCCAAGACTCTCAATGTTTCCATCACCAAACATCTGGTAAAGGTCGAGACCAGTCTCATCAAGAAATTCACCAAGGTGATCCAAATCGACATCCCGGAGGTATGTTTGCTCGATGCATTAATCCTAAATTCGACCATATTCATTACCAACAACTAGCGGGGATTGATTGAATTGCGCTTGTTGTCCGAGTTGGGCAACTCCTTTCCCCGCTTCTTTTTTTGCGCCACCTCAATTGACTTGGTGAGAGTGCGGTCATAGTCTGATAACGTTGATTTGGACGGCTTACGAGATTCCCGCTGTTGATGCTTTGGTAAGAAATCACCTTTTTCTTAAAATATCCGAGCTCTGAAGAAGCACGGTTTCTCCGGTTTCTCCTTGCTTCTTGATTCATTTTAAGTTTGTCATAGAATCTAGACATGTCTTTTTATATGCATCAGTTCCTTCTTCCTTCTCTTGAGATATTATTTTGGGAATAACCCTTGGTTTCACGGTGGCTTTCTTTGCAAAAGTGGGACCTGGTTCTTCGCTTGAGGGGCTGACCTCTTGCTAGGCTTCTTGGTAGGCGGGGCGGGGGCGTTGGAGACCTCCTTGGAGGTGTTGGCGTGGCGTTGGAGACCTCCTTGGAGTGTTGGCAGCGGCGTTGGAGACCTCCTTGGAGGTGGCGGCTGCTGCGGCGTTGAGACCTCCTTGGAGAGGGTGTGGATGCACCTCGTCTTCCAACACAATGTCATCGTCTGAGCACTATGATGATCTCAAGGATTGAACAATTGGATTTAGATTGGGGAGGATCTGCTACAAAAAAAGGAATGACATATTATTATGAGCAGATTGTTAATTATTTAAGCCAATACAAATTAATGATGTAGTGTTTTCATCCGCACATACCTATGGTGAGGTAGTTCGGAGGAGGTGGAGCCGACATCCCCGGAATGATGATGTAGCGCTTGCGCCATAGAATGAATGTCTTCTCCGCTTCTCCTAGAGTCTTCTCGCCATCACCTCCGTGAATGTCAAGAGGCAAATCACTAAAACCTTTTTCAGCTTTTATCTACCGAGATGGTGGCATATCCTTCTTGGATTATATTCCCATGAATCCTTGGTGTCTTGGTTCGGTCGATAGGATTAACAAGACCGATAGCCACCTTGATTGTGGAATTCTCCTTCGAATGTGTAGCTCACACGTTGTACAAGGTTCGATGACGTCATCCACGGGAAGCGCAATCCTGTGTCCCCTTGATTTGGTATCTCCGTGGAAGCGCAATGCTTTTTTCAACCGAACAGTTGGCTAATGTTGATTCCCCGGCTCGATGCCTTTGCTTGCACTCACCGCTATTTGCACTTGCCTTTTGATTTCCTCCCCGCATTCTCGCTTCAAGGTTTTTTCCGCTCCTGTGCTTCACGCACCGCTTCCTCCAACCTCTCCGGAGCCGGTGTGCCTCTTCTTCCTTCTTTCTCTGGCGACTTCAGAGGAAGGTCTGCATCTGAGAGGGAATCCATGCTCCCACGAGACACTTCCTTTGCCTCTAGTTCGCCACCATGTTCAATAGTCCCGATGGCGTTATGTCACTCATCCTTCTCTCTGTTGGGCTGAACGCACCACTAGCAAAGAGCTCTCTGAGCATAAAGCAATCTTTCTGCTTCTTCTTGCGCCTTGCGCCATAAACGCACTTCCTGCCTCTCGGGTCTAGTGTTCCCCATGAGCGAAAAAACCAATTCTTTGCACGCTCTCCCCACTCGAGTGATTCTGGTCTCGATACCCTTGGCAAGCGCGGAGGAGGGGCACGGTGGAGGGCCACGGCAACGCCATGGTGGAGGGCGTGTCGGGCGCGGAGGAGGGCGCGGTGGAGGGCCACGGGCAAGCGCGGAGGAGGGGCACGGGCGCGCGCGGTGGAGGCCGCACGAGGAAGAAGACGGCGACGCCGGTGTCACGGAAGGCGAACGGACGCGGCGCGAGGAAGAAGAAGAGGCGCGCCGGTGTTCGACGAGGAAGAAGACGAGCGGATCGATCGCCAAAGTACCGGAGGTTATATAGCGAGAGAGAATTACTCCCGGTGCCATCCACCAACCGGGAGTAAAACCCTTTACTCCCTGGTGGTCATACCAACCGGAGTAAAAGTACCTTTACTCCCGGTGCGTGTTACCAACCGGGAGTAAAGGTATACCTTTACTCCCGGTTGGTAACACGCACCGAGATAAAGGATTTTTGGCGGGCATGAATGCAGCCACCTTTACTCCCGGGTGGGCTTCCCACCCGGAGTAAAGGTGGCCTGCAGCTTTCGCTTTCCTCACTGCTTTAAGCAATAGTCTTGTTACATACAATAGAAATGCAATAGTTTTATTAAATACATAGTAAATTAAATAAAAGGCATAAAATTATTTTGTTAAAAATATGAATTTTATTTTTGTTTATTGCACATAGGAAAAATCGATAACCTAACTTTTTTTATTTTTTGTTAGAATTATAAAACATAATGGAACTAATATTTATTATTTCGTTAATGCAAAAATGTAGTGTTTAATTAAAATTATTAAAATTATTGGTTTTGGACAGAAATTTGTTTTCATATCATTTTTAACGTTAATATTTTAATTTTTCATCACTCAAGATCCTAATAATTTACCTTTTGAGAGAGAAATCACCAAATCAAACATTGATTTAATTTAAAACATGACATAATAAACATCCGAATTCACAATTATTACATAATATCTCAAACACACACTATATTAAATCACTATATCATCAAGTGGGCACAAAGCAGTTGAACTTCTTCTTTATGTATGTCCCTTGGTTATGATCGCTTCGTAACCATGGAGTGTCCTCATCATTTACCAAGATGCTAGGGTCTTTGTTCACTTTGAAGGGCGGAATTCGGTCATCCTTTTCATATTCTTCTGACATGTCCGACTTGTCCTCAATTCCCACGATGACTCTTTTCCAGAAAAAGAACTATGTGGCGCTTTGGCTCTTTGGTTGAGTCATTATCATTTTTCCCTCTTTTTGGTTTGGTAGACATATCATTGACATAGAACACCGATTCACATCCTTGGCAAGGACGAATGGTTCGTCTTTGTACCCAATATTACTAAGGTCTCACTGTTGTCATTCCATACTCGTTGTCTCATCACACTCCGCCTCTCGGTCACCTTGACCCATTGGCACTTGAACAATGGGATCTTCAAAGTAGGTGCATATTCTAGTTCCCATATTTCATCTATGCGTCCATAATATGTCTGCTTATTCCCATTCGGGTCTGTGGCATCTATGTGGACACCACTGTTTTGGTTGGTACTCCTTTTATCTTGGGCTACTGTGTAGAATATGTTCCCATTTATCTCGTACCCTTTGTATGTGACGATATGCCATGATGGTTGCATAGCCAATAAATACAGTTGCTCATGGATGCTCTCATCACCTTGACATTTTTTTCGCAACCAACCGCCGAAAGTTTCCATGTGCTTATGCGTAATCCAAGCTTCAGTCTTCCCAGGAAACTCGGATCGTAAGAGATCCTTGTGTGTCTCAATATACGGATCTACCAAAGAGGAGTTCTGTAGAACTGTGTAGTGCGCTTTATTGAAATAATCATCATCCGTACCAATATATGTTTTCCTCCCTAGTGTCCCCTTTCCGCTTAGTCTCCCCTCATGTCTCGATTCAGGAACACCAATCGAGTCAAGGTCGGGAATAAAGTCAACACAGAACTCAATGACCTCTTCTGTTCCATAGCCCTTGGCGATGCTTCCTTCTGGGCGAGCACGGTTGTGAACATATTTCTTTAGGACTCCCATGAATCTCTCTAAGGGGAACATGTTGTGTAGGAACACAGGACCGAGAGTGAAAATCTCCTTGACTAGGTGAACTAGGAGGTGTGTCATAATATCAAAGAAGGAAGGAGGGAACACTAACTCAAAGCTGACGAGACATTGAACCACATCATTCTGTAGTTTAGCTAGATCAGTTGGATCAATTGCCTTCTGAGAAATTGCATTGAGGAATGCACATAGCTTTACGGTGGCTAGACGTACATTTGGAGGTAGAATTCCTCTTAATGCAACTGGAAGTAATTGCGTCATGAGAACGTGACAGTCATGGGACTTTAAGTTACAGAATTTCTTCTCTGGCACATTTATAATACCCTTTATATTCGAGGAGAATCCAGATGGTACCTTGATGTTGTTTAAGCATTCAAACATGATTTCCTTCTCCTCTTTGCTTAGAGTGTAGCTAGCAGGACGTAAGTAATGGCGTCCATCATCTGTCTTCTCTGGATGTAGGTTGTCTCTTTCTCTCAAACAACGCAGGTCCTGTCGTGCTTCAAATGTGTCCTTAGGCTTTCCATACACACCCATAAAGCCTAGCAGGTTCACACAAAGATTCTTCGTAGGTGCATCACGTCGATCGAACTCTACGGACCTCCGGGACTTGCCAATAGGGTAGGTCCCAAAATATGGACTTTTTCTTCCACATGGGTGCGTGACCGGTGGCGTCTTTCGAATAGGTTGGCTTCCATGTCCTTTTCCAAAGACGACTTTCACATCATTGACCATATCGAGTACATCCTCACCGGTTCGGTTATGAGGCTTGGTCGTGTGTCTGATTTCCTTTAAAATGCTTACCTTTCTTTCTTACGGGGTGATTTGCGGAAGAAATCGACGATGGCCAAGGTACACGACCTTTCGACATTTTTCAAGAATACACCTCTAATATCACCGAAGCGGTGTGTGCATGCATTATATCCCTTGTTTGACTGTCTCGAAAGATTACTTAGAGCAGGCCAATCATTGATTGTTACGAACAACAATGCTCGCATGATCAAAGTGTTCTGTTTGTACTCATCCCACACACGTACACCTTCTTTATTCCACAAAATGAGAAGTTCATCAATAAGTGGTCTCGTGTACACATCGATGTCATTGCCGGAGTTGCTTGGGCCTTGGATGAGCACGAGCATCATAATGAACTTCCGCTTCATGCATAACCAAGGAGGAATGTTGTAGATACTTAGAGTAACAGGCCAAGTGCTATGACTACTTTACGCTCTCCAAAAGGATTGATACCATCTGTACTTAAAGCAAACCTTAAGTTTCTTGCGTCATTTGCAAACTCCGAATTCTCTCGTCGATTGCTCTCCACTTTGGACCCATCAGCGAGGGTGTCTCAACATATTGTCTACCTTACGGTCTTCTTTGTGCCATCGTAACAATTTTGCATGTTCTTTGTTTACGAACAGACGTTTCAAGCGTGGTATTATAGGAGCATACCACATAACCTTGGCGGGGATTTTCTTACGTGGACGTTACGCCCTCAACATCACCAGGTCATCTCGCTTTGATCTTATATCATGACGCATGGCATACCGGGCATGCATCCAATTTCTCGTACTCTTTGCCACGGTATAGGATGCGATCATTAGGACATGCATGTATCTTCTCTATTTCTAGCCCCATAGGACGTACAACTTGTTTTGCTTCAGAGGTAGTGGCGGGCAATTCATTGTACTTGGAAGCATCTTCTTTTGGATTTTAGTAACTCTCCAAATCCCTTGTCGATATACCATTCTTTGCCTTCCATTGCAGCAATTCTAGTGTGGTTCCCAACTTTTTCTCGCCTCGCATCACAAGTTGGGTACAACAATTTCTTGTGATCTTCTAGCATCCGCTCGAACTTGATCTTCTCCTTTTCACTTTCACATTCTCTTTGTGCATCACGAATGACCTGACAAAGATCATCGTACCACTCATCTTCTGCGACTACCTCTTCTTGACTTCTCCCATTGCGGTATCATTGAAGCACGCACCATCGGGAATAATATCATTGTCGTCCCATTGTTCTTCTTCATCTTCTTCCATTACAACACCGGTTTCTCCGTGCTTTGTCCAACAAATATAGTTTGGCATGAAACCCGACTTGAACAAGTGTGAATGAAGAGTCCTTGAGCAAGGATATTCCACCGTATTCTTACATATGGCACATGGGCAAGACATATGAAACCGTCATGTTTGTTTGTCTCGGCTGCACGTAATAAAGAATGCACGCCATCAATGAACTCTTGTGAGCGGCGATCAAGATTATACATCCAATGACGGCTCATCTCGCATTACATGACATAAATATCATATTAAAACCTAGATCATAATTAATTATTTATACAACATGCGTGCCACCACAAAAGATACAAATTTATGAAAGCATCGCTACAATGTAGACAATCCCAACTACCACTAAAAGAACTAAAGCTAAAATACATTTCAGGAGCACAAGGATTTCACACCAATCTCAACTAAAATGAGATGAGATCCCCGACAGTGCAACATCTTTGGGCTTCTTCGGCTGGATCACTTTGCCTCATTAGTCATGTCAGATCTCATTGTTGTGCAAGATATTTTGCACGAGTTCAACATACTCTTCCTCCCTCCCGAGAAGCCCGAACATCGTCCCACCGCCATCCCAATTGAAATTAAAACAAAAAATTAGAACTTTAATCACAACCATCATGAAAATAGGTATAAACTAACCATAATCATTAAATACGATAAAATAACTCACATTGCGATCCGGACACTTGTAGAAGATATCGATCCTTGTTGGGACCCTCCTTCTTCACTCGGTACTCCATCACAATCTTCATCTCATCACGACACTTGCCGCATGGAATGAGAGGAAGGCCCGCCTAAGTCGCTTTGGAAACCCATGAGAGGCCGAGGACCCGGAAGCAGTTGCCATCTACTCTCTATACTCATTTTTTAATACACTATAAATTTCTTCTTTTATAAACAAATAAAATTAACAAACTATAAAATTATCTAGATCTCTAAACAATGATATTTTTAATGGTCATTGTGTTCTCGTCTTTTACTGCGGCAGGTAAGTAATTCATATGATATTTTCGCAAATTAACAGAAGAATGGGAATGTACACACATAACAGACTACTACGACGATATCGGGACGTGTGAATAAATAACCATCCATACTAGTTGACCTTGCTTACATGATCATCTCGGCGAGCATTTCTCCACCGGACGGCACCGTACTTGGCCACGGAAGAGCTCCAATTCTACGAGGAAGGGAACACGGTCTTCCACGACCGTTGCCGCTCTCCCTCGTAGAATCAAAGCTCCTCCTTGACGTCCGTTACCGCTCGGCAGAGAACGTGCTCGCCGAGATGAACACGGTCCGCAAGTTCAACTAGTATGGATTTTCTATAATTTTCTAACTATTTTCTAAGTTTATATTTATATATATACTACGTTTGGGTACGGTGATTGACAGACTACTGCGACGATATCGTGGACATGTGAATAAATAACCATCCGTACTAGTTGACCTTGCTTACGTGATCATCTCGGCGAGCATTTCTCCACAGGGACATGCACACGTGCTTGACCACGGAAGAGCTCCAATTCTACGAGGAAGGGAACACGGTCTTCCACGACCATTGCCGCTCTCCCTCGTAGAATCAAAGCTCCTCCTTGACGTCCGTTACGCTTTCGGCAGAGAACGTGCTTCGCCGAGATGAACACGGTCCGCAAGTTCAACTAGCTACTTTAACCTTATTTCATGTAAATATGCAAGCTTGAAGTGATTTTGAGCTCAAATTGCTTACAAATGAAAAAAACCAAAATAAAGAACCATATATATATATAGTGAACAAAATGAGATAAGACAATGGTGAAAAATGAGAGTATGAGATTGGTAACCTTTACAACTGAAGAATCGACGGAGGAATCAAGAAATCGATGGAGGAATCGAATAATGGATGGAGGAACAATGGAAGAAGGAGGAAGCAAGAACACTACTGCAGTGAGCTTCAAAATGTGCTTGAGCTCGGGCTCGGGAGGAAGGAGGAGACGGCCGATTTATAAAGGAGAGAACATTTAGTCCCGGTTGGTGGATCCAACCGGGACTAAAGGTAACTTTTCAACCCGGGCGCAGCCACGGCCCGAGTAGACCTTTACTCCCGGTTGGAGCCACCAACCGAGTAAAAGTATATTTAGTCCGGTTGGTGGCTCCAACCGGGACTAAAGGTCCCTGCCACCTCTCTCATGCCGCGCATAGCCGTTAGGGCGAGGGACTTTAGTCCCGGTTGGAGCCACCAACCGACTAAATATCTCTAGTCCCGGGCGCAAAAAATTCCGGGACTAGAGCCCATTTTAGCCGAGGATCAAAGGTCTGTTCTCTACTAGTGAACTGATACTTTTGTTTTCTTCTTAGGCAAACACCTCGCCCTCTCGCCAGTACCACTAGTGTGCAAGCAAAACAAGCAAGAAGACAGCAGGCTTTTGCCGGTCGTCTTAGCCAATCCATGCAAGAAGACAACGGTCGGATCCAAGTGGATGGCGATGATGAATGGCCTGATGGGGTTAATTGGTCAGGCCGCTTGATCGGCGGTGACATGCGCTTGACCGATCCATCGAGGCATTTGCGTGTGGAGCGCCTAAGTCGCGGCTGTCACTACCGTTTCATACCTCAGACAAGTCGATCGCATTATTGTTTTGTTTGCTGGCACGCATGGGTCCAAAAAACAATATACCCTATCCTATACGCCCCAGCAATAATAGAACAGGCCTTGGGCTTTATTTCTAGAAACTGACCTTTTAACTTCTTTTATTTTACTACAAATAAATAGATATATATTTGTGTTTGGTTGTGTTGACGGACAGGGACGCTAGCTAGCGACTGGACCTGAGCAGGACGAAGCCTGGTAGCAAGCTAATTGGTGGAACAAGATAAGGTAGCTGAGGCAGATATGTCCGTCGATAGCGAGGTATGTACTATATATAGTGACGTCTACTAACTCACTTAAAGGTACTCATACATGTAAGATACATGTAAGACATGTATGCATATAGCCATACGTAGAGGCATGTGCGTATATCAGAGTTTGAGTTTGTATTATTATATTATAAAGAATTACTATAAAATACTCTCAGTTAGTAGGAAATTAAATTCTACTCTAAGTTTGTATTATTATATTATAAAAAAATATTTTTTTATTTTAATAAAAATAATATTTTAGTAAAAGCATTGCCAAATTAACATGTGAACGTATTCATTTCGCACATGTTCCGGTCTGAAGGAAAAAAACTAACACTAATACATAATATATTGTTGCAATACTATTCGCTAGTTTGTTAAAAACGGTGCTGTTTTTATTACAAACCAGCAGTGAAAACCTTCTATTAGTTCTCACCATCTATTTGTATTACAAACCGACAGTGAAAACCTTCTCATTATCACCAAAAGTTTATAATATGAAATGACGGTTAAAATGATCTCATACTCTAACAGTTGTCTCCGCCCAGCCTCTCCCCTCCCCCAATCCCCACTCCGATAATCAATGCTGGTTTTTGATACAAACCGACGATGAAGGTGAGTATGAGATCAACGCTGGTTTCAAACGCCTGCAAGTAAATCCAAGGTGATTTCTCCTCTTCCACAGGTGTGGGGGGACTCTATGGAAGGTGAGTATGAGATCAACCTCTAGGAGGTAGCTCATGATTCTATGTCCCCTTGAGTAAGTGCTCAACAACTTCATCTCGATCTTTCTTCCTAGAACCCCCATCTCCATAACGATCATTTTCTCAATCAAAACTCTAGGATGTAATCTAAAATCCTTACAAGTGAAACAGAGAAAGGTAAAAAGCACTCGCAGCCACCCTATAGCTTCTCCCGATTTGCATTCTTCGGAATGCCAAACATAACCAGGTTTATCATGCATAGATGGACTATTTAGCGTGCCTCTCCGAGACCATCTACTAGCCAAGAATCTAGAACCTAGCACTACTACAATAACTTCATCACCGCCAGGCTACAGCACTCCATCACCACCGGTTTTGTTTCTTGCCAGTGAAATTGGGCAGCGATGAGGATTTCAATCACAGTTAGCTAGAGAACCGGTGGTGAAAGACAGATAAAAAATTAAGTCTACCCATATAGACATGTGGTTGTACGAAATATCTGACTAGGTAAGATGGCCTATGAACCGGTCCTTATATGACCGAAACGAGTATCTCCCACAGGAACCCTCACTAGGCGATCATGCCAAGGTAATTCATACCAAATGAATTACCTGCACCCGTTCCCGTCAAAACAAGTTTGGATTCACCAAGTCATAATCCTCTTAGGCACATTCTTATTCTTAAAGCGTCATATAGCCTTATCACAAGAATTTATAGCATATATAGCAATTACTCATACCAAAGCACATCTGCTCATATATCACAATTATATCACGATAATTCATATCATATCACAATAGTTCGTATCATATCACGATAGCGTGAATCATATCACAATGGCTCATAACATATATTCACATAATCACATGAGAGGATGGCATAGTTAATGAATATTAAGCGGCTTAATTTTTTTGGTGATAGTGGTGAGTTTATGGTAAAACATGGTGTGGTGAAAAGGGGAAGTTAGGATCCGCCTTCATTGTACTCGCCCTCTGGTTCGACGTAGTCAGGGCCCTCATTTTCCTGGTATCCTTCGTCCTCTGTCGATCGTTCTAATAAATGAGGCTACCGCTAAACACAAAAGTACACACAAAAGCAAACATAGAACTATATGGTGGCACTAGGTACAACATGTAGGGCTTAATTTTAGAAGAATTTTGGTGGTGGTTTCACGGAAAATGGAATTAGAATGAAGGAGATATGATTTTTATGGTTTTAAAATAGGGTTTTGGTATTTTTGGAATTTTGGGGATTTTTGGGTAGATGGAAAAGTCAGGGTAAAGGTATGGGTAGGTTCTAGGGTCCCTCTAGTTTATTTAGGAAATTTCTGGGAATTTTTCTAAGCTAGGAATGTGTTTTTTCAACACTCCGTGTGCACTATTCGGGGGTACCTAGCATTTTCAGTGTGTAGGGTGCTGTGCAGGTGCGCCGGTGTAGGGCGCTGTGCGGGTGCGTCGGTGTAGGGCGCTGTGCGGGTGTGACCGGCTCCTTGTGTCTTCGGTTCATGTGCGCCGGGTGCAGGGAGAAGGGAAGAGAAGTGGGGAGGGAGTGAGTGGGTGACAAGTGGGGCCAAGGCGTCGGCGACGCATGTCACTGACGCGTGGGCCATGCCTGGCTTTCCCACTAGGACGGATGGCGACGCTATTCTGGGCTGGGCCCGCATCACAGAGAGGGAAGGAGGAACGGAGGGAAACGGCGATGGATGGGAAGCCTCCGACACGGTGGTGAAAACAGGGGAGGGGCGCGACTTACCGGTTGGCCTCGCCGGCACGCCCCTCTCCCGAGTTCAGTGTTTCACGGTGGCCAATGATGAGGGGGCGATGCCACGGCTGCCGGTGGGGTTCTGGGTGACTGTGGGTGCTCAGGGCAGCGGCGACGACCTGCCGGAGCGAATGCGGCGACGCTGTGCTACGATATGCATGTGTAAGGCCTCCAACGGTCCGTGATTCATGTGCCCGTGTGTGTGTGTGGTGGTGGTGTGGATGTGCCAGGGGAGCTACCACGCTTGGCCGCGCCCTATTGACGATGGCCAGCGGTGGGTGCCGCACGGTGACCGGGCGACTCGGGGCGAAAGAGAGAGCTAGGGTTCGAGGAGAGGGTGTAGGAGGGTCTCAAGAGCTCACCTGCACTCTTAATTCGCTAGTGACGCTTCTACAGAGATGGGGCTCAGGGCTCAGCTTCCACGGTGTTGGCGCCGACGGACTTGGGGAAAACAGAACGAAGCTCGGAAGGGAAGGGGAAGAGGGGAGGTGTGGCGGAGATGGTGTGTTCTAGCTCAATGCAAGGCTCGTAGTGGTGGTGGTTGCGGCGGAGGCTCACTGGCGGGGCCTTTTATAGGCCAGTGATGTCGGTGGCAACGGGGAGATCTTTTTCGCCAGCCGATGGATATTTTATTCGCGCATGTGCTCTAGCTCGAGGGGATGGTTTTGGACTCTGAGCTGGATGCCTCCGCGTCTTTCCGTGCTCTCCGTGAAGTCGGTGCTAGGTAAGGTCGCATCAATGGCGCCCGGCGGGGTTCCCGCCTGCCTCTCGATGGCGTTGACGCTATTTGTCGAACACAGTGGGAAGAGGAGAAGGGGTGATGGGATGGGTCGGCGCCACAATCAGTCGTTGCATGTGCGCTAGTCTTCCTCCACGCCAGGACGGGGCCGCGTGGGCGCTGACTACGTGTTGGACGGGAAAGAGCTAACAACTCGGTCCTGCTCGTCAGTGAGGAGAGGAAAGGGAAGGGGTGCTGCCGCTGGACTCGTGGGATGGAAGCGGAGTGTCTGCCCACTCGGCGAAGAGTGACGAGAGGGGGACGGAGAGGCTGCCAAGCCAGTGTCGGAGGCGGGGTGTCGGCCCAGGCAGGGGAAGAGGAGGGAAGGAGGAGTGGGCCACGCCCGCGGGCCAGAAGGAGAGAGTGAGGGAGATTGAGCCCGAGGTGACTTTTCTATTTATGCATTGCATCTTCTTTTCCAAGGCTTTTGAATGCTTCTTTAAATTTCGAAATTCAAAAGGATTTTTAAGGAAAAGTGCCACCATAAGTTCAACAAGCAAAACACAACACATCACATGCACTACTTCATGAATCCTATTCGTGTTATACTAATCCTACACAATTAGTTTAATTGTTTTGTAGGGAAAAATCAAAAGTTCAAATTTTTAGTGATTTTCGAATCATGGCAAAAATTCAGGGTGTTACAGTGGGAGGTAGACGGTTGCTCACACGAGAAAAGAATAGATGGCACGAGTTACTAGATGTAAAAAATGTGGAGTAAAATGGCAATAAATTTCACCATCTCACGCAGTCAAACCGCCCTGGTATTCATAGCACATACAAGGGCGGGCAGTGAAATTATACGCGCAATTACACAGAAGGAGAATATTCGAGGTACATTCGGGGGCAACTTAGACTTTTTGCCGTCTTGTGAAATGGTTACCCCAAGTCCACTCTTGTGGGGGCGTTTTTCGCAGGAGATGCAGTCAACCGATAAGATGTCACTGCCAGTGTCAACCTTGACGCGGTAGCGCTTCGGCGGTGTCCCGTTCTTGATCTCCATGAAGTACAGCTTGACGTGGTACAGCTTGTGCATAGCTTCAGGTGGCATAATATTCGCTAAGATGGAGTTTATGAGATATGTGTGCTTCTCGTGTTCCATTTTGCGGTGTGCAAGCTTACACTGCGGTGGTAGTAGTGCCATAGGTTCTCCATCGCTTGTTTCAAGATTACTTCAAAGTTCATTGCACCGAAGATAAAACCCAGACTTTTATTCAAACGATAAGATTACTTCAAAGCTCATTGCACCAAAGCTCAAGACAATAAGGAATGCTTATGCGTTCATTTTATGAAAACGACAAGATTATTTCTTATTTACAACATCATAAATGTTCTATCACATAAGCCATTAAAATTTTGAAGGAATATATTTCTATAGTGTACATATATTGGTGCCTTAAGTGTTGATCATTTTCTTCACAAATTTAGTCAAACATGAGATAGTTTGACTAAGAATAATTCAATCTATAGCATTGATGTTTTCGAGACAGAGGGAGTACATATATGGCTCATGTCCTCATTAATTTATTGACGAGTGATGACGCTCCAGCCTTTGACGACATCAGTTACTGCACCACGCACTTGAGCAACACACACTAGTGACGAAGACACTAATCATGTATGTGCCTAACTGGAAAAAGCGGATCATAAGCGAACTGTGGGCCTCTTTTTAGCTAGCACGAGTCGAATCATGGTCGCTTTATTATATGGATGCATGTTGTTCCATATATATACTTCCATTTGCCACTTGCGTCCAAGCTAAGGTAGGTGCTGATGATGTGGTGGCTGCGATGCATGATGTCACTATATATAATAATACGTATGTGTCCAAGCTATAGGACCGTATCTTCGCCCCTGCAATGAAAAGCACGTTGAGCTAGGGTCCATGCATGCAGCCACTCTTAAAAAAATATAATTCGTACTCCATTATTCTAGAAAAGGAATATACTTAGTAATTATTAGGTTGATGATGCATGCTTACTGTAGATTCACGGAGCTTGACTGCCACGGAAGAAGACCTTATGTCGAGGTACTCATTTCTTTACAACAGAATATACTAGTACGTACAAAGGAAACCCTGCTAGTTCTCACGGACGTTGTCCCTTGTGGCTGCTGGCGTGCTGTCCTCGCCAATATATTGTCGATAGCCATCCAAAGAGAATAACTAACAAGCGACCGCGCGCCGTAGCATGGAGCTGACATAGAATAATCATGATTGAATTGTATTAAACAAAACCATGGATTTGTAGCTACCCACAACTTATTTACAAATACAAAATCCTTTCACTGCGATATATTGCCATTTCCTCACAAACCCGTGAATATGTCACTACTACATACACCATTTTCAGAGGCAAATCGCTTTTTAGGTAGAGGCAGTTCTATCAAGATCTGCCTCTAAAAATGCTTTCTGAGCTGGCTCCCCCACTACTACAAAAATGATTTTAGGCGATAGTTGTTTTGATTAACGGAGGTGGACAGAAAATATGACTGTCCCCAAAAATAATCAACGGTTCTCAGAAGCGGATGTCTAATTCACCGAAATAGGCAAAAAAATTAACGCCTTGTCAAATCCATTATTGGAGGCAGGCTCCTTAAGAGGTCCGCCTCAAAAACTAAAAGCAACCTTCAAAGACGGACCTTTTAAGAGGCTTGCCTTTCAAATACACGTCAAGCCCAGCCTAGCTCATAATCGATAAATAGTATCTATACGAAGCACTTAGGATTTTCTTCATTCCTCATGTCTCTCTCCCCAAACACAAAGCCGCCTCAACTCTCTTCTCTATGTCTGAACTCACACCAGGGTTCTCCCCCTCCGTCAGTGGTGCTCGCATTATGTGATCTGCGGCCATTGTGGTTTTCCACTGTAACACCTAGTTTTAAGAACAAAACCAGGTACCAACTATATGTGTGCCAAGGAATTCAATTCACACATATAGCTACAAATAAATGGGTAATACCAAAGACAATGCCTTTATTACATAGCGCATAAGTATTCATTACAAAAGACATGGTCTTACATCACACAATGTACCAGCTCTACTCTTCTGGGGAAGCCTCCAACACCACAGGAATCGTCAAATGGTTGATCACAAGCCTAAACCTCATGGAAAACTCCACAGAAGAACCTCCATCTAGTACCCATCTGGGATTTAGCCAAAGTGTTGAAATAAAACAAGCGTAAGCTACTACCGCTTAACAAGCATAACATGAGGGGATGTAGGCTCAAAGGCTTGACACGGTTGAACTGCGGTAAGCACTTTTAGTTGGTCACATTCATTATTATTCATAAGTTGCTAAGTTATGCTTAGGCTCCCGAATGTGAATAATAATTAAAGATATCAGCAATATTACCAAACCATCCAAGTAACCACTATTCAGTAAGGATCCAGGCCGCTCATGACCGAGAGCACGGCTGACATGTCAGTTTAAAACACTCTGCAGAGGTTGTACATCTTTACCCATGAGTCGTGATTCCCATATGCCAGGGGTCATGAATCCCATATCACCTCTTCCAAGGAAGTGCGGCAGGGTACACTACGAAGCTTTCCCCAGTCATTCTAATAAATAGCAACCGCTAAGGTTTCTGTCGACCGCCTATCATGGAGCCCAACCTCCGAAGTGGCACACGTACTCGCAGCATTATACACACAATGGCAGGATAAGACCCATAACCATCACAAAAGGGAGAGAGGGGCGCCGGGACAGAGCTTCCGGCAGCAGTGGCCATTGCCGGTGACGAGAAGCTCGTCGGCGAGCACGAAAAAGGACATACGGACCTCAATTTGACTCGATGAAGGCACGAGAATGTCGAAAGCGGATCACTTACGAACTCATCTAGGGTATCAAGTCGGCTCGAGATGGCTCCGTGAAAGGGCAAAGCTGGACAGGGCGGACAACGATGTTCCGTTGAGCTCGTCCGGGCGATACATCGTGAGAAAGGGCACGGAAACGGCGCCTACGGCTTCCTTACCTAAAAGCGGAGCTCGGCGGTGGGTTCTCGACGCCGGGGTGGCAGCGGCTGGCATCAAAGGCAGTGGCGGTGACCTCAAGTTCGTCGGCAAGATTCGATGTGGGCGGGATGGCATGGCTATGGCTTAGGGCGGTGCGTAGATGGGAAAAACGGGTCGTGGCAGGGGCTTCGGGGTTTCTTATAGGGGTGAACAGCGTGCGTTGCGGCAAGAAATCCCAGGAAACATGGGATGCGGCGACGGCTTCCATCGGGCAGATCCTGGCTCAGTCAAGGCTGGTAAGAAAGGGGAAAGGAGGCTGACAGCCGGGCCCCGAGCGTCAGAGAGCTGGGGAGGCGGGGTCCATACAGCAGAGAAACGGAGAGGGAGGGCGTGGGCGGTTTCCATCTAGGCCGAGGCCTCGTTGGGCCTGCAGGGCGAGCGGAGGGAAGCGGCCAGGGCTGCGCTGGAGCAGGAGTGAGAGAGGGCTGAGGTAGGTGGGCTGGGCGCTGGGCTGCGGGCCAAAACAGGTCAAAAGGAAGAGGCAAATCCTTTTCCTTTTTATTTTCCGGAGAAATTCAAATGAGTTTTCAAATAGATTATGAATCCGTTTTGAATTTCAGTCAAAACCTGCAACACCCTAAAATTTGCCTCTTTTGAATACATGATTAAGATGATTTATTTGTGAATTTTGTGCACATGAAATATAGGAAAATAAAAATTTTCATTAAATTAAAATTCATCATAAGCTAGCAACATGTTTGAACATACATGCCCTTGCATTTGATTTATTTGGTTGAGTAGTTTTGATTGAAAACTGAAAATAGTTTATATTGCTTTTGCAAATGAAATTAGAAATGGCTTTGAAGTAAAATAAAAGAAAGAAAAGAGAATTAGAAAATAAAAGAATGTAAAAAGTTGTAAAATATATTTTTGAAAACTTACCAAAATTTCTCATTTATGTTTGAATTGAAAAGTGTATTTGAAATCCTATTCAAAATTGATTTGGTTTACATTTGAATTGGTTTTGAAAATAAAATAGAAAAGAAAAATTCTCTCTTTCTCTTATTATGCCTGAAGGCCTACTTCTCTTTTTCTTCCCGCAGCCCAGACGCACGCGCAGGCCTACTCCCATCTCCCTTCTGTCCGCTGACGCTTCGGCCCAGTCTTCACCTCCCCGGGCGCCGTTTCCTCTTGGGCCGATGGCCGCTCCCTTCTCTTCTCTCTGTCTGACAAGCCGGTCCCGCTCCTGCACTCGTCGACAGGTGAGCCATCCCTGTCAGCTCGGTCCCCGTCCTTCCGCTCGTACCCGAGACGGACTCCACCATCAGTGAGTCCGCGCTCATGCCGTTTCCCGATCATTGTCTTGCGCGCCACGCCGCCTTGCCTCATATAAGCCGAGCACCCGTGCCGCTTTCCCCGAACCCGAGAGCGCTAGCCGCCATCCATATCGAGTCGCAGCACCGTCGCCTGGATCTCGCCGTGTGAAGCTCGACGTCGCCGGGACACCTGCAGTTGCTCCGCGCCACCGAAATCCCCCTTGGTGAGTTCGCCTCACCGCTCTCTCTCTTCCCGTGTCTTTCCCTTTAAAAAACGTGGCCTCTAAGGCCGTTTTCTTGTCTTGCCAATGAGCTCCGTCGCCGGCCATGGTTTCCATTGCGCTGGCCTTACTATTTCGGCCAGCCGCGCCCCTCCTTCCCTCCTCCTCTAATCCCTGCCATCCACTCTTGATCTAATGGTCCAGATCAACCGGTACCCCTTCGCCATGGTATTTTGCGCAAAACCCCCTCCATCTTTTTAAGTATAAACCCGTCGTCCATGGTTTCTTTCAAAAGAACCCCTCTAGTTTTCTGTTTTCAAACCCGCGGTGCAAAGTGTATTTTTAGGATGCGTTTTCTTCTTTTGAAAGTGTAGTTTCTTCGGTTTAGATCCAAAATACGTTTTCATCTATTTACAGTTTTGCCACTAATCTTGTTTTAGCCATAAAATCTCCGGTTTAACTCCGATTTGATCCGTTCAACTTGCGTTAGATTCGTAATTTCATAATCTACATGTTCATACTACTGTTAGATATATTTTCAACTTTTAAAATTCATGATTAGATTTAATCTATTATTTATTAAAGGAAATCTTGTTTAATTCATATCTTCTACGTTTCAACTCTGTTTTAGCCCATTCAAGTTGCGTTGGATTCATAATAACATAAACTATGCATTGGTAACAATGTTTGTCATGTCAATATTTCTGGAATTTCATGGTTTAAACTTTAATTTGAATAATAATTATGTAACCGGATTTTATAAATAAAATGATATGTCTTACTTTAGTTTTATAATTCAAAACTAAATTTGACTTAATTCAATTTATATTATTTATAAAATATCTTATATATATGAATTTATATAGTTAAAATAAATGAAGCCTATAGTCGGCCTTGGAACCCTTACGAAATAGAGGATGAACACGAGATGATACTAATGATGAAGATGCTCACTAATGATTACCGTTTATGCTATTCATTAGGCTTGTGATCAACCAGTCAGTTGTCCCTTTGGAATTGGAGTCTTCACCCGAAGACCGGAGTTGTCTTTCCACTGTTTGCTATCTAAGGTTATATCCTTTATATTAAGTATGTTATATATTAAGCATTGTATATTGATATTACCTTTATTTGTAGCTATATGTGAGATTTGACTTTCTGGGCTCACATATGGTGTGTATCTGGTTTTGTCCTTAAAACCAGGTGCTACAAAGTGGTATCAAAGCAATGCTGACTGTAGGACACAAGCCTAGTTAGAACTAGACATTCTAGTATGCTTACTTCTTGTTTTCCCCTGACCTTGTTATTTTCTAAAAGTTATGCTGACTTCGGCCTCTGTTCTGTTATGAAAACCTTGTCTCTATTCCAAATTCTCTCTCTTCGTCTAAATAGATGGGTCCTCTCCCGGAGTTCAGTGTTTCGCGACGGCCGATGATGCGGGGGTGATGACACGGCTACCGGTGGGGTTCTGGGTGACTATGGGTGCTCAGGGCAGCGGCGGCGACCTGCCGGAGCGAATGCGGCGACGCTGTGCTGCGATATGCACATGTAAGGCCTCCTTTGGTCCGTGATTCGTGTGCCTGTGTGTGTGTGTGGTGGTGTGGACGTGCTAGGGGAGCTACCACGCTTGGCCGCGCCCTACTGATGACGGCCGACGACGGGTGCCTCACGATGACTGGGCGACTCAGGGCGTAAGAGAGAGCTAGGGTTCGAGGAGAGGGTGCTGGAGAGTCTCAAGAGCTCACTTGGGCTCCTAATTCGCTAGTGACACTTCTACAGAGATGGGGCTCAGGGCTCGGCTTCCACGGCAGCAGCGGCGGTGGACTTGGGGAAAACGGAATGAAGCACGGAAGGGAAGGGGAAGAGGGGAGGTGCGACAGAGATGGCGTGTTCTAGCTCAATGCATTGCTCATAGTGGTGGTGGTTGCGGTGGAGGCTCACCGGCGGGGCCTTTTATAGGCCGGTGATGTCGGTGGCGACAAGGAGATCTTTTTCGCCCGCCGACGGAGATTTTATTCGCACACGTGCTCTAGCTCGAGGGGATGGTTTTGACGCTGAGCTGGATGCCTCCGCCCTTCCGTGCTCTCGGTGAAGTCGGTGCTAGGTAAGGTCGCATCAATGGCGCCAAGGGGGGTGCCCGCCTGCCACTCGATGGTGTTGATCTGTTTGTGGAGCACAGGGGAAGAGGATAAGGGGTGATGGGATGGGTGGGCGCCACAATCAGTCGGTGCCTATGCGCTAGTCTTCCTCCACGCTGGGACGGGGCCACGGTGGGGCCGGTACGACGAGCGTGGGCGCTGACTCCGTGTTGGAGGGGAAGGAGCTGGGAGCTCGGTCCTGCTTGTCAGTGAGTAGAAGAAAGGGAAGAGGTGTTGCCGCTGGACTCATGGGACGGAAGCGGAGTGTCTGCCCACTCGGCAAAGAGTGACGAGAGGGGGACGGAGAGGCTGCCGTTATGGTCCGGAGGCGGGGTGTCGGCCCAGGCAGGGGAAGAGGAGGAGGGAAGGAGGAGTGGGCCGCGCCCGTGGGCTAGAAGGAGAGAGTGAGGGAGATTGAGCCCGAGGTGACTTTTCTATTTATGCATTGCATCTTCTTTTCCAAAGCTTTTGAATGCTTCTTTAAATTTTGAAATTCAAAAGGATTCTTAAGGAAAAGTGCCACCATAAGTTCAACAACCAAAACACAACACATCACATGCACTACTTCTTGAATCATATTCGTGTTATACTAATCCTACACAGTTAATTTTATTGCCTTGTAGGGAAAAATCAAAAGTTCAAATTTTTAGTGATTTTTGAATCATGGCAAAAATTCTGGGTGTTACAGTGGGAGGTAGAGGGTTGCTCATAGGAGAAAAGAATAGATGACACGAGTTACTAGATGTCAAAAATGTGGAGTAAATTGGCAATAAATTTCACCATCTCACGTAGTCAAACCGCCTAGTATTCATAGCACATACAAGGGCGGCGATTGAAATTATACGGCGCAATTACACGATGGAGAATATTCTCGGTACATTCGGGGGCAACTTAGACTTTTTGCCCTCTTGTGAAATGGTTACCCCAAGTCCACTCTTGTGGGGGCGTTTTTTGCAGGAGATGCAGTCAACCGATAAGATGTCACTGCCAGTGTCGACCTTGACGCGGTAGCGCTTCGGCGGTGTCCCGATCTTGATCTCCATGAAGTACAGCTTGACGTGGTACAGCTTGTGCATAGCTTCAGGTGGCATAATATTCGCTAAGATGGAGTTTATGAGATATGTGTGCTTCTCGCGTTCCATTTTATGTGTGCAAGCTTACACTGCAGTGGTAGTAGTGCCATAGGTTCTCCATTGCTTGTTTCAAGATTACTTCAAAGTTCATTGCACCGAAGGTAAAACCCAGACTTTTATTCAAACGATAAGATTACTTCAAAGCTCATTGCCCCAAAGCTCATGACAATAAGGAATGCTTATGCGTTCATTTTATGAAAACAACAAGATTATTTCTTATTTACAGCATCATAAATGTTCTATCACATAAGCCATTAAAATTTTGAAATAATATATTTCTATAGTATACATATATTGGTGCCTTAAGTGTTGATCATTTTCTTCACAAATTTAGTCAAACATGAGATAGTTTGACTAAGAATAATTCGATCTATAGCATTGATGTTTTCGAGACAGAGGGAGTACATATATGGCTCATGTCCTCATTAATTTATTGACGAGTGATGACGCTCCAGCCTTTGACGACATCAGTTACTGCACCACGCACTTGAGCAACACACACTAGTGATTAAATTAGTCATAACTGGAATCTTCATCAGTTTTTAATTTCTTGCTGACGATGAAGATAGCTCTTGCACGAAGACACTAATCATGTATGTGCCTAACTGGAAAAAGCGAAGCGAACTGTGGGCCTCTTTTTAGCTAGCACGAGTCGAATCAAGGTCGCTTTATTATATGGATGCATGTTGTTCCATATATATACTTCCATTTGCCACTTGCGTCCAAGCTAAGGTAGGTGCTGATGATGTGGTGGCTGCGATGCATGATGTCACTATATATTATAATACGTATGTGTCCAAGCTATAGGATCGTATCTTCGCCCCTGCAATGAAAAGCACGTTGAGCTAGGGTCCATGCATGCACCAAGACGAACACTATACTACTTACTGTAAAATAAACTACGCTGTAATTCGTACTCCATTCTAGCTGATGTACTCATTTCTAGAAAAGGCAATATACTTAGTAATTAAGTTCACTAGCTGTCTAGTAGCACCAAGACGAACACTATACTACTTACTGTAGATTCACGGAAGAAGACCTTATGTCGAGGTACTCATTTCTTTACAACAGAATATACTAGTACGTACAAAGGAAACCCTGCTAGTGCTCACGGACGTTGTCCCTTGTGGCTGCTGGCGTGCTGTCCTCGCCAATATATTGTCGATAGCCATCCAAAGGGAATAACTAATAAGCGACCGCGCCCGTAGCATGGAGCTGACATAGAATAATCATGATTGAATTGTATTAAACAAAACCATGGATTTGTAGCTACCCACAACTTATTTACAAATACAAAATCCTTTCACTGCAATATATTGCAATTTCCTCACAAACCCGTGAATATGTCACTACTACATACACCATTTTCAGAGGCAAATCGCTTTTTAGGTAGAGGCAGTTCTATCAAGATCCGCCTCTAAAAATGCTTTCTGAGCTGGCTCCCCCACTACTACAAAAATGATTTTAGGCGACAGTTGTTTTGATTAACGGAGGTGGACAAGAAATATGACTGTCACCAAAAATAATCAACGGTTTTCAGAAGCGGATGTCTAATTCACGGAAATAGGCAAAAAAAAATTAACGCCTTGCCAAATCGATTATTGGAGCCAGGCTCCTTAAGAGGTCCCCTCAAAAAATAAAATAAGAGAAACCTTCATAGGCGGACCTTTTAAGATGACCGCATTTGAAAGCAGGCGAGCACAGCTCAGCCTATAATCGTTACCTGGTATGTATACGAAGCACTTAAGGTCTTCTTCATTCTTCATGTCTCTCTCCCCAAACACAAAGCCGCCTCAACTCTCTTCTCTATGTCTGAACTCACACCAAGGTTCTCCCCCTCCATCAGTGGTGCTCGCATTATGTGATATGTGGCCATTGTGGTTTTCCACTGTAACACCTAGTTTTGAGAACAAAACCAGGTACCAAACCATATGTGTGCCCAGAAATTCAATTCACACATATAGCTACAAATAAAGGGGAAATTCCAAAGACAATGCCTTTATTACATAGCGCATAAGTATTCATTACAAAAGACATGGTCTTACATCACACAATGTACCAGCTCTACTCTTCCGGCGAAGCCTCCAACACCACAGGAATCGTCAACTGGTTGATCACAAGCATAAACCTCTTGGAAAACTCCATAGAAGAACCTCCATCTGGTACCTATCCGGGATTTTGCCAAAGTATTGAAATAAAACAAGTGTAAGCTACTACCGCTTAACAAGCATAACATGAGGGGATGTAGGCTCAAAGGCTTGACACGGTTGAATTGCGGTAAGCACTTTTAGTTGGTCATATTCATTATTATTCATAAGTTGCTAAGTTATACTTAGGCTCCCGAATGTGAATAATAATTA